>CM040117.1:252377471-252980309 GCA_022559845.1 Amorphophallus konjac | reverse complement strand
TTAAATTTGTCAGGGAGTAAAAGACTTCGGGACTGAGATTTTCCGGTCGACCGCCACTATAGGTCCGGTCGACCGCCAGCCCCGAGGCAGCCATCTTTGACTTCTTGTTCCATGTCCGAAAGTAAATCTTTTCCTTGGTTTATTTAATCCCAAAAGTCATGGGATTTGGCAGGTTTGATTAGATCTGGTCCCTGGGTTGTCCCTTGACCATCCTAGATGTATAAAACATCTTATTGGGATCTAAAATCCAAGGGACAAGGGTGATTCAAGGAGGTCATCAAGAAGAGAAAGGGGTTACTGTAGCCGAGAAGAAGGTGTTACAGAAGAAGAAGAGAAGAGAAGGAAGATCTTCATCAGCTGAACAGGTTTTTCACTACAGGGAAGATCAGGTTTGCAGTAGGCTTGCTGTGATCGAGTAGGAGAGTTCGGTTCTATTGAATCCCAGTTATTCTCTTGTAATTCTAACTCAAGTCTTGACAAGAGACTTTGAGTAATCTGTATTTTCATTATTCATAGTGAATCTTCTCCTCTGACTTGCCTGTGATTTTTCCCCTTCGCATTGGAGGGGTTTTCCACATAAATCTTGGTGTTCATGTGGGTTGTGTTCCGATTGATTTTTTCGTGCGTTATCCGGTCGTTCTAGATTTGTTCGTGCACATAAGTCGGTGTATTTATACCCATCAACTGTATCAGAACTTATATTTATCAGGCTGCCCCCTTCCCGCATGGTCGCCCCAGCCATCGTCGTGTACGCACGGCGAGCTAGAGAAAACCCTAGAGGAGGGGTTTCGGAATAGAGAGATCGAGCGAGCGAGAGTGAGAGCGAAAGAGAAATCAGAGTACCATGATAGACGTGGCCGTCGCCGTCGCCATCGTGCATGGCCGTGAAGAGATCCCACCTCCATCACGGAGATGGCCACTGGCCGCCGTTGGAGAAACCCTAATAGAGGGGTCATTCTCAGAAGGCAAGCGGCAAAAGAACCCAGGCCACTGCAGAGGGATCGCGATCAGGAACGTCTCGCCCCGAAATGAGGTTTCTTATGGCGACCCGAAACCGCGATTCGAAATCCACCGTTTCGGATCAAAATGACTCACTCCGAATCCGCGTGAACTTGACATTTCGGGGCAAAACTTTGATCCGAATCCGAAAAAAAAATCAAATTCGGGTCGGATTTTCGGATCCTCACTATTCATTGACACCCTAGCTGCAGACTTGTGATGAACGTACGTGTTGTTGACACTAATGATCTGCAATTCCTTCTGTTCTTGGGCATAGGGATTCCGATCTCGACGAGGTTGAACTTTCCCCATAGATCATCCAGGAGCAGAAGGAACCGCTACGTTGGAAATTGCCTTGCCTTGAACAGGAGATTTGGCCCGCCATCAATTCAACGTCGCTGTCCGAGAAAGAGATGAACAGGCGATCGCCTACCTGCTTCTGGATCTTTGGAGATGTTGACCTCTTTGGAAACAGTAACCCAAACCACCAGATTGAACGAGCCCCGAATCATCACTTAAATCTCCCAACGGGCAACACTAGCTAGCTAGCTACTTGTTCCCAGTGTTTACTAGAAATGCAGGAAGGTTCTGTTCACTTCAAGAGAGATGGGACGTTATAATTCTGATCATCTGTTTCACCTTAATTGCAATATCCATTGTCTTGATCAAACTGAGTGTGTTTATTTTGGTTTGGATGATCCATTATATATACCCAGCATGTAGTTCTACTATATATGGGCAAAGCTTTTGTCTTGATTCAATAGAATTCAAGGGGTGTGTGTGTGTGTGTGTCACAATTGTGAGGGGTAACCATCTAATTAAACTAGGAGGAAGTGATTTTGAGATAAGGAAATCCCATTCTTTGGCAACTTAGTGGTGTTTCGTCTCTTGATCTTCCTCTTCCATTTTGTGTTGTCCTTCGCGAGGACAAATTAATTAAGCACCGAACGTGATCCATCAATCAAGGTTGACGAAATCTCTTCGATATTTAGATTAGGTGTGAAAAGAGTTGATTGAACCTAAAATTTGAAGCTTGAGATCGAGTAAGCTCAACTTTGTATAACTCGGATGGCCAACGTTAAATAAATGACATCACAAACGACACGGTACGTAGCACAATATCTTAACCCACGCCTGTGTCAGAACGGGACTGCCTTCTATGTATATATATATATATATATATTTATGAAGGACCTCCTCTAAAGTCTATACATTATTAGCCCTATATTAGCAGGGTTTTCCAATAATCTTAGATCATGTAAAAGATTAGCTAGACGATATTTTTACAAGTGATGAGACAAGGTGGTGTGATTTGAGAATATATATATATATATATATATAGTAGTACTCTTGTACGAAGAGATCCGTGGCCATTGCCCTACTAGTGTCGCTAGAGCTCTCGTCGGTAGCCGCGGGTCAGCCTGAGGGGCTCAATCTTGAGCTCTCTCAAACAGTCCATGGAGACAAACCGTGGCTAAAGGATCCGATCCGCACTGCAATCTGTGCTGGGCTCAGGCTTGTTCGGTGACATCCCACGTCAAAAGCCCAACGGGGCCCTTGCCTTTTTTTTTTTCTCATTTTTCTCGGAGTAAGGTTCACTGCACAAGCGGGTGTGCTGCACATCTTAAATAGGTAATGTCTTTAATTTTTTAATTTTTAAAAAAATTTAAAGTGGGTCCCAAGATGTTATACCTTGGGATACAACTCACGTCACCATGGACTACCTAAAAAGAAATAAAAAAGAAACATATCAAATAATTAGTGTTGGACCCATTCTTTTAAAATTATGATTCATTTTATTTTTATTTATTTTGAATAATCAGATGATGACATGACTTACACCTCAAGTTAAGGTACGGACATTGAGGGCCACTTCAAAAAAATTCTAAAAAAATAAAAAAAATTAAAGATGTAATAAGCCAAACTCTTTTTCTTGTCTTTTATCCCCAAGACAACAAACTACTGCAAAATTTACCAAAGGCTATTGGCCAGCTAAAGCCAATGGACCTGCTTGGTGGTGATTCCCTGATGCGTGGACAACTCTATGCCTGAGCCATCGATCTGTTGTAGTAGGTGCCGGGAGGTCGTCAAAATGTGATCCGACCCATCTTGAAAGCCTTGTCAATTTTACGCTGTTTACGCTGTTAGGAACAAGCACAATAGGAAGGCAACTTTGATGGGCTGGTCCAAGATTTCTGGGCCGGGCTTGAGCTCAATTGGGCAAGAGTCAGGCTTCAGCCGGGCAAAGGTAGGGCTTCCCCGAGCCCAGCCTTTTGACAGCCCTAGTGACCCACTTGGTATTTTATTCCTTATCTGGTTAGAACGCTAGTCTTGATATTAATATATATAATATCAATATTGATATTCACATAGCAGGAATATGAAAGATGAAAGAAAATAATAAAATTAAAAGTGTAGTGGAAAAAGTGGGTATTATTTTTAGAGCCTCACTATCACGATTATATATATATATATATATATATATATATATATATTATTTTCGTATTTATAGGCTTGTATTAAATTTGATACAACACCACATATTAATTCTTTCGACAACGTGATAGTATTAAAAATGACAGAGCTTAACCAAACACCCTCTATCAACATCAATATCAAAATTTGATAGTGAGAGCCCTTAATACTCTGAGCTACAGTTTCACATGTGCCCTTCCATGGACAGTAGTGTGATGAGCTAATCAATTTCTAGACTGGAGAAAGTCTGATGTTATATATGCATTAACAGTGAGGGATCAAAGTGTAGGGGCCGGGGAAGAAGAAATAACTGTGAGAGTAGTACATATAAGCTATATATCACACTTACTATCTCTTTACATATTCGATCATGTGTAACTTTCGAGCTAGCTATCTGCCGCAAGTTTAAACCACCCAGGCCAGCAGGTGAAGCAGCAGCGAAGCGAGGCAGAGGCAGAGGGTGCCACCGATAACAGGGAGGGCAAAGGACAAGATCACCAGCTCTGCAACTTCCAGTGACCCGACGGCACTCGGACCATCTCCTCTGAGCCTCTTGGGATTAATGTGTTCCAATGGACGATAATAACGAGGACACCACCCTCTCACATGCCCTTGCGACCTTCTGATCAGCTGCCTCTCCTGCACCCTCACCATCTCTATCCTACCTCTCAGCACGTCCATATTCTCGTCCACGGTGCTTCTCCACAACTTCTCCCCGCTCAAGCCTGTTAACGAGATAGAAAAAAACCAGCTAGTCAGCACGAGTGTGAGGGATTTGTTGGCTGCTATAGCTAGCTCTCGTACGTGGGCATAGTAAGTAATTAAATCCTACGCTTCAAACCCACCCAGCTTGGCTTCGTACTACGTACCTTCAGAAGTTTCATGGTTCACAGGATCTCTACGGCTATCTTCTTCTCTGAATCTTTGAGCTCGAAGTCTTTTCGGGACCTTCGGCGCCAGCGTCGACAGCCTGCCGACGCCGCAGGAGGAGGGTAGAGAGTAAGAAGCAGCCATGTAGCTAGCTAGGTTCGATCTCACGGATGGAATGTCTTCCTCGATGCGGGTAATTAAGAGCTGCAGGTGCACTGAGAGAGGATATATATACATATACGGCTGTGCAGAAAGAGATGAGATGGGTTAAAACTCATCTACTACAGCAACAGAGATCTGCATACCACGATCCCTTCCTTTGAAATCCCCGTCTCTTTCTTGCTTTCTTGCCATGCAGTGTGTGCTGAGCACTGAGACGTGCAGCTGGCGAAGTGACATATAAAAGGGGTGAGGACGAACAAACTAATTATATATAATGGGGAGGCTTGATCAACCGGGAAACAGCCAAGTTTGTGGCAGGCTCGCTAATCAGACGGCGACAGCGAGTAGAGGACAACTCATGCGACTGGGACTGCCAGCTCTTGTCGCCTTCGATCGACAAGCTCCGGTTGAAGTAATGGTTTAGGTTAAACGTTGGCGAATTGGATTGGTCCATGTGTGATTGGGAGCCGTAGGTAATAATAATGCGTTAGGGACGATGTCACCACTCCCTCCTCGACACGGACGGCATCTATCTCTATCTCTCTCTCTCTATCACTCACTCACACACACACACCCCCCCAACCATTCGATGATGCTCATTGTCCCTTCTTTTCCCCTCCGTTCCATCTACGAAAAGATGATCAAACTTAATTTTATCACTTCTACTTGTTGACGTCTGCAGCTCGATGCCGAATGAAATGATTAGACTATAGTAGGGTTAGCAGGCTAGTGTTTATTTGTGACTTACGTGGCCTTCGTGAAATGCATGGAAGATTCCTTTGCAAGCAAAGATCTTGTAGTTAACCAGCTCACGGTCTGTCACGGTGGTCTCACCATCTCCTCAATTTTAAATTTTTCTCTTTCCGTTGAAAAAAAATATCTATCAAAAAAAGATTATCTAACTAGTTAACCGCTGCCACAAATATAGAAAGTAATTCTGAATGTCCCATAAGGAGGTCACTTGTGGATTGGTAATTTGTAGACCTCGCCGCTTTGATAATAGAATAGGGTAAGTCCCGTTAGAGTAAGCCGCCTAGGTAGAGTATCCGAGAATTAAGTTTAACGACCTCATCTTACTCGACTTAGAATAAAAAAGTATAATAATTAAAAAGTCTACAAAATCTTACCTATAATAATTAAGAAGTCTACAAAATCTTACCCTACTCCACCCCGGGTAACTTATTCAGCCATGTTAGCCGAGTACGTTGCCCGCCCTCAACCCTCACTTATTCTACCCGACCTCGAATAATTAAGTTATCCCACCTAACCCCTAAAATCAAAGGCCGATAAGCCCAGATAAGGCCGATAAGCTACCCTATATATCCAAGTCTTATTCCGTTATCAAAGCGGGTCATATGATTTGGACAAATGAAGATTCTAATTTTTATTGGGTCACAAGCAGGCCATTTTTAAGCAGACTGGCATGCAAACGATTTATTGGGTCATATGGTATACTTGCATAGGCTTGGTAGGCTAAAAAGTTCTAGTTTAGGGGCTCCCCAATTTGGTTGCTTGACCGTCGATTCCATGTTGGAAGATGCAACAATTCATGATTTAGATTATCTCCGGATGATATATCGACTCCATCTCAGTGACAACCTTTTCAAAAGGGTGAATGTTCTGATGTTGGAGACATAAACGCAAACAGGTGAATAACCATTTGCTCGTGTTGATTTCCTTACCTCACCCCTAGATATCCACATGCGTGTATGTGATGCCAACGTGGGTGGATGCATGCATGCATGCATAGTATAACATGCCTGCACATATACGGGCATGCATGCATGCATGTTATGGACAAGCATGCCTGCCATCAATGTCCACAATCGAATATGCATGCTCGTTCTGGAACAAGATTTTAAATGTTCTCCCCATAGACAGATTTAGAAAAAAGAATGATCATAAGATGTATCCAAGAGAAAGATGACCTTGAATCGTTTATGTGCCAGGTTTTTAAAATATCATCCGGGGATCAACATATGAAAGGATAGAAATTGTTCTCGAGGAGCATTTTAGAAATACCATAGTTGACATTGATAATAAAAAATAAAAAATCTGCAAAATTTCATGTAGACAACAAAGAAGCTGCTCACTTGTCAAGTTGGACAGCTTTAATATCGTGTTTCATTTACGCAGAAAAATGGACTTTAGACTACTATGATTTGTGAGATGAATATATATATATATGGGTGTTACGTGTCCACATGGATGCAAACGTCCGACGTGATAAGTTAAATAAAATTAAGACACATGCTGTCTGACAAACTGATCATTCCCTTTCAATCTTTGTTCGTCTTGCGAATTCTCTTTCATCAGATATTCTCTGAAACAAGCGCCCATTAGGTGCCCCATACTGCTCAATATTTTCTGAATGAGCCCCAAGGAACTGGCGTGAGAATCGTGAGAACATGGCTTCATGATCACTAAATTGAACATCTTTCTGTCACTAGAAAATACTAGTTACATGAGTGAATAATAACTTTCTTCGGCGTTGTTTCCCCAAGTATCTCCATATATCATGTGGCTGGCCAAATCAATGTCAAAACTGCAATCTGAATTCGTCATGCAAAATTTACAACTTTTTGCTCAAAGAAGAAAACATGGCATCTGCTTAACCTGGATGAATTACCATTATTTCACGCTGACTGTTAGTACCTGGCAGGACATGGCAGACTTCTGTGGCTAACCTACTTTGTTCCCTGAGGCACTGCCGACGTGCGGTTTTCACCCACCAGTAAATTTGTTCCACAACTACTGCCGACAGCTCCAATCACCCGTACTGTGCACAACTCTTAGAATTGGCTTCCGTGAGAGTCCAGTCTCTTTTCCACGTCCATCAAGGGAAATCTGATTTGTTCCCAGACGTGCTGTTGGAGGCTTTCACCCATAAGAGAGTCTGGATCTGAGTATTCCTCGAGTTACAGATTAGACGCGTCCTGTTGACATTAAAGAAACAAATGTATTCTCAGAGCCTCATAGGTATTGTTGTAGACTTTCACCACTAAGAGACTCTAATTCTCTGAGAATCCCTTGAGATAGTGATTTGACAGAAGCCTCCACATCCTCGAGCAGCTCACTGAGAAAGGGGATGGTCTCAGGCAGGCAAACGAGGTACTCCTCTTTCAAGTGCTCCACAAGGTACTTGACAACCCTTAGGCCTAAAATTCGTGGACGAACCTTCTCACTTCTTGTCTGCATCAACACCTACACAGATCATCAAAGAAAGCAAGTCAGCAGGTCTTGTATTTGTCTAATTTGCAGCAATCATACCACACAAAACAGGAGAACATGGATAAACTAGTGAACGAGTAGTTTCTGCAGAGACAGTAGATATGGTAAGCAGTAGTGAACAATACAAATGCCACCGACCCTTCTTTGATTACATCCTGGAAGGCTCGCTCATTATCGGAAAGATAACCACGGTAGCAATTAATTGTATTAGATTGTACACACTTGTTCTTAGCCACACTGGCAATTTAATTGTATTAAATTGTAAGGCATCAAGAGTTAAGAAATATCAAATTTGGAACACTTCCTTGCTACTTAGAGTATGCACAAGAAGATAAAAAAAACATTGTAAATTAAATCAACTTAATCTATCTCCGATTAAATTCAACTTGGATTCAGCCTAGTAACAGAGAAAGAATGTGGACATGAAACCATGCCCCAAAAGATTACGCACCTCATGGTTCAACTGCTTCCATATGTCATCTGATCCAACTGTGACAGCCATTTGGCCCAGGCAACAAACCAGTGATTCATCAACTGCATCAACAGTAGGTAAATCCGAAAATTGTTCCAAAGAGATTGGTGGATCCACAATAAGTTGTGAAACAATAGGTTTCAACAGAACCTGAAAAGGAATTGCTAAAAGAAATTAGAAAATAGAGTAACCAGTTTTCAGAGTCATGGTCAAATGCAAAGATGTATCGAGGACAACGTGGGAGTTTCCTTTAGATGTAAAAACACTACAAAATGACCGCCAGTACTTTAAATTCCTGATCTAACATTCACATGCAATCCATAAATTTTTCCACCAATTAGAGCTTCCATACATCATCGGTTTGGAAAAGAAAATATAGAGCAACACACAAGTTTATCCATTGTATGATCCTTCAAAGCAATCAATGTGGCTGGAGAGAGATGAAAATGGTCATCACCGAGAAGGCCATAACCATTTTTGTTGAGAATTGCTAAAATTATGCAAACCCTGCTTTCACCTGATTCGTTGAACAAGGAAAATCGAGAAGGATTTTAGACAACATGAAGAGGAAAACATGATCTCGTAGGACAAATCAGTCTAAATACAGGTGAAATTATGAGTGAACTGCCAATCACCAGAAAGTGGGATGTACACAGTAGCCAAAATTAGATCAGTCGTCCTTTATCCATACTTAATATGTAGAATAAAGATAAAATAATCTTGGAAGCCTTTTATTTAAATAAGAATACTCATTGCATTGTTCTCAGTTAGAATAAGAAAACAGATATATTAGTTTCCCTATTTAATTACTGAGTTACAATCTTTGCATTATATACTACATAATAATATACCATCCTGATTATTGATCAGGAATGACCAATAGCTGTTTGTTCTCAATGCTTCACCTATAAAATATTTCAAGCCTTTGCTATAATCTCAAAGGCTAAGCAACTTAGTCCATGTCCCCTTCTTTCTTTGTTCATAGTATATCCTCCCCAGAAATACCAAGCAGATCAATGGCAAGTTGTGACATGCACTAACTAGAAAGCTGATAATATTACAATTACCAAGAGACAGAAAAATCGAGAAGCTTAACAGCAAGAAAGACACTCCACATATATACATATAGAGACAAAACCATATCATTTAGGAATGGTAGTTTGATGGAGAAACTCATGAAAAGTTGGACGATAAAAGAAAACTATGAATCAGCCCGTATTTGAACCAACAATGAAAAGAAAAAAATGATAATCCAAAACTTTGGATGATTCTATGATTTTGTGGAATACTAAATTCATAAAAACTCGTTAAGTTAGCAAAATGTCTCCTCACAGAAACAAACCAAATATGCTTTTGGCATGATCATGTATCACAGAAGTATTGGGCAACCGACCTGAAAATTTGATGAGTCCAGAAACCTCAAGTTCCCCGTATCATATAAGAAACATTTGTATAGACACATAAGAATCAGCGCTCTGAGATGCCACTGCTCTGGGGAAAGCACTCCTTTCACATCACTGCATTCATCCCCACCCTTTGCCTTCTTTCTCTTTTTAGCTAACACAGTTGTCTGTGCATCTTGACCATCAGAAAGATGACGAATACATCCATCAATCAAGTATTTGAAGTAGGGAACAAACAAAGATCTGCATGTAGAATGTATCAATAAGAAGGTCCTCAAACTTTGCCCAGTAAAAAATGGAGCAAATAGTTGGAAGAGTGATGAGGAAAAGGAAACCAGGAATATACTAGTACCAGTCAAGATCGCAATACCAAACATCAGAATTTAATTAGGTTTCCATGCACCCGGTATGCTGGTAAGGACCTTATCTTGTAATGTCAGCAAATACTTGAATAGCCACTAGGCCACTTTGATAACAGAATAAGGGAGACTAGGATGAGTTATTCCGCCTACTCACCCTTAACCTAGTTTGATAGCAGGGTTAAGTTATTTGGGGTCGGTTAGGAATAAGGCCCTTATTCTAGGAGTAACTCATTCTACCATTTCACATGGAATGAGTTATTCTCAGGGTAAGAATAAGTTATCAAACTCAAAAAGGACAAACCCAAGGAATAACTCACCCTGACCCACCTCATATAACTTATCCTAACATGTTATCAAAGAGGCTAGATGAAAAACAACTTCCTCCAAATCATTGAACCAACTAACGGTAAAATCAAATTAACACGGTAACTTTCAAAAACATCTTTCACCAGATTATACATCCCCTATGCCATCCTAAGTATTAAAAAAATAAATAAATAAATAAATAACTTGGCAATTTGTATTAATTTATAGACGATGAGTCCAAGATTTAAGACCCAATACATGTTATCAGGCAAACAAATAAAAAGCGCCACTAGGAAGAACTCCTGAACTCGAAGCTGCCTCATACATGCCCTAAATGTCACTTCTTGGAAGTCTTTTCTTTTCTAACATCAACAACTTTATTCATTATCAAATGCTTTCCCCCAGACAACTCTCACCAATTTATTGAAAACTAGACAAAGTAATCTCCTCAGTTTCTCCGTTCCTCCCTCCTGGACAGTTTAGTATACTTTCCCCCAAGCTCTCACCTACTTATGCTAACTAGATGAAGTAATCTCCTCACTTCCCCTTTCCTCCTAGATAGCTCTTGCCTATTTATTGTTTAGCTGGCCTTGGGATGCAATGCGTCACTCAAGGGGAAGGCCATAGCAAACCCTTGATTAATTCTCAGTATAACTGGGCCCCAAGATAGCGGAAAACAGCAGAATAAAAACCATAATTTCACATCTGACAACCAGAACTTATCAGCAATAACCGCAAAATCTTAAAAGTATAAACATGGCAATGATGTACTTTAGTAATGCTTATTGACTCACCGATGTTGTTCTGTAAGTTTATCGACCAATTTGTAGAATGAAATTTTTCGGTATAGAACCCTCTTTGTTGAATCATTGTCCTCAGATTCAGAGTCAGCCCAGTCAAGACTGTGAATGAACAGGGGCCTAAACATGGACTCAGTAAGTTTCATTGTAAGGACAATTATTGCATGGATAACATAATCCTCTATTACATCAACACTTTTTATCATCTCTGGATGCTGCCGACGAAGATCCAGTGCAAGAAGACAATGCTCATACATTTTTGCATGATAAGTTCCTATTGTTGACTTATCCATTGATGAAATCATGTTTGCTAGCATTTCAAAGGCCAATGAGATACTAGTTTCTCCACACTTGAGAGCTTCTTTATATATCTTCATAAGAGGTGAAAGCAAAAGGCGGACCTGCAAGAAAAATAGGAAGCAACACATTAATAAGGTACAGCATAGATGTATCACAAAAAGCAGTAGGAAGCATTTATTGATGAAGCATACGTGTATCTTCTCTGTGATAAGCTTCCGTAGTAGAATAGCTTTTGATTTTAACTTCTGATCTAATCCTGAAGCATACTCTGGGTGAAGCACAAGAAGATCTAAGACGCATTCAAGATAAGGACTCAGAAAAGAACCAAGATTTTCAACAACTTGCTCCAATGCAACAAGTATGGACAACAATATAGTTGCCTTTCCACTTGCAAGCCCATCCAGGGTCCTGGCTTCAATACGTTTAAACACAGCTGTTGGGCAGTTTGACACATCATGAGCTCTTTCCAAAACTTGTCTCATAACATATGGGAGAACAGATAATGCTTTTGAACCAAGAACACTGATCAGTGCACCAGCACTTTGAAGGCAACTAGAGGAGAGAGCCATGTTATCTGAAGTGATGTGCTTTGTAACAACTGTAAGACATGATGGAGAAATATGTTTACTACTTGGTAACTTCTTTGCCAACACTTCCAGGGAAGAAACTGCTGCAAGCCGTACAGGAACAGGGCAACAATCTACAGGTTCATCTACCAATTGTATTATCCTCGAACAAAGTGCACTCAAGGACTCCATTGCACTCTCATCCATGAGAAGATATGAATTAGTGAAGTTTTGCCTGTTTTTTCTCACCACTCTGTGTTTCTTTTCTACTGTGCTGTAATTCTTAACATTTTGACATAATAATCCAAGAGCCTGTTGTCAATGTCAACATCAATCAGATCATGTATCAAAGAAAAGATTTATTATATTAAAAGCAAAAACAATTTGTAAGCTCCCATCAAGTGAATAACTGAAAATACCTTCTTCTTCACACTTCCATCTTTATATGCCACTAGCTGTCCAATGGCTTTGAAGAACTCAGATGGTACCATGCTTTTAGTTATACTCTTTAAAACTTCAAGCATACATTCCTTAAGCTGCTTTCTGGCACTCCTATGAATGCATAGCTGCTTGCCTTTGCTATCAATAATTCTTAAGCGCAGGATAACCTTCTCCAGAAGCTCTCCAAGTGAACCCTGAAAAAAGGGACATGAGTCAACTTGGAAGCCAAGAAGCAAACTAAATGAGCTAGAAAAGCACAACCAAGAGAATGAACCAGGAATAGCTGAGTAAGCAATGCAGAGCACCAGAAAAGATGTAAAACCTGATAGCAAATCCAACAGTTACCAGTTTAAAAAAAATAGTTACAGGTAAAAGGATTTTTTATCATATTAGCCAAATTGAAAGTAAATCTACAAAGCAGCTACAGGGTTACAAATCAGTTACTATGTCACCCTGAAGTTACCCCTTCCAATAGTTACACAATTGTATCTCCCATATACATCTGATTACCCATCTAGTACTTAGTTTCAAACTAATATGATGGACAGACAGTCAATTAATTCTGTTCCAAACGAACCTCGCAGGAAGAATTTTTGGTCATATTAGCCAAATTGAAATTGAGAAACAACAAGAATTTCCATCATAGTGCATGCTCCTACAAGGCAGCTACAGGGTTACAACTCAGTTCCTAGGGTACCTTGAAGTTCCCCTTTCCAATAGTTACACAATTCTCTCTCCCATATAAGATCTAATTACTTTTTTAACCATCTAGACGTTACTTTTTAACCATCTAACCGTTGATTCTGTTCAACAGCACCCTAGACTTTCCCAATTCCCATAGGTAATCCAGACAAAGAAGGCATGAGCATATACACCTAGAGATCAGTCACATAAACACATTTTGTAATTGACAATTAAAAACCCAAGGCACTCTATATCCCAACACGTGTTTCTTAATGAGTCCATACTCCCAAGATCATACTGAGTAAAAGCACCCAGAGTGTGCTTCACAGTCATGGTTGGAATAATTTTCCTATAAGCTCAGTAAGAGAATGCAAAATCATGGTTTATAAAATCTAACTTGAATCTGGCATCAGGAATAACCACTAATTCTGATTCAGGAACAAAACAGGCTGGTTCTCATTTATATGGGACCGTTATTTTGGTCATACTACATACAAATACGCATGATATTAGCATGTCTGAAAATGCAAAAACAGAAAAGAAAAATAAAGATACCCATTCTGTGTCAGATTCAGCTTTCGTAAGCCAGTTCAGAGCTGGTTCAATCTGGTTCAGTCACGGTTCAATGCAGGATGAAAGATACCACCTGATCAAAACCCACTAATGGCAGAAGTGCACGGGTCCTCATCAGCTCCAATCAAATTTGGCCCATTCTGGTCATGGATGGCAGTTTAGGCCGAAACTGAAACGTTTCGGCCGAAACGTTTCGGTTTCGGACCAGAACGATCCGAAACCTACCGGACGAAACCAGACAAAATCGAAACTCCTTCAGTTGGCAAAAAATAATATTTTATTTGGTTTCGGACCCGGCCGAAACCGACACCGAAACCGAAACTGCCTTCTTTGATTCTGGTCCCAACGAATGATCAGGTTTTTAGACCATACACAAAATTGCATTCTGATGCTCTCAGCAATAGGCAAAACATGGCCTTTGTTGACTAACACTGGATATATTTTTTCCCTTTACGAACAACTGTCTATGCTACATGCTTCCTTTCACGGTAAAGCCAGCATGTATATTTCTTTTGTATTCATACACAGAAATAATGATCAGAGTTAAGCCTAGTATCCTGCAGCAAGAAACTGACCTGGAATTGTTTTCATTTATCATAGTTGCAAAATTAAATCCACCCTCAGACTGGCTAATTTCATATACTTTTACCTGCTGCACCACAGGCAGAACAGCAGCTTGCAGTGCCACCTTGCAGTGTAAGAAAATATAAATAATAAATAATAAATAAATATTTTTTTACATAGCTTGCCCCTCAAGCTACCCATCCATATCGGTCGTTCTTGGATTGGATGGCCAAATCAAAAACAAAGAATTGTTGTCGGCCATTTTTTCATTCTTTTTCTGTGATTTTTTGTGGCCATCCAATCTAAGATCGGATGGTACGGATGGATAGCTTGTCCCCTAGCTACCTAAAAGAAATTAAAAAATATTTTTCTTTTTTTTCTTGCACTGCAATTGGGACTAAATTTCATAAGGATCAACTTTGTCTATATACTTGAAAAGAAGAAACAAAAACAGTTTTCTACAGAAGGTCAAGCATCAGAAAAAGGACTAAAACAAAAGAATGATGTACCTGAAGGTGATCTGAGTCATCTCCAGATTCAACTGCAAAAAATAATTCAGTGTCTTGCAATTTTTGCAAAACAAATTGCATTGCTATGTGCATTTCAGAGAATACTTCATGTTCATCGTCAGTTTCAATCTCTTCAATGAGCACAACAAGAGATGGAAGCCATATCCGGTATGAGTATTGATCACAAATTTGCATTGCAAAAATATACTCCCACTCCTTTTGTGTGAAAGTAGAAGGTAATAATTCATTTGTGTTGTCTGCAGAAGGTTTCATTTTCCTTGTAACAAGCAAGTGGAGAAGAAGAGCAATAAGTACACCCAAGCTCTTTTTTTCACCTAATGTCCTGCAATCCAGTAATACTTGCGTCATGATGATGTTCTTGAACACTCTAGGCAGGAAGCAAATAAAATTAATATACCTCAAAAGATACACCATTAATGTCAATCTTCGATTGTCTGGCACATCAGACAAGACATCAACAAAAACCTGAAAGCGAAAAACTTTAGTAGACGTTATCTAAATGATTACGACAGAACGCAACTACGTTTTGCTCTCTGACTCAAGTTTCATACCTGTAGCAAATCCTTTATGTTGCTAGTTGTGGACTGCCAGCATGGAATAAGTGTGGAGATTAATTCTTCTAGAACATGTTGGGAATGATTATCATTCTGAGACATGGCAAACATAAGAATTTTAATATAATAGGTGTAAACTCATTTAAAAGACAAAGTAGCAAAAGAACTAGGAAGCAAAGAATGCAAATGAATGCAAGATTGCAAGGTCAGTCAAGGTGGATCTTTCTACATCTCCGTGGCAAACATGCATTGCCATATCTAAGATCTCTCTGAGATCAACTTTTCTCCAGTGTCTCACAATTATCTCTTTTCTCTGGAAGTTGGCATGTTGCTTTAGGAACTCAATCTCTCTGAGATCTTGTCAAGATCTCTCAAAGATCTTTCTGGGATCTCTTCTTTCTAGGCCTCTAAAGATGCTGCCAAGAAGCACCATGCCAGACCATAGCAACCTCTAGAACATGAAGATTGTGATTTGGGAAAGACCCATATGGATGGACTCCTAGAATCCCCCACAAGAAGACCCTTTTAATAGTCAAAATATTTTTTTATAAATAGTGATGACACATACTTGAACATTTTCCAAGCTGTAGCTAAACTTGTAACCTTTTTCATGCACTAGCTAGCACAATGCAAAAAAAAATTCTAATATTCACTCGCCTGCACATTCAAACCACAGTAGCCTAAGGTTTTTCGACCACCAGGGAAAGAAGTGTTCCTTGGTGATTCTTGTCCTCATCATAGGTCAAAACGCTTCACCCACCCACAGTGGCTCTCCTATATTTACTTATAAGATATTCCATCATATTATAACTTATATGGGACCAAGGTACTATTATCTAGGCCATGCTTCATCTTGGAACGCACCTCAACTTAATGTAAACCTGGAATCTTTGGTTGATAGAAAATAAGGAATCCATGACAATTCCCTCAGGCCGTGTTTGGAACAGCGATGGATTATAGATTATGGGGATTCCAATCATTGGAATCCCCGTCCCCTCATAATCCCTTTCAAATTTCCACTTGCTCCATCAGATTTTCCAATAGGGGGATTTTGGGGGTTAGAGAGAGAGGGAGAAAAGGGGGCACTTTCAAAATCCCCAAAAGCTGCCCAAGGGCAGCTTCTTCTCTTTCTAGGGATTTGGGGGGGAAAAAAGTCCATTCCCTTCAATTGTTTCCAAATGCAGCCTCTGTAAAAGAGACCAAAATGGAGCGTCTTATAAATATTGACAGAGTTTAGGAGAATGAGATTAAAAGATGCCCCTCATCTATAAAAGGTTTGATGAGAAAGATAGTTTCTAGAAGATACTAACTGACCTGCCTTGCTGCAGAATCCCCAATTATACTGAACAGCTCCAAGATATGCTCCGAAACCCACTGAGAAGAAACTTTGGCAACAGAAGAAAGCAACAGAAACACATGATTGCGAGTCACGACATCTTTGGTAGCACGAGCACAATCAATCAGCAGTCTTATGTTAAATTTGCTTAAAAAATCATCCTGCATGAGAGTTGTCTATTCTTCACCAAACCATCCAGAGAAAAAAAAGAGGCATGGAAAATTCTCAAATTGATAGTAGTGTATTGCCATACCGCCACTGGAAGATCAGATAATATTGAAGCAGTAATATCCTGTAGAATATGCAATGCAGTTTGTTGGACATACAATACCGCTTCGGATAGAATTTTAGGAACATCAGCCAAAGCATCCTTCTGTTTCTCATCTTCATCAATAAGTCCTTGAATCCACTCATTAGTTAAAAGCTCTCCAAGAAGCTTAAAAAGAGGTTCAACTAAAGACTCTCTACATGTTAAAAAGGATTGGTTATTGCCAGAAGTACATAAGATGAAGAATCAAGATAATCATGAAAAGAAGAAAGTAACTTGATGTAATAAGCAAGACCTTTTCTCAATGTCTTTCTTCAGTAACAAAATATCAAGCAAGGAACTGAGGAAATATAATACTTTTTCCCCTCCATTTGAGATATCATGACCAAGGATAAATGCTTGTAACCTCGATTGTTTATTTCGCTTTGTCTTATTAGCACTTTGGCGACATTGGAATCGAACAGCTTCCAGAAACTTAGCAATAGTAGAGCAGCTAATCTGTCAAATTCACAAGAAAATCTAAGAATATGTTTTAATCACAGACAGGACAGGGAAAGGGAAAATAGGAAGATTTCATATAAAGAAGTATAATGTAGTTCATCATGCTGGAAAGGAGTTTCTGTTAATACCCATAAACCCATCTCATGAAGAAGCCAGACTTTGCATGAAGGGAAAACGGGCTACATGTCAACATTATGACTAGTGACCCATTGACCAATTACTTAACATATGGTGAAGATGGAAAATTTCCAATTTCTCACTCTAGACCCAAGACACAATCGTCTACAGAAGATTCTAAATAAAAGACGTGACAGAATTCATCAGATAGATAGCTTCAACTATCAAAATGTTCACACATCAAGCCAGCAGACAATCTTGAGAGGGGAAAAAGCATCAACTCTAATCAGATAATTAATGCTCAAAGTACTATACTAGAAAACCACTTGACTATTATCTCATTTCCAGATTACAATATGGCCACTAAAAGTGACCTTGGAGAGATCACAGACCCTTGATCCTCATCATCCAGAGTATTACAAGAATCTAAGGAATTTTTTTACCATTTTTTTCCGGCTGCACATACACAGTGGTGCAAAGGCATCAAAAGGAAGTGTGGAGCTAACTTTCCATCCCAAGGAGCAGACAATCAGCTCATTCTATGCCCTATTATTCTCTGTAATTTTCATAGTTTATGCACCAATATGACATCCTGCTTGAGTCATGCTTAGACTAAGGTTCTTCAAAATTTTCTGTTTGTTGAAAGTAAATGTGGTTTCAGAGTATGACACAAGAAATTTTCACATAAATGAATTACTGAACTAGTAAAGAAAAGTCTTTATTGTTTCACAATTTAGCCTCGGAGGTGCCATAAACAGTTGAAATGAAATGTCAAAGATGTAGGATTCCTAGACAAAGAAAAGCAGGGAAGAGTTCACTAGTTGGGGAAAAAAGCACAGTTCTTCACCAAACAGGCTCAAAAACACATCCCCTTGAAGGTGACATCTAGTTACAATTCATTCAAAAAGGGAAATGAAATACGAGTGACAGGAAAAGAAGCTCCCAGTACAAGTGAAACACAAAAAAGGAACCTTCAAAACACTACCTCTGCTCCAACTCAAAGAAATAGAGCCTAACACAAGAGAACATAAAAAGAAAAAGTTTTCAATTCTATCAAGAAAATAAATAGATAGGGGAAGTGCAAAAGCATCATAAGGTAAACTTCAATATTTTTCCTGTAGAACAGTGGATGCTTTTGAACATAGAGTACTAGCCACACTGCACCATTCCTCGAGCCATCTTAAGGCTTTTTGGAGGATGCCAAACGACTTGCTCAAAATGTCCCTAAATTTCCTTTGGATCCTCTAGCGTCAAGTTGCACAATGCATGGGAAGGGGTAGAATGGACCATTTCCGGCTATCAGTCCTGGGAGGGCAAGCGATTGGCCACCATTTCATAAGCTCATGGATGTTATCAAACCCTTGCCATCAGGCATCCAATGCTCTGATAAGAATTAGGATATTTACAATTCTGTAGCCACAGAAAAAGTGAACTAGATTCTCCTCTTGGATTCTATAGAATGAGCACCTGGAGTTCTCCACATGGAAAAGTGCTTTCATCATGTCACTAGGGGCAGCCTTTTTGCAGCAACTTTCCACAGGAATATTTTGTTTTTGAAGAAAGAAGACATAGTTGTTAAGGCGCCAGCCTAGGCGGGAAGGCACTGGGTAAAAGCCCAAGGTGAGCCCACGCCTTATCAGACCATAAAAAGGTGCCCTCGGGTGCTGCTTAGGAGGCCCAAAATGGGCGCTTTCCTCACCTGGGTCCTCTGACCCACACGCAGCCCAGAACCAGATCCCGGTTTCCAGATTCGGCTATACAAGGTCCTGTTCGGTCCCACGACACCCCGATACCCTTTCCCCTTCCCCCCGTTGGGCCCCCGACACACCCGTTCTGCCTCCGTCGCCACCGCCATCCACAGCTGTTGTCGCGCCGTCCGCAGCCACATGTGGTCGTCCACAGCCACCATTGCCGTCCTCTCTCTCTCTCTGAAACAGAGCCGATCTGTCTCACTCCACCGTCCCCTTCTATCCCTCTCTCTCGGTCCCCCCCCTCCCAGCCCCCTTCTCTCTCTCTCTCTGAAACAGAGCCGACCCACTCTTCTGTCTCTCTCTTATGGTTACTAATTATCTATAACACTTCTCTAGTTATGTGTTTGTTTCCTATTTTATTGCTTGTAGTTGTATCATGTATGTGATAATTGGGGATGTCTTTTTCTTTTGGTATATGCTTTATATTATATGTATGTTGTCCAAGTATAATTGGCAGATTTTTGGAAGAAATTGACAAATATCAAGTTAGTATTTTCTTCAGTCTAAAAGTATAACTTTTATCGTTAATTTTATTTCAAAATTAATTTGAAAATTTTATTCAAAATTAATTTGGGTATTTTATTGCAATGTCATTTTATTAGTTTTCCTTTTTGTGTCCATAATAGTGCTGTTTTTCATATTTTTAATGATCATGATTAATTTTTATACTGAAATTTATATATATATATTAATGATCAGAATTTTTTATGAACTTGATGCCTAAGCGCCGCTTAGGAGAGCGCCTAAGCGCTTAGGCACTCGAGGACCCTAAGCTCGCCTTGGTCGCCTTGTCGCCTTGACAACTATGAAGCTTGGAACAAACAATATCTCCCTAGCAGACCCTGCACTCTGTCATCAAAATACTTTGACAAATGTTGTGACTGAAAATCATAGTTGGCAGTTTCGGCCGAAACCGAAACGTTTCGGTTTCGGCCATACGAAAACCATCGAGTTTACTGTGCAGGTCCGAAACTTAAAACAGATATCGGTTTCGGCCGAAACTCACGTGAACCCCCCCTATTTCGGCCGAAACCCATTTTTCTCCCCCACGAAACCCCATCCCACGGCCGAAACGGCCGAAACCAGTCGGCTACTGCCACCTGCTGCTGCTGCTGCGACCTGCTGCGAGCTGTTGTGCCTGCTGCGAGCTGCTGCTGCTGCCACGCGACCAAGGGCCAAGGGCCGGCTGCCTGCTGCCCTGCTGGAAGTAGCTGATGCGCCTGCTGGAGGTGGACAGGCAGAGGCCGAGAGGGAGCCTTGCTGCGCACACCGGCGGCCAACACAACATCAAGGGTTTGATAGATTTTGTTTGAGGTTAATTTCATTGGGTTAATTTAGGGTTTGATTGTTTTGTTGTGTTATTTTGGTTGGGTTAAAAATTTGGGGTGAGCAAGCCTTGCTTATTAAATTTCTTCCAAATGTGATTAAAGCCTTAAGGGTTAATTGCTAATTAAACCCTAATCGATTTATAAAATTGGGGCTTTTGTCTATTTTGATTTGCTTAAGCTCAATTGAACTTAAATTAAGCTTCATTGAGGATTTTGGGGTGAGATCATGTGGGTCATAGATTTTTTTACAAGGGTGATTAAGGGTTTATTGCTAATTAAGCCCTAATTAGATCATAGAAATTGGGGCTTTTGTCTATTTTGATTTGCTTAGGCTCAATTGAAGTTAAAATAAGCTTCATTGAACATTTTGGGGTGGGAGCATGCAGGTAATTATTTTTTTACAAGGGTGATTAAGGGTTTATTGCTAATTAAGCCCTAATTAGGTCATAGAAATTGGGGCTTTTGTCTATTTTGATTTGCTTAGGCTCAATTGAAGTTAAAATAAGCTTCATTGAACATTTTGGAGTGGGAGCATGCGGGTAATTATTTTTTCCCAAGGGTGATTAAGGGTTAATTGCTAATTAAGCTCTAATTAGGTCATAGAAATTGGGGCTTATGTCTATTTTGATTTGCTTAGACTCAATTGAAGTTAAAATAAGCTTCATTGAACATTTTGGGGTGGTAGCATGCGGGTAATTATTTTTTCCCAAGAGTGATTAAGGGTTAATTGCTAATTAAGCCCTAGTTAGGTCATAGAAATTGGGGCTTCTGTCTATTTTGATTTGCTTAGGCTCAATTGAAGTTAAAAATAAGCTTCATTGAACATTTTGGGGTGGGAGCATGCGGGTAATTATTTTTTCCCAAGGGTGATTGATAATTAAGCCGTAATTTTTCCAATGTACTTACAACTATATTATTTTTCTTTGACTATCTTAATGCAGTATCATGCCTAGACGTCAGCAAACACAGGAGCAACAAGGGCAGGAGGATCCGGGGTGGGCCCACATGTCCTTAATTGATGCTAAGAGAAGAAAGGTGAAATGCAATTACTGTGGTAAGGAGATGTACGGCGGAATTACCAGAGGAAAGTAACATTTGACAGGGGTAAGAGGAGAGGTGAGACAATGTGACAACTGTCCCCGAGAGGTGCGAGAAGAGATGCGCTAGTGCCTTCTGGGGAAAAGGGAAAGGGTGCAACAAAGTGCTGAGGATGAGGCTGAAATTGCTGAGGAGATTTCTGGCAGAAGGGTTAGGAGGGATGATGATGAGGAAGGCACTGAGGATTCTGATCCAGAGCTGACTGAAGCAAGGGAGCGTGAACAAGCCGCTCGAAGGAAAGGGAAGGGAGCCATGGGTTCAGGGACCTATGAGAGTACAGTTGCACGACGTCCTGACGTTGGTGCTGCCCCACATACGCAGGGAACAGGTCCCATGGACAGCTATCTGCACAGAAGGCCCCAAGCTACACAACCTAAAATCAAGCAAGCATTGAGAGGGGTCAAAAAATCAGCAGAAGTTGCAAGGCATGCATTTAAATCTATCTGCAAATGGTTTTTTCATGCAGGTGTCCCTGCACATGCAGCATCAAGTGAATATTTCCAACCTATGATAGATGCCATAGCAGATGATGGCCCTAGCTTGCAGGCCCCCTCACGTCGAGACATATACGGGCGTGGCTTTGAGGGAGAGGTTGAGGAGCTCCATGATTGGGTTGAAAGCTTCAAGCATATATGGGTGGAGAGAGGATGCACCATCATGTGTGATGGTTGGACTGGTACCACGAAAAAGTCCATGATAAACTTTTTGGTCTACTGCATCGAAAGTACAGTGTTTGTGAAATCAGTTGATGCATCAGATTATGAAAAGAATGCAAATTATTTGTTTCATTTGATGGATGGCATGGTAGAACAAATTGAAGAGGAGAATGTTGTGCAGGTGGTGACTGATAATGAAGCCAGTTACAAGGCTGCAAGAAAGAAATTGATGCAGAAGCGCAGTCATTTATATTGGCTCCCATGTGCAGCACATTGTCTGGATCTGATGCTTGAAGACATAGGGAAGGAAAAGCATGTGAAGAAGACAATTGACAAGGCACAAAAAGTCACACAGTATATCTATGGCCATCCTAGGATACTAAATATGTTCAGGGCGCATGCCAGTGGAGGGCGAGATATCATCCGTGCAGGCCCAACCAGATTTGCTTCCAATTTTATTTCTTTGGAGTCTTTGCACAAGTATAAGATTGATCTCAATTCTTGATACTTTATCCTTACTGATATGTAACAGTTGATGCAGCTTCAAATTTCATTCATCTGCACAGGTACAAGAATGAGCTGAAAGCTTTCATGTACCACAATGCCCTGCGGGACTACATCGACAAGGACACAGTTGATGCACAGATGGATTATCTGGATGTCTGCCACGTCGTGGACGATAACAAATTCTGGGACAGGGTGTCACGTTACTTGAAAGTAGTCACACCCCTCTTGAAGGTCCTAAGAATGGTGGATGGCGATGAGAAGAATGATATGGGCTATCTGTACGAGGCCATGGACCGTGCCAAATTGGAGTTGCAGCATTCCATTCCCAGACATTATGCAAAATGGTGAAAAATTATTGACCAGAGATGGGACAACACATTACACCACGACTTGTATGCAGCTGGTGAGTGATTAATTGTACTGAAATTGGGGTAATGCCTTTTATGTTATTTTATAAATTTCATTTAGTTAATTATACACAAATGCAGGTTATTTCCTCAACCCTCGATTTATGTACGGTGCCGATGCACATGTTGATGGCGAGGTGCTTCAAGGGACTTTAAAAGTCATTGGTCGTTTATCGAGGAATCCAGAAAAGAGACTAGAGGCCGAAGTAGAGGTTCGCCTTTATTTGATACTTTCAATAATATGTATAGAATTTATTTAAGTAGTTATGTTAATGTATTACTTTATGTTTGTAAATGAACCATTACAGAATGAGGACTGGGACATATGCTGACTCCCAATTGTAATACGCTGTGGGAAGAGTGAGCCCAGGTATATTTTATTTTTTGGATTTCTTAACCTGATGAATATATATTTCTACAACTAAAATGCATTTGTTTATGGTTGGTGGAACAGCTGACTGGTGGATAATGGTGAACAACCGAGATGTGGGCAGCAATGCATTGGCTTTCATTGCAGTTAGTGTGCTCAGTCAAACAACATCGGCAAGTCAATGTGAAAAAAATTGGAGCACGTTCAGCCTTATACACTTGAAGGTTCGCAATCGGCTAAAGGCTGAACGGTTAGAGAAATTAGTGTACTGCCACTACAATATAAGGTTGAGAATAAAGAATATGAGGTTGAGACAACAGCTGCGAGACAAACGCGCCGCCGGGGATGCCGCCGCAGAAATTGATGTGGATGCCTTATTTGATGATGAGAATCCGTTGCAGTCTTGGGTGGAGACACGAGAGCAGGTTGATGAGCCCGTTTCTGATGATGATGATAGAAGATGGGCAGAGGGCATACTAGATGAAGATGAACAAAGAGATCCCGAATTAAGAAGAAAATCAAAGAGGGCCAGAGAAACTCATGCCCACATGTCTAGGGTTGTTGAGGATACTGAGGAGTAACATGATTTTCAGCCAGCTGGACACTCCGACTCAGATAGCAGGCCAGTCACTCCTAGAATGGGCAAGGCACCTACATCCTTAAGAAGAAGTACATCAGTGCATGGGCAAACTGAGAGAACAAATGTTGCTGCTCGAGAGGACCCGGCAATTGAGCAGTTGAAGCAAATTTATTTGAGACACGCCAAGGGGAACAGGATTCATGTCAAGGGTGCAAGAAGAAAGTACACCGGCACAGGAAAAAACATCCCCAAAGGCCAAAAGGCGACTGGAGACTGCAGGTTTCGTGATCCTTTGATTTTTTGTTTTTGAAAGTAACTTAAATTCTTATTATCAGTTCGAATCAGAAAAGATTTTGGTAGGAGATAAATTATATATTTTCGTATGTGTCAGGTGCTACAGGTGCTACTACTGGCGGTGGAGATGCTGGTGGTCCTTCCTCCTTCCACGCAGACACAGGCAGAGAACACAGTCAGGGTGAGGGAGGACATGAGTCACAGAGTCAATATGGACATCCATCAGGTTATGGAGGTGGCCAACAGGAGGCAGCGATTTATGGGTCGTGGGGTTATGAACCATCATTCAACTTCCATCCGGCCAGTTCCTCTTCTCTTCCTCAAGATTCTTATGTTGATACTGGATTCGGCTCAAGCCAACCAAACACTCCAAGAGGGATCCAAAAAGGGATGCAAGACTTGACTACCTCATTGTTTGGTTATAATGAATATAGACCATACATGCAACCTGGTTATGGGTATCAACATCAAGGGCCAGACGATGAGGGAGAAGGTTCTTCTAGTAATTATTATCCATATTAGGTAAGAATCAATGAATTTTTGTAACATTTATTTTGTCTAATTTGGTTTATTGTACTGCTTGTATTAATGTACAATGGAATATTACTTTAACTTTCACATGTTCAATGTGTGAAGTTCAATTTTTGTAGTTGTCTACTTCAAGGTTATTGCACTAACTTGTGCAGTCAAATGCATGTGTAATGATTTTTATGATTTTAAGTGATTATTTATATTTTTATGATTTTTTATCAGATTTTTTAGAATTAATTTAAATTTTTTTAACCTTTTATCTAGGTTTCGGCAGGTTTCGGCCGAAACCGATACCGAGTCGTATCGGTTTCGGACCCGAGCGAAACCGAGTCCGAAACCAAGTTTGCCATCCTTGCTGAAAATTGCCCCTACCATCCCATCTCCATCTCCTCACATCGTCATGGCCAGGGTGCAGCCGAGCCTAAGATAGAGTCTCCAGTAGTTTTTTTTTTTTTTGAAAGTGGATGGTACCACTGGTTGTATAAAATATAAAAAGAGAATGTACAAGTGTAGTGTAGACACAAAACCCCACAAACCCTGCACAACAAAATTGGCCAACACCGAGACGGTGTGCCCCCTCAACCAAAAGCTCAAAAACTCCCCATACAAAAGCCACCTTAACCCACACTAACCCCCCAACCGAACAAAAAGCGGTTTGTTGTGTGAGTTCACGTTACAAAGAATTTCAGCCCATTCTCTCACTCTGGCGTAGTTTCAGAAAATCTTCCAATTCACTGTCAAGGATTCAAATGTCCTCAAGTAACCATCATGCTCCCAGGTAAGGGTATTAGCTGAATGATATTTTACGATATCATTTGACATTCAAGGTTGAATTTCATTTACTAGATTGTTCTAGAGCTTGCTATAAGGGTTTGTCGTGCATAAAAGGTGAAATAATCTACACGCTCTAAAATGAACTTGTCGATTTTATGAGCTGGGTGGTAAGGCAGGATATCCCCACTCTCCCAATCTAAGATCCAAAAGTATTATTTTTTGTATTAGAATGATAAATCTGAATGGCCTAATGCATGATATGGAGAAGTCCACATAAGCAAAATGGAAAAGGAAAAAAGGAACTATTAAATCCTCATTCTTCCTCCCATGTAAAAAATGATAAACTAGGCAAGTATGAAGTAGACACCTAAACATGTCTTAGTAAATCAATACAGTCTAGTCCTGGTAAATAAGGGAAGAATATTGCCGTATGCTGAGAGATACCTTCGTCAAAATAAAAAAAGTTTAGAAACATTAAGAAGCAATAATAAATTATTGAGAGAAGGGAGAGACAAAAAGAAACAAACATTTATTCGCATAAAAGCTTCTCTGGTTGCGCTTCGTATATCACCATTGTCATTATGGAAACAGAGGACAAGATTTGCAAACAGCTCATCCTGAAGGAGAGAGGAAAGATTGTGAGCTTAAAACCATTTTATGGATAAAAAAACAAAAAAAGAATCTAGTGATGATCTCCTACTAGAATATTACAATCATTATCAGATGCCTTAGATGCTGTATTCACCAGAACATGATAATAAAACATAGCTCATACACAAACGGTTGGTTCATTGCGAGGGGGGTGTTGTGGTTTTAGTCCCATATCTGACATCCATGAGAGTCTCACCTTGGATATGTAGAGGATTCCCTCAACTCAGTGCCTAGGTTTTGGGTTAGAGTTCGGGCCTCCAACACCATCTATAAAGCTAGGGCTCTAATAGCAATATTTTCAAAATAAAATTTACTTCTAGAACACGCAATAGTTTTTTTTTTTTTTTGAAAAGTGGGCAGTACCATTATTGTATTAAAAGAAAAAGAGGGATATACAAGTGTTGACAATGTGTTCACAAAAATCCCTATACAAGAGAAGCCTTTCACACCAAGATGGAGTGGTCGGCACTAACAACCCAAAAGCACAAAAATGGAGGAGTTGTGGGAATCCACATTGCACAGCAGGCCCACCCACTCTCTCACAAATAAATGCAACCACTCTATTCGCTGCTGACTTCTACTCTGAAGGACCTCTTGTTTCTCTCTCCCCATAATGCCCACAACGTAGCATCCAAAATCAGCCACCAAATCACCTTGTCCCCTCTCAGATTCCATCTCCTATGCCAATGACCAATCAAGTGTTGGACACTCCCTTGCAGATCGATAATGCAGTGAACCTGCCTAGTGACCTTGTGCCATACCTCCTGTGAGAATGAGCAACGGACGAGAAGGTGGTCAAGTCCTCCTCCAAATACCACACCAGACAGTATGGGATATGGAACATGAGACATATAACATAAAACAATGCCAATAGGATGATGTCCTCAATGGAATGACATCCACATGAAGGGAAAGAGTGACCCTCTGAACTGATTGTAGGAATAGTCTTCATCCCTAATGTAGGAAAAGGTAACCCATACAATTATGACAGATAAGACATGCCAATGAAATTTTCTTAACTATTCCTTCTGAAATTGTCTATGTATTCCAACTAAAAGGAAATCTTTAGCCCCAAGTCACAGACAATAAAAAGGTACAACTGCAGTCATGGACAAAAAAAACCATAATGCTCAAAGAAGTGGAAGAGAGCATGAGTCCACATCCAAACAGTTGGAATAGCTGATGAGTGAACTCAACACCAGGCTTGAAAAGAGTACTTAAGAGATGATAAGCATAAAACAATGAAGCCCATGCCTCAAAGGAATCTTGTACCACATTGCCCCAGGTGAAAACTGGCTGACAGGAAGAGCTTTGACTAATCCAAAGGGAGGGAAGGGCTTTGAAAAAAAATGTTAAAAAAGGGACTGCGAACCAAATAATGGAGTAAGGTTATTGCACCTTTAAATGGAATGTAACTATGGAAATCCGAATATCAGAAGTCAACAAAATGAATGGCGCCCAAAGCTCGAGGGAAATAATAATAATAACTCAATGCCTGTTACCCATATGAATACCAGACTCCACCATATGAGCCACTGTGGAAGAACCATTGTTTACAAAGTGGTGCCCCAGTGCATAAAGGCATATGCCTCAAGGCAACGGGCTGGAAAAATGCTGAGGCATGCACCTCAGGCAATGAACTCGAGACTCAAGCCTTTTGTTAATTAAGTTGGTCAGCCAGTGAGATGTTTCAAGGTAGGCCTGAGGCATACACCGGTTTTATTGTTCTTGAAGCATGATTTAATAAAGATAACTATTAGAAACACAAAATAAAAACATTTCAATTGATCTCAACTCTTCTACATCCAACAGCAAAGGAGAGGGCAGCAGTTGTGGCACAAACAGGTTGCAACAACTGCAATTAGCTTGCAATTGGTGAGATCTTTAACACGCAGAAAAGCAATAATTTTCTTCTCCTCCTTTGCTCCCTTCTTTTTCTACTCTTTCAATGGTCTGAAGATGCCTCCCACCCCAATTGTCATAGTTTTAAGATTTATTCTCCAAAGCTATCAGGTTTACACCTAATTGTACCTCACGGATTATGCCTTGAGGTTTCCACAAAGCACCTCACAACTATCACAGGACTTTATAAACTCTGGGAAGAACTTGATGTAACATGGTTTATCAATGTCCCTTGAAGTAAATCTACTACATGGGCTGACGCGAAAGATCCTGAAACATAAAAATGAATATGCAATCATGATAAATCATCATTACAAATGCCCAATGAACAAATTCCTAGTAGTATCAAATTAAAACCATGTGGACTAATAAAAATCCACAAAGCGATATAATGCACAACAGTAAATTCAAATGGAAAGGTGATCAAGTGTGGAAAGTAAAGAGTAGCTCAGTAAAAGGAAACAAATATTCCAAGACATGCACCATTCAAGAGAGTATAACCTGCATCTCTGTCTCCAAACTGTTATAGAAGGAAGAGGTCATATTCAGCAAGATGGCAACACATGGTCTTAAAATAGCTGGGTCTTCCAAAGATATGGCATTGACCTAATGAAAAATGAAGAGAAAACAAATAAAAGGAGAAAAAACACATACCAATTTATAGTGTACTTGAGATATATGGCAAAAAAGAATAAATGTTTGTTGTACATACCTTCAAAGCTTCAAGCAAACGATCTACATAATCAGAATGGGAACAACCGGGTCTTGATGCCATAAAGGAAGTCTAGAAAAATATTGTGGTAAGATACATGACTACCAAGTAGTAGAAAAATGTAGCAAGCAGAAAGGAAAATATTCAGCAGTAAAAAAGTAAGCACTTTATTCACCTCCAAAAGCAGGCACAGGATTTGTATTTCCATCTGTGATAATCTACTACACGATCTGTTATCGGTACTAAAACAATATTGCATCCGCCTTTCCAAAAGCTCTAAAAGAAATCTCTTCACAACTTCTACTTGTAGCATAGAATCTCCCAACCCTTTGAACAATGTTAGAATCCTAAGCTGCCAAAAGGAACATCTAGCTGTTAGCCAGCAACACACAGATCTAACTTGAAACTGAGCATGCAACTAGATTGTCAACATGCAAGAACCTGAAAGTGATTAAATTGAATGAAGCAGCTACCAAGCATGGTGTTCACAACCACTCATCTAGTATAGATCTAAATACATACCTTCCCATATGAAGATAATTTGAGTCCAGAACTCAAGATGAAGTTCAAGAAAGTCTCCTTCACTTGATGATCAAACCTGAGAATGTATAGAAAAATTACATCATTAGTAATCACAACTCAATGGAGTTGGGAGAAAAATCTATAGAGAATATGAAAATCAATGTCAAGAGCAATTACATGATTTGACCCAAAAATGATTATCAAGCATCAACCGGATGTTTGAGCAAACAAATATAGAATCAATCCAGATGACCCACAAACCCAATGGAGTCGGTTAACTTATTTAGAAGTGCAAAGACAAACAAAGAGAATTAAAAATCAGGAAAGATGGAAACATTAGGACACGGGTCAATATTCTGAATGATAGTGGCCCCAGAGATGAGCGTCGGGCATGTTCATGTAACTATTAATCAACATAAGAGTCTACTGATGAACCCGCATTATTTTTGTCTGATCATGAGCAAGATTACACCTCTCAACATACTGTATGTTTTGCAGGCAAAACAAGAATATTCATTAGCAAAAAAATATTGTGTCAGTAACAAACATCTCAGCCAATCCAAATTGAAACAAAAATCCTACGATATCAAGGGTGAAAAGCATTGAACCACAAATGCTACACCATCATAACCACAAAGGAGTAGCAAAGGGTAATTGCACTGCACCACAAATGCAGCACAGAATCCTTTAAAACATCAGAATTGATTTGCCAAATGAACCCCAAAAGGTATGACTTGTTGGATTTTCCGCATAAAGTATACTTACAAACTAAACCTAATATCCCAGGGAAAATAGTACAAAAAAATACTTTAGTAGACTGTGTCCAAGTTAAGCACGCTGAAATATAATTGGAAAACCTTCTTGAAATAGTAAAATATGCTTCAAAGCAAAAGTTAGCAGAGGGGGTAAACAAAGAATAGGTAGCTAAGCGCCAGGTGAAAAGATAATAAATGTAAAATATTGCTATGGCCTTTAGCATCAATGGTTGCTAAGGTCATCATTTATGATTCATACATCTCCATGAAATCGGAATAAGAATGCATATGCACACAGCATTGCTCACATCTAGCCACTCACACATCTCAGATATGTACGTACACTCCACAACCTATCAGCATATATTCATTCAAATACATGTATGTGCATGCACTCTCAGTGATAAGCACATAAAGAATATTAAGATCTCTTTGTTCCTATTTCTGTTAGGTGTCAACCTTGTTTTCCTTTTTGTTTTTTTGTTTTTTTTGAAAGTGGGTAATACCACTATTGTATTAAAAGTAAAAGAGGGATGTACGTACAAGTGTAGTCAATGAGTTAACAAAAGTCCCTATACAACCAAAAGCTGTGCACACCAAGGTGGTGTGAACCATCCCAACCCCCCAGCAGAGCCAAAGTAGAAGAAGTGTATGTGTTTACTTTACAAAGGGCCTCCGTCCACTCTCGCACTCTCTCACAAATAAATCCCCTCTGAAGACTTTCTTGGGGGATTTTGGCATATTAGTCCCTATAATCTTAGCTAATTCCAAATAAGTCCTATAATCTTCAATATATCAAATAACTCCTTGAAATCAATTCTCTTTCTAATATAAACCTTTGGGGATAAAAGACGTCTGAAAAAAAAATCATCTTTTAAAGAATACTCCTCCTTCAAGAAAGAAAAAAGCCTATTTACCCTTAATAAATTACAATTGTTTTCCTCCCTCCCTCTCTCTCGTCAGATGGCTACCCACCACCGCCAGTGGTAGAAGTTCCTCTGTGCTGGAGATGTGCTTCCACGCTGGCCGGAGAAGGTGGACCTTTACACGTGCAGGGAGTTGGACATCTGGGTCACCAGTGCCGCCTGCGTGCTCACAGAGGATGTGCTTCTCTGCCGCCCAGCTAGGCGGGCTTTTTCTTTTTGAAAAGTGGACGGTACCACAATTGTATTAAATGAAAAAAGAAAGAGGGATGTACAGGTATAATCTGTCAGCTCACAAAAATCCATGTACCCGAAATCCCAGCTAGCCAGGGTTGTCGGCGCAGAGAAGGGAACCCCCTCCCACCATTCCTCCCCCTGCTCATCTCTTCCCTCTATTGGTCGAAACTCGAGCTCCCCTTGCAATCCCAGCAATCTTCTCTCTCTCCATTAACATTAACGATGGGTACTTACCTTGGATTTTTTTGAAATTAACTAACATTGTAAGGACTGATATGTAAAAACCCTTTTTTTGGGTGGGGAGGGGGGGAGGGGGCAAACAAGACAAAAGAACGCAACCCAAAGTGGATGGTGAAACCATTTTCTAGCACCTAGCCTTCCATTCAGATGCTGCAGCAGAAGCAGCACCATAGAAACTAACCTACCACTTTGGTTAACTGCAGAAAGCTGACATCACACCCTCTCATCCACATACAAACATGTCTTTTAAAATCCTCATTTTGGAATGACAAGTTTCATCCCACAAGCATACTCGGATGTCATAAATGTAATACACAGGCAATATGGAATAAATAAAGTAGAACCACAAAAGTCACTAACATAGGGCAATACCCTCCAGCAGAGAACAAAAAATCTAAAGCTGAGAACAGCAAAATTCTGTGTGACATCATGAACAGAAATAACCAGGAGTTGAAAAGGTAAGGTCTAGAGGGGACCTTTTTGCAATATCTTGTGAGACCAACAGGCTTTGGGACGATGACAAAATAGATGTCATAAATGATGAAAGAAAAGTTTCATCAGATAAAATGAGTAACTTTTGGCTGGCAATTAAACCCAACAATTCATCAAAACAAGATGCTGATATGGAACAAGTTGACCAGAAATCATTGCCTGCAATTTTAGAAAAAAAAATGGTAATTCATTTAAGCACACAAAGCTTGAGATGCAAACAAATTAAGTCGGTGAAAGAGGAAGACCATTTTTTGCTCTAGAAATATCAAGATGCTGCATAAGTTTGTGCAGTTCTTCAATGCAGCCCATGGCAGCAGTTCGTATGTCCTAGAAGAAATATCAACAAATGTTATCCAAATTTCCCCCAAACCAATGCATGTAATACAACATACATTGCTTCTAACACTACAAAGGGAGAACAGAAGATTAAAATTCAACTTCCCAAAAAACAACACATTAAACTTTGTCCTGCATTTAGCTACGACTCCAAAATAGCTAAAGATTTTTACATCCTACAAAACAGAATGCTCAAAATTTGTAATACTAATACTAAAAGAAACTCAAATCCCAAACCTTGTCTCCATTTGAAAGTGGAATCAATAGAGAAGGAAAGCAAAGTAAGAACTGCAACTGGGTGTTGATATTCACATAGCTCCTCTCTGTCATTGATGGCATGGAACATATTGTAGAAAAAGAAACAAGACTCTGAACCTGAACAGCAACAGGAAGGCCTACAGAAGAACCAACTAGGCACAGTTAGGAAAAAAATTGAAGCATGAGAAAAGCATGAAAAACAAATAGATTCATGAAGGGGTAAGCTATTAAAATAAAAGAAGGAAGTATTAATCGCCCTACAGTCAGATGAAGAAAGTAGTTAGGATTTTTACATTTTATCCTAGAAGAAAAAAATAGTAAGCTGTAAAAATTAATTAAAGAAGAATTCAAGGACATTTGATTGTAAGACAACATCAAAAATGGAGTACATTTATGAGAGATAGAGATATGGACACCTAAGTAATCATATGTATGCACCCAAAACTGAGGTAAATGATTTATGCCAGGTTAACAACTAACTCAAGTTACTCAACCCACACCATCAGCATATAAAATAAAATGTATGGGTTAGGCTAGCAGTTGAAACCACATTACTGATGACATGTACAACATCACATAGTGGTGCACAATGGAGTATGGCCTAAAATGAATACAGATCATAATGTCAAACTATGTATGGTGAAGGACTAAGTGTGGACCTTCTGAAGTAAAAAAATTTGAAAGAAATTGGGCTGGCGAGGTAGTGCACTTTCTCACAAGGAAGAGAATATGTTCCTTGAAAACAAGCTTTGGCGAAGAAGTCACAAAGAAGACAAAAAGATCTTCAAGAACGCATTTCCAATCATGACTGGTAACCTGTGGACATCAAAAGGCATACATGCAATAGGGTCAGTGTATATCAGAAACTGATGCTTATGTATGTAAGTATAAGAAAATTGACATAAAATAACAGACCGATGGATCCCTTTGAGCCAACGTGGATAATGCTTTTAACAAGCTCCAATATATACATATCAAGGTGTTTGCAATCAATGTCTCAGAATTACAGCCAAGCAGCTGGCTGATGAACTCATTGCAAATTTTGTCAAGCTTCTCAACAGTGAACTGCAAAGTAGAAAACAAGAATATATAAAATCTATACAGAATAAAGCAGACTGTCACAAACCATGATTAATCTGCCATAACAAACATTTGACCCTTTACCCAGTTCCTTCAGGAAGACAGTTTTAAGAGAGAATATGAACTATAAAGAACATTGTTTTGAGATTAAGGTGCAGTTCCAAAACTATCCTTACATGAAGCAAGAACCATGTAGTCCTTCACACAAAGTGGTAGTTTAGAAAAATAGAGTCATCAACAACCATCATATTTGAAAGAAGAAAGTAAACTTATTACAATGTTATTATAGCATGAAGAAAAGTGAATAGAAAAATATTAATTAGCTTGCCACATGCACCTCCTCAGAGAGCACGGGATTGGCCTGTGCCACCAAATTCTGCCACTCCTGATTCAGTGCTGGAAGACAGGCTTCAAAAAACTTCAAGAGGCTGCTAGCATCTGATAGTCACAGAAGATAGAATTAGAAACCATCATAAACATCAAGCAGAAATACAATCCAGTGGCACCGTTTCATAGATAATAAACATTTAAAACCAAAACCATATCTCAAGCACAATGGACAAGCATACTAGCCGTCAGTGAATTTTATGTGGGCACATGCATGAAAATCTGCAAATAACAAGGCTGTTTAAAATACAAACCAACAAGGACATCAATTTATAACTACCAAAGAGGATGAATACTTGGATGTTAGTACCCAATGGAAGACACTACACCATGTGTGGATGGATATATGCTTATTGTCACAGTGCTATAATTACATGTTTCTGCAACCATAAGATAATTTTGTCAACCTTTCTTCATAATTTTTCATAATAAGACAAAGGATCAAATGACAGTATGACACCCATAAACTCTGAGGAAAGTGGGGAATAAAATCATCAAGGGATCAAATTCCTCCACAACGCCTATCCCAGCTTGCCCTTGGCAATGGGCACAGTGTCAACAGAACCAGCATCAGACTTCAGGAGTGTCAAGGGGGTGGATCAGTTTTCATTTGATGTCAATATGTCAGGAAGGACAAGAAGCTGAACCATTTTTGTTTAGAAAAGGTGAATCACCGCTAAGGAGATAACAAGACTTCTATCACAATGGAAGCAGAACCACAGTCAAACTTCAGGAGGGGCGAGGAGGTGAACCACTTTTCAGTCATTGACAAATACTAAGGCTCACTTTGGTAGGGAGTTAGAGTAAGAGTGGGGTAACACAACTCACTTAAGATAGTCCGGGGTTAACCCATTTTTGATTTGATAAGAGTAAGAGTTAACATGGAAGTAAGGAGGTGCACTAACTTACTTTTAATCCAGTGTGATTTGATAGATAGTGGGTTAACCCGGTACTAATGACAGCTAAAATGTCATATTTGAATCCCTTTTTTGAATTTTTTATCTATGGGCACTGTTCACAGATAAAAAAAATTATTTCATTTTAATTTTTAAAATATTTCGAATATATATATTATACATTAATATAATATAAAAATAAAAATATTTTTGATAAATAACGAATTTAATCTCACTAATTAAAATTTAAAAGGCAGAAATGTCATTAATTACGAGTTTAGATTACTGTTCATCTAAAAAATACTTAATTTTACTTTAATTTTTAAATGTTTTTTATTTATTCTATAAATTAATTATACTATGAAAATAATTTTTTTGATAAATAACATCATTAATCTCACTAATTAATATACTTTATAAAATAAATATATCATGAAAATATATTTTTTATAAATAACATCATTAATCTCACTAACTAAAATTTAAAATACTGAAATGTCATTAACTACGGGTTAAATTACTGTTCACTATAAAAAAATTTATTTTAAAATATTTTTAAACATTTTTTGATTATTCTATAAATTGATTATATCATGAAAATATGTTTTTTGAAAAATAACATCATTAATATCACTAATTAAAATTTAAAAGACAGAAACATCCTTAATTATGGATTTAAGTTACCATTCACTTTAAATTTTTTCTTTTATTTTCGTTTTTTAATATTTTTAATGTATTCTATAAAATAAATATACCATGGAAATGAAAATTTCTTTCATAAATGACATCATTAATATAACTAATTAAAATTTAAAAGTCAAAAATCATCATTAATTACGATTTAGATTACTGTTCACTTTAATTTTTTATTTAAAAATATTTTAAATATTTTAAATATATTCTATAAAATAAATATACCATAAAAGTAAAAAAATGATAAATAACATTATTAATCTACTAATTAAAATTTTAAAGTCAAAAAACATCTTTAAAAGTTACTGTTTATCTTAATAATTTTTAATTTTTAATTTTTATAAATATTTTTAATAGCTTCTATATGATAAATATACCATTATAATAATAAAATTTTGATAAAAATTATCATTAATATTACTAACTAAAATTTTAAAGATGATAAAAGTCAGCAATCTAATGTTAAACATAAAGAAATAGGGGAGAGAGAGAGAGAGAGAGAGAGGAGAGAGTCGTTCGGTTAGCTCTAACCCACCTCAAGAGGTGGATTAGGAAATCTAGGGTTAACCCTAGGTTAGCCCTCCACTTAATCGGTTTAGTGTAAATCTCTAATCAAAGCACAAAAATGGTTAGCCCTGGGTTAACTTTGGGCTAACCCAGGGCTAACCCGAAACCAAAGGCCTCAATTTGATATGGAATTAGATTAAAGGTGGGCTAACTCAACCTGATTAAAGTAGTGCGGAGTTAACCCATTTTTAGTTTGATAGAAGGGTAGTTAATCCAGGAGTAAGGAGGTGGGCTAACCTATTTTTAATCGAATGTGATTTGATAAGTAATAGGTTAACCCAGTAATGATGACAAATAAAATATTATATTTATATATCTTTTTAAAATTTTAATATATCTCTCATTCCCTCTCTCTACCTCTCTCCCCTCCCCTCTCTCTAGTCACTCTCTATCTCTCACACACATTAATTACTAGTTTAAGTTACTATTCATCTTTAAATTTTTTTTAAATTATTTTAATATATGTTACAAATTAAATACATCATAAAACTAAAAATATTTTTGATAAATAACATCATTAATATTTTTGATAAATAACATCAATAATCTCACTAATTAAAATTTAAAAGTCAAAAATGGCATTAATTATAGGTTTATGTTAATGTTCATCTTTAAAAAATTTTATTTTATCTTAATTTTTAAATATTTTTAATATATTCTATAAATATAATATATCACGAAAATAAAATTTTTTTGATAAATAACATCATTTAGCTCACTAATTAATATTCAAAAGTCACAAATATTTTAAAAAGTACCTATTTATTTTAATATCTTTATTTTTTAATTTTTATAAAAAAATTTAAAAGATTCCATATGATAAATATACTATTATAATAATAAAACTTTTGATAAAAACTATCATTAATATTACTAACTAAAATTTTAACAATAATAAAAGTTATAACAATTTAATGTTAAACATAAACAAATAAGAGAGAGAGCATGAGAGAGAGAGAGAGATTAAATATAAACAAATAAGAGAGAGAGAGCATTGATTATGGGTGAGAGAAAGAGAGAGGGAGCATTTATTGAGCATTGATTATGGGCTAATCCATCTTAACCCACCTCTGGAGGTGGGTTTCAAAACCCAGGGCTAACCCTGGGTTAGTCATTAACCTAATCCGATTAAATGAAAATGATAATCAAACAACAAAAAAGATTAGCCCTGGGCTAACTTCGGGTTAACCAAAGGTTAACCCTCAATCAAAGAGGGGCTCAAGAGGGGCTAAAGCGGCCATGCTTAAATCAGATGCCAGGTGTTGAGAACCTCAACATTCAAAGAAGCAGTGATGGCATGCACATGTGAATACATATGCTAATACCTATTTGAGTAATTGCACTAAATGAAAATATGAGCAAGAATATGCTTAGTTGGCAGCAATTGGATGCTATAATTTCAATAAATTAAATATGAGCAAAAATATGCTTAGTTGGAACAAATGGATGCCATAATTTCAATCTCCAGTCATGGTTTCCTGTAGCAGACCAACTCAAACCGTATCGGCCGTGTCAGACCATATCATGGCCAGACTGAGATGACCAACTCTGCCCGGCTCAGCCTTGAGTCGGCTCGAGACGGTTCGAGTCAAACCAACTCGTACCATACCAATGCCAGTCCGAGTTGAACCAGATCACCGTCACTGATCCGGCAAAGTGCAAACGCTGATGCTTACAGCTGACTGAGACATGATGTCATGTACTCAGGTAGGGTGACAAAGGGCAGCCGTTTTCCAATTCCCCATAGCTTGTGGGATAATGAAGTGGCTGCCTTTCCAAGAGGTATCCTCCACCAGAGAACTTTTATGGATTTTGCATGTTTTGTATTTAACATCTTAGGTGGAATTCTTCCTTTTGGTTTTTGCTTTTTCACGGCCTCTCATGTCCTCAATTTGTGCTTGAATTCTATAGCAGAATGATTGCTTCAACTCATGTACTACTTTCCTTTTTATTGATATCCATTGTGATATATTATCATAACCAATTTACAAGTTATTCAAGGTGAAGCACATAGCATAAAACCAGCACTTATGATCCCTTTTATCCTCTTTTTTCCCTTTTGCTATGACTATATTTCTAACATAACATATTATGAGTCCTTGCATAGGGCCCACACAGCACATATTCACTAAATGTATTGATGATAATGTAGGTTGCCACTTGTCAAAATTTTAGAATGACAAAGAATTACAGTATTCCTTTCGAGTTTTGTGTGTGATGTGATGGTAAAAGAAGAAAGAGTAATGAGGCACTACGATCATATGATAGAGTTGTATAAAGTTGCTAATACCACGAAAAGGCAGATTTTGAGAGTGACAGGAAGTCAGAAGTTCCTTTGCCACCGCAATGAAGTCTCACTAGGGTGGACAACTTCCTTCGGCTAGGGAACAAAAGAGCTGGTGCATGAATGGTTGCACCATGATCTATGATAGGGCTGTCAGTGGGCCGGGTCTGGGTGGACCCATACCTAACAGGGCCATACCCAGACCCATAATAGACTCGATAACGTTAATGGGTAAAATGGGTAATTGGGTTTATGCTAGATGCTAGAGGTGATGGAAGTAGGCAGTGGGAGTTCCATCAGGTCACCAAGACGGGCTTTCTAGCAGTCGACCGACGGGAAGAAGTGATGGCAGCAGTGGAGGCAGGGTATATGGTGGCAAAGGGTGCCCTGCTACGCCTCCAACGATGGTCCACAGTGAGAGAGGTACGTTCCCCAACCCAAGAGAGATAAGACTCCGAGCCAGTCTTGTGGGGATCCCCCTCAATCTCTGCAATAAGGTTTCCCTCTTGGTCCGGGACTTCGGCATTGTAGAGTCGGGAAGCCTTAGTTTTGCTCCGGCGGGTCGATCACGACCATCAAGGTGACTCTCCATGTTCGCAGTCCGACCGCGGTGCCACCGGAGGTCTCATTCGATATTCACAGCAAGGCTTTTCTGGTCACGGTCACCATCCTGCCAGAGAGTTGGGAGGTGGCTGCAGACCAAGTTAGGGCATCACGCCCTTGGGCGGGAGGAGGAAGATGACCACGAGAAAGAGGTACGTGGCAGCACAAGCGGCCACGATTCGTATTTGAATCGCAGTGCCCCCCAATGGACCGAAGCAGGTGAAAATGGGACGGGTCTTGGTTCACTGCAGAAGACTTACGGTGCGCTGGTCCAACAGGGCAAATTGAACAATGATAATCAAACCCATGATCGGGACCCGAATACCTGTGACTTACTTGTATCCGGATGTCACGGGTTTAACAGGTCTTAGCAGCCCACAAACAATTATCTTCCCCGTTGTTTTAAAACGAGGTTGGCGTCCCCTTTTCAATACCCGGGCGACTTTGCGAGAAGTCTTATATTTTGTTTTGGGCTTGGAGGGATTTCCTCTAATCATGGAATGGACTCTCTCTGAGGAGGTAAGGGTGCACATGTGGGATTACCCGAGTGGCCAGTGCAGTGCCCATTTCATGGGGTGAGCATCGTATCAGACGATGAGGGTTCGAGTGTTGGACCTCTCCCCACTGACCGCAGTCAGTGTTTGATTTACATCGGCATAACGTCCGAACACCCTTGTTTAATCGTCAACAATAAGGCCTAGAATTTCCCTCCAAGGTTCTAATCGAGGACACATCAGCATAGATAGCTTGCATCGCACTTTTGACTCCCAGTGGGTGAACATAAAATGTATGAGGGGTAGGGCTTGGCCAAGACCAGGTTGAACTGGGCAACACCCTATTGTATCTGGGGATAAGAGTGAGCTAAAGGAGCCCAGGAGTGCACCAGGGTGCCCCGTTGATTGCCTGAATACTAGGGGCATTTTGGTAATTTGCCATGTCCAGTGGCACTATGATAATTTTACCTTGCTGGAAGTTTTATCACAATCTGGGGTGGCCGCCAAGCAAGGATTGACTCTGGAAGGCTCAAAGGCTATTTTCAAGAGCCGTTAGGATATATCAAGGCATCCCAAGGCTAGAAGGGCATTTTCGTAATTTGGACATGATCCTATATGGAGTGGTCCGTGAAAGACACTGGGGTCGTGGGACCATTTGTAGGCATTTCTTGAGTACGGAGAGGTCGTGAGGTCCTTAAAGATGATGCGCACCCTTAGCTCCTGAAGGAAGGACATATATGTAATTTTTCTTGCGGGAGGGGTTTATTTTACAATTTTCTCCAACTGACATGCGCCGGGAAAGCAACATCACACACCCTTGCAAATTTTCGTGAACTTCATTAAAAAAGTTGTCGACGAGTTGTCAACTGTACAGAGTATCACCGCTCGGAGGCGAGAACATGATTACAAGGCCCACATGGGGGCTTAAATGTAAATCCGGTGTAGGGGCGTAACCACGCCCACGTAGGGGCATAATGACAAAACCCACGTAGGGGCACGAAGACGAAGCCCACGCAGGGACATAAATACAAGACCCACGTAGGGGCACGAAGACGAAGCCCACGCAGGGGCATAAATACAAGACCCACGTAGGGGCACAACAACAACGCCAACGTAGGGGCATAATGACAAAGCCCACTGTGGACACCCAAAAAAAAAGGAAAAGAAAAGAAAAGAAAGAGAAAAAAAGAGAGAAAAGGAAAAAAGGGGAAAAAGACATAATAAAAATAATAATAAATTATTTATATATATTAGTAAAATAAGAGGGGAGGGCCCACTCTCTCTCTATCTCTCTATCTCTCTCCCGTTATCTCTCTCTCTCTCGTTCCACGGCCGGCACGGTCCCCTTCCCTCCTCCCGCGGCACACTCCAACAGCCTCCCACCGCGGCACGGCCCCCTTTCCACTTCACCGGCACACACCCGCTGTGCCGGGTAATGCCCCAAAACCCATACCGGAATACCTTCTCCGCACCGGATCGCCCCTCTCCTTTGGTCCTGGCCACCCTTCGCCTCCCTATGGGGTCCGCCACCCAGCCACCGCCTTTGTCCGCGATCATGGAAGGCCCCCTCTGCAAGCGCTGCCACCCCCAGCGACGCCCCCCCCACCACCAGCGCCGCCGAGACGGTTCCCATGGCGTCCCAGGAGAGCCAGAACAACGCGATCGCGGCCAACCTCACGTCTGGTCTCTTCGGCTCCGCCACCGTCTCTGTCGTCGCCAACGTCGTGCAGGTGCCGAAGGACCCGATCCTCGGGGTGACGGTTGCATTTAACAAGGATCCCAACCCCATCAAGGTTAACCTGGGTGTTGGTGCATATCGAACAGAGGAAGGAAAGCCCCTTGTGCTGAATGTGGTGAGAGGAGCGGAGCAGCTGTTAGTGAATGATCCGTCCTGTGTTAAAGAATATCTTCCTATCACAGGTCTGGCGGAATTCAATAAATTAAGTGCTAAGTTGATCCTCGGTGCAGACAGCCCGGCCATTCAAGAAAACATGGTAGCAACTGTCCAATGTTTATCAGGATTGTCGGTGAAGACACACCGTTACTATGATCCAGCAACACGTGGAGTGAACTTCCAAGGTTTTCTGGAAGATCTCAGTGCGGTTCCCTCAGGTGCTATAGTACTTCTTCGTGCATGTGCTCATAACCCAACTGGAGTTGATCCAACTCTTGGGCAATGGGAACAAATCCGGAAGTTGATGAGATCAAAAGGGTTGCTACCTTTCTTTGGTAGTGCTTATCAGGGCTTTGCAAGTGGGAGTCCCGATGCAGATGCACAATCTGTTCGCTTATTTGTTGCAGATGGAGATGAATTGCTTGCAGCACAAAGTTATGCAAAGAACGTGGGTCTATATGGGGAACGTGTTGGTGCACTCAGCATTGTATGCAGGGCAGAAGATGTGGCAGTAAGGGTTGAGAGTCAGCTGAAACTTGTAATCAGACCAATGTATTCAAATCCCCCCATTCATGGTGCATCTATTGCGGCTACCATTCTTAGAGACAGAGAAATGTATAATGAGTGGACAATCGAGTTGAAAGCCATGGCTGACCGGATTATCAGCAGGCGCCAACAGCTTTATGATGCTCTACGTTCTAGAGGAACCCCAGGTGACTGAAGTCACATAATCAAGCAGATTGGGATGTTCACATTCACCGGACTTAACACAGAGCAAGTTGCTTTTATGACGAGAGAACATCACATCTACATGACCTCCGATGGGAGAATTAGCATGGCGGGGCTGAGCTCCAGAACGGTGCCTCATCTTGCAGATGCCATACATGCGGCCATCACTCCTGCCAACTCTGACCCGGTGCACCTGCGAGGCCCTTCCCCGGCACACCCTGCTGAACCCTCCGCCGGCACACTCGAGAGCGTCCGTGTCCGGCACACCTGCTGCCGCCTCCGCCGGCACACCCGCGAGCGTCCGTGCCCGGCACGCCCGCTCCTCTCCTCCACGGCACACTCACGTTACACCCGGCACACCACTGTGCCGGATGGCATATACTGTGCCGGATGGCACCCACCGTGCCGGATAACCACTACTCTCACCGCACCGTTACACCGCAAAAGCCTCACGCCTCACCGTTCCACCTTCCGCAGCTCCACCGGATCACACTTCCACCGCACACACACAGAACGCTACCCTGCGGGCGAAGCTGCGAGGGGAGAACCAGGCAGTGCAGAGAGAGTGAGGTTTCATGCAACGAATGCATTTGTGAAATGGACAGGTCATTGAGCAATATCACTACATGTCCAACCCAAAATGGAATTGCTCCTGCTCTGAATAACGTAAATGGTCATATAAATGTTTATGTCTGGGAGATGGATGAAACACTCATATTGCTCAAGTCTCTGTTGGATGGGACATATGGAGGGGGCTTTCCGTGGTTCAAAGGATATACAAAAAGAAAAGAATAGAAATTGGGAAACTTTGGGAGAATTACATTCTTCACGTTTGTGACAAAATTTTATTCTATGAGCAAATCGAAAATTATAATGAACCACTCCTTGCTGCTTTGAGTGACTATGATGATGGACGTGATTTATCAGATTATGATTTCAGTAATGACGGTCTTTGTGCTCCTTATGACGATGCCAATAAGAGCAAGCTTGCATACCGACATCGTATCATTGCATAGAAGTATGCACCGGGCTTGCAAGATGTCATTGGTGAAGGAACGGTCAAGCTGTGGAATGATCTGTATAATTTGACTGATGGTTACACTGATGGATGGCTTTCCTCTGCACGTGCAATCTTAGATGAAACTGGAGGTTCAAAGAGCATCTGTAATAGCAACATCGGGAATCAACTGGCCTCACGTAATGCTAGAAAATTTAAGCAAGGCACCTGGGACAGAGGAGACCACGGGATAGATGTAAGCCATAAGGAACATGGAAGAAATGCCATATCAGAAACTGATGATGTTGACGTTGAGATGCAGCTCTGTTGCAGTAAAGGCTTTTCTGATGAGGATGTCCGCATGTGGTTACCCCCTAGCTGTATGCCACCTTCCTTTCAAAGTTCAGGTAATCCACAGTCATCTGATACTCTGGGAAATGATTTTTGGGAGGTGCTACTTTATTACCAGTTCTCTGCCGTCCCACCCATGTTTAGAGGCAATGGGGCTGTCTTTGATGTGGATCAGAAGAATCTTGTCTCTGATGAGTCTTGTACGAACTCTAAGGAAGCATCTCTCATATTTGAGAGGATGAAGACTCGTGTTGCTGAAGGCCGAAATGATGACCTTTTGGGTGATGATGGGATGAAGTATTCCCCAATGGGGCACTCAGAGGGCAATGAATTTGGTTACCGGCGTTCTTTCTGTGAGGACTCATCCGCTGAAGATAATTCTTGGTCATCACTTGACATAAGTGACGAACCACCTTCTCTGCAGGATTATGATTTGGATATCATAAGCACTTGGTTTCCCCTGCTTGATCTTGAAGGTGAAGAACCCAAATGGGATGCCAATGCGGTTGATGTTCTTGATCAAGATTTTTCCAGCCCAGCCTGTCACAGACACATGATTTTTTTTTAAAGTAGATCTTCTAGCTTCAGTTGTGGTCAGGCTTCCAAGCAGCCACTGGACGCCCGGGATTTGGTAGAATCTCCCGGCTCTCTCCTCAATCTATCTCCAGAGCAAGTCTTATTAGATGTCAAATCCCTGCCAAGCTCTCTTATCCGGTGCACTTGCCATGGACTCCACCCAGCGGCACACCCCCCGTGCTCTCATCCGGCACACTCAAGGACTGCCCTCTCAGCGGCACCCCTGCAGAAGCTTCAGCGGCACACTATTTCAAGTCTTCAGCGGCACACCCTTGCGAGGGCCTTCAGCGGCACACCTTCAGGGTTCTTCAGCGGCACCCCTGCAGGAGCTTCAGCGGCACACTATTTCAAGTCTTCAGCGGCACACCCCTGCGAGGGCCTTCAGCGGCACACCTTCAGGGTTCTTCAGCGGCACGCCTGCAAGGATCTTCAGCGGCACACCCATACTGAAGCCTCCAGCGGCACACCCTTCCTGAGTTTCCAGCGGCACAGCATTCCGCCCATCCACCCGGCGCAGCGTCCTTTCTTCCTCACCCCGCAACACGTTAGACCGGCGCCAACGGCAGCGAACCCAGCGGTCGCAGCCGTTCACCCTCGGCGCGCAGTGGACTCACGTCGAAGCCTGCCAAGACTTTGCCCCGCTGTCGACGCTTGAATGAGACACGCAAGGGGTGCTGCAGAGGGACAAGATGGAGGTCAATTCCTGACCTGCTTCCACCGTCATCAACCGTCACCGGCACCGGCCCTATAAAAGGCATTCACAACGAAGAAAGAGGGGGCTGCTTTTTGGCTCTGGAGCTCGCGGGTTGGTCTAGTTGGGTTTTCTGCTCTCCCCGGCTGCTCCGACCACCACCTAAGTGAAGAGAGAAAATAGAAGAGAAGAAGAGGGAAAGGGTGAGTGAAGTGAGAGAGAAGAGGTGTAGATCAAGGGGAAGGAGCCAATGCTCCGTTTTCCCGTCTGTATTTCCTTTCTCTTTCCCTGCTCTGTTTCCCCTTGGTGATGTATTAGCCCATATTTTTTTTTATGAGGAATAGATAAAAAGGTTGCAAACATTTTCGATGTCTTCCGACAGACATTTCTTCTATGCCTACATTTCTTGCTGTTCTACCTTCTTCATAGCTCCCCTTCGTCCGCTTTTAAGTACCACAACTTCCCTCAGGTGTTCCACTCCGTTGGACATCCCTCTCTCTTAGGATAGCTCGGTGGCTTCTCTCCCTCTCCGCGTTTGAGCGGACACGACTCATGCTCCGACCCCCATTTTCTTCTTCACGGCTGGTTCACATGGTGTTTCACTGTGCTCGCCTCCGATGTTGCCGCCTCCGGGCGCATCATAAATTTTTGGGGCCGTCACTTCTTGTGGACGCGCACCCGTGTTATCCCCCTTCCATCCCGGGTCCGGGAGAGATGCTGTCGAAATTTCGCCAGAACTGAAACTAATAAATCATAATAGTAAAAATAATAATAATAATAAAAGCACGGCATGATTTTAACCCCCAGAACACCGGAGATGCCTTCTATCCGGCACACCCCTTTTCGACCCTCTTGCCCGGCACACACATGCCCCCTCCTCATTTCTCCTATACACATGCAACAGGGTGGCAGCCATATATATATATATATTACACTCACACACACCCTCCTACGCATTCATGTAACGCATGCATTCATTTAATAACATCAACACCCAGTTACAAACCCATTAATACTCCACTAACGTAATTAACACCCTAAATCCACTAAATACATGTCTGATATACAACCCATTCAATACGTGGTGACATGGGTGAACATGGATATATAAATAAATTTAAGAAGGCCAACACAATACATATAAATAAGTGAATTTAAGAAAATCAACATAGCAAAAAAGGGATAACATAATTAAAAAGGGAATTGAAGTAAAGCTCTAAAAAAAAATCAAAATGAGAATAAAACAAGAAGGGGATACAAAACATCAAACAAATAATAGAAATAAGTAATAATCAGAGGGGGAAGGCCGTGGTGATGCAATCAGAAATATGGTAAGAAGAAATAAAAAAAGAAATAATAATAATAATAAAACATGTGAATGAAAGAAAATTCATACTCAAACGGAATTAAAGCTAATGAGATAAAAAAATGCAAAATATATGTGCCTTGACATGCATCTCGGATATCTCCTCTTCCCCAGACCACGAACATGGGGACATACACGGTGCCTTGGTATATCGAGCTCGTGTCTTGGGAGTTTCCCCAATGTGGCTGTGACCCGATATTACCTTGAGCCAACATCTTGCTAGAACTATCCCTTCTCCATTGGGATCTAATCCCACACTCTTATTGAAATTGCCACATGCTCGACAGACATTTGTATGGGTTTACTCCCGTTTTCGCCGTGCCTTCTACACGGACTTTCGTCCGAGCAGAAAATGGTCCATAAGTGACCGATAATGTTTGAGCACTTACACCCTAACGTGGGTTCTTTAACGTGATTCAAGATTCTTATTATCTCATTTCACTAGCATAATCTTAGGCCATAAGACCCTTATTCTTGGCGATTAATCAAGGGTGTTCTCCCGTATGGGAGATGTAATTAACGTCGTGACCTTTATGACGCGACGGATTTTGGTCCCGACACGAACTACACAATCGTCTGACCGAGTCAGATCGAGCGCACCATGGGCTTCCATGAAGTCCGAAGAAATCGTCACTTTGTGACTGGCACGCCAATGCACTTAATAAACGAATAAACCCACCGATTAAATCGACTTAAAGAACAAACAAATGAGCGTGTCGAAAAGTGCGTCCACACCCACGTAGGGGCCCAAATACAAGACCCACGTAGGGGCACGAAGACGAAGCCCACGCAGGGGCATAAATACAAGACCCACGTAGGGGCATGAAGACAAAACCCACGTAGGGGCATAAATGTAGGCCCGGGATGTTACATACCCCAAGTGGGCCAAGACAACGAACACAAGCCTTCTTCCTTCTCTCCAGAAAAAAGGTCCTCCAAAGGGTCCTTAACAACCACGCCCACGTAGGGGTATAACGACAAAACCCACGCAGGGGCATAAATACAAGACTCACGTAGGGGCACAACAACAACGCTCACGTAGGGGCATAATGACAAAGCTCACGTAGGGGCATAATGACAAAGCCCGGGGTGTCACATGCCCCAAATAGGCCAAGACAACGAACAAGAGATTTCTTCTCTTCACAAGTCTTCTTCTCCCTCCGGGAAAAAAAAAGGTCCTCTCCCCCCTCAAGTGAGCCCCGTAGGGGGTATTTATAGAAGGTGAGGGAGCGGCCCAGGGTGGGTCGAACCCGGGCAGGTTCCCCCCTCTCTCTTCTTCTTTTTTTTTGGGCTGAGGTGAGTGGGCGGAGGTGAGTGGGCGGACCTGCCCGGGGGTGGGGAGGCCCCGGGCGGGTCCTCCCCGGGGCGGGCCACCCCGGGCAGGCGTGGGCCGACCCCGGGCAGGCCCCCCCTACCCCGAGCAGACCTGCGCGGCCGCGGGGGGGGACCTGCCCGGGGGTGGTTGGCCCCGGGCGGGTCCCTGCTGTCCCGAGCAGACCTGCGCTGCAACGGGGGACCTGCCCGGGGGTGGCCGGCCCCCGACTGCTGTCCGCCCCGGGCGGGTCCCTGCTGTCCGCCCCGGGCGGGTCTACTGCGGTCCACCCCGGGCGGGTCTTGGCCACCCCGGGTAAGTCTAATGCTACTGTAGTCCACCCCGGGCAGGTTTAATCCCTGCTGTATGTTCACCCCGGGGAGTTCAAGTCACCCCTTTCTGTAGTCGTGAACTTAAGTAATAGTTCACCTCATATGTAGGTGGGTAAAAAATGTTGCCAACAAATGCCCCCCACCTCCGTTCGTCAAAGCTGGAGGCGGAGGCGGGCGGTCCGTGCCCTCCGTCGTCATTTTTTTACTCCTGAGTCTTCATGACATGGGGAGATCATTGTGGGACTGCACCTCACTACTTCGTTGCTTTCCATAGAGCTGAGAGTTGATGCAGGTTTGTCTCAGTGAGACCCTCCAGTCTAGAAGTGATGTAGGCCAACCTCGGCAAGGCACTTTGACCTGGAGTTGATGTTGACCAACCCTTAGGGTATATTGGCCGAAGCTGATGTATACCATCCTCTGAGAGGTGTTGGCCTGAAATCGGATGCTGGCCAACCTTTGGGGGTGTGTTAGCCAGAGTTGATGTGGACCGCCCCTTAGGGCATATTGATCCAAAGTTGATACAGACCTGCCTTGGCGAGGCTTGTTAGCCTGAAGTTGTTATAGACTTGCCTCGGCGAGGCTTGTTGGCCCAAAGTTGATGTAGATCTGCCTCGGCGAGGCTTGTTGGCCTAGAGTTGATATAGACCTGCTTCTGAGAGACTTGTTAGCCTAGAGTTGATGTGGACCAGCCCTTAGGGCATATTGGTCCAAAGTTGATGCAGGCCTGCCTCGGAGAGGCTTGTTGGCCTGTAATTGTTGTAGACCTGTCTCGGTGAGACTTGTTGGCCCAGAGTTGATGTAGGCCTACTTCTGAGAGACTTGTTGGCCTAGAGTTGATGTGAACCATCCCTTAGGGCATATTGATCCGAAGTTGATGCGGACTGCCTCGGCGAGGCTTGTTAGCCCAAAGTTAATATAGGCCTGTCTCGGAGAGAGACATCCATCTGATTCGTCGTTGCTCGACTGTCGAGTTGTGATAGCTGGAGACTGACATCGGCTGATCCTTGGGGGTGCATTGGCCAAAAGTCGTTGTGTCAGTTGACCGCTGAGGTGTCACTGAAGATGTGTCGGCTGACCACTGAGGCGTGTAGTCGCAAGTTAAGGCTGGCTAACCGTTGAGGTGTCACCAAAGATGCGTCGGGTAACCGCTGAGGTGTGTAGTCGAGGGTTGAAGCTGACTAACTGTTAGCTTGTGACAGCCAGGGCTGGTGTAGACCAGCTCTTAGAACGTGTTGGTCTGAGTTGATATCGGCCATACACGAGCTGAGGCAGATACCATCTAGCACAAACTTGAGCCAGCACCGCCCTAGGCAAGGGCGTCGTAGCTTGTATATCAAAATTTTGTACATTTCACTTTGCTTGGAAAGGGCACCCATTGGGTTCTAGCTCCTTTCTTTGTTTTAGCTTTAGCTGGCGAGGCTTCATAGCTGCCTCAAAGTTTCCCTGCCCTTGGGATGGAGTGGCCGAATGGTCCTCAACTTGGTGTAGCATTGCCAGATGCATGCATTTGGTCTCCTTCGAGACGCCTGGATGACTGAGCTTGCGTCTTTATGGGAGGAATTCGCCCCGCCTTCACGCTACTCAGGAGCGCGGGCGGAGGACTTAGTTGATGATTCAACAGGAGGAGCAACAACTTTGCAGACTTCGGTCGGCTCAGGCTGAGGTGGGCGCCCAGGTCGAGACCGCTTACGAGCGCGAGCGGGTGGCCTCCCACAGAGTGGAGGAGCTTTTGTGAGAAGTCAGGGGGACTATGGAGGAGCGCAGTCTTACGCGTGCCGATGTAGCCTCTCCACCGTAGGCTTGAGCGCTCGGGTGGAGACCATTCAGAGTGAGGCCCGCCTTGCTGACCTGAGGAAGAGCGAGCCTGGCCTTTGATTTTGCCTGATGATTTCTTTTTCCAAGGGGCTACTTGTTCAGCCATGCTTTGTACAGCTTCCCCGAGGGTGTCTCGGGGTTCTTCTGCTTGATGTTGAGAAATAGAGAACAGAGCTCGTTGACTTAGCTGCCATTCTCTTGCATGTGTACGCTTTTTTTTTTTCACTTTACCAGCCCTACCGCCCTTTCGGGTTTTCGCCAAGACTATCCCCCTTTAGCTTTTTCCAGTACGCCCTTTCGAGTTTTCACACTGAGGGGTACCCATTTTTGCCTAAGGCGCCCTCACGGGTTTTCACCTTAGCCGGGTTAAAGCATTTTTGTCCTTGATTGCTCCCCTAATGGAAACAACCAAGTCCGCTGGGGTATCAGTATTTTTAACTCCAGTTTTCTTTTTTTTTTACCTATGGTGCCAAAAGGCAGAGAGGGTGTGACATTCCCAGAGGGGCATGTGTGTCACACCGGTGGGACAAGTGGGTGGACTTGACAGCCCTAGTGGGACGTGCTTAGTCAAATCCAAAGACCGATAGGTCGAATGGGCTGGCAACCCGAGGAGGGTGTGCAAAGACCAAGCCCGGTTGGGACAATAAATAAGTAGGTTTAACAATCCGAAAGGGACATGCGGGTTAAACCTGGAGGGCGATAGACGAGGTGGGTTGGCAGCCCGGAAGGGGCGTACGTAGGCCAGACCCAAAAGGATGAAAGGATGGATTCGACAGTCCCGATGGGACATATGAATCAAATTTGAAAGCGAATAGACAAATAAGGTTGGCAACCCGAAAGGGGCACGTATAGGCTAAGCACGTGGGGGACAAAAGAAATGGATTTGACGGCCTTGGAAGGACACATGAGTCAAATCTAACAGCCAAGAGGCGCGGTGGGTCGGCAGCCCGAAACGGCATGCACAGGCCGGACCCGAGAGTGAAACAGGCTGAAAGGCACGATGGGTTAGCAGCCCGAGAGGGCGTACGGAGGCCAATCCCTGGAAGGTAAAATGAGCTCGAAGGCATGATGGGTTGGCAGCCCGAGAGGACATACTAAGGCCAATCCCTAGAAGATAGGATGAGTCGAAAGGCGTGTTGAGTTGGCAGCCCGAGAGGACATACTGAGGCCAATTCCTAGAAGGTAAAATGTGCCAAAAAGGCGGGTTGTGTTGGCAGCCCGAAAGGGCGTACTGAGACCAATCCTTGGAAAGTAAAATATGCCGAAAGACGAGGTGGGTTGGCAGCATGAGGGAGCATACTGAGGCCAATCCCTAGAAGGTAAATAGAGCCGAAAGGTGTGATGGGTTGGCAGCCCGAGAGGGCATACTGAGGCCAATCCCAAGAAGGTAAAATGAGCCGAAAGGCGTGATGGGTTGGCAGCCCGAGAGGGCATACTGAGGCCAATCCCAAGAAGGTAAATTGTGCCGAAAGACGAGGTGGATTGGCAGCTCGAGAGAGCATACTGAGGCCAATCCTGAGAGGATGAAATGAGCCGAAAGACATGATGGGTTGACAGCCCGAGAGGGCATACTGAGGCCAATCCCGAGAAGGTAAAATGTGCCGAGAGGCGTGATGGGTTGGCAGCCCGAGAGGGCATACTGAGGCCAATCCTTAGAAGGTAAAATGAGCCGAAAGGTGTGATGGGTTGGCAGTCCGAGAGGGCATACTGAGGCCAATCCCAAGAAGGTAAAATGAGCCGAAAGGCGTGATGGGTTGGCAGCCCTAGAGGGCATACTGGGGCCAATCCCAAGAAGGTAATTTGTGCCGAAAGACGAGGTGGATTGGCAGCCCGAGAGAGCATATTGAGACCAATCCCTAGAAGATAGAATGTGTCGAGAGGCAAGATGGGTTGGCAACCCGAGAGCGCATACTGAGACCAATCCCTAGAAGATAGAACGAGCCGAAAGGCAAAGTGGGTCGGTAGCCCGAGAGAGAATACTGAGACCAATCCCTAGAAGAGCAAAGTGGGTTGGTAGCCCGAGAGAGCATACTGAGACTAATCCCTAGAAGGTGGAATGTGCCGAGAGGCAAAGTGAGTTGGTAGCCCGAGAGAGCATACTGAGACCATAGTTTAAAAGGTCTTGAGACGGTTGTGAGGCGCTTTCTGTAAGCCTCATAAGGCGTTAGCCTTAAGGCACAATGAGACGTAAGCCTTAATAAAGAAGAAAATCATCTTAAAATCATAAAAAATGCTAAAAATAATAGTGATTTTCATGTGTTAATGCTATATCAACTCAATGATAAATTCATGTTATTTCAAAAGTACTAAATTATGAGCCAGCTGTCTAGTGCAATTGGTTCGTCACCCTTCCCCATATGGGGGAGGGCCCGAGTTCGAGCTCGATTATCCCCTCCCTGTTAAAAAAAAAGTATCTACCAAGAAAAAAAGTATTGAATTATATTTTAAGGACAACAAAAGAAATGTAAATCTTGGGAGTACCCTTTTAACACCTTATTACATCATCTTCTCAAGTGATGCACACGTCTCAATTCAATACCTTGAGGCGGTGAAGGCAGTGAGACGTACCACCTCAATCAAAAAAAGACGTAAGCCTCAAGTAAATGACATGAGGCGCATGCCTCGAGGCGTTTTTCTAGTGCCTCACCTTGAGGCTTAAACCTTAGTGCCTTGAGACACCGCCTTTTTAAACAATGACTGAGACCAATCCCGGTGGGACAAAAATGAGTGGATTTGACTCAGAAAATATGAGTGAAGCTGTCATGCCAAAGGACGTATAGGTCAGCTTTAAAAAGAACAAGTGAGAAGAGCTAAATTCGGGAGCCCAAATGGGGAGTACAAGTAAGCTCATAAGGTTTCAAAAGCTGGGGGACCCAGTGGGATAGTGAATGATAATAGCGGTACATCAGTCGTAACGCCCGGGGAGGACTGAATATTACAGTTCGCCCTGACAGGGTGAGGTCACTGACCCAAAGACACCCAAAGAACACGAGGCCCAAGGAGTTTTTTTTTTTTACATTATCAGCCTCACCGCCCTTTCGGGTTTTCGCCGAGACTGGCCCCCTTTAACTTTTTCCGGTGTGCCCTTACGGGTTTTCACACCGAGAGGTTGCCCATTTTTGCCTGAGGCGCCCTTTCGGGTTTTCACCTCGGCCGGGTCTATGGCCTTTTTGCCCTTAGCCAACCCTTGAAGGTCGACTAAGTCCGCCGGGGTATCAATATTTTTAACCCCCCCCCCCTTTTTTTGAACCTTCACTGAGGAGAGGTAATGTCCTGTGAGGACTGCTGCAGAAACTCTTGTGGTGGCGCATGGTAGAGCTTCATGTGTTTACCGTTGAGGGGAGGGAAATAGTTGTTTCCCTTGTGGTCGACAACCGTATATGCTCCTCCTTCATAGACCTTCTGGATGACGTAAGGTCCACGCCAATTGGGCTGGAGTTTACCGCTGGATCTTCCCGCGAGGACCTCTTTTTCCTTGAGCATGACCAAGTCACCCTTCTTGAACGCCCTATGCTTGACTAGCTTGTCGTAGGCACGGGTCATACGGGCTTGATAGACTTGTAAATGTTTGTAAGCCTGGAGTCTCTTACCCTCCAGACCGGATAATTCCTCAAGCCTCCTTTCAATCTCAGATTGATCTTGGCCCAGTAGCCCAGCATGAACCGCCACCCGGTACGATGCCAGTTCAATTTCTACAGGGACAACTGCTTCAGCCCCGTAAACCAAGGAGAATGGGGAGCACCCCGTAGGGGTTTTATAAATGGTCCGATAGGCCCAAAGAGCTTCGTGGACCTTCTCTTCCCAATCTCGTTTGCGGCCATTTATTATTTTGGCCAGTAGTTTACATAGTGTCTTGTTGAAGGCCTCAGCCAATCTGTTGGCATGAGGGTTATAAACCGAAGACGTCCTCCAATCAATATGAAATTTAGAAGCCAGTGCATATACTGTCTTGTTCCTGAAAGGCGTGCCGTTGTCAGAAATGATCCGACTAGGGGTGCCGAATCTATATATAATATGATATCTAACGAAGCGGGCGACTGTTTCGCCAGTGACTTCCCATAGAGGGATAGCTTCAGCCCATCGGGAAAAGTAGTCCGTGGCAACCAAAATGAATTTATGCCCTTGGGATGAGGGAGGAAATGGTCCTACTACATCCATACCCCACTCCGCAAATGGCCAAGTTGGCGCCGTCGGATGTAGGGGGTTAGGAGGCCTTCGAGGGACCGGCCCAAATGCTTGGCATTGGTGACATGTCTGAGCATACTGATAACAATCCTCGTACATAGTGGGCCCATAGAATCCCTTTCGCTTGATGTTTGTTTTCATCTTAGCTCTTACTTGATGAGCCCCGCATAAGCCAGAGTGAACCTCCTGCATAACGGTTCTAGCTTCTTTGGGCGAGAGGCACCGCAAGACAAAGATGACAGTATCGGTTTCGGTATCGGTTTCGGCCGGTACCGAAACCGATACGTACCGATTTCGGTTTCGGCCGAAACCGGTTGAAACCATTCAAAAAACTAAAAAAATTAGTGATCCTCTCTAGTTTCGGCCGAAACCGTCTGGTTTCGGACCGAAACAGGTCAGTTTCGGCCGAAACCCTTAATGGTTTCGTCCAAAACTATTTAAAAAATATTTTTTTAGGTATCGGACTTGCTACAGTGTTGGGGTCCGGTTTCAGATCGGTACCGGCCGAAACGTATCGGTTTCGGCCGATACTGCCAACCATGCCGCAAGAGGACTGGGTGGTCCTTTTCCTGGACGAGCCTGAAGAGAACGCCATCGACCAGTTGATATGATGTAGCTCTGCGTAGCAATTGCACCCTTCGGGCTCGTTCAGGGGGAAGCTGCATGTTCTTGATTTGTATAATTGGCTCGCGCCAATCTTCTTCTTCAGGAGCATTCTCCTCTCGAACATTGTTGACATCGTAAACAGTGAGGCCAGATTCTTCGTCGAGCATGCTAGGCATGAGCCTCCTGTGTCTGACGATTATATTCAACTCTCCCTCTGGCGGGATCTTCAAAGCTGCTGCGAGTTTTGCCAGAGCGTCTGCCTGGGAGTTATTGCTTCTTGGCACATGATCTATCTCAAATAGATAGAACTTCTCTTTGAGCCTAATAACGGCTTCATGGTAGGGGATCGACTCCTTTTCCCGTACGTCATAGTCGCCCAGAACTTGACGGATGACGAGTTGAGAATCCCCGTATACCTTGATGCATTTAATCTCCATCTCCAGGGCGAGCTGGAGCTCGATGATCAGTGCCTCATATTCCTCCTCATTGCTGGTCAATGACTTCATAAGGGCACAGGAGTTGTGAAGTACGCCTCCCTGGGGAGACACAAAGACTATGCCAGCGCCTGACACAAAGTCTGTGAGGCCGCCGAGTCTCTTAATGGTTCTGGACGCCATGTCAAAATATAATTCCCATGATGGAGAAATTAGGGATAGCACATCATGTTCGGTCTGGGATGGGGCATTTGTATTGCATCCTTCCTCGCCGAGCGGCTGCAGCAACCTTTCTTCATCTGGCAGCTCGATATTGAAAGGGGAGTCCTCCGGCACTGGGTGTGCGGCGAGAAACTCAACCATCCCTTGCCCCTTAATTGCCTTGCGCGAGACAAAGGTGATGTCAAATTCCATGAGGATGAGTGCCCATTTTCCCAGCCTTCCAGAAAGGACAGGTTGCCTAAGGAGAAATTTGAGTGGGTCCCACTTTGAAATGAGCTCCACTCGATGCGCCAACAGATAGTGTCTCAACTTTTTAACAGCGAACACCAAGGCCAAGCACATCTTCTCCATGGGCGAGTAGCGATGCTCGGGGCCGACCAACTTCCAACTGAGATAGTAAAGAGGCTGCTCATTGCCTTCTTCATTGATCTGGGCCAGGAGCACTCCGAGGGAAGCGTCCGTGGCAACAATATAAAGAATGAGGGGCTTTCCTTTGATAGGCGCCCCAAGGACCGGTGGAGCCAGGAGATACTCCTTGATCTGCTCGAGAGCCTTCTGGCAGTCGCCACCCCATACGAAGGGTGCTCCTTTCTTCATCATTTTGCCAAAAGACATGCATCTTCGGAAGAGGTTGGAGATGAACCGCCTAATATAGGCGAGCCTCCCTTGGAGCGATCTGAGCTCGGTTATATTTCTAGGCAGGGGTAGCTCCCCGATGGCCTTGATCTTGTCAGGATCTGTCTCTATCTCTTGATACCTGACGATGAAGCCCAAGAACTTGCCGCTGAAGACGCCGAAGGCACACTTCATCAGGTTCATCTTGAGCTGGTACTGCTGCAGTCTCTCAAAGACCCGACGTAGATCAGCTAGGTAGTTGTCCCACCTTTTAGACTTGACAACCAAGTCGTCGACGTAGCACTCGACAATGTCATGCAGCATCTCGTCGAAGATCTTGGTCATTGCCCTTTGATAGGTGGCGCCAGCATTCTTCAAGCCAAATGGCATCCTCTTATAATTGAAGATCCCCTTAGGGGACCTGAAGGCCGTATGATCTTTATCCTTGATGGACATGCGGATATGGTTATAACCTGACGATCCGTCCATAAAAGACAAGGCTTCGTGGCTAGTAGTTACATCCACCATTGTCTCGATGATGGGGACAGGGAAGTCGTCCTTCGGACATGCTTTGTTCAAATCTCGGAAGTCAATGCAGACCCGGACTTGGCCGTTCTTCTTCTTGACCGGGACTATGTTGGCGAGTCACACAGGATACATACATGGCTCTATAAAGTCCACATCCAGCATTTTGTCGACTTCGGCGTTGACTTTGAGTTCCAGCTCACGACGCATACGCCTTTAGACTTGCTTGACTGGCTTAGCTGTTGGAAGTATAGCCAGGTCGTGTTCTGCCACGGGGGGATCTAGACCCGACATCTCCTTATATGTCCAGGCAAAGCAATCTCTGAATTCTTCCAAGAGTTGCCGGTACGCCTGCCTTTCTTCCCCGTTGAGAAGGGCACTTACACAAGTGGGTCGATAGTCGTCCTTGCTGCCGAGATTAATCTCAATCAGCTCGTCAACTGTTGCCTGGCCACTGTCTTCTAGTTCCGGGGGAGCCGGTCGGAGGTCGACGAAGTCTTCATCTTCATCAGTACTGGCCTCATAAACCTCAAACTCCACAGGATTTGCCTGTCGCCCTTCAGCGGGCATCGACAGAGGAGATGCCAGGGCATGCTCTGCCTCGTGATGGAGCTCATCAGCTATGGGCTCATTCTGGGCCTCCTCGCAAGGGGGAGGTAGGAGCCCTATGGCATTGACTGCATAATGAACTTCGAAATCTGGCTCCTGATCATAACCCAACCCCCGAGTGTCTTTGCGGGAGAAAGGCGGTTGCCCCCTGACTTGCGAGGGATTCCAAAGTTGGGAAAAATATGCCTTCTGTGCAGGGTTCTGGAACTGAGGAATCCCTTGCTTCATGCACATGCGCTTAAGCCGATCGGGCATATAATCCATCTCTTGAACTGGCTCTTGCGCCTTATCAGCAGGGGTGTCCCACCCAAAATCATCCTCGGGAGGAACTGATGGGACTAAGTCTCCTTTGTAGAAGACAATCAGCCGGGTCTGTTTGCCATCCTTGCGCCGACCCTTGCGCCTATAAGAGACTATAAAAGTCTTCAATTCCTCCATGATGTGCTCCTCCCTCGGAAAGGGGAGCTGAATGCATTTCGGAGGCACAGGGACACTTTGGTCAATGGTTCAGCTAATGAGATTGGCTTCAAAGTCCACATTGCGCCTTTCCGGCAGGGTGGGCTTGGAACCAGGCTTGAGGCTCAACTGGTGAAGCTTTAACAGCTCACGATTGACTGTGAAGAGTTGGCCCTCCTCGGGCTCGGCCTCGACCTTTTGCTTCCCCTTATCCTTGACTCGGTCGGGGGTTGTTATGGTGGGCTCCCCGAAATACAAGGAGGCATCTGCCAAGTGGCATTCATTAAGGTGGAAAGGAGCGTGGTCCGCAAAGGCGGTGTGTTGCTCTCCCCCTTTAGCATACTTGAGGCACTGGTGCAGAGTTGAAGGAATGACCCAATTTTCATGCAACCAGGGACTTCCCAACAACACCGTATAAGACGTGTTGGCGTTAATAATATAAAACGTCACTTTAGTGGCAAAGTCACCCATGACCAGTTTCACCTCGACCCGACCGTGAGCTTCTTCAGAGTCTTGGTTGAACCCCGAGATTTTGACGACGCTGACTTTTTGCAAATAAGGCGCCAAGTAGAGAGACTTAAAAGTCTTCAGGGGCATAATATTCACCGCCGCACCTGCATCGACCAAGATTCGGTTCACCTCATGGCCGTTGATCGTCCCTTTCATGTATAGGGGGCGATTATGGCAAGGAGAGACCAGCAGCAAATCCTTGTCGGAGAAAATAATATTGGCCGCAAGAGCTTCATATGCTTGGGCCTGCAGTTCCGCTACATGGGCCTCGTAGGCCTCGGGGTCCTGGAGGACTTTGATGAGAGCCTCTCTCAAGTCCTTGCTCTAAGCAATAGCCTCCCATATGGTGACATTAGTTGGAAACCGCTTCATGTGTTGAATGATTTTGCGGTCCGCCCTAGATCGGGTCTTGTCGAATGGGGGAATGATTTCCCCAGAGTCTTCGAGGCTCCATGTGGTTTCTCCCGCTTGAAAGGGCGTTCCCCTTCATCTTGCATGCCCGCTCCCTCTTGGAAAAGCGGTGCCAGAGACTCCTCCGCAGCAGGCTGAGACTCGTCCAGATCGGACTGACCCAAGGGGCCTTCTCTTTCACCAGCACTGGTTGAGGGGCCCGTTTGCCCCGAGGTTGGAGCTAGCGACGGGGTGCTGACTGGAGTTTCTTCCTCATCGGAAGAATAAATTATGAAAGGGATGCCTCCTGGTCTTCGAGCTCCCGAATCAAGGCCTGCATTCTCTGAAGATTCAGGTATGAAGGGAATGCCCCGCACTTGAGGTGCAGGAATGGGGCCCGAATGCTCCCCTCTGAATATTATAACCCGGCCGAGGGTTAAAGGGCTTTCTCGCCCACGACCCCGTCCTCGACCACGGCCTCGTCGATTCCTTGCCGATCGGCGCCGGTATGTTGCCATAGGAGCATTGTCCTCCCCAACAGAGGCATTTGTATTGTCAGGAGGCGGGATAGCCACCATGTTAGATGACAGCTCCTGCAGCGCTTGTTCAAGGGCCTCCACGGTGAGCTCCTCGTCCCGTGAGAGGTCGAAGACTCACCTTGGTGCTGAGTAGACGGGCTTCGCACTTGCTGTGATTCTGACTGGCGGAAGGCCTTTTTGAACCAGGACCGTCTGATGACTAGGGCCTCCTACTTGGTGACCTAGATTTGTTTCATCTGGAGCTGTCGCCCCTCAGTTGAGTTGCCCCCAGATCTGACTCTAGGGGTTGCCGCCTTTGAAGAAGGCGCGGCGTAGCTCCTCACTTTCGCCCCGGCTTCCCGGACTTTCCGAAGAAGTTCGAAGTGATTGGAAGTAGGAATGGTTGGGACCTGTCGATCCCGAGGCACAATCGGCACGCCTTCATAGAGCCGAATGCGGAGGTCTCCGACAAGTATGGTCTTGCCGGAGCGTGAGATGGCAGCTGTCGGGCCTGCTTTGTTGCGCGCATGGCGTTGCCCCCGTTGAGCAGGGGCGACTGCGTTGCCCCTGGCAACCGACACTACCCCTAAGAAGAAGGGGGAGCCGACGACCGGAGGGAAGTCGCCAAAAACAATAGGAGTCGCCAGGTAGCCAAACCTGGCGTGGTTCGCGATGACTTGCAGGCCATAGGTCACAGCAGCCATCGTCTTGATTGCGAAGCAAAAGTTGCGCTTGAAACAACAAAAAGCAGGAAGCTGGTGTCCTCTTCTCCTTTCTCGTCCCGTAAGAGGATGAGGGGTAATGAGAACCTCGGGGAAGTTTAAGGCCTTCTGTTGACAAGAAGAAAAAAGACGGGAAAAGTCCCACCGGGCGTGCCAGTCTGTTTTAAAACGACGTTGACGTCCCCTTTTCAATACCCGGGCGACTTTGCGAGAAGTCTTATATTTTGTTTTGGGCTTGGGGGGTTTCCTCTAATCATGGAATGGACTCTCTCTGAGGAGGTAAGGGTGCACATGTGGGGCTACCCGAGTGGCCAGTGCAGTGTCCATTTCATGAGGTGCGCATCGTATCAGACGATGAGGGTTCGAGTGCTGGACCTCTCCCCACCGACCGCAGTCAGTGTTTGATTTACATAGGCATAATGTCCGAACACCCTTGTTTAATCGTCAACAATAAGGCCTAGAATTTCCCTCCAAGGTTCTAATCGAGGACACATCAACATAGGTAGCTTGCATCGCACTTTTGACTCCCAGTGGGTGAACATAAAATGTATCAGGGGTAGGGCTTGGCTAAGACCAGGTTGAACCGGACAGCACCCTATTGTATCTAGGGATAAGAGTGAGCTAAAGGAGCCCAGGAGTGCACCAGGGTGCCCCGTTAATTGCCTAGATACTAGGGCCATTTTGGTAATTTGCCATGTCCAGTGGCACTATGATAATTTTACCTTGCTGGAAGTTTTATCACAATCTGGGGTGGCCGCCAAGCAAGGATTGACTCTGGAAGGCTCAAGGGCTGTTTTCAAGAGCCGTTAGGAATTATCAAGACATCCCAAGGCTAGAAAGGCGTTTTCGTAATTTGGACATGACAATATATGGAGTGGTCCATGAAAGACACTGGGGTCGCGGGACCATTTGTAGGCAATTCTTGAGTATGGAGAGGTTGTGAGATCCTTAAAGACGATGCGCACCCTTAGCTCCTGAAAAAAGGACATATATGTAATTTTTCTTGCGAGAGGGGTTTATTTACAATTTTCTCCAACTGGCACTCGCCGGGGGAGCAGCATCACACACCCTTGCAAATTTTCGTGAACTTCGTTAAAAAAGTTGTCGACGAGTTGTCAACTGTACAAAGTATCAACGCTCTGAGGCGGGAACATGATTACAAGGCCCACATGGGGGCTTAAATGTAAATCCCGTGTAGGGGCGTAACAACCACGCCCACGTAGGGGCATAATGACAAAGCCCACGTAGGGGCATAAATACAAGACCCACGTAGGGGCACGAAGACAAAGCACACGCAGGGGCATAAATACAAGAACCACGTAGGGGCACAACAACAACGCCCACGTAGGGGCCCAAATACAAGACCCACATAGGGGCACGAAGACGAAGCCCACGCAGGGGCATAAATACAAGACCCACGTAGGGGCACAACAACAACGCCTACGTAGGGGCATAATGACAAAGCCCACGTAGGGGCCCAAATACAAGACCCACGTAGGGGCACAAAGACGAAGCCCACGCAGGGGCATAAATACAAGACCCACGTAGGGGCATGAAAACAAAACCCACGTAGGGGCATAAATGCAGGCCCGGGATGTTACATACCCCAAGTGGGCCAAGACAACGAACACAAGCCTTCTTCCTTCTCTCCGGAAAAAAGGTCCTCCAAAGGGTCCTTAACAACCACGCCCACGTAGGGGCATAACGACAAAACCCACGTAGGGGCATAAATACAAGACCCACATAGGGGCACAACAACAACGCCCACGTAGGGGCATAATGACAAAGCCCACGTAGGGACATAATGACAAAGCCCGGGGTGTCACATACCCCAAATAGGCCAAGACAACGAACAAGAGATTTCTTCTCTTCACAAGTCTTCTTCTCCCTCCGGGAAAAAAAAAGGTCCTCTCCCCCCTCAAGTGAGCTCGTAAGAGGTATTTATAGAAGGTGAGGGACCGGCCCAGGGTGGGCCGAACCCGGGCTGGTCAAAGCCACCCCGGGCAGGTTCCCCCCTCTCTCTCCTTCTTTTTTTTTTTGGGCTGAGGTGAGTGGGCGGAGGTGAGTGGGCGGACCGGCCCAGGGCCACCCTGCCCCGGACAGGTCCGCACGGACCTGCCCGGGGTGAGGAGGCCCCGGGCAGGCCTGCCCGGGGTCGCGGGACCCCGGGCGGGTCCGTCCGGGGTGGGCCGACCCCGGGGAGGCCCCCCCTGCCCCGAGCAGACCTGGGCAGCCGCGGGGGGGACCTGCTCGGGGGTGGCTGGCCCCGGGCGGGTCCCTGACCTGCCCGGGGGTGGCTGGCCCCGGGCGGGTCCCTGCTGTCCCGAGCAGACCTGCGCTGCAGCGGGGGACCTGCCCGGGGGTGGCCGGCCCCTGGCGGGTCCCTGCTGTCCCGAGCAGACTCGTGCGGCCGCGGGGGGACCTGCCCGGGGGTGGCCGGCCCCGGGCGGGTCCCTGCTGTCCACCCCGGGAAGGTTTGCTGCGGTCCGCCCCGGGCGGGTCTGCTGTTGTCCGCCCCGGGCGGGTCTTGGCCACCCCGGGCAAGTCTAATGCTGCTGCAATCCACCCCGGGCAGGTTTAATCCCTGCTATATGTTCACCCCGGGGAGTTCTAGTCACCATTTTATGCAGTGGTGAACTTAAGTAATAGTTCACCTCATATGTAGGTGGGCAAAAAATGTTGCCAACACCCGCCTAATAGCTAAAGTGCCCTCCCTGATGCAGCAGGACGGCGAGGGTGGTTCTGACGGGCGGCTATCACTGGCGACTGGCTTAGGACAAGAGGGGATTCTCTACGGCGACTGACGGCCACCTTTTGCGTTGACTCCTCCAGCGGCTTTGACCCATAGGCATTCCGATCAGCTAGCAGTGGAATGGCCCTTTCCGGAGGTGGGGACGGGAGTCATTGCAGGTGCCGGTTGGCAGGCTTCGCCGATGAGTGTGGCGGGACAGCCTTTTCCCCTCCGGTCGGGGCCCTTATCTGCGGTGTCCCCTCTGCTGCAGCAGAAGGGCGAGTGTGGTCCTGGCGGGAGGCCAACACCGGTGACCAGCACGGAACAGGAGGGGGATTTCTCTGGTGACTGACATCCTCCTTCAGCGCTGGCTCTTCCAGTGGATTTGAACCTGCAGTCCAAACGTATCCTTCCGCTCATGGAGCCGAGAGCCGATCCCAACACTGGCTAGCGGCTTTCAACGGCGACTATGGCGGAGCAGCTGGTTCCCCTCCAGCCGGACCCAATGTCAGTAGTAGCCACAGTCTGCTCGGCAGAAGGAGAAGAAAGAGGACTGTAGGAGGGCCCGGTGGCTGATGACCTACACAGAACTGCTTAGGAGCTGCAAGAATGATGTGTAACGAGTGGATCAGAAGAAAAAGTGAACCGGGGGGGGGGGGGTGATTCCATCAATAGGATAGGGATCGTAAGGTCTGCAAGGCAGCAGGAAGGCCTGCTTCCTCGCTATATGACAATCCGACAAGTCAGGGTCAGGCACACGAGGGGTAGGCTTTCATCCCAAAGACTCCCGGGGAGGGAAGAACCTCGGAGGATGTGCAGTCTGATGGGGAGGGCTTTATTGACAGGGGTAGACTTGAAAAAGTGGAGGTGAAGGAGATGGTGGGGGTAGTGGAGAGGATGATAGAAGCACAAGTGCAGAGAGGGTGGGAATATCATTTGCGAGTCTCGAGTGGCATCTCAAAGTGGTACAAAGAGATGGTTGATTAATATGGCGATGGATGGAAAGGAGTGAACTCCCAAAAGAAGGCAGTTAGGGAGGGTAAAGGAGGGGAGGAGAAGAGGAGAGAGCATGAGGGGGATGGAAGCGAGAACATTTTCTCATCTCTGTGAGGATTGTTTCGTGAAATGTGAGGGAGATTTGTGAGGATGACAAGAGGAGGGTGGTGAATGAATTAGTCAGAAAATGCAAAATAGACATCCTATGCCTACAAGAGTCCAAGTGCGAGGAGGATGAAGAACCCTATTATGAGGGAGATTGGGGGAGCCAGACTGTCGAAGGGGGTGATCTCTCCAACTGAGAGGAGGGCAGGAGGTATCATGATTCTATGGAATCAATTTGAGGTTGAGGAGGTGGTAGAAGATAGACAGATGAGAGAGGGGCTATCTCCCTCCATTTCCATAATGTCGGGGATGGCTTCTCTTGGGATTTCTCATTTCTCCAAGGCATGGTTCACAAAGTAGAGAGGGAAAGAGACTCCTTTGGGTACAACTGCTTCTGTATCAAAGGATCGTAAGTCGGCTGTGGTGTGTGGATGGAAACTTTAATGCAATCGCAGCACCCTATGAGAGGATAGGGAATCGCCCCCAGACAGGGGAGATAGAGGACTTTCTTGACTTTATTGGAGATGCTGCACTGATCGACATCAGCATGTCAAACGTGCAATATACATGGTCCAATATGAGGACAGATCCTTCATGCTCTTAGCTGGATAGATTTTTGGTTTCAGTTGATTGGGAAGACCACTATCCTCATTGCAATCTTCCAGCTTGGCATGACCTGTGACGGACCATAAGCCCATCTTGCCGAAGACTTCTTGCAGATATTCAAGAAGGTTTATCTTCAAGTTGAAAATATACTAGTTCAAGGAGGCAGACTTTATAGACATTTTTTAACAGGTATGAAATGCTCACAGGCAAGAACAATCTGCTATGGCTACATATTGTGGGTAAATTGAAACATGTGACGCAACCGTTGAAGAAATGGGATGCAGGCAAGACTTTACCTGGCCAAGCTGCTAACGATAGAATCATAGAACAACTTAAGGGTCCCGACTGCCTGGAGGAGGTTGGGCTACTAGATGATTCTAATAGACAGACTCAGATCAAGGTTTCATGAGATTCTTATGAGGGAAGAGGTCTAATGAAAGTAGAGATCTAGAAAGAAATGGCTCAAGGAAGGTGACAAGTACACTGCCTATTTTTAGCAAATTGCCTTAAGAAGGAGAAGGATCAACTCCATAAGATGCATCAAAGTGGGAGAGAACTGAGTAGTTGCTGAATAGAAATGAAGACATCCAAATGCAAGCAAGGAACTTATTCTCCCAACTCTTCACCAACGAGGACCGAGTTAGGCCTTCCACAATTGCTGATCTTCTCCTCCGCCTGTCTGCTAAAGATAGTGAGGCTCTCTCCCACCCTTTCTTGGAGGAGGAGGTCCATAAGGCGGTTCTCTCTCTTGCGGGTGACAAGGCACTTGGACCAAATGGATTCCCAATAGCCTTCTTTCAAAAGTGTTGGGACATTATCAAGTCAGACCTCATCCTTACAGTGCGGGAATTCTAGGAAGGGAGAGCACACTTGGTGGATATCAACAAGACTCTATTAATTCTTATTCCCCAAGAAGCAAGGTGCACAAACTTTCCTAGATTTCAGACCCATCGGCCTATTGAATGGGACTTACAATTATCTCCAAAATTCTGGCCATGAGACTAGATACTGTGATTGACATAATGGTTAGTGGATATCAAAGGGTTTTTATCAGGGGACGTCACATACAAAAAAAAAAATTGGTAGCTAATGAATGCCTATATGCTATGAAGGAAGAAAAGATTGGTTCTTAAGCTGAACTTCGAGAAAACCTATGACCATGTTAATTGGCAATGACCATTTGACGTGCTAGAGAAGATGGGCTTTGATGATAAATGGATAGGATAGATTATGCATGTTTCTCATCTACCAAATTTGCAGTCTTAGTCAATGAAGTGTCTTCCTCTTCTTTCCATAGTGGCAAGGGACTATGGTAGGGAGACCCGATGTCCACTCTTCTTCTCCTTCTAGTAGCATATATTCTTAGCAGAATGTAGTTAAGAGTTGAAACCTATGGACTAATCAGGAGCTTTTCAAGTCGAGGTAGGCAGAGTTCACATCACCCATTTGCAATATGTTGATGACACCATATTGTTTCTAGCTAAGGATGAGAGACAGTTATATGCAACCAGACAGACGTTAGAGTTGCTAGAGAAAGTCAATGGTCTCAAGAAGAATTTTTACAAGAGCCAGATAGTGGGCGTTAAGATAGACCTCTCAAGAGAGTAGCGTTCATCTTAGGATGTCATATAGGAGATTTCCCCATTTCTTATTTCGGCCTCCCGCTATCTCCAAAGGCCTTACATTGCAGTGATTGGCATAGGGTGGTACAAAAATATGAATCCAAATTGGCAAGGTGGAAGGCGAGACTTCTTTCACATGGCGGAGAATGGTGCTCTGCAAATCTGTGATGCATAGTCCCTCTATCCATTTCCTCTGTAACTTCCATATCCCAAGGACGATTGCAAAAAAGCTTGAGTCTATTCAATTAAAATTTCTTCTGACATGGCAGTGGAGACAAAAGCAAGAGATGGCAAGATATTGCTTGGGGTAGAGTTTGCAAGAGCAAGGATATGGAAGGATTGGGCATCAAAAATATCAGAGACTTCAATCAGACTTTGTTGTGCAAATGGTTGTGGAAGTTGGGTTCGGAGGACAGTGGACTATGGGTACAAGTCATTCACCAGAGACACTATGGTAGAGTCAGAGTTTAGGACTTGATCTCAGCGTCGCAACACATTATCTCACCCATTTGGAGGGGCATCTAGCAATGCAGGGACATCATGTTTACTAGTGCCCAGGTTAGTTTGGGGAGTGAACAGAAGTGCTTGTTTTAGATAGGTGGTGTGGTGACTACGCATTGGAAGCCACTTACCCGCAGCTTTTTGTGATCTAATCTGCACCATTAGCCTCGATAGCCCAAACTTTTGACTCACACCTCACTAGAAGGACTTGGGATCTATCCTTTGGAAGAAATCTTAGGATGGAATAGATGGACCAGTTAGAGGAACTCCTTTCCCTCCTCCAGGCTTATGCTCTAGAACCTACCAAGATAGATGAGTGGTGGTGATGGGATAAAGAGGGAAGGTTCTCGGTCAAATTGGCGTATACATTTATCTCTAATGGAGGAGTGTGACACCATTTTGTATCGCAAATCTGAACCCCCAAGAACTCACTCAAAGTGAAGCTTCTTATATAGAGGATCTCACATGGTCGACTGGCGACTTGTGATAGACTGGCTCTATTCCTGGCAGACATCAATACACATTGTTGTCCTTTTGGAGAAGAGAAGGAGACCCTAGATCACCTCTTCACAAGATGCTGCTTCTCTCAGGAAATTTGGTCACAAGTTACAAGTAGGATTCGGTGTGCCCCCACTTTATACGAGAATGTATAGTAGCTGATTGGAGAGTGGCGCAAGAAAGGGACTCTTAAAGGGGATAGAATCATATCGTGGCTTATTCTTCAATCTTCATGCCACCCTATGGGCCTTATGGGGAGAAAGAAACAACAGAGTCTTCAGGAAGAAAGCTAGAGCCATGGAGAGGATTCATCCGTGAGGAAGTGAGAGATTGAGCTTGTATTGTATCTAAAGTGGATTCGCACAGCTCTTCCTTTTTTGCCTTGTTGGGGGGTTAGTGTGTGCCACACCTTGATGTCATCTATATTTTGTACAGGGATATTTTAGGAATACATCGCTTATACTTGCATATCCCTCCTTTTTATATTTAATACAATTCGTGGTACTATCCACTTTCAAAAAAAATCCTTTTGCACATTTCCACATCTCGCGAACTAATCCATTTTTATACTAAATTCCTCAACACAAGTCAAATCATATAGACACACTGAGAGATTTTCTAAGATGGTGACGATACATCAGAAGTTCTCAATGCCCACTAGAAGATTATCACATAATCAACATGGCTGAAAGGGAAATATTACTCGATAAAGAATGATGTTCAAACGTTTTAATGAGATCACAATGAAGGCCAGTCGCTCAGATTTTACTCCTGGGAACACTGTCAAAGGTACAAGTTATAATATCTGGATAAGTAATGTCTAGATTTTGCAAAGGAAAAAGAAATTATTGACTTTCTTCCAAGTAGCAGAATCAAGAGAAAATAACATTATAAACATGGACTGTCATTGACACATACAGAATCAGAAGTCCCTTTTCTTAAATGATAAAAGAGGATAAGTAAGATTGAAAATTAAAGACATAATAAACAACACATATACCTGTATCATTTGAAACACAAACAAAGAGATGAAGTAAAACATAAAAAAGGGATGAACTTGTGCAAAAAAATGTGTACCTTCCTTATGAATCAAAACAGCCTGCAATAAAATAAAAAATAATAAACTCTTTGATGGCTTGAAGCTGCTACAGCACTCAATCAGCCACTGTATGTGTCCCACAGGATTTTTCAAAAATGTCTCAGACAATGCTCTGACAGTCTTCTGATTGATGGAAATAACATCAGAAGGCTCTAAGTTCTGCACAGAACAATGCACTTAAGAAGAAGATAAAGGGACAAAGTTTGTGTTGTTAATTTTGTAAACTCTCTGTATGCAAAAAATTAAGAGAAATTCGAGCTCTCTGTGCTACATATCATGAATCACTTTTATCACATGCTGCTGCCCGTAAAGAACAAGGCCGTATGTAGTCAATCACAGCTGCAACTTTTTGAAGAGGTACAATTAAATTCTTCGATGTTCTATCAAAGTAGGACAGCAGGGCACTTAGGAGGGTGGCTTTGATCTGGGGATGCCAGATTGGGGAGTTCCCTATCACTTACTTGGGCCTCCCCCTTACTCCTAGGGCTCTACAATGCAGAGATTGGCAGAAGGTTGTGCAGAAGTTTGCAGGGAGATTGGCGGACTGGAAAGGGAGGCTCACTTCCTATGGTGGACGACTGACACTTTGCACCTCAGTTCTGGATAGTCTTCCTACCTATTCTCTCCATCTTTGGGATCCCCAGAACCATTGCAAGGAAAACTGAATCAATCAGATGTTTCTGCTGAAGGGGTAACGGAGTGGTAAGAAGGGGTGGACATGATGTTGCCATCCCAATGGGAGGTCTTGCCGGAGACCACATGGTGCCTGTCTCATGTGTGGAGAGGCATCCTAGAGCAAAAATGTTCTTGTTGCTGGGACTCAGATGTGCCTTGGGAATGGACAGATTGCCTCTTTTGGTTAGACAGGTGGTGAGATGGGCATCCTCTACGTGACAGGTACCCATGACTTGTTGCCCTTGCTGCTCAGCCCAGGTTTTTGATGGCTCATCATTAGATGACATTTGGAGCCCTCGCTTCAAGCATCAGTTTCAGGACATTGAGATTCAGGATTTGGGTGAGATGTTCAGCCTCATCCAGCATTTCAGGGTAAACCCTGCACAGTAAGATGCTTGGCAGTGGAGATGGGAGGCCAGTGGGTCTTTACTGTCAGATCAACCTACCCGATGATTGCAGATGGAGGGCTGTGTCATGGCTTAGTGACACAGCCCTGGAATCCCAAGAACCCATTGAAAGTCAAGGTCCTCTTGTGGAGAATACCTCATGCCCGGCTGCTACTGCTGACAGACTGACTTGTTTTTTGGCAGATTTCCCCACAACCTGTTCTCCATCTGGGGAGGAGGATGAGTCTATTGACCACCCTTTCCAAGGCTGTCTTTACGCAAGAGGCGTGGCAGCTGTTGCTTCGCAAGCTCGGGTGATCCCTCCCTAGGGCTGATTCTGTGGAGAGTATTCCCAGTTCTTGGGGCACTGGCCAGGTGCCCAGGGAGGACCGGCATCTGCAGTGGCTCATCCTCCATGCTACCATTTGTGCAATCTGGGGGGAAAGGAACAGGAGAATATTTAGGAAAGAAGGTCTGATTCTAGAGAGAGTGGTTACTTTTGTAGTTGAAAGAGTTAGAGATTGGGCTAGACTTCCTTATCTTGGAGCTTGCTCCTCTACCCATTTTGGTCAATTGGGGGATGGGGCTCTTCACACCACCTGGCTGTGCTTTTGTACGGGGGTATTTTTGGAGTGCTACACTCCCATACTTGTACATTCCCTTTGCTTATTTTCCCCTTTCAAAAAAAAATCTGATATTCCAAGATACCATAGAGACTGTAGCTTCAATCATGCATTTGTCCTAATAACCAATAATTAAACAATAAAAATTCATGATAGTTACGCCAGAATGACTTACTACCATAAATACTTTAAAATATTATCATGATAAGAAATCAAATATTATAGTTAATTTCAAACTTTTCTTCCAGAGCTTCTTCCTGAACTATTATATTTTTCCTAATTTCAATTTTTCCCCTAGGCAGCTATAATCCCAAACTCAAATTTTGAGACATTGCTGCTGATTTTTTATTTCTAAAGAACACCCAAATTACATTAAATTAACTAGCTACAAGGAAGTTTTTAAATCTAAAGAAAGTGATGAATGGATAGGCAGGTTCAGGGCAGCCATAATATAACTATCTTATCTACTTTTTTTTTGAAAGTGGGTAGAACTATCTTATCTACTAATTAGCCAGAGCCAACTAAAGTAGGGTATGATTTCTTTGATTCCTCAATGCTCAAAAAAGACATATATGGGCACATCTACAGATCTACTTACACTGATTTCCCCATATGCAGCATACACGATGTCCATGTTTTCTAGTATTTAACTGCAAAATGGACCTTCTGAACCCTCCATTCCATGCAAGAAGTATACAGCTCATGCCTACAACCTCTAACCTAGTTATCTTATTCTATTCACATCCTCCAAGGGCCGCTTTGTTTGCCGAATAAGTTAGGCCGGTTACCATAACCGCGGATGGTGTATTCGAGATATTTGTCTGCTTTGCTTCGATAACCACCGCCCCTTGCTCACACGGACAAGAAGCCGGATGAACGAAGACGACAATCATCGCGGACCCCTCCTCACCACGTTCGACGACAAGAACATCACCAAACGCCGCCAAAGCCGACACCGGACGCCACTGTATGACCCCCATCCACTGCCAGTCACCCCTCTCCTCACCCAGCACGGGATGTGGCACGGATGCCGGTAGACACCGTTGACAACAATGAAGACACCGCTGGATGCAGTCAGATGACGCTGGATGCCGGCGCCCTTCTCCTCTCCAGCATCCCCCTCTTCGCCGCACATGAGGACGCCAACGACAACACACAATAGCGCAAGGATGAAGACGACGACAATGGTGTATTCAGCCCTGAGCAGCATATTCGAGTGTTTCACTCGAACGGGTTATAGATGAAAAACGAGGGAACCATGGCCAACCCCGAATACCCAGTCCGCATAGCCAAACCAAACAAGCCGAATAAGGTCAGGGTACCTGGGCTTATTCGGCAAACAAAGTGGCCCTAAATGAATCATCAACATGGACCTGTATAGACAGGTCTAACAACTTTAAAATATAAGGCAACAAAACTATTCATTTTTTACTTGTGAATTACGCTCTATTGTTTCCAGATCTACTACTTTATCATAAAGCTTTTCCAAAGCCTGATTCCCGGCCAATAAAACCAAGTAAAGCTTGTGATCCTATGCAAGGTTTGGCCATCTCAGTGGGCCACATTGACTCGGTCCAGCCCAGATACGAGTCGGATCAGGCAAACTCCGTCCATCTCAGCCAGACTCAGCCAGACTCGAAGCCAACTCATTCCAGCCCAGATAGGAGTTAACTTGTACAGGTCGACCCGAGTAGGACCGAGACAGCAAACCATGGCCCTATGGCATTTCATCAATAGCTCTACAACTTCATATGGACCATCAGCAGACGATATGCAAAAAGCCCTGATATAGAGTTATGAAGATATTATCATTTCATGATAACGAAGGCTGGAGCCTGAAGAAGCCTTCCAAAAAATGCAATGCCCTTACAGGTTTGGAATGGGCAGGAATCAATCAAATTTATTTTTCCCATCCTGTTTGGAAATTCTATAAGTAGACTACAACCACTTAACCAGGTAAGAAGCATAGGTTTCAAGTTATTGCTAAGTTCATAAGTTCTAATAGTTGTAACTAGAAATCTCTCAAAACCTAGTGCTTGCTCAAAATACACATAAATGAGGCACCAGAGCTGAAAGGACTCCTTGAAAGTGGAGGATACCACAGAATTATATAAATAAGCAAAAGGGATACACCAGAGGTAAAATGAAAAAGAGAAACATGACAATAATTGTGTTTTAGAAATTATGAGATATTTGAATAAGTGGTACCATTGCAAAAATGCAGAGTTTCTAACGCTCAAAAAAAATAAAGCATAAGTTTCAAAACTCTGTAAGTACATAAATAAAGGTGCTCAAAAAAATACAAACTATTACACAGAATCAAATGCCATCAAATATACCTGCCACCACGAGCATTAAATAAGAGGAAAGAAATTTTTCATCAACAGAAAACTTCACCTTTATTTCCCCTAAGGAAGGAACATCATATGAAACAAGACTATCCAAATAGAAAGGCCATTGTAATTCCTTAGCCAACTCCAATGCCTTCAAACTTATCCTCCAAGTCTGCCACATGCCAAAGGGGGATTAAACAGGCATCATGGAGAGGAAACAAAAGGCATCACAAGGATAAATATCAGGAAGCCAAAAATTGAATCAAAAGAAAATAAAAAATAGTACCTTGGGCAGAACAAGAAGAAAAGGGAAAAACATGGTAGCAACTTCCCTTGGGCAAGAGGACTCGCGCAAATGGAAGTTCACAAACGTGCACTTGAGGCATGATATGGTTGCTTCACAAGCATTGGACATGGTGTGTGAAGTACCTAGAGCAAGGGATAAATGAACAGAAAGATCAATAAAAATGGCATCAATGTTCCCAAAAAAATAAGGCCTAAAAGTCAACCAAAAACCATAAAGTAGTTACATCCACTATGAAGTGCATGTGTGATCAAATAGGCACACAATTGTGATGATGAAACAAAGAATAAAGTATGGCTTACCAACAACATGAGGCATGATATAATAACTTCACAAGCATTGGACATGGCATATGAAGCCCCTTGAGGCTAGAGCAATGGATGAATGAACAGCGCAATCAATAAAGATGACATCAATGTTCCAAAAGAAAAATAAGGCCTAAAAGTCAACCAAAAACCACACAGTAGCCACATTCTCTATGTAGTACAGGTGTGATCAAAATAGGCAAACAATTGTGATAATGAAACAACAAAGGAACAAAGTATAGTTTATTAACAATGTCGCATCACCATGACAATTAAAAGGTAAATATGAGAAAAAGGTTTTGTGTTAGTTAATTCTTTTGGAGGTTAGGATGGGGTGACACATAAATAAAAACTATCCAAATATCCTGAACATGGTCCTCCAAGTCCTAAACTGACACCAGAATAATGGGACAAAGAATTTTTATGAGGATAATGGCAGAGGCAGCCATAAAACATGATAACAAAACAGAAGGGAGAATGAAAACATTCTAAAATCTATATATACAAGCATTTAAGAGATCAATACATCTGATAAGTGCGTGAATACATATTAAACATACCTGTATTTAAAAGATCGATGCATCTGATAAGTACATCCTGAAAAGCATTCAGCAGTCGAGGAGGAGTGATTATTCCCGACAACCCATCAATAGACAAAGCAGCTTGCACAACACTAAGCTCATCATCATGAAGGCACCTTAGAATTGCATCTTGAAAATTGAGATGTTTCTGGAGAAACAGCGACAAAATATAATGACTGGTTTAGTGCACAAAAACAAGGAGAAAGTCAAATAATGCATTATCACCAAATGGAAATCTACACATTTTTAAAGAATAGATAACTGCACAATTGCAGACTAAAAATTTCACACATTTATGACAGTCATTAACTCATGGTTCAAACTGCCAGTACAGCAGATTTAGGAATGCTGGAAGATACCTGTGCATCAGTATCCTTTACTTCAAGTAGATTAGATGCAGATAAATGAGATAAAGCAGCTCGGCGGACCACAGCCTGGAAGAAGCATATGTTTTATAGAAGGAAGAGCTCAGAATTGCAGGTCAGAGGTAATAAAAATATGTGCAGGTCAAACCAAGAAGATGTCATAAAAGTGATGAAGCATTTACTTCTTGGAAGGCATCCAAGATAGGGGTATTCGAGATATAAAATACACAGAATTTATAACAATCACTTTGGAACACAACCTTTGGATGTTCAAGAGAAAACCAAATCTTTGAATCAGAGATCTCCAATGGCATGTCTAAACTTCCATCAACTATTAAGCATAAAGTCCTCATGATATCACCCCCTTCCTTGCTGCCAACTTTGGAGTCCTAGCATGACCACATTAAAAATAAATAAATAAAATAGATAAAATAGGAAAAATCAGGTGTCAATTTTAATAGGCTAGCTAGTAAACGAACCTCAAGGAATTTGCGGATAGCTGTGCGCAATTCAGATGGATAATTCTTATCAATAACAATCAAAATTTGCTTGACCCAACTTCCTGGCAGAGTTTCTAATGTCACAAACAAGAAACCCAATTAAGAGACTTGTCCCAGGTGCATTAGAAATATAACGTATAGCCATAAATGCACAATAAATGAACAATTACTGACGTAAATGAAAGGAAATGTAGATCAAAAACTAAAAGCCATATAAAATAAAGAGTCAAAGACCACCTCCAAGCAAATAACTAATGACAAAACAGCTTTGACTTGAAGTACCTGGTTCACGTATGTCTGAAGTATTCATAGTCCGTGACCATTTCACGCAGAAAGATAGCACTTTAGATGTAATAGCATCAATAAAATCTTTCATTGGAACAGTCTCTATGATGGTAGTTAATCCGAAACGGTAAGAAGCATCAGATGAACTGTGAAAGTAACAACAATAAGTTTCAGGCAGGATATGTAGAAATATTACAATTTTATGACTTAAGAAACACACCAGTAGTCAATCAATGTTTCTAGAAAAATAGAGAAGAACTTCTGGATGTTGAACTCTTCTGAAAGTCCCTTAAGAACTGCAGTAAAATCCCTTTAAGAAGAAGATACAGACAGCTCAGAATCAGTAACTTGTGAAATCCCCAAATAGAATTCCACGGAATGGGCTGTAAAGAGCAGAAGCCACTGTACGTACCTAACATCAATCAAGTACTTCAAGGCCTTCTTCGGAATACTTTGTAAGGACTGTGTCTGGGTATCAAAAAGCAAAAATCAGCTAAAAAGTGGCAGCCAGAAAATTTCACTTAAAGGTTGATGAGACAAGTACAAAACAGGTTAAAATAACTAAAAAGAGCATATGGATGGATACCTTTCGCGAAAACAGACAAATGTGAGAAAATAAAAGGTAAAACATGAAAAAAAATTGAATAGTTTCTCTGAAAAATAAAAGATGAAAAAATGATGTTGATATCCCTAAGATGGGAGGAAAAATGAAAAGCATCAGCACACTCAGTTGCTCAGACTCTGAAGAATTGCTAGTTTACATATAGATATCAAAAACCAAGGCATATGAAAACATTTAGGAATTCGTAAATAAATTACAAGTTAACAACATCTTCATCTAGGCAAGGTGATCGAATGGAATGAAAACAATCACCTAAAAGTTCGTCCTAGTGAGGTCATCACTTTTTAAAACCCCTCTGTTTGGAGCCTGAATATGGCTCACCCCCCACTAGACAAAGGAAAGAAAATGGCCAGCTTAGCCAATCCGAGCTGATCCACTGCAATCCGCACTTCAAGTGCTCTCTAGAAGACTCAAAGATGCTTGCATTAAAATATGAGGGACCTTTTTATACAATTAGTAGTACTACCCACTTTCAAAAAAAATGCAGGACTTTTATGTAATTTTAACAACTCAATTAAAGTAGGCTACTTTCCCTTCTCGAAAGTGGGGAACAACCAGGATGGATCCCTGATGGGAATCGGAGATCAGGTGGTCAGGGTCCGATTGGTTTCTATGTTATCAAAATCGCACCTAGGCGAGCACCTAGGCGCTGAGGCGAGGCGCGGCACTGGCAACTCGCCTCACCGCATCCTGGCTTGCCGAGGCAATCACTTCACTGCCACTTCGCCTGCCTCGGCGCGCCCAGGCCGCCTCGCCCGCCTCAGCGCCCATTCCGTCAACCCAGCAGCGTAGCAGATCCACATATCGGGCATCTACAAACCAGCAAAGACCCGGTAACAGCTCGATTAAGGCGGATCCGGGATATAAACGTCGTGAGGGTTTTGATCCCCCCCACCCCCCCCAACCATTGCTCCCTTCCTCCCCGATCGACGAACCCTAATCCCCAACGAGCGGCGACAACGACGTCCGACGAGCCTGAGGTGGACAACAACGACTCCCCCCCTCTCTCTCTCAGGCGGTACTTGTCTCCCTCTCTTTCTGTCTCTCTCACACAGACGCACACACGCACGGACCGTCTCTCCCTGTCTCCCTCTCTCTCTCTCTCCCTCTCTTACTCTTTTTCTCTCACACATGCACACATAGAGAGAGGCTCGGCCCTTCTCCCACTCTGTCACTCTCTCTCCCCCTCTCTATCTCCCTCACAGTGAGAGGGAGGGGCCAAGCCCCTCTCTGTCTCCCTCTCCCTCACTTTGTCTCTCTCTGTTCTCTCACTCTCTGTCTCCCTCTCACTCTGTCTTTGTCTCTGTCACATGCACAGACACACTCACACAGACACTCTGTCTCACCCTCTCTCACTCTATCGCACCCTCTCTCACTCTATTCTCTCACTCTCTCATTCTCTGCCTCTCTCTCCCTCTCTCTCTGTCACACATACACGCACGGTCATAGGGAGGGGCCGAGAGTTGAGAGAGATTTTATGATTATGATTGTAGACTATTTGAAACACTTTGTGTCATGGGATTATGTAATTGACTTGTTTGGTTGCTTACTTGTTTTTGTTTTGTTATAATATTGCACTTGCTAATCTTGTTTAGTGTATTTGCATGCATGACAATATAAGTGCTCTTCTTGTTTAGGAATGAATGAATTTAGAAAATTTATTGACTTTATTTATGCACTTTTTTATATTTACTTCTCAAAAAAAATATTTTTGTGATATTTAGACATATAATTCAATTTCTATATTATATATATTTATTTAATAAAATCTCACCTCAAATGCCTCGGCCATCGCCTAGGCGTTTGAGGCGACCCCTTAGTCGCCTCGATCACCTCATGCCTCTGACTACATAGATTGGTTTGGCCAAAAACTGATTGAATTGGCCATTCCAATCCAATTCGACCAATCTGGGTAAAGAAACCCTATCAAAAAAATCTTATTTTTCTTACATGTTAATTTTTCCTCCAAGAAGTACACCATCATGATTCATTAATGAATTAATGAGAAAGAATCATACAAATATGTTACGTAGACATCACTAATGTTAAAGGCTCAAACTCGAACCCAAGACCTAGACATTGAGTTGAGGGAATCCTCCACAGATAAAGCGGGAAGACGCCCACAGATTATCTATATGGGACTAAAGCTCAACACTCCCCCTAGCGCCCAACTTGAATGGTTACAGTGTAAGTGTCACTAGTGAACCGGTGGGGAAGCCCAATGGGTAAGCCCAGCTTTGACACCATCATACCTTGTTAAAAGCCCAAACTTGAACCCAAAATCTAGGTATTGAGTTGCATAATCCTCTACAGAGAGAGAAGGTGCCTGCAGATTATCTGATGGGGGGCAAACCTCAACAACCATGAAGATCTCTCATTGAATCTTCTTATTACAAAATATTAACACAATGTAAAAACAGGGGAGATGAGATTTTATACCTTTAAACTACATAAACCCAACAGTTATTTATTGTCATTTGCAAAGAACAGACAACTGAATGTGGCCCTTGGTCATTACTTAAGTTGCCAAGTGCTAAGAAGAAATCAGATGCCGAATTTATGATTAATCATAAAATGCAGAAGTGAAATTATTACTGCATTAGCCAAGTATTAGCAGAAATTTGATACTAAACACCTGACAGATTAGTCCGCTGGTATCTTCACAGAAAGTGGCACAAGATATACAATGCATACCTGTACAAGATTGACAATAGTCATTAAAGCCATACGAAGCCATGGCACATCAGACAACTCTTCTGCATCTTGTTGTGCCATCCTTGCAATGAATGAGATCAAGTTATTTACAAGCTTTGGTGCAAGTGCTGCTCTACTTGCCACTAGTCCTGCAACCATTAGTGCACCAGCCTGTAATAAACCAATGGAACCTCATCAGATAATAAGATGATTGTAATTAGCAGAAAATGGAGAAAACACATCTTGATAGTGCATATGCCTTCAAGCACATCAGCAACCAGAACAAGGCAAGCAGAATCGCGGATCGGGCTAGAATCGGGAGCCCAAAATTCGATCCAGATTGGCCGATCCGAGCCCGATCATGAAGCGATCATGGCCGACCCAACAATTGAGGTTTTATTGTATGCATGTGGTTTGGCAGGGGCTTACCTTTTTCTCTCCTCGAGACCTTCGCAGCTGCTGGTGGGCAGTGGGGACTTTACCTTTTCAATGCTCGTGCTCGAGAGTCGATACCTTCGCAGCTACTTGCGGGTGGTCTTGCGGGTGGAGAACAGAGGCGGAGGAGGAGAAGGTCGACGGCGGCAGGGCATCACAATGGTGGCATCGGTGGCTAGTGGAGGCAACAGCAGTGTCTTCAGTTCATCCGAGATTGGATGAACAATACTCTTTTTTGTAAACGGGTGGGGATCGCACCGGATCGATCAATCGCGGCCGATCCAGGGCCGATTCTGGCAGATCTAGACCGATCCAGTCGATCCGGCTCTTGGATCGGGAAAGGTGGGATCGGGGTTAAAACTGATTGGGTCGGCGATCCGATTCTGCATTCCTTGATCCAGAATACTTATTTCTTGGAATTTCTACATGAATATGCATGGTGAAGTTTAATTTACAAGAAATACCCTTAAACCATAGTGTTATGGATACCCTCCTCGGAGTAAAGAAAATGAATAGCTCCCTCAGAGGAAGAAAAAAGATATCGAGAATACCCTTTTATATGTCACCAAAACCAGTACCATACAGCATAATTTACATATATGACCCATGGGTGACATCAAAAACAGAATTTGTGCCCCACCACCCCAAGAGGAACGTATCCATCCTATTGTTGTGAGAGTGATGCAGGAAAGCAACTATTTGTATGTTGGATATCAGCACTTTTGGGAACTGGGCAAAGCACCCCAACTATTTGAAGCAGGATGTACACATCTTGCCGCTGTTCCCACTCCCAAAGCAACCTCACTCCTGCTTCTGAAGAAAATTTGAATGATAGACTAGAAAATCCTTGCTCCTATCTCACCCCCATTACGGCTCCCATGCCCACTCTGTGTTTCTAGGGATCAATCTCCTCCTCATATAAGTTTCCCCTGAATGTACGGGCTCATCCTCCTCTGATCCCATATTCAGATACCTTTGTTGAGGTCACATCAAGCACTCCTACAATGCCAAATAGTGACCTAAAGGTCTATAAGCATGCCACCTGTCCGGCCAAAATAGTACCCTTTGTTCATCATCAATAAAGAGAGACACTCCTGCCGTAACCACATTCTTAGGACTCAAAATGCCTTTCCAAAGGTTGGAGACATTAGTCATGATGCTGGGGCCTTTATCGCAAACTGTAGATCCCCAATACTACTTCTAAGTGATCATTTCGACCATAAGCCCCCTTCCTTTGTTCCCAATTTCCATGGACACTTGGGCATCAAAGAGAGATTGAAGTCCCGGAGATTTCTGATGCCAAGTTCCCCTCTCCTCTGCTCTTACAAGCTCTTCGCCAATATATTTCATGTCAATCTCTATACCATCCCTATTCCTATCCCCTACGATCCGCTCTGGATGGAGTTCTTCTTCCAAGCTACTGACTTTGGGATACAAAAAGGTGAAAAAAGAAAAGATGGGCAAGCTCGAAAGTTATGCTTTACAAAACACCAATTTCCACCATGGGAGAACAGCTTCCATCCAACAGATCTCCTATCCATCTTCTGACTTAAGCTCATCCCAATTTCTAGCCATGGCACCCCCTGAGAGTGGCAGGCCAGAATAAGTGGCAGGAAAAACTCCCACCTCATAACCCAAGGTTCTCTCCCCTCATCACGCTGGCTTGTTCCACACACCCTTTCTAACCAGACCCTTCTCGTAATTTACTAGTCACCATCACCAAGAAAGTAAGAACTTGCCTCGTTACAAAAAGTTGAACCTCCTCATTTGCCACAGAGATAATGACACCATCCACATAATAGAGGTGAGTGACCTGGTTAGTGGATGCCAGGCTCATAAGTGGAGAAGCTTGTAAAAGATAGCAGCACCCTCAGCTCTATCCCACATTCTGCTCATCATGTAAGATCAAAGCAAGAAGGGGAAATAGTCCCTGCCTCAGTCCTCTCCCACTGTGAATGAAAGCAAAAGGTTGTCCATTGACCGGTCTCTATGCATCCCATCTGATCCATTAGAGCAACACAACACTCCTGATTGACACTATCATAAGCTTGTTCAGCCCTCCAGTATGAGACCCAACCTGATGAAATTCCTTTAAAGCAGCCAAAAAAAAAACAAGTGCCATCCTACATGATATTCCAAAACTGCTAGAACAACATAAGAGAAAAGCCATTGGGTCCTGGAGTGGAGCCTTATCTCCTGCAAGCTCAAAAGCAGTTCCACAAATTTCCTCAATAGGTAAAGGACAAACTGAATGCTCTGTCTCAGCTGTAGAGATACTAGAAATAAACCATCCACCATCCCCAATCTCACGCAATCCTCCTCAGCATGAAAGTGGGAATAAAAGTAAAGCACATGTGCCCAAAAATCTAATAATGTTCCTCTTCGTGAAACTTGAAGCGGCCTATGGAAATAAGCAATGTTTCATCTGTCCCTTGATCTATTCACTACCAGTCAATCTATTCTTCAAGAGAAAAGACCACATAATCAGCATTGAGCCTCCACCTCACCCTCTTCCAAGATAGCCCTCTCTATTCATTCCATCAATCTGTCCTTGACCCCTTTTCCCCAGGACGTGATCTACTGATACTTTCAATATAGTATAACGATCAATATAAATGAGAAGTATACTACTAGTTTCAAGTTCATAGTATCTAAATAAGAAAAATATTCTATAGCACGTGCCCTATTCCCCTTATGATTAGTGACTTAGGCAATATTGGCATCATTTTAGTTTGTTATCATGTCCATATTTCAACAAAGGACTGGAATACAAGTCATTTATTTCAAAATGGTGCCCAAACAATAAGGATTTGCCTTTAAACCGTATCTCTTGCAAGTTGAGGAGCAAATTTTTCTGAATTGCTCACATGTTAAGAGGCACAACTTTCTTCATCATTTGACATGAGGCAAGAAGATAGCCAGCAACCCAAAAAAGCTCAACATACATAATCCAGAATCTGGGAAGTTTGTAAAGTGTGCTTAGGCTTTTGAGCTTCTTTCTAGTAGCTGGTTATGATGTGGAAATAATAACAAGCGAAGACATCCAAAATTAAAGAATATTGTGCATATAAGTCCGCAGTTACCTTATTGTCTCGACCTCCTCTCAATGCTAGATTAAGTCCAGAAAATACAAAAGGTAGGACCCTCTTGACGGTATCACTGTCTAGCTGATGAACTGCACCTAGGGCCTCAACAAGGACAGCAGTACAGAAGCACACCACCACTCTTGAGTGCTGGAATTCTTTTGTTGGTGATGCCTGATAAATAAGATGGCCGGGGTCATTAGCCAGACATCCAGCGCAATGGCTTAGGAAAAAGTTTACAATAAAAGGCAATAAACCAACTGTCAACTGCACATACATAGTTGCATAAAACCTCCAAAACTCCTTTATCGCGTATGCACTGCTGCACTATAATCTTCCTTGGTGGCGGTGCCCCCGAGGATTTCACACCCTCCAGAAATCCCCATTTGCCATTTCTATATTAACAATGGAGGGAAAAGGGGTCAGCATCCCACAACAGAAGGGAAACAACAGAATAAGATATGGTAAATCCAATCTCACCCCAGGTCCACCAACTGAATGATCCTCACAAAAGCATGGGTATCATGGTATGGCAACGCACACAAAACCAGGTCGTCCACATTGAATACATGCACACTGCACCACAGCAGAACCAATGTCAACTCAAGAACAAACGACGAGTAATTCACTCAAAAACTCCAATTTCAATTTGGTCTGACACAATTTAGCTCTAAAAAGTTGCACTTGGAATGGGGACCCAGAGAGATGGCAATACCGGTATCTTCTGACCAGGTATTCGAGCGTCTTGAGAGCAGCCGGCAGCTGCAAGTACCCGGAGAGCAGCCGCAGGTACGAAGCCACGGACTTGTTGACCTTCTCCTCTTCCTTGGGGACCATCTGCTCCCTGTCCACGTCGAGGCTCGTCGGGCTGAAGAGCGTGTCCCTGTAGCTCCCGAAGCGGGCATCCAGACCGACTAGAACATCCAGGCCTACGCAAACTCGCAGATGTAAGTCGAACATCATAAAATCCACCAATCAACCCAAGAACGAACGCATTCATCGCGAAGGAATAGGAAGAGAAGGGGATCACCAGAGATGGCGATGGGGAGGATGGTCCGGAGGTCGAGGTCGGCGGCGTCCTTGGGGTCGAAGAGCACCGACGGGCGGGTGAAGGGCCTCCTGATGGGGTCCTCGCGGCCCCTGAAGCTGGCCTTGATGGCCTGCAGCTGCGCCGTGATCGACATCGCCATGGTGAACCGAGCACAGCACCGCGGCGTCGCCTCGGGCTTCGCCCGCGCAGGTAATCTAAAACCCTGGCCCCTCTTGGTAACCGATTAAGATTAGCCAACTCGGGTTTAGAGTGGGGTGGGTTTCCCCTCGGAAATTCCTATTTTGGTTTGACGACACGTACCTTACTCTGGGTTGGATTTCTTGGAAAATAGATCTTAGGGCGCGTTTGTTTAAATTTATTGGGGATTTTAATGATTAAAATTTTTATAAAATTTTAAGTTGAATCAAATACATCATTTATCCACAATTTCTATGTTCAGATAGGTTTCCTAATTTGAAATAGAAAAACACATAAAAAGTTAAAGATTCTCAAAAATATAAAAATTTTGGTGAATTTCGATACACATCTATCATTTAGTATCATGTTTAATATTCATTTAACATTTAACTGATAATTTAATATCGTACTTACATTAACTCAACAATTAAAAAATGTGATGATAAGAGTTTATGACAAGATAGATAAGATGGTGGGAGACGAATATGCAAAGGTATCCCAAATATAATTATTTCTTATAAAAATTCTCAACACATTTGGTAATTTTAAAAAAAACATCATCCACGTCTGTTCCAAATGTGCCATGTCTTGTTTATAGCAAAACGGGTATGAACAAAATTTAAATTTTAAATTTGGGCTACCAAACGGGTACGAACAAAATTTAAAAAATACAATAATTTTACCAAACACATAGTTATCGGTTTCTATCAATTTTAAAAAAGAAGTTAAAAATTGACATAGTATATTTTTTTTGATAGAAAGAATTTTTATTTAAAAAGTGCTCCCAGACACTCTATAAGAAATGGATGGTTTTCTCGACGAGAAATGCCCCTCTCTTTTGCTCTAAGTGTCAAGTTCACTCCCCTTCCTTTGAGTAACTATAAAATTGAGATTGCACTTATTATAAGTCAGATTTTTTGCATATATATTCTTGTAAAAGTTCATATTATCAAATGTATCTTTTATTTAGATTCATTGTCAAATATCCTCAAAATAAAGTAAATAGTTGCGATTATGTCTCTATGATTTCCTATCATCTCAGTCAGTCAAATATTCGAGAGAATATGATGTTTGAGTATGCAAAATATCCAAATTACCCCCATAGAGAGCACTCTTATCCCCCCCACGCCTCCCGATGACAAGGGATGCTCCTGCCCCTCCGCCCAACACCCCTCCCAATAGGAAGGAATGCACCACCGACGTCACCTCCCCCCACCTACAATCCACCGTTGGCAGGTTGACTATCTCTCCCCTCCTCCCAACTGTAACCCACCAATCGCCCCCCCCTACAAATCAATGCCGATAAGAACCCCTCCCTGCAATCCGTCACTGACATGATATCTCACCTAGACCTGTCAACGGAGCGGATACGAAGCGAATATATGACTATCCGTATTCGCTCCGTTTTCGATTCGAATTATTCGATTTTGATCCGTTCCGATTTGACTCGGATACGAAGCGAATATCTGATTATCCGTATCCGTTCCGTTTTAAAATCTGAATTATCCTATTCAATTTAAAAGTATATAAATATAATTATAAAATATTAAAAATATATAAAATATAATTATAAAATGTCAAAAAATATATAAAATAAATTTTAAATTAAAATACAACTATAAAATATCTAAATTTCTCTATAATATCATTTATTTTATAATATATTATTTAAAAATATATATTATATGATATATAATATTACGAACTAATATTTTTCGAAGCGAATATTATAATATCCGTATCCGCTCCGATTCGAATTCGGATATTATCCGTATCCGAAAAAATAAATACGAATCGAAGCGGATCCGAATAATATCCGTATCCGCCTAATCTCACCTCTCATCCCCCCTACCAGCGGCAAGGGTGGCCCCCTCCCTCTCCAGACCGCCTCCCCCCTTCCCTTCCCTGTCGCACACAGACACCCCCATCCTAACCCCTCTGGCAAAGTTGGCCCCCTCCCCCTCCTCGTCACACACACCCTCTTCCACACGTCTCTCGGCACCTCTCTCTCTTCGACAAGACCTGCCCTCTCCCGCTATGCACAAACCCCCTCTATAGAGAGAGAGAGAGAGGGGAGACGAGCGTAGGTTAATATTTTTGTCATTTAATTCACACTAAACCATGGTTAATTCAGCGGGAGTTGCAATAGAGGAATAACTTCAACCAAAAATTTTATTTAGGAGGTATTTTGAACGACAGATCTAAACAAAGGATATATTTGACAATATAAAATTATATATATATATATATATATTATACAAACCCTTATAAGTCCCACACTAAAATGTGCATTGTATTTGTATAGACCAATGATACGACAGACGTTAATTTATATTTGGGAAGAATTCTTAAAATGCATATATACTAATGGTAAGTAGGCGAATTCATATATATAAATATATATATATATATATTATTTAAATATTGCCAGCCATTAATCATGCGCGTCCGTGATAAATTAAATTACGAATTCGTGATGCAAAGATCATCGTCAACTCTGAAACTTTAATCATGAGTTTTAATAATCTGTTTTGAAAATAATTTTAAGATAAGTCAGGCATAATTAATTAGTATAAAACAATGTACGGTAAACAAAGAGGGGTTTTAATAAACAATATATGCCATCATGTTGAATTAAGTTTTCTTTGCTTGTGCTAAATGCTGTTATCCAAAAGATTTTAATAAAAATATTAAAGCAATATGCTTAAAACTCTCTCTCTCTCTCTCTCTCTCTCTGCGATCAGCCTCCGCTGTGGGTTGCGAATCCAGGATATGCTTAAAACTCTCTCTCTCTCTACCTGAAAGGCTGACACTCCAATGTTTCACCGCACCAGTTCACGCACAGAGATTCAAATTTTCAAATCAATATGGATCGGGAAAATTATCTCTATATCTTTGAAATTATTTAAAATTATCTCTATACGAGTATATTATTATATTATCGTATTTATCGTAATACTTTTGAAGTTTTTAAAAAATAATCGTGGTGTCACTTCGTAAGAGTACAGGGATATTTTTTATTTTATAAATAGGGGTGGATAGAGATATAATATATATTTTCTTAAAGATTCCAGACAAATTATCATAAATACAGTAAAAATAAGAGTATAGAAATATTTTTGTAAGATTTTAAAGATATACGACTAATTTTGCCGTGTACATCAAAAACTAGACGCATAAGTTGAACTTATCATTTTAAAAAAAATGTCATCGACGTGCCATAACCGAAAGAAGGTATATATTGTAGCATCCGATAGATCAGAAAAAAAAAGGTGAGAATACCTCGGTTTATCAATCGGAGCAATTAACAATACCTCGGTTCCACAATTTCTTTTAATTGAGAACATTGAACATACCTTATTCTCGTCAATCTGTAGAAATATGTATCGTAATAGAGAACATTGAGCATTCCTTGTGCCCACCAATTACAAACATTTGTAAAAATTTATAATCAATAAAGATAATATATAAATGGATAAATGGAAAGATATTTCATCGTAGTTATCTCATTGCACAATAGTCAGAAGGAAGATAACACCTGCTTTGGTTCCAGCAAAGACAATGGGAACATACTATTTTTACAGAATTTGTGGAAGACAATTAAATGTGTCATTCCCACTTACAAAACAATTGTATAAGATCCATAAGCCACGGCAATTTCTTCCCTCACAGTAAGGCAGCGTGAGGATTGAACTAGTTTCCATGGTGCTGGTTGTGAAGGTTATCAGGGCAATTCTCGTGGTACTCATTATTCAAATCTATTTTTTTTTCAAGAATTGATTTATTAAGCTCCATTACATGGATAGATTCATCCAGTATGAGAGAGAAAATTAAGGCTATGTTTGAGAAGATCAATGAGAAATTAAAGATTTTGAAGCGAAGATTGTGATAACAGGTGGACCTAACTTAATCATTGAGAATTCACCTAATTTTTTCACAAGTAACTCAAGAGGAGTTTGCTAGTTTGAGAAGTACCGTGTGTTTTAACTTTTTTGAAGAAAAAAATCTTTAGAGAGAGAAGAAATTCTTTTATAAGATCTTTTTGAGTTTTTCAAAAGATAATTTTTTTGTTCTTATATCTCTCTAAAATTAAAAGGTGACTTTGAAAAAAAAATTGATACGACAATGACCCATTTATTTTAACTTTTCGAGAGTGTGAATTCCGAGATCTAAAGTCACTCCATAAAAATTATTTCAAATAAGCCCTAGTGGGGAGAGAAAATGTGACATTTAGTGCATTTCTCTCTCTCTCTAGACAAAAGAGTAGATTTTGAAAGGTAGATACTTATTTGAAACAATTAATGCTCTTGTTCTCCACTTTCTCCCTTCTAATCTTTAGAATATGATAATAGAAACTCTACTAAATGTAACCTAAAGAGCACAAACTGCATAATTTGTTGTCGCGTAATTTCCAATGGCATGGGAATAGGGAAGGGTCTGTTTGTCTTCACTCCTTTCTCCTCTCAGATATTGCCTAGACTTGATAGCAAGTCATGATCACTTGAATTAAGTTAATTAGATCAATGTATCTCCTTTTTTGACCCACTTTTTCTTTAAAAAAAAGAGTTAACCAACTTATTGAGGTAAGATAGATAATCTAGGATTAACTTACTCCACTTTAACCTCATTAGTTAATCCACCTTATAAAATCAAAATGAAAGTTAAAATCAAATTAACCTAGTTAACTCCGTGATAACCCACTATCAAAATGATTGGAAAAGGTCAACAAATGGTGTCGTATGCATCCTTTAACACACCCTCCAATGTTTTGCTCGTGGATAAAGCCTTGATCATCCTCCAACTGACGGCTCTCTCCATGTCAACGAGTCTATAGAATCAATTCTCTTTTTTATGAGTGTAAGAGAAGATTGGATTCCAATAGTCTCCAATGGGATACTGACACACACATTCCCACCATTTTTTTCTTTTTTCTTTTTAATCTCCTCACCGTGTATCAAATATAACATTGCATAGATAAATACAATGTTAAAACAATATTATGTTATTTGGTTTTACTGAACAGATAAATATCACACTATGTTAATATTATATTTATATCTTCAACATAATATTTGAAATTAGCTAAACAAGTTAATGAGATTAAGTAAGTTAAATAGATCAAGGGAATTGGTACGAGTGGATACTAAGATATGTGACATATCCAACTCTAGGGCCTCGTTTGGGAACGAACATGGGAACTATTTCTAGGGCTTCCAATCATTGGAAAGTCTCGACATATTTTAAGGGTCACTTTGATAACAGAATAAGAGAGGATAGGATGAGTTATTCCGCCTACTCACTCTTAACCTATAGCAGGGTTAAATTATTTGGGGTCGGTTAAGAATAAGGCCATTATTCTAAGAGTAACTCATTTTACCATTTCGCATAGAATGAATTATTCTCAAGATAAGAATAAATTGTCAAACTTAAAAAGGACAAACCCAAAGAATAACTCACCCTGACCCATCTCGTATAACTTATCCTAACCTGTTATCAAATAGACCCTAAGTGTTTCCAAACTATTTACACACATCCTCAATTTATATATATAAGTGCTTCCGGTACGAAGAAAGAGAAAGACTCGTATGTGTGTGCCAAACTAAATTTGAGGAAATTCCTCCCACCCAACGTCGGGCGTTTATGAATGATTAAAAAGTCTTGATCTGCAAACATTCCGTAGAGAGTGGATTTTCTTGAAAAGAGGACATTGTAGATGAAATACCAAACAGTACCTTAGGACGCATTTGCAAACACTATTGGATAGAGATTTCAATCATTTCAATCCCTGACTTAACATCCCATATTGAGTTTCAAAATGACCCATAAGGGGTGTCTCTTTGCGTGGGTGGAAAATTATCGAGGAGAGAGACAAGGAGGAGCCATTTTTAAAATCTGGAAAACTTGGCCAGGGGAGCTCTTGGATGGATCGCTCATCCCCTTTTCCCGACTCCGGCTGCCGCAACGGCTCCCTTTGCACCCCCCCAACCCACCCCGCCAGAACCACCCTCCCTCTGTAGAGCCGCCCCCCACCCCGCCGGAACACCCGAGGACTATATCTAAATCAGAGTAATTTAACCAGAAGAAGACATAATCAAGACACATTCAAAATCCAAGAATCTAAATTGGTTAAATCTACCTGTACAGAGATTGTAGGGGTCCATGACGATCAATAGTCATGCCCAAGCTGAATCATAGAGATCATGCCAGTTTTTTCAACTTTACCATGTTCTTTAACCACTTGATCCTGGGCAAGGGGTCCTTAGTGATCTCACACCATTGAATCCATTGTTCCCTTATTTCCTTTTCTGAAAAGATAACAGCTGATTGGACATAAAGGTCATCTGCAGGGCTCAAGCCTATTTCATCCATCATCTTGCAACAGCCAATCAAAGTGGTACCTGAGCACATAGAAGGAACTGCAAATTGACTTGCTGGACATAGTTTGTTTGCCTCATTCTGATCCTTGGTAACTAAATCAACATCCCTCACAAACTTTTGATCAACGTCAGCTTCACATTTCTTTCCCCTCTTAAGAGACCGCTCACATTTCATTTCAGATTCCATAGTCTCTGAACTGTCAGGGCTTGGTCGAGAGTCATCTTCAACATCAATACTGTTCTCTTCTGTTGCATGGCCAACAGAGGAAGAGATAGTTAATGGGACAGATGACAGAGGTTGTGCGGTACGAGACATGGGGGTCTTACTTGTTCCCCCTCTTTCTAACTCTTCGGATGCAGAGATTCCTTCAAATAAAGCCTTACCCTCCTCTACCCACTTAAAACCTGACATCTTGAAAACGGCTGCCTTTGGATGGTCCTGCAACCAGTCGTACCATTTAGTCAGATTTAATCTTACAAGGAAAATGAAGTATATGACCAAGATTCACATACCTTTAAGTATTCAACCCATTTGTCAGCTGGCCAGTCAACTGTATTGGTAACTGAGTTATAATCATGACCAGTGCATTCATGTATAAGGTTACACCATTCAATATACATCATCCTAAGATAATCAAATTCATTTTTCATTTGTTTTTGGGACAGAATCACCTTGTACTTGTCTTTCATCTGTCTTGCCACCTCCACCCATGATTCCCTCCTCAACGATGAACCTGCTCTCCCAACTCTGGCCACCTCACTAATGCAACAATCTAAGAAGAATTTTACTCGGCTAGGATCCCTCCAGCTAACTCTTGTGCTGGTGATCCTCGATTCTGACATCCTAAGTACACAAACAAATATCATCATATTTATAGAAAGAAAGAGTTACGAACATAGAAGTGCAGGAAAGGAAATATAGACCCTCGACCAAGTCACATTGAAAGGACATAGATCTATTCTATCTATCAAAGCACAATACAGAGAAATGAAACAGTGAACTTTAGATTGGCGGATTATTTTCTTTGAAGTTTCTTAGCATTCTAATGACTTGAGGGAAGATACTTCTCAATCAAAGTCTTCAGCATGAGAACATATCTTGGTTAAGTTATATGGACCTGATAACCACTTGACGTATCTTGTGTAAAACTTAATTATTTGAGGAAAAGTAGTTTTGTCCAAATGCAATCAATAGAGAGATCAATGCAAACAATGGATCTCTATCAATTAATTCAAGCATTTGACAAGATAATCAGCTGAAAAAGCTGCAGGATTCCAGACAAAGCAACCAAAATAAACTACAGTGTTCCAGATAAATTATCAAAATCTTCTGATGCATTTCATATCCTCTTTCAATTAGATCGTGTCCTAAATATCCTTGCTTAAATTCCCGCAGCTGGCTTCGCACGTTCCAAAATCCTGTATCAATTTTGAACCAAACAAATTGATTTTTTTTAACAACAAGGGTATCATGAGAGGCTGCAATTATTCTGGATCATTAATGAAAGGGGAAAGCAAAGAAAAGCAGGAAACACAAATTGCAGTACACAAATTATTGATCATAAACAAAGAAACTATATTGTAAACAATACATCAGCATTGACATTATATTTCAAATCCACTTTTAGCTTTTTTGGGATTTGAATACCTCTTTTGGTTTGGGCTAGTGGTGGAGTTTACAACTTGTCATTCTCATACAGTATAGGCATTGTATGGCAGAAACGAGAAAGGAGTTAATCAGAGAAAGGATAGCATTTTCCGCAAATCTGATGAATTTAAGAACAACCTCTCAAAGATAACCAGCAGCTCAGTTTAAATTCTAAAATATTACAGAGAAGCCTATGAACACAGCTATCATGAAGTGCAGCCCTCATTCCACATTAAAAAGGAAAAGACAAAGCAAACATAATTAAGAAACAAATTGCACAAAACAAATTATTGACAATAAAGGAAGAAAGTGTGTGAATTATACAATAGATCATATTCTAAAACTATCCCACCAATGACAAGTTTATACTTGCACCAATGCCATAGTGACAATAGGTGATCAAACCGAAGCTGGATAAATAAAAGACTTAGCCTTTTCTTCAGCGAAGACCTCTGAAAGAAAATTTTAAGCATGCAGAATATCTTATTGACTTATTTCATGAACCAAACAGAAAGATGAACATTGTTAAGCAGATGATTTTAGATTAACAAAAGGAAAAGAAATATGGAAGACAAAATGGCAAGGTTTAACATGCTCCAAATGGATTCCCCGTGAAGAAAATAGACTAGACATGTTGCATGATTATGAGTAGAAAAAATCTTGATATGACCTGGTTAACTAAATTACCAATGAAAAATTGTCTCCGTGAAGCTTGCATGATTAGAAGGGTGATGATTTATAGTGGATAAAAAGATTCGCAACTCTGCTCTGTTTACATGTAACCAGATATCCATATTCAGATATTACGGTGATGGATATGTTGTCACTCAATTTCAAATCTGTCAGAAAGGAAAGGGGATAAGAGGAGTCTCAAGCTTGCCAAGCAACTGTTGTGAACAGAGTTAATTAATTCTGAAAGGCAGACATTCCTGCCCCATGAAAGCTAATGCAAAAGAAAAAAAAATCTTCACAATACAATAAACATAATATCACAATGATAGACAGAGGGAGTCTATATATGTAGCTTCACAGTGACATAAGTGAAATTGCCATGCCGTTTGTGATGCATGTCAACAATGCAACTTGTGGCTTCTTCACCAGATTGCTTATAACATGAAACTATAAGCTATAAGACAGTCTATTTATGATGCTGTTCCATAAACACATATATTAACAATACCATTGCAGATTTGTTTTCATAAGTATGAAAATATGATGTATAAAATAAGGAAGATGCAGTTGGCCTCCATGAACAAGTATTTCCTAGTTTGTAGCAAGTCACAATTTTCAAGTTCAGGTTTTTCTCCAAAGATTACATAAGCATACATCAGGAAAGGAGATAAATCAAATTAAGTATATGCTCATAAGATGTGCCTCCAGAGTCCAGACTCCAGGTGAGAGCATCCACAAGAGAGAGAGAGCTAAAGGCCTAGCTAACATAGTTAACGTATAAAACTCATTAAATAAGCTTCTTTTCTCATTGGCTTCAACTAGAACATGAAAATACGTCACAGGAGGGAACCCAAGAGGCAAAATTACGAACACTAAAGATGTGTGAGGAAAAACAAATGTGGGTATTCAGTAAAAAGCCATGTGGCCCCTCTATAAAGAGAGTGGAGGCATTGGATTTCAGAATAATAAACATAGTTTATTGTGGTTGGGGCTTTTTGCATCTCATTGACATCATCACCACTGTCGTGAGAGATTAAATTCATAGCACGTGGAAATAGAAGGCCCAGAGGGAGAAAAGAGAGAATGGCATATAGGAGACAGAACAGAAGGGCAAAAAGCTTCCTTTCATAGTTCAAGTGGGGAGCTCTATTTCATTAGTCAACATATCTATCCACTTTCCCTGTTTCTCAAACATCTGCACGATTAGTATATTTGACAGCTACAAGGTTACGAATTCAGAAATAAAATATGTCAATGATATGCAAAATTAATCATAGATGTTTAGGCATAGTGACAACCTATTTCCATAAATATGAGAATTCTAGTGACAACTGTTTCTTTTATTTCAGAATATGAAGTATAATGTGTTTAACCTATCAGAAGGCATATAAATAACTTTGTCGTGCCCTTACAGAATCATGTCTGCTGTCAGAATAAAAGGCAAGTTTCACTCCTTTACATTGTGTCAAACATCACTCTCAGAAGTATATACTACTTGAGACACGAAGAGCAGAAGGCATCTTTATATTCAGATGTTTTCGACTTGCAATCAAAACCGTATGATATCCTTCCAAGACAAAGTTTTCTCAGTATGAAAATAGCTATAGATCAAAACACAATCGAACAGAGGAAGTAGTGAACTTTAGGTAGGCCCTATCAACCTTCCTGGACGTGACATGGATGGACGCCAGTCCACCACTCTATCAATAAAACAAGAATGCACATAAGCGATCATCTACCAACAGGCAGTCTTGGGTGTCCGTTCCCTTTTTCTTCCCTCTCCCCTGCTGACACCAGCCCAAAGGTGCCAAAATTAGGGGTAGAAGAGGAATAAGCAGGAGAACATCTGCACCCGGATGATGGGTTTCCATTGATGCCATCGTAATAACTGGCAATCCACGAGAAAAGTATGTCTTTCTAAGAACAAGATCAGAATATCTCAAGCAAAAAGATGCAATCACAAACGCCTGAGGATAGTAGAGACGAACAAACATAAAATAACATCTCGATAAGCACAAAAAGGAGAAATAGCAACGACAAGCAGCAATAGTATACCCAAAGCATCAAGCCCACGTCCACATTTTACTTTGTCCAAGAGCTAACCTGAACACGAAGACCAGTGAGAGCCGAACTCATAAGTAGAGACCGAATCGCCGTCAGCAAACTTCGGTCCGGCAGACGGGCGCGATGCGACGATGAAGACGGCAGCACGGTCGAAGTGGCTGCGACGAACTGGCGGGGGGGAGAGGTCGATGGGGAGGGAAGGCGAGGAGAAGGGGATCGGGCGGCTAGGGCTGAGCAGATAAGAGGATAGTGTAGCCTGGGCAAGTCTTCCAATCTGTTTAAAGTCTGAACTCTGAATCGCTTCAGTTGTCTGATCCAGGCCCATCCAGGTCTGGACGGCCCTGTCAAGGCCTAACTCTGACGTGCTATGTTCTGAGTGCCGAGGCCCGTTCAGATCTGAATGGGTCATGATTAGTGAGTGAGCCGACTGAATGGGCTGGATGTTCCTAAACAGTCTGAATTGCTGATTGCTGACAAGGTCAGACGATGGAGCCCCAATCAAGGTGACCGTTACCTTGCTTTTCTCTAAGTGCGGGGTTCGCCTTCCCGCCGAAAATTTTGAGACGTACAAAACGGACTTAGAAGAAGAATTATAAACTTTATGGGGTGTTTGATTATATTTTTTTATCTCTTTTTTCTCTCAATTTTAAAAAAAAGAGTAATGAGATGTTTGATTGCTCTTTCTTACCTCTTTTTTCTCTTAATTTTAAAAAAAAGAGTAAGAGATCTATAAATCATGTTTGGTATGTCTCTTCTAATTTTTAGGGAGAGAATCAACTCCCGTGTAAATCTTCCCCGAAAAAAAAATAACGTCAGACCAAATTTTAAAAAAACACTCGCTCTCTCCCACTCGCGACCCCCTCCCCTCCCCCGTGTCTCCCCCCTCCCCCGCCGACCCCCCTCCCCCTGCGCCCTCGCCTCTCCCCCCTTCCCCGCCGGTCCCCCCTCCCCCTGCCGCCCCCCTCCCCCATCTCCCTCGCCTCTCCCCCCTCCCCCTGCATCCTCCCCCACCGGCCCCCCTCCCCCATCTCCCTCGCCTCTCCCCCTTCCCCCTGCGTCCTCCCCAGCCAGTCCCCCCGCCGGCCCCCCTCCCCCTGCGCCCTCGCCTCTCCCCCCTCCCCCGCCGGTCCCCCTCCCCCGCTGGCCCCCCTCCCCCTGCGCCCTCGCCTCTCCCCCTTCCCCGCCGGTCCCCCCTCCCCCGCCGGCCCCTCTCCCCCTACGTCCTCCCCTTTGCGTCCCCCCTCCCCCTGCGGCCCCCCTCCCCTATCTCCCTCGCCGGTCCCCCCTCCCCCAGCGTCCTCCCCCTCTGGTCCCCCTGCCCCCTGCGGCCCCCATCTCCCTCGCCGGCCTCTCCCCCCTCCCCCTGCGTCCAATGAAGCTTGGAGGAAGATCCCCAAATAGGTTGGTATAAATTTTAAAAATTATAACATTTTTACCAAACTATAGATACCTGTTTTTATCAATTTTAAAAGTTAAGTTAAAAATTGACATAATTTAATTTTTGAGATAGAAATAATTTTTTTTCAAAAGTGCTCCCAAACACTCTATAAGAGATCTTATAATCATGTTTGATATGCCTCTCCTAATTTTTAGGGAGAGAATCTACTCCCGTATAAATCTGTCTCAAAATAAAAACAACACCATACCAATTTTAAAAAAAAACATTCACGACACCCCACTCTCTCCCACTCGCGACCCCCTCCCTCCTGCTCCGGCTCCCCCCCCTGCGCAGCCACCTCCCCTCCCTCCGGTTCCCCCCCTCCGGCTCCGGCTCCGGCTCCGGCTCCCCCCCCCCCTGCTTAGCCCCCTCCCCTCCGCCCCCCCTGCAACCCCCTCCCCCTACCCTCCGGTTCCCCCCCTCCGCCCCCTGCGGCCTCCGGCGGCTCCCCCCTCCCCCTGCGGCCCCCTTCCCCTCCCCTCCCCTCCCCCCGCGCAGCCCCCTCCCCCTGCGACATGTCCCCCTGGAACCAGGGCTCCCCCTAGGACGAGGCTGGGCACCCCGACGACGGCTTCTCCGACAACAGCGCCACCTTCGCCCCCGCCACGGGCCTCATCGGGTCGCTGGTCCGGGAGGAGGGCCACATCTACTTGCTGGCGGCGTATGGGGAACTGCTGTACACAGGGTCAGATAGCAAGAACATCAGGGTGTGGAAGAACCAGAAAGAGTTATGTGAGTTCAAGTCCAACAGATTTTACCAAACAACCGTATACAAATTTTAAAAATTATATCAATTTTATCAAACAAGATAGTAGTCATTTATATTGTTTTTAAAAAATAAGCCAAAATTTGAGATGGACTAATTTTTTAAAGTGAAATCATTTTAAAAATAAAAATGCTCCCAAACACCCTGTTAACTTTATATAAAAATAAAATATCTATCTCATATTTATATTTACATATATACCATCTATATATGAATGGAATGTCCTGTATGTCTTCGTGACAAATATCTGTCAAAATATCCACGTCATTTATTCTTCTTCTTAATTAACACCTCTTTAGTATAGTGGAAGGGTTAACTCGGGTTATCCCATGTGGGACAGTTTGTCCTAGATATTAAGAAGGTTTTTCTATTTGGTGGGGAATTGAATGGATATGTGTTCCACCCTAAGCTCCGCTTTGTTTCATGGTTAACTCAGGGTTAGTCATAGTTTATTCCAGAGTTAACACTATTTAATTTGGTAGGCCCAGATTTACATAACCTGTTTAAACTGAAGTTAACTCGGATTAACTTATCCCACCTCAGGGTAAGTTAATCCTTCGCCTAAAATATCGCCTTCGCCCTTACTTTTATTACTCTCACTTGGCACACGTGAAGCTCGAAACAGACACGGCAATCAATGCGTCCTCCTCCTCCTCGCATCTCCGTCTGCAACTCTGTCCTCCTCGCTGCCCCCTTACAGACCTCTTCCTCCCTCTCTGTTGCCATCGTTGCCCCTTCCCCTCTCTAGACTCCCCCCCCCCATCCGGTGCTACCCCATCCGTCGCCAGCATCGCCCCTCCCACTCCCACGCCGACGCTGCCCCCTCCCTCTCAACCATCGGCGTTGTCCCCTCCGTCACAGTCGCTACCCCCTCCCCCTCCCCCTTTGTTGCCGTCGTTGCCCCTTCCCCTCTCCAGACGTCCCCCCCCTTCGTCGCCTGCATCGCCCCTCCCACGCCCACACCGGCGTTGCCCCCTCCCTCTCACCCATCGGCGCTTTCCCCTCCCCCTCCGGTGCTCCCTCTCCGTCGCTTTCGCCGCCCCTCCCCCTCCGGCCCCCTCCATTGTCCTCGCCATCCTTCCCCCTCACCCTCACCCACCGGCGATGTCCCCTCCCCCTCCGTCGCAGTCGATGTCCCCTTCCCCCTTCTAGACCTCCCCGTCCCCCTCCAACGCCACTCCCTTTGTTGCTTGAGCCGCCCCACCCCCTCCCACACCAGCACTGCCCCCTCCCCCTCCAGTGCTTCCCCCTCCATCGCCGTCCCTACCCCTCTCCCCCTTCCAGACCTTCCCCTCCGGCGCTGACCCCTTCCCCCGCCGACGCTATCCCTCTCCCTCACCCGCAAATCGCGTCCCTCTCTCTCTCTCTCTCTCACAACACACGGACACTCGCATACACCAAATGGTTTTTTTGTCATTTTACAAAAAAAATCCAGACTTAACTTATTTTTTTGCCAAATCACAACTACAATGTACTAGATTAATCCATTCACTTAGCCCAATTACAAACAAAGTAAATAAGAATAACTCTAAATTAACTTAATCTACTTATTTTATTCCAGACTAATTTTGATCCGCAACCAAAGCGGGACTTAGGTGGGTTAAAATGGGAGGGGTTAACTCCCACTTGTCCCGAATTAACTAACCCTCGGCCCTCTATCAAAGCATATTTTGTGCTAACCCCAATTAGGATATCTTTGGGGCCGTTTGGTGTCGGGTTAGAGCGGGGATATCTCCGCTCTAATCTTATTCTACGTTTGGTATGATTAAAATGAGCGGGGATAAATTGGATTAAGGAAAACATGGTTAATCCTAATTTTGAGGTTGGAAACGGGGATAAGGCATTCTAACATTTTGTTGGAATGACTTATCCCCATTTCACCTCTTGTCTATCAAACGTACATGAGAATAAGATTAGACATAAATTATCTTAGAATGACTTACACCTATTGTCCTCAATTTTTATTCCGATACCAAACAACACCTTAGTATAAGTGTGGGATAATTAACCCTCAACAAAAGCGGTAAGAGATTTAACATAAATTGACGATAAAGATATACATGACATTCAATTAACATTGAAAGGATTTACATACAAATATAAATCTCTATATGATAATGTTTACATAATTTCATTCTTAATGGAAATATAAATGCAAAAAAACCTCCTATCAATTACAACTCTCACATTATTTATGTTAAAAGATATAACTTAATGAATCGTATTGCATCATTTATAATTTTGTTATCATCTATATATCATTTGGTTTAACTTGACCCTAGATGAGTTAAAGGAGAAACTGTACTAACTTTGGCCTTATTTAAACTTCTCACTTAATCACAATATAACATATATATATATATATATATATATATATATATATATATCTGCTGTGTACGTACCTCTTGAGAAGTCATATGTTTTATATTTTAATTATATTTTTGATTGGATATTTCTTCAAATTTTGTATTACTAAAATTAAATGATGAAAAAATAGATATATATATATATATATATATTATTATGACACAGTGAAGATAATAAGAAAAATAATATCGTTGTATATAGTGAAACATGAGAATTTTTGTAGGAATAGATACAACTATGCCAAAAATGTTAGATAGTGAGCTTGCCGCTCTCGTGAAAGGCGGTTAATTGGTTATGCATCCCACGTCGCCGGTGCTTGTCACTTTGGAATGCAAACCGCTTCGAATTCAAAGCTCTCAACTTGTTCACTACTTCTTACTCCAAAATTTGGGACATACCCTAGCCTTGATGCTCTGCCCTGTACTCATGCTCACATGTGCTAGCTGGGAATCAGTTGCGTTAATTAATTATAGCAAGATGCTACAGTCCCTTAATTACGAATTGTTAGTATAGGTTGGTATTTATTTACAATAATATTTTGTACACTGAATTTGACGCATAAAGTCACGTTATTATGTAATATCTCTACTTATTGACAAAAAAATCAGTTGACATAATTATTTTTACATAGAAAATGACCTCCATGTACGGTCCACTTTTTTACATATTAAATGCGAAACTCACTCGACGGAAAAATATAAGATTGAAATATTTTATATATGAATGAAATATTTTGTTACAAGAACGAAACATTCGTTATATGAATGAAATATTTTATTTGCCTATAAAAATACACGAAAATATTTTGTAGAAATAATATTTTATTTTATGAATGAAATATTTTATTACAAGAATGAAACATTTGTTATATGAATGAAATATTTTATTTAATTAAAAAAATATATTAATAAAATATTTTATGAAAATAATATTTTGTTATATGAACGAAACATTTTGTTATAAAAAACTTAATAAAATATTTTATTCTTATATTAAATATTTCGTTCATATGTAAAATATTTTAGTCTTACAAAATATTCCATTCCTGTGTACTGAATGAAATATTTTAGGACTGAAATATTTTATTATAACAAAATATTTAGATCTTATATCAAATATTCTGTTTATATGTAAAATAATTTATTCTTATAAAATATTTTAATCTTATATTTTTCTTACCGAGTGAACATCGTATTTAATGTACGTAAAAATGGATAGTACGAATTTAACACGGACGTTATTTTCCGTGTAAAAACAATTATTCCACGTCATTTTTTGGCCAAAGAGAATGGATGTTATTGTAACGACCACGTCACTCTATGCACCCAATTAGGTGCACAGATCATTACTCTTATTTATACGGTCAAGTTCATCTTTCTGTCACAACAAGATGTCTTTTTTATAAGGACAAACTAAATTGCGAGGCATGTGAATCAGAATAGATTACAACGCTTTAATTAGGACCACACATTGAATATAAATATATTATACCAATGTTATAGAAGATTACAAAAATATATAATATTCTTACATGAACAATTACAATCGATCGCCAGATTAATGAAACTAATTAACATAAGCTAAACTCTAACTACAGATAAAAAACACTCCTAATTATAAATGTCTTGACCTTGTTAGTAGTGCAAAAATGCATGGCCATATTGAGTAATTAAATATAAGTACAAAAATATCCCTTCATGAATATGCCTCATGTAGTGTGTTTCTGGATGACATACAGCGAACCACAAGGATATGCAAGCACTCGTGTTTATATGACAGGGTAATTTTAATTAAGATATTTACAAGAGTCATATTTTTGTATTTTTTTCATGATATAAGAAGGCTATTTTTGAATAATTCTTTATGATATCTGAAAATTATTTTAGTTGGCTTAAAGAAAGAACGCGCGGGATATATAATGCAAGGCGTAGGTACAGCAGATAGATCGAGGTATATTTGGATCTTGTTTATGTTGATTTGGGTTTGGAAGAGAACCATCGTACGGCTGCGAAAAGCTTGTGAAATATATCGATTGTCCATCTAACTTCTCTATATATTCCATGATAATTCTGGTGCGTGCCGGGGTACGTGGTGGGTTCGCCGTCTTCGCGCGTGAGAAGGCACGTACGCGGCTTGCCCATCGAGTGGGGATCTGCGTCAAAACGTTGCCGGCTACGTAATTAACATTGGGGGTCGTTTGATAGCTAGCATTTCCCATTCGAAATGGGTTCGTATGCAGTCCCATTCTTCTGCGATTAGGTGTTCAATTCGTCTCCCCCCGGCAGGTGTAAAGCCGTCAGTGGGATCCTTGTGTGATTCGGATAACCCTCTAAATCTCTCTACTAGATCTCTCTCTCTCTCTCTCTCTCTCTCTCTCTATATATATATATATATATATATATGCACACGCAGGGAGCTCTGCATGTAAGAGAAAGAAGACATCAACTGCTGCATCTGTGTGCGTGTCTATGAGAGAGAGAGAGAGAAAGAGAGAGAGCCCAACTGGCATGGCAACTTTCCGTGACTACCCTGATCTTCTCCAGGGGCTGCTGCCCGACGATGCCTTCCTTCCGTCTCTGGTTGAAGACAACGAGACCCACTTCCATGGCACTGATCGCTCCGTCCTTGCTCTTCCCGATGATCCCTCCCATATGCAGGAGTTCCTTCTTCTTCCTGATGATCCCTTCCATATGCAGGAGTTCCTTGCTCTTCCCGATGATCCCTTCCATGAGTTCCTTGCTCTTCGTCCTGATGATCCCTTCCATGTGCATGAGCTCCTAATTGCTCTTCCCGATGATCTCTTCCATGCGTTTCTTGGTGAGGATCGCGAGGGCCTTCCTTGCAACTCTCCCTTGGCCACCCCCGGCGAACCGTTGGACGAGTGCACCGTCCACCTGGAGGGAGAGGAGGAGCTGGAAGAGATCGTGGACATGGACATGCTAGAGGCTCAGCTGGGGGAGCAGGCATTCCCGCCCTTCTCCTACTTCATGCAGGCACCTGAAGAGTTCTTCGGAGAAGGCCAGCTGCTCACGACCATGGAGGGAGGGAAAGAAGAGGAGCCCTCACCAATCTCCCTCTTCAGCCAGCCCCCCGAGGAGCTCATGGGTGTCGAACTTCTCTAACTGATCAACCAATAAGAACTGGACGAAGGAGGGCCGCATTAGCGTACGTAGACGACATCCGTCAGTGAAGATGATCATGTCTGCAAGATCCTCAGCTCGCTCATGTTCTTGATGTTCTGGCGGCCGAAGCCACGAACGACAAGGGGTTAACTGATGAAGCTGGTGAAGGCCATCAACAACTCCGATCAAGGTGACAAGTTCCTCGTGTCTGAACACGGTCGGCGCCCTCACGTTCTGGCTTGCGCTCCAGGCGCCATGGCAGAGCCGTGCCGGTGGCAAGGAGTTGTAGGCTTCGTCACTGTTGGCACTTGATGGAGTCAATGCCAACTGTTGGCGATGGTGAGAACATTTTTACATGCATTGTGATGTAATGACATTATTAAAAATAATATGAAAAATAAGGAAAAGTAATTCCACAAGTAAACTTGTAAGAAGGGTAGTCTTGCAAAATCCCAACTTTTCATAAGAGGAGAGGAGTCTTGAGTCCCGATGTCTTAAGGCGATGTGAACTTCCTCCTTGACATGGATTCTATTTCATTGGATTGAAGAATTGTTGTCATGGAGAATTTTAATGTAGAGCAATGCTAGCAAGTACATAATGATGTATTTACTGAAAATATGTAGCTAAATCTTGAGTACATTATGATTTTTCCTTCTCAAAAAAAAGATTATTGCAATGAAATGGGATTTTCCCTGTTTTTTTTTATTTTCATCACTTTCCTTCGTCCATTAATGCGTTGGCATCTCACTTTAAAAATTTCCTTGTATTAAGCGCAATCTTGAGCTATTCTTAGCAATCAAGGAAGTCAGTCCCGAAACAACAATAGGATCAATGTTGAAAGAGGCCTCTACTTCAGCTGCCATGTAACCATAAACTTCCTTGTTCCACAAGGTTAGCTGGTCTGCAAAGATCTTCAACCTTTTTATGCAACACTGAGACAACTACAATCACTACAGTATGTCCCAACATGGTGCAAATCACTTGAACAGCTACATCAATCAAGCCAAGTAATCACTTGGTTCTGAGGCTAAAAAGTCACATCTTCCCAACTTGTATAACTCCCTTGTTACCTTCACATATACAGAGAAGTTGGGTTTCAGATTCCTCCCCATCATCTCAAATAGAAATGCACCTGCTTCTATAACTCTATCTGATTTCCAGAAAAGACTCACCAACAAGCTGTAATTCATGTCAGCAGAGCATTTATCCCGTTCACTTATATCAACCACAAATTTGTGTGCATGCACTGCCCGCCCAGGCTGAAAGTAACCGTTGATGAATGCCGCATGTGTGGTGAACCTTGGCCCAATCCCGTCTGCCGGCATCCTTCTGAGGAACTCAACAGCGAAGCCCACCCTGTTGACCCTGCACGCATGAAATATGTCCACTTCAAAGGCCACTGAGTCGGGATGGTAGCCCAAATTTTCCATTGATTCAAGCAACTCACAAACTTCGGCTCCCAAGCAAGTAATTGTAGGATTTGGTACTGGGGTCGCAGCTCCATTTTCTTATTTCATCGAACAGAACATCGGCATCTGGGAAGTCGCCATTCCGGCACTTGGCTGCGATCAAGACATTGTAATAAGAAGTCTTCGTAGCTCACAAAAACTGCGAGTTCGGAAGAGCCATAATCACATAGCAGCTTAATCAACGAGTGGATTCCTGTTGGAATATTTGGGCATAGTCTCCCGGGCAATAATCCCGTAGGGGGGATTTGATAACCGGGTAAGGGGGTGCCTTAATCGACCCCGAAGGGTCGATTAAGGCAACCGGGGTCGGGTAAGGGTTTTGTGTGAGGGGGAGGGCCAGCCGAGGTGGGGTCCACCGGTTAGCCGGTGTTGACTAACCGGCCGACCACCCGGTTGTCAAAGACGCCCGTATTATTTAAATGAGTTGTGGTTCATGTGCTTATGACATTGGCCCTTGTATCTCAACACCGCGGTTTTGTGGATTCAACATGGTATCAGAGCGGGTCAAATGACCCAACTCCTATTGTCACCTCCACCCGATTAATATCCACGGTCCATCTTGACCGTGAGAGGGAGTGTTGGAATATTTCGACATAGTCCCCTGAATAATAGTACTGTATTGTTTAAATGAGTTGTAATTCGTGTGCTTGTGACTCTGACCCTTGTATCTCGACACCGCGATTTTATGGATTCAACAATTCCATAGCCACGGCATGAGCAGCCGGCCATGTTCAAAATTTCCACGTCTCTTCTGACAGAATCATTGGCCACGACAGAGTCCTCGGTAAAGCAATGCCCACCACGAGAAAGCTCTCTCTTAGCATAACCATCATCCTTCTGTGGTCATGTAAACGACCAAGATTATCAATTAGCAATTTGTAGATCCCTGGATCGGTCTTTAAAACAGGGCTGCGTCCCCATAACCCACTCGAAGAAGCGAAGAGCGGAAGCTCCGTGACTGTTCAGTGAATGAAGGACCTCGCCCACCAGCGCACGCAGGAGACAGCCGCAAGTTCATCTGGTTCAGCCTCGACTCCAGGTCATTCACTTCGCCTCTGACCAACTCGACGTGGTCCACTCCCCAAATGCGGGAGTTGCCATTCCCTCCGCCGGGACCAGGAACGCTGCCAGTTTCCCCAGTAGAACCCACAGATGTCATCTTTCTGGTGAAACCAGCCAGACCCGGACACGACGATCCGAAACGACGAAGAGCAGAGGAGAACAGAGAGTTCGACGCCGACCCATTATGGCTAGGGCCGATGCTAGAGAGTGAAGGGTAGGAGTATAAGCAGAAATCAACTGACGCTTTCAGAGAGGAGACCGGGGGGCGCCGAGAACAACTCTGCGCTCCGCAGAGAAGGAAGAGGGAACGTGAGGCCACTCTACGTTGGTTCCGGAGGAGGATGCGGCGTCCATGGCTCCCCCCTCCCATGTTGTCGCCTCCATAAGAGGAAGGACCAGAGGAAAAAGGAGGCGTCTACCGCCGCCGCCGCCGTCTTCGCCCCTGAAGCGCGGAGACAAGACTCGCCGTGGGGGTGAGAGAGCGGCTCAGCGGCCGTGAGCCGACCCGGTTCAAGGGAGGAATTCCAAGGGGGATATGGAATTCCGTGGTTCCGACTTCCAACTTCCATCCAAAATCCAAGTGATCGTGTCCAATGTTGCAGAGTACAAAATTTGAGATCAATGTTATCTTGTCATATCTTTTTATCAAATAGTACATAATTGGATGATTAAAAATAAGATGATTAGAAATTTAAGATCTATATTTTTAAACTATAAATTTTAAGTTCTCTTGTGATCCTACTTTCAAACAAGACAATGAGAAAAGAGTACGACAAATCATGCGAAGAAGAGAGTGACATGACATCGTAACATTTCTTTACATTTATGTATTATTATGCATAAAAGTTAGATAACAAATTTGATCACGATACGTTAACTATATTTTATTGCAAACAGATAAAAATACAAAAGAATATTTTATAATTAAACTTTATATCAGTTATATCTAAAATCTCTTAACAACTCAAGAAATACCCAAGGATGTTTTTACGATGGGGCTAGAGAGAGGTGTAATATAATTCTTTAAGTTAAAGAAATTACAATCCATTGTTGTTGAAACATATAGGGATTTTTACATATATATATGCCTATAAAATTCGGTTTTGTCAAATATATCTCTCATCTAAGCATATTATCATGAATAACCTTCATTTAGACAGAAATATTACGGTTATACCCCTTTAGTTTACTGTCGTCGACGGGAGGAGAATATTTCGTGAAATATGTCATCTACAGTTGTTAGATCTAGTGAAATGTCTAAAACACCCTTACACACAGAGAGAGAGAGAGAGTCCTCTCCCCATCAACGCCGACGCCCCCTCCCCCCTCTCCCCCGTCATCGCAGCAGAGCCTTCTCCCCCTCACCTCCGGCACCCCCTCCCCATGTCCCCCACCTCACCGCCGGGCTCCCCCTTCCCCTCACCACGGCCCCCCTCCCCCTCACCGTGGCTTCTTCCCAACGAACCTCAACACCACCGTGGAGGGACTCCCACGACGCTGCAACTGGACCAGATGACGACAACGACAACGATGAAGAGTCGAAGGGAGGGCCTCCCTCGCAATAGGCCCCCCACCCCCTCCCCGTCGTCTCCCCCTCCCTCTCTCCCCCTCACCGCCGGCGTCGGCCCCCCCTCCCCCTCTCCCCCTCACTGCCAGCACCACTTCTCTCTCTCCTCTCCCCCTTGCAACATCCCCCCCTGCCCTTCTCCCCCTCACCGCCAACACTGGTTCCCCCTCCCCTCTCCCCCTCGCAATTGTAATGCCTCGGGTTCTGCGGATCCTTCTTCTCGGGTCCCGGATCTGCGTTTCCGGTAAATCTGGCTCCGTTGTGTCCGAAATGATGTTTCGGACATCTTTCGTGTTCGGATCGGCGTGATCCGGAGCTGTTTCGAAGGCCCGGAGCTCGTCCGCGGCTTTTCCGCGTGTGTTTACCGATTCCCGGTGTGTGTTTCGGTAATTCCTTCGGAACCTCGTTGCGGGTGAACCGGGCCGTTCACCAGGGCGCGAGTGGTACCGTTGCGATCGGTGCGTTCCAAGGATCGCGGAAACGTGATTTTCTATTTTTTGATATTTTTCACAATTTCCAGATTTTCCTATATAAACCCCCCTCCCTTTTTTCTCTCTTCCCTCTCATTTCTCACTCACTCTCCCTCTCTCTTCTCACGCTCTCTCCTCCCTCCCTCTCTCTCTGGCGATCGACGGGGTGGAGTGCGGGTGAGGCGGGGACGGCACGGGCGAGGCACGGGCAAGGATGGATGAGGATCGAGGCGGTGGGGGCGTGGTGAAGCTCGGCCGTGGGTTCGTGGAACAGCGTTTTCTTCGTGGATCGGCAAGCTCGGTGCGCGAAATCTTCGGTGGAGGTAGGGAGATGGACCCCCATCTCGTGCACTTCTTTTCCCGCGAGTTTCGTAGGCCGTGGTGAGCCTAGCGGGCGTAATCGGGGATTTTTGGGAAAATCCATGTTTTAGGGCTCGTGGGCCGATCTCCCGTTTCATTGCGTTTTTGGCCGATCCGAGGCCTTAGATGCATGCTAGTGGCTATTTGGGGGCTTCCCCCTTAGTTTCCCCCTCTCCCGTGGACGTATGGAGGCGTGGGACGTTTTTTGGGTCGTTTCCCGCCGTTTCGCGCTCGGACGGGTGTGACGGTCCTTCCAGTGACCATCACAGCCTATGACGCCCCAGGGTGGGAGCGTCACAAGGCCCGTTAGCCTTTTGGTGGTTTGTGGGTGTGACGGTCCCTCGATAGACGGCCACGGCGCTGTGACGCACCTGGGTTCGACCGCTACGTGCCTTCTCGTGTTTTCAGACCGTTGGGGTCACGAGTCTTCTCACGCGCCTAGGTAGGACCGTCAGAGCCTTGTGACGCCCCTTCATGGGACCGTCAGAGTTGACGCAGCCCATTCTTCAGACGCGCCCAGGTAGGACCATCAGACGCTGTGACGCGCCGAGGGGTGAGCGTCACAGCCTGTGTCGTTCTGTCTTCTAACTCACCAGGCGCGGTCCGTTAGAGACTGTGACGCCCCAGGGTGGGTGCGTCACAGTCGTTGTTGCCCCTTTCGCGTAACGCTCCTGTGTTGGACGGTTAGAGTGCTGTGATGGTCGAGACTTGGACCGTTACAGCTTGTGACGGCCCAAGGTAGACCGCCAGGCACTGTGTTGCGCCGAAGTGGTTCTTCGTGCTTGCTGCGATTGTTTCGCGTTGTGTAGGTCCCTAGTCGACCCCGGTTGGGTCCTGACATGACATTATCACTCCTAGCAGGTTTTCTCAGCACATTTCTAGGAGCAACAGTTTTCAGATCTAATTTATGCACATTATTGTTAGCATGACTTCTATGTGCATACACATGAGATTTTCTGTTAACAGAATAAAAATTCTGTTTACCAAAACCGGTTTGGTTTTGATATCCTACCAGCCAACAGGTTGCAGCCCTGTGACCTGGCTTCCCACATTGATAACATGAAGGTTTTGCAAATTGTCTTACAGGGAATTTAGCATGTTTGAAATTCACATTTCTACCCTGAATATGCCAACAGTCCTTGACTGTATGGCCATGCTTTCTACAGTGAGAGCAAATGAGAGAGTTTCTTCTAAAGGAGCCTGACCAGCATTCAGAGGCCTTGTGACCAATTTTGTTGCAATTAAAACATATAATGTGCTGGTTCTTGTTAAAGACATGCTGATTTGCAAAGTGTTTTGTATGATTTGAACATGATTTTTCCTTACTACTTACAAACCAACAATGAGCAGTAGTGTGTCATACTTTATCACAATTAGAACATGTGACATTCTTTTTCTGACCAGACACAGATTTTCTATCATGCTTGTTGTCATCTTTTTCCATCACAAAACAGTTACTCATAAGATGTCCATACTTACCACAATAATGACATGAGCCATTTGATTTCTTTAAAACATGGCATTTATCTGATGAGTTTTTAGCATGCAGATTGTTCCTTTGAATTTTTGATGTTTTATGATTTTTATTTTGTTTTTCTGTTTTCTTAGCCTTGTGCTGAGGTGGAGATGAGATAGAAGGCTTTTCCTGTTCAGAAGATTTGACAAAGACAGTTTTCAGGTTGGCTCCATCAACCTTCCTCATGACTGGACTGTAACTCAGTCCTTCCTTGTTAAAGTTAGTCTTTGTTCCCAGTATTTTCTGAACAATGGGCTGTTTGTCTTTGGAGGTGGTGGCTACATCTGAACTGCTTACGAAAGATGTCATAACTTTGTTCTGAAGTTCCTTCTTGTTTATCTTATTGTAGCCCAGCCCTTCCTTCCTAGAGTTGATTTTTATACCTGGTAGCTTGTCTAGGTTTTTCTGCCCATCAACAAGTTTAGACAAAGAAACTTTCAAATCCTGAATTTCATCTTCCAAAGAGAAAATATGTAGCTCATAATTGGCAATCTCTTGCTCACTGCAGTTTATAGCTTCATTCAAAACTTTATTAGCAGTTTTATACTTCTCAATTTCATTTTCCAGATTGCTCAGCTTATCAATATCTTCAATACAAACAGTTTTTCCTCTTTCCAAAACTAGAAGTCTTTCAGACATGGCACTGTTTAACAATTTTAACTTTTCAACTTCTTCTTTAAGCTTATCATTTTGAATTAACTCATTTATTAGAAGTTGATCTTCTGAATTGACTTCATGTTTTCTTCCAGTCTCAAATTCCTTTAATTCTTTTTGCTGTTTCTCCAGATCTTTTTGTAATTCTATGTTTACAGATTTTATTGCATTAAATTTTTTAATCAGCAAATCATTCTCTTGTTTAAGTTTCTCTAATTGTTCTTCATTTTCTTTAGAGAACTTTCTGAGCGAGTCATCTTCATATTTTAGATTGTTCAGTTCAGAGTAAACACATTCAAGTTCCTTCTTCAGTTCTGCATTCTGGTTTTTATACATATGATTATCAGACAGACATGCATCATGAGATTGCTTCGTACGTGAACAATTTTTACATGGAGAGCTAGAACTATCTACCCGAGTACTCTTCTTCAACTTTTTATACTGTTTTCTTAACAGTTCATGAGATTCAAATAATTTAGTATATGCATTCTCCCAATCATCACGAGAGAAATTCTCGAAGAGATTTACCTCATCATCATCTTCTTCTTCAGTTTGATTGCTGCCTTGATCTCTGCCACCTTGATTTCTTCTGTTGGCCATCATGCAGCTGTCCATCTCCTGAGTTCGCTTCAGTGTATCCAGAATATCTTTAGCCGAACTGCAGTCAAAAAAACATGAATGAAAAGCTCTATCAGTAGCTGCCTTTATTAGATTTATTGCTATCTGATTTTCTTCATGCATGGATTTGTGACTGTCAGTCCATTTGGACTTTTTCTTTGGTAGTTCATGAGGACCATGTGAAATTACTTTCCACAGGTCTAGATTCACAGATTTAACATAATTCTTCAAACTAGCAAACCATGCATCAAAATGCGTACCACTGAAGATCGGTGGATGGGCCATGAGAACACACAGATTAACGCAACAAGAATATTGATGCACTAAACACAAATTAGCACCTAAGATTGCAAGATCGATCTGCAGGTCGCTGGACCTTGTATGCAGACACCGCTCTGATACCAACTGTTAGGGTGCTAGGCCCGGATACAGAGGGGGGTGAATGTATCCCTCTAAAAAACAATGCCCAATTTAAAGCTTGGATGCTAGATATAGACACAGAATAGAATCAATTCGATTCAACTCACACACAAGCACTTGGAGCGCGCCTATTCAACCATCTAGCGGAAGCAAATCAAGCAATCTGATGAACCAGTTGAAAAACCTTTTAAACAAAGGAGCAAATATGTAACTGGCCCCCACAACACCAGCTAGCGGAAGCAGCACAAATGAGTAAAATAAATCTCAAGACAATCTGTGAAGGGTGGTAGGAGAAATGGAAGAACACACTACAAGCAAACCACTGCACAGAAGATTTTTAGGTGGTTCGGTCCAGCAGACCTACATCCACCCCACACTCAACCCGAGTGTGGCTTCCACTAGCTCACGCTAGAAATAGCAGACTCAGTCTGCAACAGGTGCTGCCACACAGCTTGACCAGGGGAACAACCTCCCCTCTTCCTCCCAACCGGAGGGAACCACTAGTGACATCAGTCACTAGCAAACCAGAGACACACGGTCTCTCTTCCTCCAGACCCGGAGGGAACACCTGGACTTGAATCCACAAGCCCAGAACCGGAGACAAGTCTCCCTTCCTTCAAACCGGAGGGAACCCACAAGTAGCTCCCAGCTACTTGCAACCGGAGATCAGATCTCCCTTCTCCTGATCCACAGGAGGAACCCCGACCTCTCTACAGAGTATCGGAAAGCACAGCAAACCAGAAAACAAAGGAAAAAACAATAAACGAAAATAACTTCAGCAAACAGAAAGCTGAAAAAACGAAATGCACAATGTGACTCTCAACGGAGCTGACTGGCCTGGATTTGATCCACGTTCTAGTAGACAGATCTTCAGGTAAGTTTTTCTTCCTCTTCTCTTCTCTTCTTCTTCTTCTCTTTCACTCTCTCGATCTCTGCTCCTCTATTCTCTTCAGCTCAACTTCTATCTCTCTCTTTCTCTTCTTCTCCTTCTGCTCTTCTATCACTCTCTCCTCTACTCGCTCCTTTTCTTTCTTTTCTTCCTTTTTCTGGATCGAAGGGCTTTCTATTCTTCAGGCTTTCTACTTCGATCACCTTCATCTGAGGACGAAGGGTTCTATTTATACCAGCAACAGCAGGTGGATAGGGCACAAAACGCGTGTGCCTCCCACGCTCGATCCAGAAGCTTCCTGCCACGTGCCTTTATCAGATTGTTTCCTCTTGCCTCGGATCACGTGCAGCCCAGGAGTGTGGAATGTTCTTCTTCGGACATGTAATGATATTAAAAACCATTAACACACTGTATGGCCACAGAAACCAAAGCTGCATGAGGTATATAAAAACAACACGATGTGACTACTACACGAGATAAGAAAAGAACGACACGAGATACACTGTAACAGTTCAGACACAAAGTCCAAAGGTGACAAAACAAATACTACAAAGAGAACGACACGAAGTAGAAAGAAAACACCACGGAGACACGAATACTAAAACAACACGAAGACACGTAGACAAAAACAATACGAAGACAAATAACAGAAACCGTCACGAGTTGAAAACAACACGAAGTAGAAGAAAACAACACGAAGTAGAAGGAGAACAGCACAAAGTAGAAAGAGGACGACACGAAATAGACAAGATTACTACAGTACGAGACAGGGAGAGCATGACACGAGGTCAGATGAAAAACAGCACGGAGTAAAACGAGAACGACACGAGGTGTCACTGTAACAACAAACACTACGAAGTTACGAATACAAAAGCAACACGAAATCACGAATACAAAAAAAACACGAAGACACGAAGTCAAAAACAACACGAGGATAAATAACAGAAACTGTCACGAGTTGAAAACAACACGAAGACGGTGAGAACAGCACGAGGTGAAACGACTCGAAGACGAGGACGACACGGGCTGACAACAGAAACCGACACGAAGTGTTTGCAAACAATCAAGACACGAGGTCTACGGAAGGCAACACGAAGTGTGGTCAAGGCAAAAACGACACGAAGTTTAAAGCGAGAAACCAACACGAAGATAGAGTACAAAGAAACGACTCGAAGTGAGATCTGAACAGCACGGGGTGAGAAAGAACGACACAAGGTACTCACGATGACTACAACACGAAATTAAGAAAACGACACGAAGACACAGAAACAACAGTAACCGACACGAAGTGTGGTTACTAAACAGGAATGACACGAGGTCTACAGGGAAACGACTCGAAGTTCATCAGAACTATTAGAGCTGCTTCAGAAACATGACACGAAGACATAAGAAGGAAAACGACACGAAGATAAAAACGGAAGTTGACACGAAGTGAAAACAACACGAAGACGAAAGACAACGATAGAACAACACGAAGTATTACCTCATACAAGTTATCCTGTTAAGCATGGAAATCAACACGAAGTGTTGTAAGCTCAGACGACACGAGATCTTTTCGTGTTAGTGAGGGGAAACAACACGAAGACGATGTACAGTCTGATGTACAGACTTTGAAGAATACTATTGAATGTGTAGACTTCACTTAGTACAAACTTTGATTTCCAAGGGCAATGCAGACCAATGTACAGACTTTGGCGAAGCAAAAGGCTGTATAGACTTGGAGACCCAAAGCCATTGTATATACTTTGCCTTAACAATGAATGTGTGCTGTACAGACTTAATTCAACTGATGCATGCGATGTGCAGACTTATAGCGTTGACGCTACAGGAGACGCAGGCTGTATAGACTTGAAATTTAACATGCAAGAAAGCCAGTGTACAGACTTGCTGTCCTCACAGCTGACGACTCCAGTGTACAGACTTCATGAAGAAACACACGATGCAATGTGTGGACTTGGTGACACATGCAGACTCTATAAATGCACATGAATACTTTATGCAACAGATAAACAGTCTGGACATATGAAAGACTGAATTGCAATTTGAATGACAGACTGAACTTAAGAATGACTGAGTTATGATCTGATAAAAAAAAGACTGAATATAGAATGACTGAATATCAAATATGTTAATATAAACTGAGCAGCAAGATGACTGAACATTTGATTAACTCACATCAACAACCAATCATCAAAACCATCATCAAAACCACAGGGGCACAACATCAGACTGTCAGTCTCTGTGACTTTGACCTTCGGGTTTTGGTCGTGTTGACCGTTGAGTTTCGGTTGTCTCGTCGTGACATGTGTGTCGGTTCTCGTGCCGTGAGACTAGTGCTAGTAGCTTTACCGAGGTTACGTCTTGCTGTGCGGTACCCGTGACTAGGTGGTCAGTGTTGCACCTTGGACAGCGTGTCCAGGTTGGCCGTGTCCTGGGAGACAGGCCTCTATGACGCGGTTGCCGTGGGTTTTTACTTCGGTGGGTGGTACTAGTGTGGTTCGGTAGCCCCCGACCGTGAGTCCGGAGTGTGTTTCTGGTACAGTAGGAGTAGTTGTAGCGCCGGGTTTCGACCGGCCGTCGGGTTTACTGTTCCTACTGTTGCGGTTGCTCTTGTACCATTCCTTTCCGCTACCGCCGTTGTTTCCTGTCGGGGTTCCGCAGGATCCCTGCTGAGTCTCTGTTTTGGAGACTCATTCCCTGCTTTTCAGGTGAGACGGTTCTTCTTCCTCGATGTTCGAGGGTGCGGTGCGGAGGTTCTCAGTTGCCAGCTCGCCGGGCCGAGTGTTCACTCGACATGTGGTATGTTTTTACTGCTTTAGACTGTACTTTCAGTTGGACTGGACTCTGTTGTAGCTGTAGTTGTTTATTTATTTATGTTAATTGTTGTCATGCTTTATTTCCTATTTCTTTGTGCCTCCACACTCCTTTTAGCCCTTCCGAGCCCTCCCGGCTCGTGGGCGGCGGTTCGAGTCTCGGGTTATCGGGCCTTCCCGGTAATCGGATTCTCGGGTCGTTACAACAGTAGTCTCCCACCCCCTCCCCATCGTCTTCCCCTCCCCCTCTCCCCCTCACCTCTGAAATATTCCCCCTGCGGCTTCTTCCCGGCGAACTTCAACACCACCGTGGAGGGATTCCAGCGGCACTGCAACTGGACCGGACGACGACAGCGGCAAAGAGTCGAAGGGAGGGCCTCCCTCGCAATAGGCGCCCCACCCCCTCCCCCTCTCCCCCTCACCGCCAACACCGGTTCCCCCTCCCCTCTCCCCCTCGCTGTAGGCCTCCCACCCCCTCCCCATCGTCTCCCCCTCACCTTTGACATATTTCCCCCGCGGCTTCTTCCCGGCGAACTTCAGCACCACTGTGGAGGGATTCCAACGGCGCTGCAACTGGACCGGACGACGACATCGGCAAAGAGTCGAAGGGAGGGCCTCCCTCGCAATAGGCCCCCCACCCCCTCCCCGTCGTCTCCCCCTCACCGCCGGCGCCGGCCCCCCCTCCCCTCTCCCCCTCCCCATCGTCTCCCCCTCTCCCTCTCCCCCTCACCGTCGGTGCTGGCTCTCTCTCCCCCCATCTCGTAGCCGGTGGCACTACCCCCTGGGTTTCCTCCGCGAGAGAGAGAGAGAGAGAATAATCAGATATATTTTTATTTTTTATTAACTAAGGGTAGATTATGTATTTTACTGTTTAACTCACACTTAACTCGGGTTAAACACACGGGAGTTACGGCGAGGGCATAATCGTGGTATTATCTATATTTCGAGGATATTCGTGATAATATGATGAGATGAAGGTTATATTTGACAAAGCTGAACTTTACAGGGGTATATATGAAAAAATCTCAAACATATATGCTTAGTTGAAAATTTTATTTCAATGAGAATTAAAATTCTCTTTAAAGAAGAGTCTTGAGATATTGAATTCACACCGTAAAAAGATAAGAATTTAAATCTGTTCTCATTTTGATATCTTCCTTAAAATAAGCTCATGTTCACACATCCATGAATTGATTTCATAATCAAAATCTCACTTAAGTCACTAACCTAAAAATTTAATCTCCAAATAAAAGTTAACTAAATTTCAGTGAAATACATGCACAATTTAAATATGATGCATAGACTGAATTTAATTACAAATCTCACGTTTATATTTTTAAAATAATTATTTAAAGTCTAATTTAAAAAAATCAATAAAAATAAAAAACTCATAATTTAATTATTTTTTCGACATTTTTAATACGAATCTCCCTCGTTTTCTCTTTTCCATTTTGCCCTTTAATGTCGTACATTTAATTTGATGTAAATTAAAATGCATCATCAGGCCAATAAATAAAAGAGCAAAACAAGAAGGAAAACGCGTGGTGGGGGGCGGGAGGTTAAGGGTCAGGGACTCGGGGGAAATTAGGTCCAAATATCCCCTAGAATCCTGGCCAGAACACCGTCTGTAGACTCCTCTAGAATCCTGGCCGTATGCACACCAAATTCTCAACCCAAACTAATATCGTGCCACGTATCCAGGAGCGGTCTTGTACAGCCGACACGAACCCCCAGAGTCCCCTTGACCTGCCCGAAAGCGTTGGCCTTTTGTGGCTGTGCTCGCGGGTTGCTCAACACGAAGGGGCAAATGGAGCGGACTTCCCCACAGATGGCCAGACTCGGGTGGTAACCGCCAACGGCCATTCGCCTCCTCCTTCCACCTCGGTGGGCGGGAAGAGTCGGAAAGAGGGAGGGAGGGAGGGAGGGAGGAAGCCCTAGAGGAGAGGGCGGAGGGGAAGTGGAGACCGGGAGGGAGGCTCTCCTAATGCCATCCCTCCAATTTTGCGGTCTCCTCCAGATTCACGCGGCGGTGTTTCCGTCGGGCTGCTCGGGGTCGACCAGGTATTGCAATAATCTCCTGGAACTCGCACTTGCTGATAGGAATTTTTGGTGGACAGGTTGTGACTTTGTTCTCGTTCTGTCGTCTGGGGGAGAGGGAGATCGAAATATGGGATGGGTTGGTTTCTGTGTCGCTATATCTGTTTCTATCATGTTATGGGGTGTGGTTGTGGAATCTTTGTTAATCTCTTGTTGGTTGTCGAGTGGCTGTTGGAGGGGATGGGGGGAATACGAGGTCTGTTCCTTCTGTGGGTTGATTATCGGTGTTGTGTTAATAGGTGGGCTTTATGTGTTCTGGGTTTCTGGCTTATCGCCCGTCTTTACTCCATTTCAGGCATGCAGGTCAGGCCCCCAGAGAGAAGGGATCCAGCCGCAGGTTTCGTGGTAAGTGTTGATGAGGGGAAATTAATGCGTTTGATATGTGTTTCTTGGTTCTATGGATAATTCATATGTTAAACTTGACTATGTTGTGTAAACACGAAGTACAGTCATGATTCATGGCAGCATTGTGAGATCGTTTGAACATCCTTTGCATCAGAGCATTTAATTTGTGAAAGCATCATGGAGGCATCATGAGGTCACTTAAGCATCCTTCGCATTTAATTATTTTAATTAGTCTTATAAGGTGATATTCTTAAGATTGAAGGAGGATGTAATTTCTGCTACGGTAAAGATTATGCATCAGAAATATAGAAGCAAAAGATCCTCCAGCTGTAGGGATTATACATGTGGTGCATAACCTATTGGGGGAGATTCCCACTGTTACTTTTACTGAGAAAAGTATCACTGCCTTTGTAAGCAAAATCATATATTGCTGCAGAGATAAAGTGTGACGACCCGGATTCTGGATACCAGATATACTCGGTAGGACTACCGAATACACCTGATACCACTTGGAACCGCGAGGCCTCCCAAGAGCGGTAAAGCTCCGAAGGGAAAAAGGATTGTCGTGTAGTACATTGAACTGACAGATATAACAGTAAGCAATTAAATTTTATTAGATCGGGTTGCTAAAGTAGCAGAAAGAAAATTACTTTTTAATTAACAGTTTAAGATTTGCAATTTTACCAGAGTCCAGTCCAAAGCTAAAGACAGCAGTCTAGCAGTACAGTCGACAGAAAGAAAAGACGTACCGAGAAGTCGGGGGAAGCCCGACGGAGGTGCCAGCTGACAGCTACGACTCGAACTCCAGGACCCGCGGAAGCAAAACGAACATGTCACCCCACCTGAAAAGCAGGGGTGAGCCTCGTGTCACTGGTTCAGTAGGGGTCACACGGATCCCCACTGAAAAACACGCAGTAACACGGAACAAGGGAAACAACCGAAGGAACAGCAAGAAAGCTATAAAAGAAAGGGAAGCAAGAGTAGGGAACAGGTAAGGACGAGGGGAATAAGACGAAAGCCGAACTAACCTCGGGCCCCAAACTACGCCTAGCAACAGCAGAAGGGAACAGAACGGGGAGCAAGAGTAAGGAGCAGCAAGGAAAAGGGGAAAAGCCAAACAAGCACCCTAATATACACCTACAACAAGCATGCAAAAGAAAGTATAGAAAAGACCTAGACGGGCACAGACAGGACACGACAAGACACAGACCACGGGGTAAGCCCAGGAACGGCTAGCCCGGAAAGGACGCGACGCAGGAAAAGCACGGGAGTCGCGCGCCACGCGACAGAAAACCCCCGCACCAGAAGAACGGTCAGATGCTTCCACTGGCGTCTTACACTGCACCACAACACACTCCACAAGTGTCTCGACTACCCACCAATCGCGACCAACACGAACACGGCCGAGTCGCAGACCCACGCGGAATCACAGTTACAAGTACTGGTCAGGGTCACACCCGTCGGCGTCAGCCCAAGCCCCTGACCCCGTGTGCACACACTGACTTTTACCTGAGCCAGGCCTCTAGCTAGTTTTCTCCCCCCGTAGGACGCTACGGTGCAGCCGGGAGTCGACGGAGACTAACTTACAAACCGTATATCGGAAAGTGCCCCGCTCCCACGAGCTATCACTAGGAGTCAGTGACGAAAGGCAACGACCAGAGAAGGCCCACAAAACACGGAACTCAAAACATAGTGCTGAAGTACGAACAGTTATTCAAGCACTGTCACCAGTACTTCAAACACCAATGGCAGTAGAGCCACTGCCAACCGACTCGGGACAAGGCAGCTAGACCTATAAGCACAACAATCGGCCTAATCCTAGGTCAGAGGAACGACGCGCAGACAGACACACCCAAACACACACAGACACACGCACAGACACATACAGATACACACGTAGACCCACCGACTAACACTACCTAAGACAGACCAACACAGAACAAAACAAACCAACGGCCATCACGGCCACAAGGACTGTAACGCACCCCTACAGGCGCGCTACACCAGCCTAACGCACCAGAACAGGCGCGCCAGGGCCACAGAACGACGAACCGCAATACGGCCCAAACAACACGTAACGGACCAGACAAGTGCGTTACCTAACTGTAACGCATAGGGAGAGTCCGTTACAACGAACCGACCGACACGAACCCCGAGGAGACGACTAGGCTGTGACACGCCTCAACAGGGGCGTCACAGGCATGTAACGGTCCAGACTGATCCGTTACACTGACCTAGCCTAGACGAACGCAAAACGGCTAACTGCTGTGGCGGTCTATCGAAGGACCGTCACAGCGTGTAACGGATTCTGGAACGACCGTTACACCGACACGGCGAACCAAACAGTGGAATGGCCGAATCGGCCCGTTCCACGTCCCGTTCACGCCGAAGCGCAGGGGAAACAAAGCCACACGACGAAACACAACCCCTGGAGGCTAAAAACACCACATGCACGCGCCGGATCGCGAGATCAGGGCGATTTCCTCAAATCGACCCAAAACGAGTCACCGGGGTTCCCGGACTCCTACCGGCCCCCAATGACGACCAATCGACACGAAACCTACGTGAATGGGAGCCAGACATCCCAGCGGTCATTTTAACACTAACTAGACCGAGAATGGTTGCCGTTCTCCGGCGAACCCAGAAAATCCCAAAAACTACGGTTTTCCCCAAACAAACCCGATCTAGCCCGTTCTAGCGCCAAACCACGCACAGAAGGAGGAAAATGTAGAGGACGAAGTGGTGATCCATCTCCCTACCTCCACCGAAGAAATCGCGCGCCGAAGCGACTAATCCTCGCCGAAAACCGCCAGGAACGCGAGCGGCGCCTTTCTTGGAATCCATCGAGGGATCGTGCCCGCCACGCTCCATCCGCTGCCCCATGCCGCGAACCGATCACTCCGGCACATCCCCACCTCGGCCAACTCCGCAACGGTGTGCACCCCGTGCCGAACGGACCCTGAAACGAGAGAGAATGAAGAGAGATGGTGAACGGTTGAAAATGAGGCATCCGAAAGACCTAATAAAGATCCAATAGAGATCCAGGGCATTACATCCTCCCCTCTTTTAAGAAATTTCCTCCTCAAAATTTAAGGACTAACAAAGGAAAAGCAGGGAATTACAACCCGACAGCACAACTACAAAACGACACGAACCACGAGAAACAACGGTAAGACGACAGCACTGGACCACGAGACATCTGATCGAGTCGCAAGCTAACTTTACCAGAGAAGAGAGTATAGCAAAGCGATCCGACATGAGTTGGTCCACAAAGTGCTAATGATAGACAAACAAAATCATGGAGAAACAACACTTATAAAAATAACAACAACAATGGCAGCACTCGCAGGATTCCGGCTCCGTACATGACACAGAACTAATGAACACAAATGCAAGCTGGGTCACATCAAGGCACAACAGCAGCTAATCACACGACTACAGGGGACGAGTCATGCATCGAGCAGCTCATCGAGAAAAGACCCATGGCAACAATAAACGAGAATCACGAAACCTAACACCAGCTGAAGACTGTACTGGACTTAGCGACTCTCGAAACTGTATATCTGAGATTCCCATGTACTTCACACAACAACGCTCTGATACCAACTGCGACGACCCGGATTCCGGATACCAGATATATCCGGTAGGACTACCGAATATACCTGATACCACTTGGAACCCGCGAGGCTTCCCAAGAGCAGTAAAGCTCCGAAGGAAAAAAAGATTGTCGTGTAGTACATTGAACTGACAGATATAACAGTAAGTAATTAAATTTCATTAGATCGGGTTGCTAAAGTAGCAGAAATAAAATTACTTTTTAATTAACAGTTTAAGATTTACAATTATACCAGAGTCCAGTCCAAAGCTAAAGACAACAGTCTAGTAGTACAGTCGACAGAAAGAAAAGACGTACCGAGAAGTCGGGGGAAGCCCGACGGAGGTGCCAGCTGGCAGCTACGACTCGAACTCCAGGACCCGCGGAAGCAAAATGAACATGTTACCCCACCTGAAAAGCAGTGGTGAGCCTCGTGTCACTGGCTCAGTAGGGGTCACGCGGATCCCCACTGAAAAACACGCAGTAACACGGAACAAGGGAAACAACCGAAGGAACAGCAGGAAAGCTATGAAAGAAAGGGAAGCAAGAGTAGGGAACAAGTAAGGACGAGGGGAATAAGAGGAAAGCCGAACTAACCTCGGCCCCCAAACTACGCCTAGCAACAGCAGAATGGAACAGAATGGGGAGCAAGAGTAGGGAGCAACAAGGAAAAGGGGAAAAGCCAAACAAGCACCCCAATCTACACCTACAACAAGCATGCAAAAGAAAGTCTAGAAAAGACCTAGACGGGCACAGACAGGACACGAAAAGACACAGACCACGGGGTAAGCCCAGGAACGGCTAGCCCGGAAAGGACGCGACGCAGGAAAAGCACGGGAGTCGCGCGCCACTTGACAGAAAACCCCCGCACCAGAAGAATGGCCAGATGTGTCTACTGACGTCTTACACTTCACCACAACACACTCCACAAGTGTCTCGACTACCCACCGATCGCGACCAACACGAACACGGCCGAGTTGCAGACCCACGCAGAACCACAGTTACGAGTACTGGTCAGGGTCACGCCCGTCGACGTCAGCCCAAGCCCCTGACCCCGTGTGCACACACTGGCTTTTACCTGAGCCAGGCCTCTAGCTAGTTTTCTCCCCCCGTAGGACGCTACAGTGCAGCCGGGAGCCGACGGAGACTAGCTTACAAACCGTATACCGGAAAGTGCCCCGCTCCCACGAGCTATCACTAGGAGTCAATGACGAAAGGCAACGACCAGAGAAGGCCCACAAAACACGGAACTCAAAACACAATGCTGAAGTATGGACAGTTATTCAAGCACCGTCACCAGTACTTCAAACACCAATGGCAGTAGAGCCACTGCCAACCGACTCGGGACAAGGCAGCTAGACCTTACAATCGGCCTAATCCTAGGTCAGAGAAACGACGCGTAGACAGACACACCCAAACACACAAAGACACAGACACATACAGATACACACGTAGACCCACTGCCTAACACTACCTAAGACAGACCAACACAGAACAAAACAAACCAACGGCCACAAGGACTATAACGCACCCCTGCAGGCGTGCTACACCAGCCTAACGCACCAGAACAGGCGCGCCAGGGCCACAGAACGACGAACCGCAACACGGCCCAAACAACATGTAACGGACCAGACAAGTGCGTTACCTGACCGTAACGCACAGGAAGAGTCCGTTACAACACACCGACCGACACAAACCCCGAGGAGACGACTAGGCTGTGACGCGCCTCAACAGGGGCGTCACAGGCATGTAACGGTCCAGACTGGTCCGTTACACCGACCTAGCCTCGACGAACGCAAAACGGCTAACTGCTGTGGCGGTCTATCGAAGGACCGTCACAGCGTGTAACGGATTCTGGAACGACCGTTACACCGACACGGCGAACCAAATAGTGGAATGGCCGAATCGGCCCGTTCCACGCCCCATTCATGCCGAAGCGCAGGGGAAACAAAGCCACACGACGAAACACAAGCCCTGGAGGCTAAAAATACCACATGCACGCGCCGGATCGCGAGATCAGGGCGATTTCCTCAAATCGACCCAAAACGAGTCACCGGGGTTCTCGGACTCCTACCGGCCCCGAATGACGACCAATCGACACGAAACCTACGTGAATGGGAGCCAGACATCCCAGCGGTCATTTCAACGCTAACTAGACCGAGAATGGTTGTCGTTCTCCGACGAACCCTGAAAACCCCAAAAACTACGGTTTTCCCCAAACAAGCCTGATCTAGCCCGTTCTAGCGCCAAACCACGCACAGAAGCAGGGAAAACGTAGAGGACGAAGTGGTGATCCATCTCCCTACCTCCACCGAAGAAACCGCTCGCCGAAGCGACTAATCCACGCCGAAAATCGCCAGGAACGCGAACGGCGCCTTTCTTGGAATCCACCGAGGGATCACGCCCGCCATGCTCCATCCGCTGCCCCATGCCGCGAACCGATCACTCCGGTACGTCCTCACCTCTGCCAGCTCCGCAACGGTGTGCACCCCGCGCCGAACGGACCCTGAAATGAGAGAGAACGAAGAGAGATGGTGAACGGTTGAAAATGAGGCATCCTAAAGACCTAATAAAGATCCACTAGAGATCCAGGGCATTACATAAAGCATGTCTTCTATTCCATCATGTCCTTCTATATGACAACGAATTGCAGAGAAAGTAGGCTAAGTATCCCCTCACATTAAATTCCATGCTTTGTTTTTTTGAAAGTGGTTGGTACCACGAAACTTTTTTAAAATTAAAAAGTTGGATATACAAGTGTAATCAAAGTGTTCCCAAAAGATCCCTATACCAAAAATTCTCCACACCAGGATGATGTGGCACCCACTAACCTCCTAATAAAACAAAAAATAAAGAATAGTGTGAATCCACTTTGCATATAACCGAAGCCCATTCTCTCACTTTCTCCAAAATAAAAGATACAATCCTATCTGAAACTCTAGCTATCCTCCTGAAGTCTCTATTGTTTTTTTCTCCCCGTAAGGCCCAAAGGATAGCATGCATAATGAGTCACTAGATGAGTCTATCACCTTTGAGAGTCCATCTCTTGTGCCAGTTTCCAATCAAATGCTACACATTGTTTTGTACGATAGTGACACCTGGGAACCTGCTTATAACCAGTGTCCAAATCTCCTTAGGCCCTCTTTGATAGCGGAATAAGTTACGGAGAATATCTTAACCAGTGTTTACTTATTCCAAAGAAAAGCTATGTTTGCTTTGATAAGAATGTACCATAACCCAGGTTACCCATAGAATAACCTCCCTTGTTCCATCTACTTTGACAAGAATTCCTAATAATTGTAGATGGGTTAAGAGGGATTTATATGCCTATACAACTCAACTCAAATAAAACGATGGGCATTGCTTGTGTGGCTAAATCGGATTTGAACTCGAACGCGGCTACGATTTAACGTAACCCAACAACACTACATATAAATTTTTTTTCTCGTTTGACGCAAAATTACATGAAACTTGAATCTCATTTTTTGCATATAAACATTCAAAATACTGCATTCTCAACACATAAATCCACTCTAGCACAAAAAATAATATTTTTTCCATCTGCAATCAACAAACAAATGTGCATCGACTCAACATTTTGATAATCAACAAGTCATTGCATTAAAATTGAGACATAAATTTACACAAGCAAATGCTGAATCCACTATCACAATTACATATACATAAAATAAAAAATATCAGGCCACTTCATTGTGCACCATATTTTACAGACCCTACGTTGCAGTACTTGAATACACAAGATTGTATAATCTCTTTGTCGCACCCCATGTCGCTGCGACCACCTTTGGAGTAGAAACCGCTGGTCTTCGAGCCGAGGAACTTGTCGGGAATAGATGAGAGGAGGACGACGTAGGATGAGACATCACGGACAACTGGAGCTTCTTGCATGGGGCAGGACAAGGCATCTTCGGATTCCCTCTTCTACATCTAGATGCACAAACAACTGTACGGAGTGATCAGATTTGTGCTTCATTTGCAACCCGTCGGGTGTACCATATAACCACAATAGAAAATCTTGGATTCTGTGGGATCGGAATTCAAGTAATCAGAACAAATTAAAAGCGCAACAATTATAAACACCCATTTCTATACGCAATAAGCCTCGATGCAATAAGAAGTTGCATTTATCATACCTGATTACAACCAAAGTTGGAGAGGGCAGTGGATATCATAAATTCCCCAATGTCAGACGTTAAACCAATATCGTGTCTTACCTCTCATGTGGCCCAAAACCTGGAATTACTAGCATGGGGGAAAGAGCGCAACTATGATAAATTAAAAACTCAAAGCTCCATACTAGAGTTCCAAGCACCTGATATATCAAATGGCGGCCTCAGCCTCCACCAACATCATGTTACAGTTTGGAGAAAGAGTGTAGAGATTTTGGAATGTCCATTTAAATCAGCATGCCCACAACAAAAGAAATGGCCATTTACTCACCAGAAACATGCAGAGAGCTGACAGAGTAATATTGAGAAGAACATAGCCTACAACATTATTAAATGGGTGCTTAATAAAGCTTACTTGAAAGCTTAAAAAAAATTACTCACCCCACGTGATAGATTTAGTGAGAACAAGTAATTTTACCCAGCCAGCCTTGTCCACAACCCAGCGCCCAAATACTTGCATTATCTAACCCTGTAACATCCCAAAATTGTAGCCAATTAAATGTAACCATGTATTAGTTGCTATGATAATGTTATGAAACAAATGTACATACATACATGAAACAAATATCTGAAGCCCTGGAAATATTTGACTATGAGCCAAACCAAGCAATGATAAGGGAGATAATAACAATACCATGAAATGTTTAAGTTCCCATCCAATTTGATCACAAACAGCTTGGAGTGCTGGTTGCAGTTATTACTTTACCATTGCAACATGAAGATATACTAACATGCAACTTAGGGAGGTTATGCAGGCACAGCAAGAGTCGCTTGAGTCTAAGCAAATAACATGAAAGGAAAATTACCAATGCCGAAGAACAATTTGTGAAGATCTTGCTGCTGCCAGTTTCATCTCCAGGCTACAGATTGCATTATCTAATGTTCTGGGTATCCAGCCATGTACATAGGATCAAACCATGTGAAAAGGATTATTACACATGTTCACAAAATACAAGTAGATTGGGACTGAATGAAACTGTAAACAACATGCATATTGAGGAAAGTAACAGAAAACTCTAATGACTCCCTGCCTGGCAATTGGTACCAAGCAAGAATATGTAACATATTAGATCCCTAGCATTGTGACACCTGATCCATGTACCACCTGCACCCTGAACCACTTGCACCTTCAGACACAAGCACATTACAAATGCTGAAGGTATGGAAGGAGTAACAACTGAAATATTACATAACCATAAGTTTTCTTAGCATATCAGGGTCCTTACATCAGAAAATATTCAAGATTTCTGCCCATTCAAGTACTCACAGTCTTTATGTATTTGAAGCAAGTCCTTAATTGCACATACGTAGGTATTCAAGTCTTCTTCCACATCTAAGTCAAGTAGAATGCCTTGTTGTTGCATACCCTTGATGTAGCAGTAAGCCAGATGACAATCATATTAAATGCCAAGACAGATTAACATCAACATTTTCCACATTTGCTCTGCAAGACCCACAATCACTGTAACTGGCCATTGCAGATGTGAGGGAATGTCAAGAACAGTCACATCTGTAATTTTAACTGTAACTGTCACTGTAAGTGGACATTACTCTGGCAGAAATTAGGAGTGCTCTATTATTCCACTGTCAACTGATCACGGAATTGAAGAATAGGGCTGAGTAAAGGATGTTTTGCGAAAAGTAAAGACACAAGAGGGCTCAGACTAATATGAACAGTCACATCATTGCAAGGGGTTTAGAGACATGGAGAAGGCTCGGACTTGGACAGTCATAGCATTGCAAGGGGTTGAGAGACAAGTCAGCCCTCACCATTTAAACCTATCACAACATATGTGCTTTGAGGAACCTCCACAGCTGTGTGAAGTTATTCACTGTGTTGCTGACATTACCAATCACCCACCAAGACAATGCCTTTTCCATCACAAGAATTATGTTCATTGCCCTTCACGCCCTCTACCCGCTCCTGCTACCATGAACTGTCATAGCATTGCAAGGGGTTGAGAGACAAGTCAGCCCTCACAATTCAAACCTATCACAACATATGTGCTCCGAGGAACCTCCACAGCTGTGAGATTATTCATTGTGTTGCTGACGTAATCAATCACCCACCTACACAATGCCATTTTCATTGCATTATTTACTCATCATTGCCCTTTAAGCCCTCTTCCCATCCAACTACCCAACTGCATGAGAAGCTAGGGTTGGGAGGGTTTGGCCTGCAAAAAACGGATACACAAAGAACAGTTGAAATGTAAATGAAAGTCAAATACTAATTAAACATCCTCCACTATAATGCACCATGTTAAACCTACTAGATAAACAAACTACATTTCAACCGGGAAATTGTTCCAGTATAAAGCAAGAAATAACATAACAAAAGTAAATGTTCCCAATGTTCAGGTTGGCGGAAAGTAAAGTCATCCTACATACTAAATCTCATGCCGACCCCCAAAGCATATCAGCAATGCCATTCCTAAGGTGCTCTCCTGCAGCAACCTGTTGCTGGCCTATGGATGATACAGTGGGAACTTCCTGATCATCAATATCATCCCCTTGCACATCTTCGTCATCAACCCGATTGAAGTACCAATCATACCCTTGTTCACGACGTATGAAGTTCTGCACCACACAACATGCAAGGACTATCTTGATCTGTGTCGGCCAAGGGTACATGTTGCCCTCACGCAAAGTATGGAAACACATCTTCAATACCCCAAATGTGCGCTCCACCACGTTCCTCAATTGCGCATGACGATGATTGAAATTTTCCTTCTTATTTTCGTAAGGCACATGCGCACGCCCACGGAATTGTGCCAGATGATACTTCATCCCCCTATACGGTGCCAAGAAAGACGAAGAATTTCCATATCCAGAATCCACTAAATAATACTTCCCTGGCGGTAAAGAGAAACCCCCTTCATCTAAAGTCCACTTTAGCACCCTCATGTCAGCAGCTGATCCTTCCCAACCAGCACACACATACTGGAAAAGCATATCAAATGATACAGCCGCCATTACATTTTGTGTAATGCATTGCTTACGGTTGCGGAACCGGTCATGCTCTGAAATTGGTACGTTTGCAGGAATGTGTGTGCCGTCTATGGCACCAATGGCGTCCTAAAAAAAAAATTGTGTTGGTAAGTTCAAGTTACCAATGTACTGGGGAGTAGGTCAAAAGATCTCACCTTAAAATATGGATAGAAGCGTTCTTTGCCACGAATGTAGGGATGATACTCGTGAGCTTGTGTAGGTGTGGGTAGTTCAATATATTCATCCCGCAATTCGTAGATGGCACCGATGACTTTATTTACATATGTACTGATTGTTTGAGAAGAATGTTGAAAGTGCTCACATAAGGCACCACTAGACACCCCATGACCAGTGGCATATAAGAACATAGCCAACTGTTCAGCAACAGATACATATCTTGAATCCTTTAATAAACCACGGCCTACCAAGATGTCAGTCAATCTTGTAAACATAGTTGGATGCATCCTGAACATCTTGTAACACCCCTGCTCATGTCCATTGACAATATTTGTCACCCACATTTGACCTGCGTGGACTGATGAATGCATACGTCGACGAATAGGTGGCGGCAATTCATCATGGTCCACTTGTTGAAGAATGGCCTCCTCAACGCTGTTGATCATCTCATCATCCTCCGTGAGAAAGTCCAGTAGAATGCGATCAAGATCTACACAAGTGGCCAAGCATTTCTATCACCATTGCAACACGATTTGTTGATGAAGTCATTATCCATTAATAAAATGGCTGGTACATGCTTTAGTAACCGCAAATACATATAACACTAGTACATAAATGCTGAAAACATCGGGACTTGTGAAGGAGTTTAGCCTACGTAGTCCCCACCTTAAACAACACAACTAGGAGAGTAACTAAAATACACAAGAGCAACACTACTAGAATACTCAATAGGACGACAACAGTACAAGACACGGTGTACATTTGTGTCCTCTGTTCTAGCAGTGACTGGTTCATTGCACGATTAGGTGACATGGGATTTACAGAAGACGCAGGCATGCGCCTTGAAATGACTTGGGACTGATTAATAATATGTGTATGCCCGCTGTTGTCAAACCCATTTATAGCCTTGTGTGCATCCTCTAGTGAGTGAAAACCCTTGTAACGAGCCCCAGGATATCCATTGACCTGGGCAAAACATTCAGGCCAGCTGTAATAAATACCGGGTTCTCGCCCAACCCACACTACATAGCATTGGTATCTTCCCATTTTCCAAACTTCAATTGCCTGCACGTAAGAGATTATGAAAGACAATAGATGCGACTATGATATTAGGGTACCAAATTGGATGATAAGGTCCACTCCATGTGATAAGCAATTAGACGGGGCAGCAAGTAAGTTCAAATTACAACGCATGATAAGGTCCAACACGTACTACATAAGCAAGTAGAAGGGACAACAACATAGTTTTAAATTACAACGCATGATAAGGTGGGGTTGGGGATTAAACCAAAATGCAGAAGTGCATGACAGACGTTTACATCATGTGAACTAACACCCAGTCAATCTTGTCTTCTTCGGGCAGCTCCAAAAAATAATTTCATATTTATTGGATCCTTGAATAAATCTGTTGCTCTGAGATACGTGGTTCGATCAAGGTTTGGATCTGCTTTCAGTATTTCGATGCATGCTCGCATGGAAGGGGTGTCATCGGCCATGTGGAGGGAAGATGTACGGTCACCTCGTAAGAGCCTCACTAACTCGCTCCTATTGTGCGTAGCCCCAGCAAAATTGTTTAATGCCTCATCTCTAAGCTTCTTTTGACGAGTCTTCTTACCAGAGCTATGTGTGTTCTTGGCCGGTGTAGAAGTTCCTTCTTCCTCCACATCCCTACTTATAGGAGGTGTGTTAAATGCAGGTCTTGAAGGTTGTGCGTATTGAGACACATTCATAGTGTCAGTAATGTTATCAAGCCCACCAACATCTATTGCACCACCTAAAGTACTCAAAAAATCATTTGCATGCACTTCCGTAGGTTGCATTACTTGTCGGGGCCGTGAGGCATCGGCGTCCAACCCCCTTGCACAGCTTTTCCCACAGAGATAGTCCATCTCACGCAGGAAGAGAAATGGTTTTCCTCTAATTAACCTAAACTCCGGTCGAGTCTGAAAAAAATTAGGGTTTGGAGATGTCACTATTAGAAAATTACTTTAGCTGAGGAATGTAAACTGGATAATTAACCGCGTAAGTCATAAAATACCTGAATTATTTCATCCCAAGCCCCTTCATATCCGGGAACAGGCACATTGTTCACGCTGTCCCACCCCCATCCAGATTTATTCCGCAACTCATCAACAATACCATAAATCTTTCTAATTGTCTTCCAACGGTTGTTTAATTGGTGCCGGTCGTAGTTCAGGTTACACGATTGATTAAACATCGGGACTATCTCAGCCCAACAATGAGGCTTGAACATACCAGAAGAGTAATTATTCTTATCATATTGCTCGATCAATAATTGAAGGAGAACCCTATCCTGAGCCGTAGTCCAATTCTGCACACAGGCCTTAACTCTAGTGGTTCCAGACACGTTTGGAATTGCTCCTAATATTAGTAAATAAATCATATAAAGTAATTTAGTTATAGAGAAGGATGGATATTTTACATGAATTAATTGCAGAACAACAAGTATGAAATAACACTTATATCATGCAGAGTTGATGGTACTTACCAGAGGTAGACATAGTTAATCTCCTCTTCCTCTTCAAGCTGGTTAATTACCCATTGACACAAAAAATAGACAATAATTAGATATGATAATGTGAACACATCAATGCGTTTACACTTATATGTTAATGAACATGCAGACTTAATTCACTGTCAATTAAAAGGCATATACCCTATAACATCAGAATATAGCTATCAGCTGGCTGCCTATATGAGTTAAATTGGCATAAACACCATGCGGCAATATCAAAATTGTGAATGGAGAGAGGCCTTATACAAGCAATTTCAAAATAGACAATAATTAGATATGATAATGTGAACACATCAATGAGTTTTCACTTATATGTTAATGAACAGGCAGACTTAGTTCACTGTCAATTAAGAGGCATATATCCTGTAACATAATAAAATAGCTATCAGCTGGCTGCCTATATGTGCTAAATTGGCATAAACACCGTGCGGCAATATCAAAATTGTGAATGAAGAGAGGCCTTATACAAGCAATTTCAAAATAGACAATAATTAGATATGATAATGTGAACACATCAATGAGTTTTCATTTATATGTTAATGAACAGGCAGACTTAATTCACTGTCAAGTAAGAGGCACATATCCTGTAACATCAGAAAATAGCTATCAGCTGGCTGCCTATATGAGTTAAATTGGCATAAACACCAACATTCTTCTCAAAATTGTTAATGGAGAGACGCCTTTTACAAGCATTTTCAAAATAGACAATTTTTGATTTGTCATGTAGAAATAGTCAATTTGTGATTTGTCATGTAGAAATAGTCATGTGAATGGAGAGAGGCATTTCAGGGCAGAGGGTTAATAATGTAGAATCTGACAACTAACAAGGTCAACATAATAACAAAAGCAGTTGCACATAAACAACACACTCAAAAACCAAAGCCACTAAAATGTAGAAGAAATGTAACACACCAACGAAGCACAGTAAAAAGGCCATTTGTCAACCTGGGTCATCCAGATATTTGCAATTTTCAGAGCTTTGGAATATAATCTGTTTGTTACTTCAGCACACAGAAGCTGGAGAATGGTTGGTATAGTTGCCAACCATTTAATTACCTCGGTGGTGTTCCCAGCAGCAAATAGCCATTCTTATAGGCTTAAGTCATTAGATACTAAAATGAGGGAGAGAATGAGAGTGTGGATTAAATCTTATTTCGTAGGGGTATCTCATGGAGTAATGCAAACTAATTAGAAGCACAAAAGTATTGAAATAATGAAGGAACATAAACAATAAAATAAAGTTGTTAACACAAAGTACAATATATGTCACATCAGTGAAGAAAATTTATCTGGAAAATCTGGATCTACTGTCATGAGTATAATCATCCACAGTCCACATTTCTTGTAAATGCAACATCATAGAACAAATTTTCTAATTTATCAGACCAATTTGTGAATAATGTGGGACTACCAATTATAATGATTTAAAGAATGTACTTTAATCCAGAGTGTGTAGCTTTAATTACAACTTCAAAATGCAGTCTCGACACCAGCTATTTGACTAAAGTCATTCCATGGAAAATGATCTGTACATCTATTCGTAAACCCATAAAATCTATCAATGAAAGTGAAATACTTATCATTCTAGAACAGGAGTAGCCTTATATGAAAGAGGAGGGAGAAACACTGCCAACATTGTATTAGGTTTAACTTATTGCTAGAATTAACAAATTAGTCAAAACTAAAAGTTAGTCAAGCTGACAATGTAAATGAAGTCATTGCTATTCTACCAAAACCTAACAAAGATTGCATTCACTAGCATCTTATTTAACATAACAAGTTTAATAAAATACTGTGACAAATTATTATTCTACCAAAACCTAACAGGTTAGCGCACTTCCTGAGGTATAAAAAAAACCACTCTGTAAGGTCCACGATATTCTTGAGGTATAAAAAAGAGGCACCAGGAGTTGCAGGCCATTATCAGGGATCATACCGAGGTCCAAATAGTTGGATAATTCAGATCAGGTGCATAGGTGAACGAGTAGGAAGGTAGTATGCAAACCAGCACAAAAGCAGAATGGGAACCCTCTTCAATAGGAGAGGGAAATCACAGCAACAAGGATGGGATGTGAAGTTACATGCGTGATATTAACTTCCGGTTACAGGAGATCATACCGAGGTCTTATTTGCAGTAATCAAAATCAGATGCCCAAATGAATCAACGCAAGGGAAGAATGCGAACCAGAGCATGGTACAATGGAGGCAAGGGGAAGACACATCGCAGGGTTGTAAAAAGCACAACAAGCAGAGACAAAGCAATGTCGAATGAGTAAAAAAGATCAGGACAGAAGGAACCAGTGGCGGCAAGGGGCCGAGGAAGATGCAGAAGAGACACCCTCGTTTGGCGCTGGAGAAGCCACCGCTTCTGGCAAGGATGATGGGGATGGGCATTGCATCGGTGACGAGGAGTTAAAATAGGGCAACACCGTCGAACACTGTAGGCTCACATGCGGCAGTGGTAATCTGTCTGATTGAAACCCTCTCCGCAAAAGGTGGGTACGGGGAGCAGAAAAAGTGGAAGGGCGCCAACCCCAGCCACACGATCCGGGAGAAGATTGCAGAGGTGATTCGACGCAAGAGTGCAGAGGGTATTCGAACCGAGGAGGTGGACGAGTAGTAATGGCCGTTGTTGACTGCCTCTTCCTAAATCGAAACAGCAGAGCGTGGGAGCGCGGCCTGCAACAGACGACTAACATGGCGGTGAGGGCAAGACGGCCAGATCGGGGCAGCGACAGCGAAGGCGTCGAGCAGGGAAGAGGCAGCCGACGACGGAGCGTGTGTTGCAGGCCAACAGATGGTCGACTGAGGCGGATGGGGGAGGAGGGCGACATGGAAGAGGCGGAGGGTAGGGTTTCGGAGGAGGACGAGAAGCAATACCTGCACGACGGTGGGGTTTAGGCGTATTCCACACAGCCTGTGGAATACGTTAACCCGAGTTAATGCGGTGCCCATTACACTTAACCAGCGTAGCGGAGAATACGGCGATTTCGTTACCAAATCGAATAGCACAGGACAAGCCGGGTTACCCCCCCTTGTTCCGCTATCAAAGAGGGCCTTAGTGAAGGAGCAGTCTGTGAAGAGATAATCTAGGGTTTTCTCGTCTTCTCCACAAAGACAATATAGTGTAGGAATACCCGTTAGGAATGGAGTCAACCTATCACAAGTCGGTAGATACCCGTGCGAGATCCTCCATATATGCAATTTCTCTTTAAGGGGGCTCTTAGGGATTCAAATCTACGAATCCATGCATCACTCCTCCACTTGAAATAAGCTGGTATGCTAAGCTGACTAAAAGCCTTCCTTCTTTATCCCATCTCCATCACCGTCTATCAATGCTGCTATTATCTGTAGCAAAATTCAGGATAAAAGAAAGAAGTTTCTCTAGCTGTTCAATCTCCTCCACCCTAAGATTTCTTCTAAAGGATGAACCCCAACTTCCTCCTGATAGTTGATAGTTGTCTTAAAAATCTGGGAAACTAATGCCCCTTGTGCAGAAGCAATCACAAAGAGCTGTGGAAAGCTGTCCTCTGCTGTATAGTCACCACACCACCTATCTTTCTAAAATAGACACTTTTACCCACTCTCCAGTTGGACCCATGCACTTGCCAAATTATATCCCTGCATTGTAGGATACCGCTCTAAATGAGAGAGACATTGTGTTGAGAGTCTGGGGTCAAGTCCCAGTCCCTTACTCTCCCATAATACTTCTGTCAGAAGACTTGCAATCATAACCCGTTGTCTTCAGAGCCAAGTTTCCACAACCATTTGCACATCAAAGACTAGTTGAAGTCTCTGATATTTTTGATGCCCACTCCTCCCATTTTCTTGCTCTTGCAAACTCTGCCCCATGCAATATTGTGTCATCCTCTGCTCCTATGTCCACTGCCATACCAAAAAAATCTTGATTAAATAGGCTCCAACTACCTTGCAATCGTCCTCAGAATCTAGAAAATGGAAAGGTGATAGATGGAGATACTATTCAGCACCGATTTGTAGAGCATCATTCTCCACCCATATGAGAGAAGTATTGCCTTCCACCCTGCCAGTCTGGATTCATCTCTATATCACACTGTGCCAGGCACTGCAGTGTAAGACCCCTAGGGGTAGCGGGATGCCCATATAAGAGATGAGAAAATCTCCTATATGACAGCCTAGGATGAAAACTGCTCTCCATAGAGCTCTATCTTTCATATTAACCCCCGCCATCTGGCTCTTGCTGAAATTCATCTTAAGCCCATTAACTTCTACCAGCAACACCAAAATTCAGTTTGTTAGTGCCAGATCAAGAGGAAAATAATTTGGTCACGCCACATTTCTTGGTAGAGGGACAAGCCTTGCTTGCACTTTTTCTATTTGTGTCACATGTTTTTGAAAAGTAAACTAGTCCATTTTTCACCTGATCTTTGGTCAGTTTTCTGTTTTCTCCACCTTCACCCCTCTGAAAATAGAGGGTAGGATTGCAAGTTGCAACTAGATTGTTTTGAGCAAGTTGGAAAATGTTATTCATCAAAAGTAAATGAGGCAAGGTGCTTCTCTTATAATGAGAAGAACAAAGAAATTGGGGGATAGTCAAGGTTTGCTAATGTACCACTGTCAAAGCAAAACACTATTTCAGACCTGATGTCTGCAAAATTTTTCTTCAAGCGCCCATGAATCTTCCTCTGCTGGATAGATCTTTGACATGTATGCACCAAATGCACTTTCATACAGACAAAAGGTTGTTAAAATCCCTCTCCCCAAGTTATATTCATTGAAAATATATTTACTAGGTATTCAGGCATATGCATTGATTTACATTTGAATATTTTGTTCTGACAATTATTTCATCCTGGAGAGAAGGCAATTGCTTCCCGTCATCAGTTTTTGATGCAAACGGGTTCTCATGGTTCTTTCCTCTCTAACTGTAATGCACTTTCTGAGAAAGCAAAAGAAACCTTAAGAAACTCCAATATGTGTACGATGCTTTCAATTTGACTGTTTAGAGTTTCAGTTTGCGATGTTGGAAAATTTTATCCTTTTAGCTCTAACCTGTTGCTCAATCAGTATGGTATTCATTATTTCTAACCGCTTCTGATATACTAGGGACGAGAAGGTGGCTCAATATATGATGGAAACACCTCTCAGCTTTTCCCATCCATTCCATCTATCAATGAAGCTGCTTCGTATCTTTCACAGACAACCTCTTACCTTACGCGCTGCTTCACTGGCACTATTGGTAGTTTTCCTTCCTATGGATGACTATTTTTTCCTTGACACAATTTTAGCCTTATTTTGCTAGTTGATTTATCGTGTTATTTTTTTCCTGTTGTTTATCTAAAGCTGGTATTCTTTTTGGTTTCTCTTATTGATTCATATGTTAATGTTAATGTTTTAGATGAACAATTATCAAGAGGGGCTAGCATGAGGGAGCAGGAGTTGGTTACATTTTGTTCAGATGAAGCTAGCAGCTCTCTTTCAAATGATCTTAGTTCATCATGGAAGTTGCCTTCACTTTTTGGATATACTTCTGATCCAAGCAACACCCCATCTACGTCCCAAAGTGATGAGGCAAGCTCAACAGGAAGCGTACCTCAAGATACAGATCAGCATCTTAACTCAACTACAGGGCAAAGTGGGATATCTATTTTTCAAATGTATGACTGTTGAAATTATAAATTTTCATAGATGTCAACATGTCTAGTATTGCCTAATGGACTTAACAAGAAAGGTTTGAAGGAATGGACATATTTACTCAGTGGTTTCTTTTCTTCTTTTCCAGTGTTTGGTTATCTAAATAAATAAAATCTTTTCCTAGGATGTGACTTTCCTGGTTATGCATCTTTATTTATTGCCTTGTCATTTCTTTACATGTTTCGTGGTTATATATGGAACTCATGTTGATATTTTTCATTTTTACCTGTCTTTGCTGGGTAAATGGAAATTTGTTGCAGCTTTGTTTTTATCCAGGGCATGTGGTCCTAGCGGCTGGTTTTTGAAGTTCCAAATCTTGTTGATAGTATCATATTTGAATGTTCGTCCCCACCCACCTGAGGCTGAATCTCAGATCATGATATTTGATTACTGTGAGGCTCGTATATCTTCCATAACATTATTTTCAGGTTTATTTCTTGATTGTAACAACCAAAAGAAACATATTTTCCTTTACTAGGTGTTTATATACATTTAGGGAATTTGGCCACTAGATGTCAGTTGGCTGCTCAGGCAGTACTCTAGTCACAGATTTTTCTCAATGAATAAAACAAGATCAGATTAATGTGAAAGGGATTGTTGATGAGCATGTTGTTGGGTTAGAGAAAGTCTATGGAGCTTCATGAAAAAGATGGGCTACCCTCGATGGATCTGAGGTCTTGGAACAGGGAATAAAATGAGCCACTTTGGAAAGCCTGTCGACGACAACGAAGATAGAGTTGTGTCGTCGGACTGTGCGTCATCGGCTGCAAGGATCTGGTCATGAGATAAATGATCAAACAAGTATTTTTCTTATAGCTGTGTACATTTATGTGCCAAATGCCAGGTCTTAAGAAGGGAAGAAGGGGTGCAAATGAGCTGAGCCAAGCCGAGTATCACCCTGCTCGAACTCGGCTCGTGTACCTTAACTTGAGCTCAAACTCAGTCGAGTAAATAATAGAGCCGTTCAATTTGGCTCATTAAGCTACTCGACAAGTTCGAGCAGCTTGCCAAGCCCAGCCTAGCAGAGCTCACTTGATATAATGCCATATTTATAATTTAATTAAACATTTCTTCAGTTAAAACAAGTGATCATTAATGCACGCCATGACTCAGAACGAGTCAGAAACCCGTGACGATCCATAAGAGGAGTGTGAGGGGTCTGGCCTCTTTGTAGAGCCCTGCGCCTCCTATTTTCCCAGTAACTCGATGTGGGATCAACTTGGGGAGGCAGCAGTGCCCTGCACTGGTACAGGAAGTTCCAATGAGGGCATCTGTTCTGCTGTAATTCCCATGGAAAGGAAGGGAATTTATTATTTTTTAAAATTTAAAATTTAAAATTGCATTTATATCTTTAAATAATTTAAAAAATCTTAATGAGTTTGTTGAGGAATGTAAATGAGTCAAGTAGAATTGTGCTCAAACCTGGTTCATTTATTTATCAAGCTTAAAAAGATGTTCAAACTCGGCTCGTTTAATTAATAAATGAGTCGAGTTTGAGTACACTTGAGCCAAACTCAGACTACTTGTCAAGCATATTGGTTCATTTGCACCCCTAAAGGAAAGGACATGATCCTGCCTCAAGACATACTGGTTGGTGACTGGGAGGGGGGTTAACATGAACTTGTCTGCAAAATTTTCAGACTATAAATTTTATAATATAAATCACAGTTTCATAAAGAGACATTATACAACTGTAAGTGCCACCTGTTAACTTAGGAAAGAAATCCTCACCATTCAGTTTATGTAGAAATCTACTGCTATACGCGTGGTTTGCAAAGAAAAATTATTGTTGAAAGGCATATTGACCACAAAAGATGACAAATATTTTAAAATCTTAAGGCATATGTTGAGAGGCATGTGAGAATGGGAATCCCAAGTGGACAGAATGATGAAGGGAATTAGGGGAAGTATTTCACCTGTATTATTCCCCAAATCAAACTATATAGTGCAACCACATTACAGATTCTGTGGCTTACTCCAAGAGGACCTACCTATGAACTCCAATCCATAGTAATGTTTCAAGAACATTACATGCGGAACTATATCATACCTATATATCCTGTTACAGTACAGCAGCTGCAATGCTGGAACTTGGGCTTAGTAATGTGATTGATCCAGCATATTTCAAGGGAGAAATTACTGATCATGCATTGGTTCTTCCTGTTCTTGCCTATTATAGAGGTTGCTATAATTTTCTCTAGTAATTAGCAAGTTTATGACAACTAATGTTTCTGCCATCTTTTCAACCAAGTTCACCTATACTGACAGGCAGGAAATTCTTTCACCCTGTGTCCACGTTGCAAAATGGACATGCTAAGTATCTACTGACAAAATTTTGTGAAGGCCAATGTTGTAGATATTTTGAATAAGAAGTTTGCCAGTTGTTGATGATACGCTATGCATTCCATATTTTTTGCTTGTTTTGCTATAAAGAACTAAGAATTGACTTTGTTCGCAGCCTTATAAGTCGAGCCCGAAAGACTGTTCGAGGTTCAGCAGATGATATAGGATGGCTACAACGTACAGCAGGCTTGCCTGCAGTTGAGGATGGTACACAAAGGTTTATGGAATTGCTTGACAAGATAAGGTAATAATATAATGTACATACCATAAAATCCATCAGTCTTTCACACTTCAGATGAATCCGATCACTTAAATAATGTCCTCTGATGTATCTGCAATTTTGCATACATGTCTAATTTTGAATGGTTTTTGATTGTCAGAAAAAATGAACACAAATTGCCAAATTCGGTGGTATATTTGTTGGTTCCAGGTGAAAACTTATTTTAAACATCTAGTCACAAACTTCGCAGCATTTAGTTTAATAAGCATGCCTAACGTGCTTTATTTTTCGTTTGTAAGACAGGTCTATTTAGTAACCATGGTCCACTCTATTTTGTTAACACAAAAACATTTTTCTCAAAGATGGGCCTGACTTGTCATATTGCAAAGATTCACAGTGAGGTAATTTTTTTGTTTTAACAGTTTTACTATGTTTTCTTTTTGGTTTCAATTTTATTTGCTCTCCAATTTCAACCCTGAAATGTCAGGCTTCAGTTGAGAAAAATGCTAGAGAGATAAAGGATTACATTGAGGAGATTTATTGGGGAGCCAAGAAACGTGTATTGCTTCTTGGACATAGCAAAGGAGGTGTAGATACAGCTGCTGCATTGTCTTTGTACTGGTCAGATTTGAAAGACAAGGTTGCAGGCTTAGTGCTTGCGCAGAGTCCCTATGGAGGCAGTCCAATTGCTTCAGATATCTTGCGAGAAGGACAGCTTGGTGATTATGTTAATTTGCGCAAAATTATGGAGTTTCTGATATGTAAAGTATTGAAGGTACTGCTCTTATTCTTTACTTCATTGACCGTTTCCATGTTTGAAAATTAATTTTTCTATATAAGCTAGCTGACATATTTGAATTCATCATCATTGTTCATCTAATTTCTCCACATGAAATCTTAAGTTCTAGTTATGCTAAGATGAATCTTTTCTTAAGTAAGATAGTTGTTGAACTTATGTTAGTCTCTAGAATTCAAATCTCAAGAGACAAGAGACGTTGTGGCCTGTTCAAATTGCGGATCTTTTGCCTTCCAGTGCGGATGCAATCATTTTGATTTTTGTGTTTATCTGCTAGTATCTTAATGAATCCATCTTCAGTTTTCTTCCTGTTTTGATATTCTAGTTTGTTGTTGTCTGTGGCTGGCAAGGCCTTTATCGAGATTTCTTGGATGTGAGTCCATTCCATCAGTTTTCATCAGTTTTGATGAGCAAATCTGATATGCCCCTCTTTTCATTCCACGGGAAATACCATATAGAAAATCAGCTAGTCATTCTGCGCACTGAATTTTCTGACCCATGAGCATTCTCCGGTTGCTAAACAAGCCTCTTTGGCCCCACTGCCCTGATGACATCTTCCTCCTGTTATCCGGTTGTCAAGGAGGAGCTGAGAGATTGGGTTGGGGTTCATGGAGTAGTTGGTGTGGTTTTTTTATCCTTTCTTGAGATGATCATGGGGTAAAGGAAGGAAGATGGCTGGTAGCTAAGAGGTATTGGGGTTTAATTAATTTGTAGTTTTGCTTCATCTAATTCCGTTCCTCAAATTTTTCAATACCTTCACCGAATTCACTGCACATGGTTAAATTTTCCTTTCGAGCATCATAATGCAGCTGTATTGGACTTTCTTACAGGGTGATCTGCAAGCTTTAGAAGATCTTACATACGAGAGGAGGAGAGAGTTCCTGGAGAAACATCCATTGCCACCAGAGCTGCCTGTTGTGTCATTCCACACAGAAGCCAGTATCACGCCTAGTGTTCTGGTCTCGTTCTCTCACGTCGCACATGCAGAGCTCCCGGTGGTCTCTCCACTAGCGGATGGTCAACCTCCCAAGCTTCCTGTGGTAATTCCTCTTGCGGCAGCCATGGCTGCGTGTGCACAGCTACTTCAAATAAGGTACGGCGAAAAGAGTGATGGACTTGTAACACGGAGGGATGCAGAGGTGCCTGGCTCTGTAGTGGTCCGTCCGGACAGGAAATTGGACCATGCTTGGATGGTGTACTCTTCCCTCAGTGATAACCCTGGCGAGGCAGATGCTTCCCAAGTATGCGAGGCTCTTCTGATGTTGCTGGTGGAGATGAGCCAGAAGCGTAGACATGAAATATCCATGAAAGAAGAGTGAGGATAAGCAGAAGCTTGGACATGAGATCTCCGTGTCTTACACGGACAAAGCTAAAAGGGTGGACATGTAACGTTCATGAAAGTAGAGTGGCAAGATAGGCAGGAAGTGTAGACATGAAACTTCTAGAAAGAAGGGTGGTGGATTCTTTGATGTATATATTCTTTCCTTGCCAAATTTGAAGGCGAGTAGTGTATAATCTTTCCTTCTAGAAAGAAGGGGTTAAAAATTTAAACTCATACAAATCCCAATCCAACGCATAAAAAGGAAAAGAGATTACATATAATGGGGTTAAAAATTTAAACTCATACAAACCCCAATCCAACGCATAAAAAAGAAGACAGCTTACATGTGTATATATATGATTGAACCGGAAACTTCTCGGGCTCAGAGGATGAGAAGGAGAAGGTTTTAGATAATTGGGGTCGGATTTATTGGGGCCATGTCTCTTCCACTGCCACATCAATCTCGGTTTTATCTAACCTCTGAGAAAAATGGGGAAGGAAGCGGGACTTGACGCTCTGACCAGCAGCAGCAGCACTGTCTTGGCACCATTCCAGCCTCTCCCACCATTCCCTCTCCCCCTGAATCCTTCTGAGATTCTTAGCGCTTCTGGGCAGGAGGGGAAGCTTCCTCAGTTGTGGGCATTTGAATATCACGAGCCACTCCAGAGAAGGGAAGAGCAGAGGCTGGTCACTTATGCTCTTGAACACTGGGAGGTCTCCAAGGGACAAAGTTATAAGGCTAAGGAGGGAAGAGCAGTCACAGTCAAAATAATCAAACTTATCATCTCTTCCTCCTCCTCCTTCCAACCCATCTGCCGCTGTCACCAATTCCTCGATCCTGTTACCGCCAATGATTGTAAGGTTCTGGAGGCAGGGCAGCAGCCGAACCCATGTCAGGTCGCCAATGCCATGGCAGTCGTAGATCTCCAACGTGCGGAGGCACCCGAAAGAATAACGGGACTTGACGACAACCGTGATTTTGTGTGTATTGAACAGAGTCAACCTCTCCAGACTGTAACAAACTTTGCTTCCGCTGTCAAATTCGACCCCCTCTTCGGATCCTGAGAAATCACGTATCCGAAGGTTCTTCAGATTGTTTAGTCTCCCGAAAGCTACAGATAGATGCTTGGCCGTGGTGTCTTCATCTCGCGAAATCTCGAGGGTCGTGGTGCATTGACACAGCCAGTCGGACTTCCACAATGTCTCCAGAGAAAACAGGGTCTGCACCCCGAACCGAAGCTCCTCCAGTTTGTCCCAGCAGCTCTCGTCTTCTACCATGCTTATCAAGCTGGTAGTAGGCGACGACGGCGATGATGGCAAAACGGACTTGTACTCACTCCCATACAATCCCAACGACCGGACGCCTCTTGGGATGGCCTCCGGGGGGAAGTCGCTCATCCGCCATGTGTCATCTAGGTTCAGCTGACTCAGGTTTGTCAAATTGCTCAGTCCCCTGGGCAATGTCATGATCTCTGTGTCCTCTAGGTTAAGGTACCGCAATCCGGCCAGACAACCAATATCATCTGGAAGGCTCTTTAACCATGTGTGTGAAAGGTCCAGGACACGGAGAACAGGCATGAACTCGAAGAAACCTTGTTCGATGGTGTATGTGCTTGTATTGAAATCGTATCTATACAACAAAGTCTCCAGATGGGGACACGAAGGTACCACCTTGTGAGGCAGAGGAGAAAGGCGACCCCTCATTGATATCCTCTTTGCGTAACCCCACCTTTTAGATGCAGGAAGAACATGGCTCAACCTCCCACCATCTGCTGCGAACATGAAGATGGTGTTGCAGTAGTTGTTGTCAATCTCGCCCGCACCAGTGAGCCACATGCACATCTCGCGGACCACGTCGTGCATCTTCACACTTCCTCCATCAGATGATACCCTTTCTAGTAAACATGCACTTGTGAGTTTGGTGATCACACCACGTCCCCTGCTTCGGGCTCCGATGATGCTCTCTGACTGGGCAACGTCAAGAAACCCTTCCCCCACCCAATACTCTATGATTTCTTTTATACGAATCTCGTAATCCTCTGGGTACAGACAACAATAGAGGAGGCATTGCTTCGTTGTTTCATCTGCTAACTTGTCAAAGCTGAATTTGAGGAGGGAAAAGACCTCGTCTTTCAGACCGGGCAGCTCGTGAGGCGATTCCCTCAGTTGCGCCAGTGCTCCCTTCCACTCCTCGACTGTCTTGGCTTCCGCCATGGCACGACCGACCGTGATCAGGGCCAGGGGCAAGCCGCCGCATTTACGAGCGACAGCCTTTGCGGGGAGATTGATTGGTGGCCTGTCCACATCTACTTCAGTGCCAACCTTCTCCTTGAAAAGCTTCCATGATTCTGATTCATTCAACACCTTCACCTCCATCAGTATCTTAGCTCCCATCTTCCTACAGACTTCCCTGGACCTTGACGTTAGGATGATCTTGCACTTGTTTTCAGCCGTGGGTAGAGGAATTCCCACATCCTTCAGGTTCAATTTCTCCCATACGTCGTCCAACAGCAACAGAAATCTTCTCTTGTTAAGAACCCCGAAGATGTCGTTGGCCTGCTCCTCAACTTTATCTTGTGAAGAAGAACCCGCTGCCCCTTCTACAGAAAAGGTCAAGCCGATCCTTTTGCCGATCGACTTCTGGATCTTGAAGACATTTGCATCCTTGGAAACGGTCACCCAGATCACGACCTCGAATCCTGGTGCACCGATCTCGTGAAATTTGTTGTTGATCCTCTCCAGCAGGGTCGTCTTGCCGACCCCACCCATACCATATATTCCGATCGCCCTCACTCCATCATCCTTCAGAAAACCTCCGATCTTCTTCATGTAACCATGGATTTCATCCATGCCCGCTAGATCGGCGGAGGAGGTGGGGACCTGCTCGACCCGATTTCCCCAGAATAGAGTGAGACTCCTTACCTTTGTCACGACCCTGTCACGCAGGGAAGCAAGGGCGTCGGCGGTCGCAGTTCCCAGGAAGCTCACCAGCGCCCCTTGCACAGGCTCCCATATGCATAACAACAGACATGGACATGTGACACCAGCCATCGGAACAGCACCAGCGGGCGCAGCCGAGCAGGTGGTGATGGTGGAGAAGGAGATGGCGGCGAGATAGATCTGTGAGCAGTGCCAAGCAAAGAGGTTGATATCAATGGCAATAAGGAAGAAAACGAGTGACGTTATCGGGCGTTTGGGCATATGAACACGGCGTTGACTTGTAGTCTGGCGAGGAAAGGAGGCTGGACAGGAACGGCATGCGGCAGGGGGAAGGAAGGAGGGAGGAGGTCGGGGATTACTGTGAGAGCAGGGGGCGAGAGGAGGGGGGGGGGGCGGAGAGAGAGAGTTCCGCGAGGACAACTCCACCCCACCGAGGATTCCGTCGAGCACAACTCCCCGCCGGTGACGCTTCCGCTGGATCTACGGCGACCAAGCTCCAATAACCCCGGCGGCTGGTGGTACCCCCAAGTCTTCGCAATCCCACCCAGTGTCTATGGCTCCATGCTACTTGTCCGCTTTCTTTTTTACTTTTCACCTTTTTACTTTTTTTTTTCTCCAAGGACTCCATTCCCCTGTTGCACTAATTCGTCTAAACTAATTATATCAAAATTTATAATTGTTTTTTTGTAAGAATAACCCCCTATATACATATTAGTAGAAAGTTTACTCTCTTGTTATATATATATATATATATATCAAAATAAGCAACTAATTACTTTATTACATAAACATTAAGTGCAAAATAGCTCTGTGATTAATTGTCTTCAAAACTTTATAATGATGCATAAATTGTGGGACATTTTAGTGATTATGTTTGCATAGTAAGATTACTTTTCAAACCAATAAAATAAGACATTAGAAACATTTTTAAGTCTAGTTGGAACCCAACTGGAGTTATGTATCTGATGATAGATTATAGTGTCTAGCAGTATGGATATTTTTACAAATATGTTTACATAATAATTGTATCAATCAAATGTGTATCTAAAAATAATAGTTCTATAATTGTACATGTAAAGGGGTCATTTCTCCAACTATCTCCTCTTAATTTAAGGTGCATATCTGAGTCATGACGCTAAGGTGGTAATCCATGCGGACGGACAATCTGAGCAAGAAACAGATGGACTACCCTCAAAGGATCTGAGGTCTTATTTTGGAAAACCTGTCGACGACAACGAAGATAGAGTCGTGTCGTCGGACCGTGCGTCATCGGCTGCAAGGATCTGGTCACGAGATAAATGATCAAACAAGTAGGTGTAGATACAGCTGCTGCATTGTCTTTGTACTGGTCAGATTTGAAAGACAAGGTTGCAGGCTTAGTGCTTGCACAGAGCCCCTATGGAGGCAGTCCAATTGCTTCAGATATCTTGCGAGAAGGACAGCTTGGTGATTATGTTAATTTGCGCAAAATTATGGAGTTTCTGATATGTAAAGTACTGAAGGTATTGTATTCTTTACTTCATTGACGGTTTCCATTTTTGAAAATTAATTTTTCTATGTAAGCTAGCTAAAATATTTGAATTCATCATCATTATTCATCTAATTTCTCCACATGAGATCTTAAGTTCTAGCTATGCTAAGATGAATCTTTTCCTGAGATAGTTGTTGAACTCGTGATCTATCTAATGTGTTCTACATTATATATCTTTTAGTCTCTGGAATTCGAATCTTAAGAGACAAGAGACATGGTGGCATGTTCAAATTGCGGATCTTTTGCCTTCCAGTGCGGATGCAATCATCTTGATTTTTGTGTATATCTGCTAGTATGTTAATGAATCCATTTTCAGTTTTCTACCTGTTTTGATATGCTAGTTTGTTGTTGTCTGTGGCTGGCAAGGCCTTTATCGAGATTTCTTCGATGTGAGTCCATTTCATCAGTTTTCATCAGTTTTGATGAGCAAATCTGATATGCCCCTCTTTTCATTCCACGGGAAATACCATATAGAAAATCAGCTGTAAAAATTAGGGCAAAAAGTGTCTATTTTTTTTTAATTCAAGGAGATTACAATATATATGTGCCTGGGAACACACAATTAAGGGCCAGACACACACTAAGAACAAAATAACAAAAATACCCCAAACATAATTATTTTAACACTCCCCCTCAAGCTGGAGCATATATATCAAACATGCCCAGCTTGTCACATAGAACACTGAATCGGCCAACTCCAAGCGACTTTGTGAAGAGATCAACAAGTTGGTCTTCAGTAGGAGTGAAAGGAGTACTAATCTTCTGAGGCATGACGGCATCCTGAACAAAATGGCAATCAACCTCAATATGCTCTGTGCACTCATGAAACATTAGATTCTTTGCAATATGAATAGCAGCCTAGTTGTCACATCTCATCACCATAGGTTAAGAATAAGTGACCCCAAAATCTGCCATCAAAGATTTCAGCCACATCATTTCACAAGTTGTCTGAGCCATTGCTCTATACTCTGCTTCAACACTTGATCTAGCAACCACACTTTGTTTCTTGCTTCTCCAAGTGACAAGATTACCTCCAACATAGGTACAAAAACCAGAGGTTGATTGTCGGTCCAACCGAGATCCTACATAATCTGCATCAGAAAAAGCCTCAATAGATAAATAATCATTTTTCTTATATAGAAGATCACATCCATGAGCTCCTTTGACATAACGCAGGATCTTTAGAGCCGCTTCCCAATGACATAGCTTTGGATTCTGCATAAACTGACTAACAACTGATCTAGCAAAGGCAATATCTGGGCGAGTCACTGTCAGATATATCAGCTTTCCACAAAAACGCCTATATTGAGTAACATCATTGAACATTGGACTATCCTCCACTTCAAGACCAGACCGAGGAACAGTGGGTGTATCAGCAGATTTACATCCCAAAATTCCCATCTCCTGTAACAAGTCTAGAGCATATTTTCTTTGAGATAAGGAAACACCATCATTACCACAAGCAATTTCAATCCCAAGAAAATAGCGCGGTCTCCCTAGGTTCTTAGTAACAAAATGACACTGAAGGTATTTCTGAACTTCTTTAACACCATTTTTATCACTTCCCGTGAGCAGCATATCGTCAACATAGACAATAAGAATCACCACACCATCAACAGTATGGCAAACAAACACAGAATGATCGGCTTGGCTCCTCTTTAATCCAACTTCAGAAGCAATCTGACTGAATTTTTCAAACCATGCTCGAGGACTTTGTTTTAAGCCATAAATTGCCTTTTGTAGTTTACACACCATCTCCCCCTGAGTAACATACCCAGGAGGTTGCTCCATACATACTTCTTCTTTAAGATCACCATACAAGAAGGCATTCTTGACATCCATCTGCAACATATTCCATCCGTGATTGATGGCAAGAGAAAACAACACCCGAACAAAGTTAAGTCGAGCAATAGGAGAAAAAGTCTCAAAATAATCAACTCCATAAGTCTGGGTAAAACCCTTGGCCACAAGTCTAGCCTTATATTTGTCAATGGAACCTTCTGGAGTGTATTTTATAGTGAACATGTAATGCCCTGGATCTCTATTGGATCTTTATTAGGTCTTTCAGATGCCTCATTTTCAACTGTTTACCATCTCTCTTCGTTCTCTCTCGTTTCAGGGTCTCTCGGCGCGGGGTGCACACCGTTGCGGAGTTGGCCGAGGCGAGGACACGATGGAGTGATCGGGACGCGGGATGGGGCGACGGGTTGAGCGTGGCGGGGGCGATCCCTCGGTGGATTCCAAGAAAGGCGTCGTTCGTGTTCCTGGTGATTTTCGGCGTGGTTTAGTCGCTTCGGCACGCGGTTTCTTCGGTGGAAGTAGGGAGATGGATCACCCACTCCTCCTCTACGTTTTCCCTGTCCCTGCACGTCATTTGATGCTCGAACGAGCAAGATCGGGCTCGTTGGGGTTTCGTGGGTTTCGTAGGCTTCGCCGAAAAATATTGACGGTTTCTAGATCAGTTACTGTCAATGGACTCCCTGGAACGTCAGTGTTCCATAGTCGCTAATTTCATCTCGTTTGGCGGTCCCGTTTGATCGTGGGGAGCCCGAGAACTCCGGTGACCCTATTTGCGTGATTTCATTAGAATCACCCGTTTCTTGCGATTCGTGCACCGTTTTGACTCCGGTTGGAGTCCTTGTGATTGTATTCGTGTCCATGGCTGTATCCCCTTCGTTTCGACACGAATGGGGCGTGGGAGGGCCAAGATTGGGCCAACCCCTTGGTTTGCTCGCCGTCATGGTTGGACGGTCGAACCAGGGCCCGTTCATCCTATGAACGGCCAGGCCATGACCGTTTATCCTCGCTGGTTTCAGGGGCTTGTGCGGCCTTCTTGTGACCGCCCATCCTCTCGAGTCCGTCTGTCTTAGGTATGTGCTTAGGGTGGTGTATGTCTGTCGGTGGTTCTCTGGATTGGTCGGTTTCAGGTGGATTGTGTGCGGTCTACTCCCTGACTGCCACGGTTTCCCTAACGACTTGATCTAGGACTGCCAGTGTCGTCGTCCATCGTTCCAGTTTTCCATTCGTCTTGGCTTGTCCTTGTGGTCTGCTCGTTTTCCCGTGGGTGTCTTCTGACATCCTATGAGGGCTAAGACTATGCTATAAGGCAGCCATAAGTCTTTTTACTTGTCATTGTCTGGTTGCGGTCAACCCGGGGTCACCCAGTGGTTGACAGGAAGCCTTGTGTGTCTCGACGGTTCTGTCCAGTTCGAGACATGGTTCTGGATGCCTCGAGGTATCATCCTACCTCGATCTGCGTGTCCAGGTCTGTTGAGGGTCCCCGGTGTTCCCTCAGGTCTCCGCGTGTCATTTCCTCCGATCGTGTCATTTTCTCTGGCTTAGACAGATTGGCAGCTTGTTCCACTGTTTGTGACGATCTTGCCTCCGAGTCGTGAGACTCAAGGATCGTTACGTGAGTAGGTCTAGTTGCCTTGTCCTGAGTCGGTCGGCAGTGGCTGTGCTGCCATTGGTGCTCCGAAGTACGTGTCGCAGGGCATTCTTGCCTGTCTGTACTTCAGCACTCGTGTTTTGAGTCTCCGTGTCTTGTGAGCCCTCACTAGTCGTAGCCTTACGTCACGTTTCTCTGTGACGGCTCTTGTAGCGGGGCACTTTCCCGATTTACAGTTCTTAAGCTAGTTCCGTGGGCTCCCGGTCCAACCGTAGCGTCCTTCGGTGGGGGAATACTAGCTAGAGGCCTGGCTTAGGCAGTGGGCCAGTGTGTGCACACGTGGTCAGGGGTTTTGGACTTACGTCGACGGGCGTAACCCTGACTAGTCACTCGTTACTGTAGTTCTTGTGTTGTTCAGCGCGTGTCTGCGACTCTGTCGAGACTTTAGCGGTACCATAGGCGAGACACTTGTGGTGCAGTATAAGACGTCAGTGGACGCATCTGGCCGTTCTTCTAATGTGGGGCATGCCAATCACGTGACTCTCCGCGTTGTTTTGTGCGTCGTGACCTTCCGGGTTGGCCCTCTCATGGTTGTACTCGAGGTCAGTGTCCTATCGTATGCATGACGTTCTAGTCATGTGTGGGGCATTGTGCACGACGTTCTAGTCATGTCGTCTATGTCTGCGTCTGTCTAGATTTTTCCTAGGTTTCTTTGTTTTCTTATAGGTCTTTTCCAGCATCGACAGTGTTGTGCCCCTTAGGCACAAGCATGTGCTATGTTGCTTTGATGATAGCAATGCTATTTGGTTTTGATGATAGCAAGACAGTGAGTGCATTTGAGTGCATTTGATATTGTATTTTGATGATAGCAATGCTATTGTGTTTTGATGATTGCAATAAACAAAGTGCATTTCTGTGCATTCTTATCCTTGAGCATTCTGCATATGATAGCAACATGAATGATGATGTTTAGCATTGATGGCATTTGTTCTTTATATATCTGAATTGCATTTTGTCAGATATCATGTCTCTGCATGTATCTGCATAGTCTGAATGTCTCTGCATGTATCTGCATAGTCTGAATAGCAGTAAGTGCTAGTCTCTACATTGGAAGTGTGCATCATTTGCATTCAAGCCTTGAAGTCTGTACATCATGTTCATTCAGTTCACTTCAAGTCTGTCAGCCGTGTGTATTGGATTCAAAGTCTATACTGCCTCTGCGTGTTCTTTGAATTCCATTCACATTCCATTCACTGCTGTTTACATTTCTCATATGTCATGGGTCGACACATCCTCTGATGGGTCGACTCCTTCAACAGTCATGCTTAAGAACTCAAGTCCATACACTGGAAACTCTTCAATTGATTGAGTCTATACATTGTCCTAGGCTAAGTGTGTACAACGTCTCATTCATGCTTTGATTAATGAAGTCTGTACATCAGTCTTCACATTCTAAGTCTGTACATCCGTTGGGTTTGGACTCAGAGTCTGTACACTCGATTCGCCTTTGAATTGGTCAAGTGTGTACACTCCTTCACTGTAGCTTTCACGTATCCAAAGTCTACACATCGTGAAAGTCTATACATTCTTCACTGACTTTCGTTCAAGGCAAAGTCTATACATTGGGGTCTTTCCCTACGTTTCATAAGTGAAGTCTATACATCCGTTTCTGAAGCCTGAAGTCTATACACTCCAGCCTATTCCTACGATCAAGGCTTCAGCTACACTCTAAGTCTGTACATTGGCTTCGCTTCATCAAGTATGTACACTGACTCGCTTCATGTCCCTAAAGTCTGTACATCCACAGTGAAATCCAAAGTCTATACATTGGTCTTCACATTGAAAGCCTATACATTGCTGGATGATCAAGTCTGTACATTGGGGGGCTTTTCTTACGCTTGGCCAAGTCTATACACTCATACCTTTCCCTACGTTTTGCTGGCCAAGTCTATACATCGCTGAGTCTATACATTGCTTACAGCTCACACGTTCAAAGCCTAAAGTCTGTACAGCTTGAAGTCTATACATTGGGTTCAACTCTTCAAAGTCTGTACAGTGGCTTCGCATCGACAAGTCTGTACATCGGCTTCACTCATTCAAGTCTATACATCCACAGTGGATCATCAAGTCTGTACATCCACAGTGGAACTTCGAAGTCTGTACATCGGCTTCACTCATTCAAGTCTATACATCCACAGTGGATCTTCAAGTCTGTACATCCACAGTGGAACTTCGAAGTCTGTACACTGCTTGAGCCTTAACAAGTCTGTACATCACCTTAAGCGCTTCAAGTCTATTCATTGGCTCAAGCTTCCAAGTTTGTACACTGGTTCAAAGTCTACACAACGCCTCTTTAATTCTAAGTCTATACATTCGTTTTAAGGCAAAGTCTGTACATTACCTTTGTGCTTCAAAGTTTGTACACTGCTTGAGCCTCAACAAGTATGTACAGCGAGTCCCTTCTCATCTGAAGTCTGAATATTGCTTTACACTATAGCAACTCTATACACTGCTTCAGATCTGATTCATAACGTCTATACATTGGTTCTCAATGTACACACTTATTCCTTGTGCTGCTTACGCATAAAGTCTATACACTGGCTTTGATGCCAAGTCTATACGTTGACTGGCAGTCTTCAGCTAAGTGTATCCTTTGCTTCATAACATGAAGTCTCTGCATTGCATTCTCATTCAGCGAAGTCTCTACATTGCATACAAGCATAACAAAGTCTGTACAGTCCAATGTCTATACATTGCCTTTGGGATTTAAAGTCTATACAACCATTGTCTGCACTGCATTGCATTCATTAGTTGTAAAGTCTGCACTCGAGTCCAGTGTCTTCAGTAAAGTCTATACATTGGCATCGGGCTTCACTTTGAGTCTGTACAGCGGCTGCTAGGAAGTATGTACAGCCGTTGCCTCCTCATATGAAGTCTATACTTTGGGCAAGTCTGTACACTGGATTCCTTTTATGAAGCCTATACATTCACTAAGTCTGTACACTGCATTCCTTCTTATGAAGCCTTTATATTCATTAAGTCTATACACTGCGTTGTGCACACTTTACATTGCTTTCGCCTTCACAGCAAAGTCTATACAATGCAATGCATATACTTAGAACTGATGACTTCGTTTCATCTGTCTGACAGGGACTGAAGAGGCTAATGAAGGGCACGTGATCCGAGGTGCCTGGCTCGTGATCCGAGGATGGACGAGATACCAGGATGCTGCCACGTGGTCCGAATTTTTAGGACAGGAAATGTGGAAGCCACACGCGCCCAGTGTGCCTGCTGCTGCTGCTGCTGCTATATATATATACGAGCCTTCTTCCACAGAAGAAGCTGATCGATATAGAGGAGAGAAGCTGTCGATCCAGCACAAGAGAGGAAAGAAAAGAGAGAGAAGAGCAGAGAGTGAGAGATTAGCGAAAGAAGAAGAGAAGAAGAGCAAGAGAGAGATTGAGAGCTCGAGTTTGGCTTTTGGATCGAATCCAAGCTAGAGCTGCTCCTTCGAGAGCTATATTTGTGCTTCATTGCTTCAGCTTTCTGTTGCTGCTATTTCATGTCCTTTATTTTATCTTTTACATCTTTCTTCAAGCTGTCAGTCAGCGGATTGCAGAGATGCTGCCTCTGGACGGCTAAGCTGTATTGCCCAGCGGTTTGCAGTGGAGGATTCCACTGGACAGCAAGCTGTGTTGCTCAGCGGGGCGAGGAGGATTCCTCGGACGGTAAGCTGTGTTGCCCAGCGATTGTATGGCAAGCTGTGATGCCCAGCTGTTCAAGCTGTGAGTCAGCGGAATCCACACTCGGTTTGAGTGCGGGGTGGATGTAGGTCTGCTGGACCGAACCACCTAAAAATCCCTTGTGCATTGTGGTTTGTTTTGTTCTATTGTGCTTCCGCTAGATGAATGCATAGGGGCGCTCCATGTGTTTGGCTTCTGGTTGAGCAGAAGAGTTGATTAGTCTTCTTAGAGTATTTTAATTTGTCAAGAGAGCGAAATTCTAGTTGAGCTATACTTTGTCTAAATCTGTCTTGTTAGCACTCTAGTGATCTTACTGTGTGTTTGTTTAGTTCCGCATCTGCCCATTAGCTTTTAAGCTTGTCTAGTTTGCGAACTAGTAACTTTAGTGAGCATCATATTTTAATTGGGTGAAAGTTTTTTTAAAGGGCTATATTCATTCACCCCCCCCTCTGAATACTGCACCAAACCCAACACTTGGTATCAGAGCGGGTCTCTGACTGAACATATCTAACAATCTGCAGAGGATCCTACTAATTGTTGGTGCATTTCAGAGTGGGTCTTTTGGAATCATATTTTGATTTACTGTGTTAGTGCTTTACGTTGATCATCTGGTTTAGTGCATTTCTGTTTGGTGCATTTTATAAGTGTGCTTCTTGTGTTCTGTATTAAGTTTCACTGAGTTAGTTCCTTGCCTTGCTTATCTGGTTGTGGTGCTTTGTTGTCGATTGCTTCGTGCCTTGAATCTGCTTGTCATCTCTTCTGATGGCTCATCCTCTGATATACAGAGGTGATGACCTTGGCCCATGACTGGAAAAGTTGCATCGGTATGTAAACACAACCGATCATGATTTGTGGAAGGTAATAACTCATGGTCCATACAAACTGTCGAAGGATAAATCTAAATGGACCAAGAAGGATAAGCTGAAAGACTCTGTCAATAATAGAGCTGTAGTTTTATTAAAAGAATCAATTGACAGATCTCTAATTGAATGCATTTCTTCTTGCAGGTCTGCCAAAGACATTTTGGATAAACTGAAGCTAATCAGGAATCACAGCAAGTGCTTAATGGCTGATCGTAGAAATGCTGATGATGAAACTTCATCCGAGGTAAGCTCTGAATCAGAAGGATACTCTTTCGATGAATTGATTGAGATGTATGAAAACTTGTTAGAAGTTTCCAAGAAATTAAAATCTAAAAATAAAAAATTAAAAAAGAAATATGATAGAATAAATCTGAAAGATTCCTGTGAAAACTGTCCAAATATGAAAAACTCTTATAATGCTTGCATGCTAGATGTTCAGAATCTTAAGAAACAAAATGATTCTCTAAAAATTGAAAAACAAACATGGTTGGATAAAATGTCAGAAATAGAGAATCAGTTGAATGATAAGAAAAACGAGCATCTAAAAGGCATGCAGGAACTCACTGAAGTTAATACTGGAATGGACAAACTGAAATTGGAGAATGAAGATCTTCAAAAGAAAAATAAAACTCTTATGGTCAGAATGAATGAAATCAATGAGGAGGTTTCACAGTCCTCTTCTGCTAAATCAGACTGTAAAATATGCTCAGCTTTAAGAGAACGTAATGAAGATCTCTTTAGTGAGAATGAATGGCTAAATAAATAAATTGCCTCACTTAAAGATGATCACAAAAACCTGCTCGCTGAGAAAATTAAAGCAGAAGAAAGAGAAGATGAACTGATTGAAAAATTGGAGCACATGTCTGGAAGAGAGAGATGTGCTAATAATGAAATTCAGGATAAAAATCTTGAGGAAGAAAACACTGAATTAAAAGCTGAAGTTGAGAAACTGAAATGGTTAAATACTGGACTATCTGAAAAACTTCTCACTACCGAAAAGGGAAAAGCTGTTTGTAATGAAGAATCAGAAATGTTGAACAGTCTAGAACAAGAAATTGAGAAGTATAAAACTGCTAACCAAGTTCTAAGCGAATGTGTAATCTGTAGTGAACAGGAGATAACCAGTTATGAACTTCACATTACTAGCTTGGAAGATAAAATTCATAATCTGGAAAATTCAGCTATTGAGTCTGCCAAGATTAAAGGAAAAACGAAAATTATTGGGAAGAGGAAGGATGATAACTCAGAAGGGGGAACAAATTGCTGTTCTGATGTTAAGAAAATCACTAAAAACCAGCTATATACCACTTTTGTCCAAAGCACTGATGTAGCTGGTACTTCAAGGCAATCCCCAAAACAAAATGAAAATCAGAAGTCACCTTCAAAATCCGTCTTTCAGTTTAAAGCTCAGAAAATTGAAAAGCAAACAAAACCTGTTGAGGATAATCAGAAATTGAAAAGAAAGAGTCAAACAAAAAGGGCAAAGAATAATTCTGGTTATACTCTGAAATTTGTTAGCTCTGCTGAATCTGATGGGTCCATGCAAAATGCTCATGCTTCTTGTACTCATTCACATGCATCTGTGAATTCATCTGATAGAAACCATGCCCCTAGGAAATCTGATACTTCTTGCTATTACTGTGGTAAGCATGGGCATATCATGGATGATTGCAAAATATTAAAAGAGGATGAGCATGCAAATAAAACAATGCATTCTAGGAATCTATCTGGAAGAAACTATGCCTTCAGGAAATCTAATGCTTCATGCTATTATTGTGGTAGGCGTGGTCATATAATGAATGCATGTTTCAAACTGAAAGAAGATAACAATGTGAATCCTAGATCTTTCACACATGCTCATAACCCATATAGATATAGATCTATTTCAGGCCAGCATATCATTTGTTTCACTTGCAACAAGTCTGGGCATAAGGCTAATGAGTGCTGGTCAGGAAATCATTGGGGTAAAAATGAATCAAGGAGCAAGCATCTTAAATGCTTTGAATGTGGTAAGTATGGGCATGCAGTCAAAGATTGCTGGCATGCTCAGGGAAATAGATTAAACTCTAAATCTGTCAAATTCCATGCTTTCTATGATTCTGCTAGAAATAACTTAAGAGATAAAAAGAAAAACTTTACATGTTTTGAATGTGGTAAGCTAGGTCACAAAGCTGCCAACTGTCGGCTGGCTGAGCATGGAAAGAAAATTTTTCATGTCAATAAAAGAAATACTCATGCTCATACACATAATTTTCATACTCATATGCATGCACATGGGCATCATGTTTCTGCTAACATGAAGAATAAAAACAAAAATTCTGTGGCTTCATGTTATTATTGTGGAAAAACTGGACATTCAATGTTTGAGTGTAAACTGATGGAATATGATGATCATGTTGCTAAAAGATTGTTTAGAACACCTGTTAGAGCTCATACAGGACCCAAGGCAGCTTGGGTTCCTGCAGGATCAAAATAATCCAGTTGTTGCAGGTGTGCCTTGGAAATGAATAAAAGGGGTTAACCAAGGCACTCAACAAGAAAACCCCAGGATACTACAATTCAGGTCAGTTCTGAACTTTGCTTTAAATTCCATTATCTGAAATTGTGAGCATGAAAATTGTGAGTTTCATATTGATTTGCTTGATTGATTGTTGATGATCTCTTCATGTCTAGCTGATCAGTCTGCATTCCAGACTCAGCTACTGAATTTTACTTTGCATATATCTGATGCTCTTCTCTCACTGATTATTGCACTGAATAAATGGGCTGTTAGATGCTCTGCACAATCATTTTTACAGTCGATGCTTTATATGAACCTTGTGTCAATGGACTGCATGCTTGTTGTTGAATGCATAACTTGCTGATTGTGAATAGTCTTCAGTGTATAGAGTCAATGCATGTGTCTTGTGTCAATGCATTGCATGCTTGATTACATACTTGGACTGAGCTTGAATGGGTCAGTTAGTGCATACAGTCAATGCATGTGTCTAGTACTTGCATATATCATCTGCATGACTGTCAATGAAATTGATCAATACATAAAGGACTGATTTGCATGACTGTCATTTGCCTATTGTCGTAGACTGCATGTTTTTCAATGCATAATAGGGCTGCTTTGCACTGCATTATCATTTGCTTAACCCTGGTATATCAAATGGTATGTTACTAAAAGGCAAGGAAATCTGCCCGGAGGTTTCTACCATGTGTGAGATGGTCTTTGAGACCAGGTTCTCCGCCGAGTACCATGGGTCCTGTCTTCATGTAGAACAGTGCACTGCATCATATGTTGAAAAATCTGAAAAAGGATGAAAATGCTTATAACTTGGATGCATAAACCTGAATTGATTGCATACTTGTCTCATGTATCCTTGGTGCATAGTCTGCATGTAGGACAGTATGTTGCATAGCATATCTCTTGCATCATGATGTCAGGGGGAGCTGAGAGTTCTATTCAATTCATTGAATCTTATTCACTTCTCAGTGTTCTCATTCAAATGATTCATATTCTTTGACATCAGTTGCTCATTGAACCATATTGCCAATTGCTATCTTTTCCCCATCATTTTCACTAAACAACAGCTTTGCATCTGGTTTAGTACATTGAATGGTGATTATTGCAATTGTTCACTTATAAGAATCACACTTACAAATTGAAAGGAAGTAAATGTTTAACCTTTATAAATTGGAGAGTTAAGTGTATGCACTTCAGAATTTGAGATAAAAGAAAATTTTTATAGCTCTTAATCTTTGTCTCATGGCTAAAATAGAAAAAGTTTTGTAATGTCTAAATGTGTTGAACTGGATATGTCTAGAACAGGCTAATAAGAGTGTGTACTGATTTTTTAAAATAATCACTCTAAAAGAATTAAGGGCAGCAGTAAATAAGATCATTAATGTTAAGAACTGAACACAGTGACAGAGTAATGGCTGATTGCACTGAGAAACTGTGAACTCCTCCAAAGAAGCAGGATAATTCACATGTCATGAGGTGATTCAGAATATCTCTGTTCATGGGGTCAAATCTATAGGGGGAGTCCTCACCAAGTAACTGAGGGTACTGGCCTCTAATCAAGGTGTACCCTTAATGTCAAAAGTGAAGACTATCCTTTGTGGGTTCTGATCTGAAATAGGTCTAGTAGTTTATGCCTAGTAACTGGGGGTACCTGCCTCTGATCAAGGTGTACACCTAATGTCAACAGCATAAATGCCACTGATCTATTTACTTAGTTCAGGTTCTGAAAAATTCAAAAGTGAAAATCAAACTGCTGTAACCCTTCGAAAAATCAAAAGTCAATGAGTGAAAATTATTTTCAATACATATTCAAACTGCCATTCTTGATCTTCCATGTTTAATCACAAAAGGGTATTATTTCTGACTTATCTATTAATACCATGTGCCCTAGATTCATTGCTATAAATGGAATCTATAAACTCTTTTTCAGGGGTCAGATGTTTTACTCTAGATTTATCACTGTTAAACCTGAATTTTTGTCAAAATTGTATGTTGCTGATTCTTATACTTTAACAGTTGTTTATAATCATGCTTCCTTTCTGAACCTATGATTCAGCTGTTGTCAAGTGACCCTCCTACCTTCTCTACCTTTGTTTATCTGTTCATATTCCTTCTCAAAGGGGGAGCATTTATTTAGGGGGAGAAATAATTCAGGGGGAGTCATACCTTCAGAGGGAGTTTATTGCTCGAGAAGTCACTTGCATGCATACTGCCATGTTGCACACATGTTTTTTTATTGTTCTTCCCTTTTCGATTATGTCAAAGGGGGAGAAAATTTTGTGTGTGACTCACTGTCACTGTTTATTGCCATCATCAAAAAGGGGGAGAATGTTGTGCCCCTTAGGCACAAGCATGTGCTATGTTGCTTTGATGATAGCAATGCTATTTGGTTTTGATGATAGCAAGACAGTGGGTGCATTTGAGTGCATTTGGTATTGTATTTTGATGATAGCAATGCTATTGTGTTTTGATGATTGCAATAAACAAAGTGCATTTCTGTGCATTCTTATCCTTGAGCATTCTGCATATGATAGCAACATGAATGATGATGTTTAGCATTGATGGCATTTGTTCTTTATATATCTGAATTACATTTTGTCAGATATCATGTCTCTGCATGTATCTGCATAGTCTGAATGTCTCTGCATGTATCTGCATAGTCTGAATAGCAGTAAGTGCTAGTCTCTACATTGGAAGTGTGCATCATTTGCATTCAAGCCTTGAAGTCTGTACATCATGTTCATTCAGTTCACTTCAAGTCTGTCAGCCGTGTGTATTGGATTCAAAGTCTATACTGCCTCTGCGTGTTCTTTGAATTCCATTCACATTCCATTCACTGCTGTTTACATTTCTCATATGTCATGGGTCGACACATCCTCTGATGGGTCGACTCCTTCAGCAGTCATGCTTAAGAACTCAAGTCCATACACTGGAAACTCTTCAATTGATTGAGTCTATACATTGTCCTAGGCTAAGTGTGTACATCGTCTCATTCATGCTTTGATTAATGAAGTCTGTACATCAGTCTTCACATTCTAAGTCTGTACAGCCGTTGGGTTTGGACTCAGAGTCTGTACACTCGATTCGCCTTTGAATTGGTCAAGTGTGTACACTCCTTCACTGTAGCTTTCACGTATCCAAAGTCTACACATCGTGAAAGTCTATACATTCTTCACTGACTTTCGTTCAAGGCAAAGTCTATACATTGGGGTCTTTCCCTACGTTTCATAAGTGAAGTCTGTACATCCGTTTCTGAAGCCTGAAGTCTATACACTCCAGCCTATTCCTACGATCAAGGCTTCAGCTACACTCTAAGTCTGTACATTGGCTTCGCTTCATCAAGTATGTACACTGACTCGCTTCATGTCCCTAAAGTCTGTACATCCACAGTGAAATCCAAAGTCTATACATTGGTATTCACATTGAAAGCCTATACATTGCTGGATGATCAAGTCTGTATATTGGGGGGCTTTTCTTACGCTTGGCCAAGTCTATACACTCATACCTTTCCCTACGTTTTGCTGGCCAAGTCTATACATCGCTGAGTCTGTACATTGCTTACAGCTCACACGTTCAAAGCCTAAAGTCTGTACAGCTTGAAGTCTATACATTGGGTTCAACTCTTCAAAGTCTGTACAGTGGCTTCGCATCGACAAGTCTGTACATCGGCTTCACTCATTCAAGTCTATACATCCACAGTGGATCATCAAGTCTGTACATCCACAGTGGAACTTCGAAGTCTGTACATCGGCTTCACTCATTCAAGTCTATACATCCACAGTGGATCTTCAAGTCTGTACATCCACAGTGGAACTTCGAAGTCTGTACACTGCTTGAGCCTTAACAAGTCTGTACATCGCCTTAAGCGTTTCAAGTCTATTCATTGGCTCAAGCTTCCAAGTCTGTACACTGGTTCAAAGTCTACACAACGCCTCTTTGATTCTAAGTCTATACATTCGTTTTAAGGCAAAGTCTGTACATTACCTTTGTGCTTCAAAGTTTGTACACTGCTTGAGCCTCAACAAGTATGTACAGCGAGTCCCTTCTCATCTGAAGTCTGAACATTGCTTTACACTATAGCAACTCTATACACTGCTTCAGATCTGATTCATAACGTCTATACATTGGTTCTCAATGTACACACTTATTCCTTGTGCTACTTACGCATAAAGTCTATACACTGGCTTTGATGCCAAGTCTATACGTTGACTGGCAGTCTTCAGCTAAGTGTATCCTTTGCTTCATAACATGAAGTCTCTGCATTGCATTCTCATTCAGCGAAGTCTCTACATTGCATACAAGCATCACAAAGTATGTACAGTCCAATGTCTATACATTGCCTTTGGGATTTAAAGTCTATACAACCATTGTCTGCACTGCATTGCATTCATTAGTTGTAAAGTCTGCACTCGAGTCCAGTGTCTTCAGTAAAGTCTATACATTGGCATCGGGCTTCACTTTGAGTCTGTACAGCGGCTGCTAGGAAGTATGTACAGCCGTTGCCTCCTCATATGAAGTCTATACTTTGGGCAAGTCTGTACACTAGATTCCTTTTATGAAGCCTATACATTCACTAAGTCTGTACACTGCATTCCTTCTTATGAAGCCTTTATATTCATTAAGTCTATACACTGCGTTGTGTACACTTTACATTGCTTTCGCCTTCACAGCAAAGTCTATACAATGCAATGCATATACTTAGAACTGATGACTTCGTTTCATCTGTCTAACAGGGACTGAAGAGGCTAATGAAGGGCACGTGATCCGAGGTGCCTGGCTCGTGATCCAAGGATGGACGAGATACCAGGATGCTGCCACGTGGTCCGAATTTTTAGGGCAGGTAATGTGGAAGCCACACGCGCCCAGTGTGCCTGCTGCTGCTGCTGCTATATATATATACAAGCCTTCTTCCACAGAAGAAGTTGATCGATATAGAGGAGAGAAGCTGTCGATCCAGCACAAGAGAGGAAAGAAAAGAGAGAGAAGAGAAGAGCAGAGAGTGAGAGATTAGCGAAAGAAGAAGATAAGAAGAGCAAGAGAGAGATTGAGAGCTCGAGTTTGGCTTTTGGATCGAATCCAAGCTAGATCTGCTCCTTCGAGAACTATATTTGTGCTTCATTGTTTCAGCTTTCTGTTGCTGCTATTTCCTGTCCTTTATTTTATCTTTTACATCTTTCTTCAAGCTGTCAGTCAGCGGATTGCAGAGGTGCTGCCTCTGGACGGCTAAGCTGTATTGCCCAGCGGTTTGCAGTGGAGGATTCCACTGGACAGCAAGCTGTGTTGCTCAGCGGGGCGAGGAGGATTCCTCGGACGGCAAGCTGTGTTGCCCAGCGGTTGTATGGAAAGCTGTGATGCCCAGCTGTTGAAGCTGTGTGTCAGCGGAATCCACACTCGGTTTGAGTGTGGGGTGGATGTAGGTCTGCTGGACCGAACCACCTAAAAACCCCTTGTGCATTGTGGTTTGTTTTGTTCTATTGTGCTTCCGCTAGATGAATGCATAGGGACGCTCCATGTGTTTGGCTGAGCAGAAGAGTTGATTAGTCTTCTTAGAGTATTTTAATTTGTCAAGAGAGCGAAATTCTAGTTGAGCTATACTTTGTCTAAATCTGTCTTCTTAGCACTCTAGTGATCTTACTGTATGTTTGTTTAGTTCCGCATCTGCCCATTAGCTTTTAAGCTTGTCTAGTTTGCGAACTAGTAACTTTAGTGAGCATCATATTTTAATTGGGTGAAAGTTTTTTTAAAGGGCTATATTCATTCACCCCCCCTCTGAATACTGTACCGAACCCATGTGGACGCACTTTTCGGCACTCGTTATTCTCTCGTTGTTTTATTCGTTTATTGAGTGCGTGGGCGTGCCAGTCACAAAGTGACAATTTATTCGGGCTCCGAAGAGCCCATGGTGCGCTCGATCTGACTTCGTCAGTCGATTGTGTGGTTCGTGTCAGGACCAAAACCCGCCGCCCCATAAAGGTCACGGCGTCATTTACATCCCTCATACGAGGGAACACCCTTGATTGATCGCCGACATTCAGGGCCTCATGGCCAAGAAATTAATTGCATGAAAGGCCTATTACGCGGCATTGAAATCCCCACACGAGGGCGAGAAGAAAACCATTCGCGGTCATGTCGGTCATATGTTGACTATTTAATGTTCGGACGAATGTCCGGCTCGATAAAATCACGGTTGTCGCGGGAAAACTGGAGCGTATGTATGCCAGTATATGGCAATTTATTGTTCGGAAGAACGGAAAACGTTCGGCTGAACCTCGGCTGGAGCGGTTGGAAATCGGTAAATCTGTTGGCCCGGTGCAAGAGCAAGCTGCGACCATACTGCGGTGGGCCCCCCGCGGTCGAAACAAGACTTGTATGAGCGTCATTGATATTTCTGGTGCCAAGGGGGCAACGAGGGAATATCCCTTGAATCGGCTGAAAAGCCCTATGTCCGGAGAAGCGGGCGTTCTAAACGTGTCGGTCATTCAGGAGACCGTTTAATGTTCGGACGGGTGTCCGATATTGGGAATATCGTAATCGTCACGGAAAGACCGAGAATGTATGTGTGCCGGGACACGGCAAGTTTTATTATTCCGAGACACTGAAAACGTTCGATTGAATCTCGGCTATTATATCCGGAAACCCGTGAATCTATTGGCCCGGTGCGAGATCGAGTCGGGACCATACTGGGGGCGCCTCCCGTGATCCAAACGGGGCTCGCGTGGGCAGCGTTAATATTTCTGGTGGTGGAGGGCAACGGGGAAAAGTCCCGGGACTAGGCTTCGGAACTGAAAACGTGTTCGAGAGGAACGTGCCGTAGACCAGAGATATGAGCTAGACGATGACCATGATCGGGACGGGCCCGAGGTCTAAATATGGCCCACAGGGGTCTTATTGATATTCCCATGGGAGGAGTCCATGGGTGGCGAGAGCCGTCTCGTTCTATTCCGATTCTGTCGGTTACTTGCGGACCTTTCAATGTTCGGGCAAGAGCCCGTATTGAGAGCGTGACAGGGGTGGACGCGACCCCGTACCAATGTATGCCGAGTTTACGGCAATTTCAATGAAAGAGCGGGAGCAAATCCCGATAGGAACGGGTCGGAATTGGTGAGCTATTGGCCCAGGGCAATGCCGGCTCACAACCATGTTGGGGTAGGAGCCACCGGCTATGAAAGTCGCTCACGAGCATTTTCATGTTCGGACATGGGTCCGTATTAAGAACTCGGCGGGAATCGACGTGAACCCGTTCAAATGTCTGCCGAACGCGCGGCAATTTCAGTAGCGGCTCGGAAGGAATCCGTCCGGAGAAACGAGTCTGGTTTAATCGGAATGTCAGCCCGAGGCGAAGTCAGGCTATGGCCATTTTGGGATGGTTCCCTAGGCTCAGGCCCAACTCACAAGGGCGGTATTGTTGTTCCTTCGGCACCGGGTCGCGGGAGAGACGAGGCTGCGAAGCGGATCTCATTATTTTATTATTATTTAAGAAGCGGTATCGTTATCGTTTGTAGATTTATAGATATATTTGGGTGGGTTCTTTATTACCATTTATTCATTTTCCTTGTGATTGATTCGTTTATTATGGTTAACATTAGGTTTGTAATTATTTTGTTCGTTTTGTTATCATCCATTTACTTGTCATTTTTTGTTGAGTCTGTTATTATTATTTATTTATCTTAGTTATCATTTACTTTGTCTATTTATCGTTATTATTGTTTCTTTTAACCTTACTATTATTATTACTTGTTCCTTTATCATCCTTATTTATTTTTTCTTTTTGGATTTATTATTATTATTATTATTATTATTATTATTATTATTATTATTATTATTATTATTATTATTACTCATATTTTCTAGAGAGAGAATGGGCCATTGGAAGGCTAAGAGAAAGGTGTACCGCTGAAGGGCTGGGAGCTGTGCCGCTGAAGGGCTGGAAGGGCTGTGCCGCTGAAGGGCCTCGGGCTGTGCCGCTGAAGGGCTGGACGGGATGTGCCACTGAGGGGCCTGGGGCTGTACCGCTGAAGGGCTGTGCCGCTGAAGGGCCTGGGGCTATGCCGCTGAAGGGCTGGACGGGTGTACCGCTGGAGGGTTAAAAGGGTGTACCACTGAAGGCCAGGGGCGTACCGCTGGAGGGCCAAGGGAGCGTGCCGCTGAGGGGCTGAGGGAGGCGTGCCGGGGAAGGGCTGGAGCGTGCCGACGAGGGGCTGAGGGTGGCGTGCCGCTGGGGCAATCAGGGTGTACCGCTGAGGGTTCAAGGGGCGTGCCGCTGGGGCAATAGGGTGTACCGCTGGGGTTGAAGGGATTGTGCCGCTGGAGGCAATAGGGGTGTACCGCTGGGGGGTTCAAGGGGGGTGCCGCTAGAGGCAATAGGGATGTACCGCTGGGGGTTCAAGGGGGGTGTGCCGCTGGAGGCAATATGGGTGTACTGGTGAAGGTCCATCTGAGTGGAGGGTAGGGGCAGGCGTGCCGGTGGAGGTTCTTTCTTTTATTATTTGTTTTAAGGCTTTTCTTTTCTTCTTATCTTAATCTTCATGTAGTTTTATACAAACTTCTTCTTGGCTTTGTTCTGTTCGGCCCCTTCGCCGTGATCGGAAGCTCGGTATGGGGGGTCATTAATTGGTCCAGTTCTCGTCATGGTGTCGGCAGTGGCTTGCTTAGTTGGAAGGTTTTATTAATTATCATGTTCGTTTGTTGCTTCCTTTTGCCTTATTCAACATGTTGTCATTTTCTCACAAAAATTCGGCAGCATCTCCCCTTGACCCGGGGCGTAAGGGAGATAAAGGGAACGCGCCCACTTTCACCCAATTAAAATATGATGCTCACTAAAGTTACTAGTTCGCCCCCCCCTCTGAATACTGCACCGAACCCATGTGGATGCACTTTTCGGCACTCGTTATTCTCTCGTTGGTTTATTCGTTTATTGAGTGCGTGGGCGTGCCAGTCACAAAGTGACAATTTATTCGGGCTCCGAAGAGCCCATGGTGCGCTCGATCTGACTTCGTCAGTCGATTGTGTGGTTCGTGTCAGGACCAAAACCCGCCGCCCCATAAAGGTGACGGCGTCATTTACATCCCTCATACGAGGGAACACCCTTGATTGATCGTCGAGATTCAGGGCCTCATGGCCAAGAAATTAATTGCATGAAAGGCCTATTACGCGGCATTGAAATCCCCACACGAGGGCGAGAAGAAAACCATTCGCGGTCATGTCGGTCATGTGTTGACTATTTAATGTTCGGACGAATGTCCGGCTCGATAAAATCGCGGTTGTCGCGGGAAAACTGGAGCGTATGTATGCCAGTATATGGCAATTTATTGTTCGGAAGAACGGAAAACGTTCGGCTGAACCTCGGCTGGAGCGGTTGGAAATCGGTAAATCTGTTGGCCTGGTGCAAGAGCAAGCTACGACCATACTGCGGTGGGCCCCCCGCGGTCGAAACAAGACTTGTATGAGCGTCATTGATATTTCTGGTGCCAAGGGGGCGACGAGGGAATATCCCTTGAATCGGCTGAAAAGCCCTATGTCCGGAGAAGCGGGCGTTCTAAACGTGTCGGTCATTCAGGAGACCGTTTAATGTTCGGACGGGTGTCCGATATTGGGAATATCGTAATCGTCACGGAAAGACCGAGAATGTATGTGTGCCGGGACACGGCAAGTTTTATTATTCCGAGACACTGAAAACGTTCGATTGAATCTCGGCTATTATATCCGGAAACCCGTGAATCTATTGGCCCGGTGCGAGATCGAGTCGGGACCTTACCGGGGGCGCCTCCCGTGATCCAAACGGGGCTCGCGTGGGCAGCGTTAATATTTCTGGTGGTGGAGGGCAACGGGGAAAAGTCCCGGGACTAGGCTTCGGAACTGAAAACGTGTTCGAGAGGAACATGCCGTAGACCAGAGATATGAGCCAGACGATGACCATGATCGGGACGGGCCCGAGGTCTAAATATGGCCCACGGGGGTCTTATTGATATTCCCATGGGAGGAGTCCATGGGTGGCGAGAGCCATCTCGTTCTATTCCGATTCTGTCGGTTACTTGCGGACCTTTCCATGTTCGGGCAAGAGCCCGTATTGAGAGCATGACAGGGGTGGACGCGACCCCGTACCAATGTATGCCGAGTTTACGGCAATTTCAATGAAAGAGTGGGAGCAAATCCCGATAGGAACGGGTCGGAATTGGTGAGCTATTGGCCCAGGGCAATGCCGGCTCACAACCATGTTGGGGTAGGAGCCACCGGCTATGAAAGTCGCTCACGAGCATTTTCATGTTCGGACATGGGTCCGTATTAAGAACTCGGCGGGAATCGACGTGAACCCGTTCAAATGTATGCCGAACGCGCGGCAATTTCAGTAGCGGCTCGGAAGGAATCCGTCCGGAGAAACGAGTCTGGTTTAATCGGAATGTCAGCCCGAGGCGAAGTCAGGCTATGGCCATTTTGGGATGGTTCCCTAGGCTCAGGCCCAACTCACAAGGGCGGTATTGTTGTTCCTTCGGCACCGGGTCGCGGGAGAGACGAGGCTGCGAAGCGGATCTCATTATTTTATTATTATTTAAGAAGCGGTATCGTTATCGTTTGTAGATTTATAGATATATTTGGGTGGGTTCTTTATTACCATTTATTCATTTTCCTTGTGATTGATTCGTTTATTATGGTTAACATTAGGTTTGTTATTATTTTGTTCGTTTTGTTATCATCCATTTACTTGTCATTTTTTGTTGAGTCTGTTATTATTATTTATTTATCTTGGTTATCATTTACTTTGTCTATTTATCGTTATTATTGTTTCTTTTAACCTTACTATTATTATTACTTGTTCCTTTATCATCCTTATTTATTTTTTCTTTTTGGATTTGTTATTATTATTATTATTATTATTATTATTATTATTATTATTATTATTATTATTATTATTATTACTCATATTTTCTAGAGAGAGAATGGGCCATTGGAAGGCTAAGAGAAAGGTGTACCGCTGAAGGGCTGGGAGCTGTGCCGCTGAAGGGCTGGAAGGGCTGTGCCGCTGAAGGGCCTCGGGCTGTGCCGCTGAAGGGCTGGACGGGATGTGCCGCTGAGGGGCCTGGGGCTATACCGCTGAAGGGCTGGAAGGGCTGTGCCGCTGAAGGGCCTGGGGCTGTACCGCTGAAGGGCTGGACGGGTGTGCCGCTGAAGGGTTAAAAGGGTGTACCACTGAAGGCCAGGGGCGTACCGCTGGAGGGCCAAGGGAGCGTGCCGCTGAGGGGCTGAGGGAGGCGTGCCGGGGAAGGGCTGGAGCGTGCCGACGAGGGGCTGAGGGTGGCGTGCCGCTGGGGCAATCAGGGTGTACCGCTGAGGGTTCAAGGGGCGTGCCGCTGGGGCAATAGGGTGTACCGCTGGGGTTGAAGGGATTGTGCCGCTGGAGGCAATAGGGGTGTACTGCTGGGGGGTTCAAGGGGGGTGCCGCTAGAGGCAATAGGGATGTACCGCTGGGGGTTCAAGGGGGGTGTGCCGCTGGAGGCAATATGGGTGTACTGGTGAAGGTCCATCTGAGTGGAGGGTAGGGGCAGGCGTGCCGGTGGAGGTTCTTTCTTTTATTATTTATTTTAAGGCTTTTCTTTTCTTCTTATCTTAATCTTCATGTAGTTTTATACAAACTTCTTCTTGGCTTTGTTCTGTTCGGCCCCTTCGCCGTGATCGGAAGCTCGGTATGGGGGGTCATTAATTGGTCCAGTTCTCGTCATGGTGTCGGCAGTGGCTTGCTTAGTTGGAAGGTTTTATTAATTATCATGTTCGTTTGTTGCTTCCTTTTGCCTTATTCAACATGTTGTCATTTTCTCACAAAAATTCGGCAGCATCTCCCCTTGACCCGGGGCGTAAGGGAGATAAAGGGAACGCGCCCACATGGAGTGGCGGAACTCGACAATTGGAGGTGGGCGCCCGGAGGCAACAACACCTTTGTAGAACCTCGAAAAATGCAAAGGAAAGGGCTCGGGGACAGGGCCAAGGAGTATGCCGCTGAGGGCCTGAAGGGTGTGTGCCGGCCAAGGGCCAAGAGGGAGTGTGCCGGCCAAGGACCAATCGGGGTGTGCCAGCCAAGGGCCAATCGGGGCAAGTGTGCCGGCCAAGGGCAACGGGGTGTGCCGCTGAGAGCACAACTGGGTGTGCCGTAGAGGCACAATAGGGTGTGCCGTTGAACGGCCGAATGGCTGTGCCGCTTAAGGCACAGATGGGCGCGTGGGGGAGGGTAAAACATCCGAAGAAAGGGGGGAAGGCACGGTCAAACGCACGCAAACACTCGAATGGACGGAGATGATGAGAAACCCAGAGAACAAGGCTTTTTATTCATAAAGAATGGGAGGCCACAAAGGGCCAATATACCGCCTGGAGAAAGAAAAAAAAGGAGGGAGAACAACAACAACAAAAAGGGGAGAAATGAAAGTAGAAGGTGGGAAGGGGAACAGAGCATGGGCTCCTCCCCTCCCAGACCTCACTCCTCTCTTCCTCTCTTCTCTCTTTTCCTTCTCTTCCTCTTTGCGTGGACGACAATGGACGGAGCAGCAGGAGGGGCGCCTCCCTCCTCTTCTTCTCTTCTTCTCTTCCCTCTTCGCACAGACGACGGCGGTGGGTGTAGCGACGAAGCCCCTCCCCTCTCTTCCTCTCTTCCCTCTTCTTCTCTTCTTCTCTTCTGCGTGTGTGGGTGTGTCTGTCCCTTCTCCTTTTTTTTTTGGAATGGGGGTCCCTTTATACTCCCAGCAGTGGGAGTATTCGAACACGGCCGTCAGAGGCGGGAAGCAACTCGTGATGATGGGGTTTGACTCCCCCGTCCTGGATGCCAGTGGGATAGCCTGCGTGGCCCAATCCGTGGTTGACACCTCATAGAGCTCACTGCACGCCAAGGATGTGTAGGGCATGGGCACCATGTCGTTTAGCTGTTGAAAAGGCTTGACGATGTGCCGCTGGCGGGCTGCACAAGTGTGCCGTAGAATGGCCGAAAAGGCGTGCCGCTGGGGCACAAAACGGGCGTGCCGTCGAAGGCCCAGCAGAGCGTGCCGCTGAGGGCCCAAAGGGGTGTGCCGCTGAAGCCATAGGGCGTGTACCGCTGAAACTCAGAATGGGCGTGCCGCTGGAGACTGTGTGCCGCTGAAGCCCCATTAGGGCGTGCCGCTGGAGACCCCCAAGGGGTGTACCGCTGAAGGCCTTGGGGCCGTGCCGTTGAAGGCCAGAAAGGGCGTACCGCTGAGGGCCTTTGGGGCCGTGCCGTTGAAGGGCCAAGGGACCGTGCCGCTGAGGGCCAGAAAGGGCGTACCACTGAGGGCCTTTGGGGCCGTGCCGTTGAAGGCCCTTGGGGCCGTGCCGCTGAAGGCCATTGGGGGCGTGCCGCTGAAGGCCATTGGGCCGTGCCGCTGAAGGCCATTGGGGGCGTGCCGCTGAAGGGCCAAAATGGGCAGTTTTGAGCCAGTTGTGAGCACGAGTCATGGCACATTTAATTTTCTTCGAGGCCCATGGATTGTGGGACTCTTGGTGATTGGTTTCTCTTCAATGTCGTGACTCCGGAGATGGCTTCACGGCAATGTGCATATTTGGGGAGTCCGGACGACCAGTCTCTCCGGGGCTTCTTCACTCGGCGCCGTTGTTGACGCGTGGCCGGGCATGATATTTGAGTGTGCAATTTTTGGTGTCCACAAATGCCCCCCACCCACGGGTAGCGCAGGCGAAGGATGAGCCGGGCGGTGCCCGCGGGTGTACTTGTCTCTCTTCTCTTCGTCGATGCCGACGGGATGTTGAGAGCCGGCGTAACATGTTGGTCTCGTCTTCTCTTCGTCAGTGCCGACGGGGTGTCGGGAGCCGACGTGGTATGCTCGTCTCTTTGTTTCTTCGTCAGCGCCGACAGGGCGTCGGGTGCTGACATGATATGCTGATCTCTTTGTCTCTTCGTCAGCGCTGACAGGGTGCCGGGAGCTTGCCTGGTTTGTTGTCTCTTGGTCTCTCCGCCAGTGCCGACAGGGTGTCAGGAGCTGGCCTGGTTTGTTGTTCTCTTGGTCTCTTCGTCAGTGCTGACAGGGTGTCGGGAGCTGACCTGGTTTGTTGTCTCTTTGTCTCTTGGTCTCTTTGCCAGTGCCGACAGAGTGTCGGGAGCTGGCCTGGTTTGTTGTTCTCTTGGTCTCTTTGTCAGTGCCGACAGGGTGTCGGGAGCTGACCTGGTTTGTTGTCTCTTTGTCTCTTGGTCTCTTCGCCAGTGCCGACAGAGTGTCGGGAGCTGGCCTGGTTTGTTGTTCTCTTGGTCTCTTCGCCAGTCCCGACAGGGTGTCGGGAGCTGACCTGGTTTGTTGTCTCTTTGTCTCTTCGCCAGTGCCGACGGAGTGTCGGGAGCTGGCCTGGTTTGTTATTCTCTTGGTCTCTTCGCCAGTGCCGACAGGGTGTCGGGAGCTGACCTGGTTTGTTGTCTCTTGGTCTCTTCGCCAGTGCCGACAGAGTGTCGGGAGCTGGCCTGGTTTGTTGTTCTCTTGGTCTATTCGCCATTGCCGACAGGGTGTCGGGAGCTGACATGATATGTCGATCTCTCGGTCTCTTTGTCTCTTTTCTTTCTATTCTTCTTTTTCTTTCTCTTCTTTTTTTTTCTTTTGTCATCCCCTTTTTCCTTCTCTCCTTTTTTTCTTCTTCCCTTCTCTTCTTTTTTTTCTCTTTTTTGAAGCACTCTGTGTGGCTGCTGGCGTGGATGCTAATGATATAAGAGCTGTCGGCTCGGCGGCCGATGACCGAAAGCTGTTGGCATGGGGGCCAATAATTGAAAGCTGTCGACCCGAAGGCCGATGATTGGAAGCTGTCGACTCGGGGGCCGATAATTGAAAGCTGTCGACTCAGGGGCCGATAATCGAAAAGCTGTTGGCGTGAGAGCCAATAATTGAAAAGCTGTCGACCCGAAGGTCGATGATTGAAAGCTGTCGGCTCAGGGGCCGATGATTGAAAGCTATCGACCCGACGGCCGATGATTGAAAGCTGTCGGCTCAGGGGCCGATGATTAGAAAGCTGTCGGCTCTGGGGCCGATGATTGAAAGCTATCGACCCGACGGCCGATGATTGAAAGCTATCGGCTCAGGGGCCGAAAATTAGAAAGCTGTTGACCCGAAGGCCGATACTTAGAAAGCTGTCGACCCGAAGGCCGATGATTAGAAAGCTGTAGGCTCGGGGGCCGATGGGGGTTCAAAAATAGCCAAGGCTGGGAGCGGGCTTAAATAGCCGAAGTTGGGGATTAATGAGCCGCGAGGGCAAGAGGTAGGCCATGGGGGCCAAGATTGAGCTCTACGAGCCGGAGCTGGGGGAAGTAGGCTTCGATGGCCGAAATTGAGTTTATTGCATACGCACATTCTTGTTATCTTACTGTTTTTATTTTTATTATTTTTTATGTTATTTATTATTATTATTTTTATCATCATTTTTTTTAAGCATGCAGGCATTCATCAGCAGGCATAACATAAATATAAGTAATGCAGCTCCCTCTATAGGGGTAGGGTAGGGACATCGCCCGTGATTCGTAGATGCGGTGCGGGCCGCGAGGCACAATTGAGGGGTGGTGCACCCGTCAAGAGGATATCACATGTCTTGCATGCATAGCCTGAATTCACGCATTTCACCCGAGACAATTCTCTGTGGCGTGGCAGTGCAAATGTGTGAACGAATGGCTCTAACCATAGGGGTATGCAGGTTTTCCTGGTGACACTCGAGGATCACTCTAGCGCCTACACATATGTTTCAGGCTTTCGACTTTTGGTAGCTTCACACAGCCCCCATCTGTTTATTTTGCTAGTGGATTTCACTGTTCGACGCGAGTCTCCTCATGTGTCTCAATGGGGATTCCCGGCTACTAGGGTTCGTCCTTATTGTGATTCACTTCACCATTTCACGCGAGTCTCCTCATGTGTCTCAATGGGGATTCCCGGCTACTCGGATTCACGTTTCTCTATTTTTTTTTCTTTTTTCTCTCTCTTTTTTTTTCACAGTGGGGGTAGGCAGCTTTTTCCTCACGATTACCTTTCACGCGAGTGCAGGAATTCAAGTCTCCGTAGAGTGCTAAGAAGAAATTCGGGCAATCCCTATGATTGAAGGCCATTGAACACATTAAGTGCTAAGTGTGGGAGCGTTGCCTCAGGTTTATTTTGTGAGTTGGGCTTAGCGATTCAGCCATGACTCTTCCCCTTGACGTGTGCACTCGCCGTAATCGGGTTCCTTTCGAGCGTACGCCGTGACACCCGTGCATCTGGAATCGGGGCGATATTATTATTTAGCAAGGAAACACGGTCCTAGAAAATTTCAAGGAGGTGTATTATTCTATATTAAGCAAGCATGCAAACAGGGCAATCAAGCATTCTCTTCTTTTGTTTTCGTTTTCATTTTTTTTTGTTTGTTTTATTTTTTTTGGGTGTTATTTTTTTTGTTTTTGTTTGTTTGTTTTTTGTTTGTTTTTTTTTGGGCGTTGTTGTTGTTTATTTTTTTGTTTTTTTATTTATTTTTTTTGTTTTATAAGAAAATATTATTGTTGCGTATAAGTGTAGTGGTAGTAAAGATATTAGGGAAGCAGACCACGAATGGCTGAAAGGGTGTTGGGGAAGCGGGCTATAGAGGCCGGGGGGTGTCGGGTAGCAGGACGTGAGAGTCGAAGAGAAGGGTCCCTTTTATCCTCTGGCCGGGGAAGGATCCGAACCGAAGTGGAAGGTTTATTTTTTTTGCTCCCTGGCCGGGGAAGGATCCGAACCAAGGTGAGAGGTCAAATTTTTTTGACTGGGAAGCTGTCGGCTGGGGTGCCAATGATGAGATAGCTGTCGGCTAGGAGCCGATGATGAGGTAGCTGTCGGCTAAAAGCCGATGATGATATAGCTGTCGACCCGAAGGCCGATGAAGAGGTAGCTGTCGACCTGAAGGCCGATAATTAGATAGCTGTCGACCCGGAGGCCGATGAAGGGATAGCTGTCGGCTTGAAGCCCCGATGGCTGAAAGTTGGTCGGTTTAACGCCCCATCGGCGGAAGGTCTGGTTGGTTTCTGCTTGTTGGATGGCTGGAGGTCGGAGGTAAAAGTTTACCTCGTGACCCTTCTTTCTCTTCTTCTCTTCTTCTTTTGTAGGGAGGCAGGCGTGAAGACCATGTTTGTCTCATGACTGTTCTCTTTTTTTTTCTCTTCCTCTTCTATGGAGAGGTAGGTGCAAAGACCATGCTCGCCTCATGTCTCTTTTTCCCTTCTATTCTTTTGTATGATGAGGCGGGCTCGAGGGCCACGTCTGTCTCATGTATCTCTTCTTTCCTTTTCTTCTCTTCTTTTTTGTTTGGTGAGGCGGGCTCGAGGGCCATGTCTGTCTCATGTATCTCTTCTTTCCTTTTCTTCTCTTCTTTTCTTCTCTTCTTCTTTTGTGTAGAGAGGCGGGTGCGGGGACTATGTTCACCTCATGTCTCTTTTTTTCTCTTCTATTCTTCTTTTGTAGAGAGGCAGGTGCAGAGACCATGTTTGCCTCATGATTGCTCTTTTCTTCTTCTCTTCTTCTTTTGTAGAGAGGCGGGTGCGGGGACCATGTTCACCTCATGTCTCTTTTTTTTCTCTTCTATTCTTCTTTTGTAGAGAGACAGATGCAGAGACCATGTTTGCCTCATGATTGCTCTTTTTCTTCTTCTCTTCTTCTTTTGTGGAGAGGCGGGTGCGGGGACCATGTTCACCTCATGTCTCTTTTTTTTCCCTCTTCTATTCTTATTTTGTAGAGAGGCAGGTGCAGAGACCATGTTTGCCTCATGATTGCTCTTTTTCTTCTTCTCTTCTTCTTTTGTAGAGGGGCAGGTGCAGAGACCATGTTCGCCCCATGATTGCTCTTCTTCTTCTTCTCTTCTTCTTTTGTAGAGGCAGGTGCAAGGACCATGTTTGCCTCGTGATCATTTTTTTTCTCTTCTTCTTTTATGGAGAGGCAGGTGCAGAGACCATGTTCGCCTCATGACCATTCTTTTTTTTCTTCTTCTTTTATGGAGAGGCAGGTGCAGAGACCATGTTTGCCTCGTGATCATTTCTTTCTTTTCTTCTCCTCTTCTTTGTGATGAGGCGGGCTCGAAGACCACGTCTGCCTCATGTGTCTTCTTTCGGTTCTGCTCTTCTTCTTTTGTGTGAAGAGGCGGGTCCAGGGACCACGACTGCCTCATGTGTCTTTTCTTCCTCTTCTTCTCTTCTTTTGTGTGATGAGGCGGGCTCGAAGACCACGTCTGCCTCGTGACTCCCTTTTTTTTTCTTCTTTTCTTTTATGGGATGAGGCGGGCTCGAAGACCACGTCTGCCTCGTGTGCCCCTTTTTTTCTTTCTTTTCTGCTCTTCTTTTCTCATTAACGCTTTCATGCTGGAGTGTATTTTTCTTAATATGCCCCCAGGTTGGGGTGTAGCTTCATTCGGTGTGCATCCCCCCTGAGGGGTGTGTGTTTTGCCTCTTCGCTTCTGTGCCCCCAGGCGGGGTGTATTTTTTGCTTCTACGTCTCCAGACCAGGGCGTGTTATTTTTTTTTTTGCCCCCGAGGCGGGGTGTATCTCTCTTCAAATGCCCCCGTGGTGGGGTATACTCTTCACGGCTTCTATGCCCCCAGGTGGGGTATGTTTCTTCTTCAGATACCCCTGAGCCAGGGTAGACCTTTCTTCATATGCCCCTGAGCCGGGACGTGTTCTTTGTAGCTTCTTATGCCCTCGAGGTGAGGTGGATTTCTTTCTTTGTATGTCCCCAGTCCGGGGTGTGCTCTCTTTTCATGTGTCCCCTGGTCGGGGTGGATTCTCTTCTCCTTATACCCCCATGGCGGGGTATGTCTTTTCCTTCATGTACCCCCATGTCGGGGTGTATTTCTTCTTCAAATGCCCCTAAGCCGAGGCGTGTTCTTTGGAGCTTCTATGCCCCCCCTGGCGGGGTATGTTCCTTCTTCAAATACCCCTAGGCCGGGGTGAACTTTTTCTTCAAATACCCCTGAGTTGGGGCGTGTTCTTTACAGCCTCCAGGCCCTCGAGGTGAGGTATGTTTCTTCTTCGTATGCCCCTGGCACGGGACGTATCTCTCTTCAAATGCCCCCGGGACCGAGGTGCATCTTGTGCTTCTTATGCCCCGCCCTGAAGCAGGGGTGTATCTTTTGCTTCTTACGCCCCACCCCCCCCCCCCCCCCCCCCCCCCCCCCCCCCCCCGAGGCGGGGGTGTGTCTCTTTACGGCTTTTGTGCCCCCGGACGGGGTATGTCTCTTCTTTAAATATCCCAAGTCGGGGTGAACTTTTCTTCAAATACCCCTGAGTCGGGGCGTGTTCTTTACAGCCTCCAGGCCCTCGAGGTGAGGTATGTTTCTTCTTCATATGCCCTTGGCATGGGGCGTAGCTTTCTTCAAGTGCCCCCGGAACGGGGTGCATCTTGTGCTTCTTATGCCCCGCCCTGAAGCCGGGGTGTATCTTTTGCTTCTTACGCCCCCCCCCCTCCGAGGCGGGGGTGTGTCTCTTTACGGCTTTTGTGCCCCCGGACAGGGTATGTCTCTTCTTTAAATATCCCAAGTCGGGGTGAACTTTTCTTCAAATACCCCCGAGTCGGGGCGTGTTCTTTACAGCCTCCAGGCCCTCGAGGTGAGGTATGTTTCTTCTTCATATGCCCCTGGCATGGGGCGTAGCTTTCTTCAAGTGCCCCCAGAACCGAGGTGCATCTTGTGCTTCCTATGCCCCGCCCTGAAGCCGGGGTGTATCTTTTGCTTCTTACGCCCCCCCCCCTCGAGGCGGGGGTGTGTCTCTTTACGGCTTTTGTGCCCCCGGACAGGGTATGTCTCTTCTTTAAATATCCCAAGTCGGGGTGAACTTTTCTTCAAATACCCCTGAGTCGGGGCGTGTTCTTTACAGCCTCCAGGCCCTCGAGGTGAGGTATGTTTCTTCTTCAAATGCCCCCGAGACGGGAGTGTGTTTCTTGGCTTCATATGCCCCGGACGTAGGGTATATCTTTTGTTTCTTATGCCCCCGAGCCGGGATGTAGCTTCTTGGCCTCATATGCTGCCGAGGCGAGGGGTATGTTGCTTCACGTACCCCCCGGGGGGGGGGGGGGGATGCATTTTGCCTCTACTGCCCCGTGGCGGGGTATATCTCTTGGCTTCTTACGCCCCCAAGGTGGGGTGTGTTTTCTTCTTGTGCCCCCCCGGGGTGAGGTATGTTGCTTTTTTCACCCCAAAGGTGGAGTGTACTTATCTTCAAGTGCCCCTGAGTCGGGGCGTACCTGTGTCTTACATGCCCCCCTGCGGGGTGAGCTTGGCTTCTTGTGCACCCGGGGCGGGGTGAGTTCTTCTCCCTTGCATGCCCCTAAGTCAGGGCGTGTTCTTTATAGCTTCCAGGCCCTCGAGGCGAGGTGGGCTTTTTTCTTCAAATACCCCCGGGAGGTGTGATTCTTGGCGTCATATTCTCCCAAGACGGGGTGTATTTTTCTTCTTCTCATGACCCCAGGCCGGGGTGGAGTTCTCTTCAGTTACCCCTGAGTCGGGGTTGATTCTTCTGCCTCTTATGCCCCAAAGTGGGGTGCACTTCTCTTCATAGCCCCCTAAGCCGGGGTGCAACTCTGCTTCTTCTCATGACCCCAGGCCGAGGTAGTCTCTTCTTCTTATGCTTATGTGCTCCCGCATCGGGGTGTATTCCTTTCTTCACGTGCTCCCCTAAGCCGGGGAATATTGGGTGTTCTGCTTCAGATGCCCCCCCGGGGGGGAGGGGGTATATATATATATATATATATATATATATATATATATATATATATATATGTTACTTCATGGACCCTGAGAACGGGATGTATTCCTTCTTCGAACGCCCCTAGGTCGGGGTTGATTCTTCTCTTCTTATGCTCCCCGGGGCGGGGTTTGTTTCTTCTTCAAATATCCCTAAGACGGGATGTAGTCCTTCGCCTTATATGCCCCCGAGTCGGGGTGGATTCTCTTCATGTGCCCCCCATGGCGGGGCGTATTCTCTTTATGTGCCCCCTGGAGCGGGGTTCGCCTCTTTATTTGTGTACCCCATGGTCGGGGCGAATTCTTGCTTCTTATTCCCCGTGGCATGGTATGGTCTTGGCTTCTTATGCCCTCATGACGAGGTGGATGCATGCTTTATATGTCCCCGTACCGGGGTATATTTCTTCCTCGAATGCCCCTAAGCCGGGGTGTGGGTTCTGCTTCTTATGCCCCGGAGCGGGGTATGCTTCTCTTCATATTCCCCTAAGTCGGGGTGTATTCTTTTGCTCTTTATTCCCCTAAGTCGGGGTATGCTTCTCTTTTCTTCTTTCTTTCTTTCTTCTTCTCTTTTTTTTTCTCTTTTTTTTTCTTCTTTTTATATGATTGACCAGGGCGGAGGTGCAGGAGAGCGCTCACCCCCTCAGAAAGGGGATGAGTGGTTCGCTCCACCGCATCAACCCCGCAGTGGTAATCTTTGTTTAGCACGGGTCTCGATGGACGTGGCCGTGCAACCCTCTCTTGTCAATTCTTTCTCTTCTTTTTCTTTTCTCCCCTTTTTTTTTCTTCTTCTTTTCTTCTTCTCTTCTTTTCTTCTCTTTCTTCTTGAACAAAGGGGGTTTGATTTCCCCTCCCTTCTCTTCTCTTTCTCTTCTCTTCTCCTTTTCTTTTTTTTTTAATAACAACCCCCATGTTTCCTGGAAGCTGCGTATGCTTCGAAGCAGCGTCCTCAAGGCCGCAAAGGCAGCTGCATCGAGTCTGGATTTTCTCCCCATAGGACTGGCGAAGATAGCACCTGTAATTCATCAAAGCAGGCAAACGTCGTTTATTAGGGGGCCATGAGGCCCTGAATCTCGGCGAAGAGATGAAGGGTGGTTTGGTCCCACCGGGCGTGCCAGAGTTGTGGACGCACTTTTCGTCACTCGTTATTCTCTCGTTGGTTTATTCGTTTATTAAGTGCGTGGGCGTGCCAGTCACAAAGTGACAACTTATTCGGGCTCCGAAGAGCCCATGGTGCGCTCGATCTGACTTCGTCAGTCGATTGTGTGGTTCGTGTCGGGACCAAAACCCGCCGCGCCATAAAGGTCACGGCGTCATTTACATCCCTCATACGAGGGAACACCCTTGATTGATCGCCGAGATTCAGGGCCTCATGGCCAAGACATTAATTGCATGAAAGGTCTATTACGCGGCATTGAAATCCCCACACGAGGGCGATAAGAAAACCATTCGCGGTCATGTCGGTCATATGTTGACCATTTAATGTTCGGACGAATGTCCGGCTCGATAAAATCGCGGTTGTCGCGGGAAAACTGGAGCGTATGTATGCCAGTATATGGCAATTTATTGTTCGGAAGAACGGAAAACGTTCGGCTGAACCTCGGCTGGAGCGGTTGGAAATCGGTAAATCTGTTGGCCCGGTGCAAGAGCAAGCTGCGACCATACTGCGGTGGGCCCCCCGCGGTCGAAACAAGACTTGTATGAGCGTCATTGATATTTCTGGTGCCAAGGGGGCGACGAGGGAATATCCCTTGAATCGGCTGAAAAGCCCTATGTCCGGAGAAGCGGGCGTTCTAAACGTGTCGGTCATTCAGGAGACCGTTTAATGTTCGGACGGGTGTCCGATATTGGGAATATCGTAATCGTCACGGAAAGACTGAGAATGTATGTGTGCCGGGACACGGCAAGTTTTATTATTCCGAGACACTGAAAACGTTCGATTGAATCTCGGCTATTATATCCGGAAACCCGTGAATCTATTGGCCCGGTGCGAGATCGAGTCGGGACCATACCGGGGGCGCCTACCGTGATCCAAACGGGGCTCGCGTGGGCAGCGTTAATATTTCTGGTGGCGGAGGGCAACGGGGAAAAGTCCCGTGACTAGGCTTCGGAACTGAAAACGTGTTCGAGAGGAATAGGCCGTAGACCGGAGATATGAGCCAGACGATGACCATGATCGGGACGGGCCCGAGGTCTAAATATGGCCCACGGGGGTCTTATTGATATTCCCATGGGAGGAGTCCATGGGTGGCGAGAGCCGTCTCGTTCTATTCCGATTCTGTCGGTTACTTGTGGACCTTTCCATGTTCGGGCAAGAGCCCGTATTGAGAGCGTGACAGGGGTGGACGCGACCCCGTACCAATGTATGCCGAGTTTACGGCAATTTCAATGAAAGAGCGGGAGCAAATCCCGATAGGAACGGGTCGGAATTGGTGAGCTATTGGCCCATGGCAATGCCGGCTCACAACCATGTTGGGGTAGGAGCCACCGGCTATGAAAGTCGCTCACGAGCCTTTTCATGTTCGGACATGGGTCCGTATTAAGAACTCGGCAGGAATCGACGTGAACCCGTTCAAATGTCTGCCGAACGCGCGGCAATTTCAGTAGCGGCTCGGAAGGAATCCGTCCGGAGAAACGAGTCTGGTTTAATCGGAATGTCAGCCCGAGGCGAAGTCAGGCTATGGCCATTTTGGGATGGTTCCCTAGGCTCAGGCCCAACTCGCAAGGGCGGTATTGTTGTTCCTTCGGCACCGGGTCGCGGGAGAGACGAGGCTGCGAAGCGGATCTCATTGTTTTATTATTATTTAAGAAGCGGTATCGTTATCGTTTGTAGATTTATAGATATATTTGGGTGGGTTCTTTATTAACATTTATTCGTTTTCCTTGTGATTGATTCGTTTATTATGGTTAACATTAGGTTTGTTATTATTTTGTTCGTTTTGTTATCATCCATTTACTTGTCATTTTTTGTTGAGTTTGTTATTATTATTTATTTATCTTGGTTATCATTTACTTTGTCTATTTATCGTTATTATTGTTTCTTTTAACCTTACTATTATTATTACTTGTTCCTTTATCATCCTTATTTATTTTTTCTTTTTAGATTTGTTATTTTTATTATTATTATTATTATTACTCATATTTTCTAGAGAGAGAATGGGCCATTGGAAGGCTAAGAGAAAGGTGTACCGCTGAAGGGCTGGGAGCTGTGCCGCTGAAGGGCTGGAAGGGCTGTGCCGCTGAAGGGCCTCGGGCTGTGCCGCTGAAGGGCTGGACGGGATGTGCCGCTGAGGGGCCTGGGGCTGTACCGCTGAAGGGCTGGAAGGGCTGTGCCGCTGAAGGGCCTGGGGCTGTGCCGCTGAAGGGCTGGACAGGTGTACCGCTGGAGGGTTAAAAGGGTGTACCGCTGAAGGCCAGGGGCGTACCGCTGGAGGGCCAAGGGAGCGTGCCGCTGAGGGGCTGAGGGAGGCGTGCCGGGGAAGGGCTGGAGCGTGCCGACGAGGGGCTGAGGGTGGCGTGCCGCTGGGGCAATCAGGGTGTACCGCTGAGGGTTCAAGGGGCGTGCCGCTGGGGCAATAGGGTGTACCGCTGGGGTTGAAGGGATTGTGCCGCTGGAGGCAATAGGGGTGTATCGCTGGGGGGTTCAAGGGGGGTGCCGCTAGAGGCAATAGGGATGTACCGCTGGGGGTTCAAGGGGGGTGTGCCGCTGGAGGCAATATGGGTGTACTGGTGAAGGTCCATCTGAGTGGAGGGTAGGGGCAGGCGTGCCGGTGGAGGTTCTTTCTTTTATTATTTGTTTTAAGGCTTTTCTTTTCTTCTTATCTTAATCTTCATGTAGTTTTATACAAACTTCTTCTTGGCTTTGTTCTGTTCGGCCCCTTCGCCGTGATCGGAAGCTCGGTATGGGGGTCATTAATTGGTCCAGTTCTCGTCATGGTGTCGGCAGTGGCTTGCTTAGTTGGAAGGTTTTATTAATTATCATGTTCGTTTGTTGCTTCCTTTTGCCTTATTCAACATGTTGTCATTTTCTCACAAAAATTCGGAAGCATCTCCCCTTGACCCGGGGCGTAAGGGAGATAAAGGGAACGCGCCCACATGGAGTGGCGGAACCCGACAATTGGAGGTGGGCGCCCAGAGGCAACAACACCTTTGTAGAACCTCGAAAAACGCAAAGGAAAGGGCTCGGGGACAGGGCCAAGGAGTATGCCGCTGAGGGCCTGAAGGGTGTGTGCCGGCCAAGGGCCAAGAGGGAGTGTGCCGGCCAAGGACCAATCGGGGTGTGCCGGCCAAGGGCCAATCGGGGCAAGTGTGCCGGCCAAGGGCAACGGGGTGTGCCGCTGAGAGCACAACTGGGTGTGCCGTAGAGGCACAATAGGGTGTGCCGTTGAACGGCCGAATGGCTGTGCCGCTTAAGGCACAGATGGGCGCGTGGGGGAGGGTAAAACATCCGAAGAAAGGGGGGAAGGCACGGTCAAACGCACGCAAACACCCAAATGGACGGAGATGATGAGAAACCCAGAGAACAAGGCTTTTTATTCACAAAGAACGGGAGGCCACAAAGGGCCAATATACTGCCTGGAGAAAGAAAAAAAAGGAGGGAGAACAACAACAACAAAAAGGGGAGAAATGAAAGTAGAAGGTGGGAAGGGGAACGGAGCATGGGCTCCTCCCCTCCCAGACCTCACTCCTCTCTTCTCTCTTTTCCTTCTCTTCCTCTTTGCGTGGACGGCAATGGACGGAGCAGCAGGAGGGGCGCCTCCCTCCTCTTCTTCTCTTCTTCTCTTCCCTCTTCGCACAGACGATGGCGGTGGGTGGAGCGACGAAGCCCCTCCCCTCTCTTCCTCTCTTCCCTCTTCTTCTCTTCTTCTCTTCTGCGTGTGTGGGTGTGTCTGTCCCTTCTCCTTTTTTTTGTGGAATGGGGGTCCCTTTATACTCCCAGCAGTGGGAGTATTCGAACACGGCCGTCGGAGGCGGGAAGCAACTCGTTATGATGGGGTTTGACTCCCCCGTCCTGGATGCCAGTGGGATAGCCTGCGTGGCCCAATCAGTGGTTGACACCTCATAGAGCTCACTGCACGCCAAGGATGTGTAGGGCATGGGCACCATGTCGTTTAGCTGTTGAAAAGGCTTGACGATGTGCCGCTGGCGGGCTGCACAAGTGTGCCGTAGAATGGCCAAAAAGGCGTGCCGCTGGGGCACAAAACGGGCGTGCCGTCGAAGGCCCAGCAGAGCGTGCCGCTGAGGGCCCAACGGGGTGTGCCGCTGAAGCCATAGGGCGTGTACCGCTGAAACTCAGAATGGGCGTGCCGCTGGAGACTGTGTGCCGCTGAAGCCCCATTAGGGCGTGCCGCTGGAGACCCCCAAGGGGTGTACCGCTGAAGGCCTTGGGGCCGTGCCGTTGAAGGCCAGAAAGGGCGTACCGCTGAGGGCCTTTGGGGCCGTGCCGTTGAAGGGCCAAGGGACCGTGCCGCTGAGGGCCAGAAAGGGCGTACCGCTGAGGGCCTTTGGGGCCGTGCCGTTGAAGGCCCTTGGGGCCGTGCCGCTGAAGGCCATTGGGGGCGTGCCGCTGAAGGGCCAAAATGGGCAGTTTTGAGCCAGTTGTGAGCACGAGTCGTGGCACATTTAATTTTCTTCGAGGCCCATGGATTGTGGGACTCTTGGTGATTGGTTTCTCTTCAATGTCGTGACTCCGGAGACGGCTTCACGGCAATGTGCATATTTGGGGAGTCCGGACGACCAGTCTCTCCGGGGCTTCTTCACTCGGCGTCGTTGTTGACGCGAGGCCGGGCATGATATTTGAGTGTGCAATTTTTGGTGTCCACAACCCAATAGACAGATGGTCAATTCCTGACTTCGTCAACTCAGAGTCACCTTCCTGTTGCTGCTCGGAGTAGTTTGGGGTGCCGAGGTTAGTTCGGTAGCCGTTTGTCTGGTACGGTTTCCTTCCACCTCCTCTCTAGCTTGTTCCCTACTCCTGCTCCCCGTCTTTTCTTTTACGACTTTCTAGCATAGCTTTACATCTTTGTAGCATAGTTTTCCCGCTTTACTACACCTGCTGTTTCTCCTGTTGTTTTGCCGTCCCGTGTTACTGCGTGTTTTTCAGTGGGGATCCGCGTGACCCCTACTGAGCTAGTGACACAAGGCTCACCCCTACTTTTCAGGTGGGTCGTGTTCGTTCTGCTTTCACGGTTCCTGGTGTGCGAGTTCGTAGCTACCAGCTGGTACCTTCGTCGGGCTTCCCCCGACTTTCTTGGTACGTCTTTTCTTTCTGTTGACTGTACTGTTAGACTGCTTGTCTTTCTTTTGGACTGGACTCTGGTATAATCGTTAACTTTAAACTGTTAATTAAAAAGTAATTTTATTTCTGCTACTTTAGCAAACCGATCTAATGAAATTTAATTGCTTACTATCTTATCTCTGTGGCTTCAATGTACTACACGACAATCCTTTTATCCCTTCGGAGCTTTACCGCTCTTGGGAGGCCTCGCGGGTTCCAAGTAGTATCAGGTGTATTCGATAGTCCTATCGAGTATATCTGGTATCCAGGATCCGGGTCGTCACAGAACACCCACCGACAAGCAATAGGGGTACCACCGGCTGGCCGAGGTACAAGGACCCAAGTACCACGAGATAGTAAGGCATATATTTCCTCATCCATAGCAGCCTTCCATTTAGGTTTGGATAGTGCTTCAGAGACAGACTTTGGAGGGTGAGCATTATAAATAGACAATGCATACTGGCGAAAAGATGGAGACAAAGCATGATACGAAATGAAGTCATCAAGAGGATGTTTCGTACTGGATCGTTTTCCCTTGCGAAGGGCAATAGGAAGATCCAGATCAGAAGCAGGAAGTGAAGTCTCACCAGTGGGAGGGGGAGCCTCCAGTGAAGAAGTTGACTGTGGCAAGACGGCAGGCGATGCACTATGGGTCCGTCGTTGATAGACCTATCCAAATCTATTATCCGCATCCCGAGGCTCAACACAACAATCAGTATCTGCAGCTGGCACATCCAGAGAAACAAGATCAAGAGGAATAGCTGAAGGAGAAGGCTGTGGAGAAGAGGGAGAATCATAAAAGGGCACAGACTCAAAAAAGGTCACATCAGCCACCACAAATGACCTCTTGGGCCGAGGGTCAAAACATCGATACCCCTTTTGGGTCCGAGAATACCCCAAGAAGATACAAAGAACATATCTGGGAGTCAACTTGTCATGTCCTGGTCCAAGAGTGTGAACAAAACACTTACACCCAAAGACCCGAGGAACTAGAGGAAACGGATCTTCATTGGGATATAAGCATGAAAAAGGCCTTTTATTATCTAACACCTTGCTCGGAACCCGATTAATAAGATAGCACGAGGTAAGAATGGCATCACCCCAATAGTACTTTGGAACATGCATGTGAAACATAAAAGTACGAGCAACATCAAGTAAATGCCGATTCTTCCTCTCAGCAACCCCATTTTGTTGAGAGGTGTAGGAGCAAGATGTTTGATGAAGAATTCCATGCATTGAACAGAAGGAAGCAAAGGATGACTGGACATATTCCTTGGCATTGTCAGTACGCAAAATTTTGATGGACGTGGAGAATTGATTTTGTATTTCTGAATAAAAAGATTTGAATACATCAAATACCTCTGAACGAGCTTTCAAAAGAAATAACCAGGTCATCCGAGAAAAGTCATCAACAAAAATGACAAAATATTGAAATCCAAGTCTGGAGGTGATAGGAGACGGTCCCCAGATGTCGAAATGTACAAGATGAAATGGAGCAATGCTCCTTTCACTATTACTAGAAGGAAAGGAGACCCTATGATGTTTCCCAAGCTCACAGGCTTCACACAAAAGTCTATTTGTTGAAGAAGAAACGGGAACAATCTCACGTAGCCTGGAAAGAGGTGGATGTCCAAGCCGACAGTGCCACTGAAAAGAAGTATCAGATGCTGAGGAAGCCTTGTGTCTTTGGAGAGGTCCATCAACGAGGTAGTACAATCCTCCAGATTCATGACCGCCACCAATCAACTTCTTCGTCTGGAGATCCTGAAATATACAATAAGAAGGATAGAATGTTACTGAACAGTTTAAGGACCGGGTCAAAGAACTACTAGATAACAAGCCAATGGGAAAGTTTGGAACATAAATGACATCTTTCAGGGTTAGAGATGAGGTATGAACAGTCCCTTTTCCAGCAACAGAACTATACCCATCCGCTACAGTAACAGAAGGGTGAGTATTAGATAAATGAAGAGAGGAGAAAAGGGAACGACTACCTGTCATGTGACAAGAAGCACCAGAATCCACAATCCAGGAGGAATTGTGGTGAACTGCAGAGGCACTACCTGATGCGGTGGCATGAAAGGATGAAGAATGTGTTGAAGAGCCTTTTAAGAGCCGTTGGAATGCCTCGTACTCCTCGGGAGACAGTGTAACCCCTTTCTCAGATGGTGGTCCTATAGGTGACTGCTGCACAGGCTGTGGCATAGACTCCGGGGTGATATGAGAAATCACTAGAGGCACCCAGATTAGCAATAGGTCGCAGACGTGATCCCCCTTTGCCATATTTCTTCTGGCAAAAATTAGGCTGATGTCCAGTTTTGTTGCAATGAATACATGGAGAGCCACGACCACGGCCACGCCCCCCTGCGGCAAGAGCTGAAGCACTACCAGACTCTCCAGTCTCACTATATGTTGTCTCAGTCAGATTCAATTTGGTACTTGCTCTAAGAACACGAGAGTAAGCACTGGCCAATGTAGGAACCTGAGTGTCTGTAAGCAAATTGTCTCTAACATGTCCGAGATTATCATCCATTCTAGACAAAAACTTAGCAACGATAAACTCTTCCTTTTGTTTCTCCAGCTGAGTGGCATCTACAACACTAGGCTGATACAGTTTTAATTCACTCGAGAGACCCTGAATTTCAGCAAAATACTCAGAAATAGGTCTTCCTTCTTGCTTTAGAGTGAACAATCTTGAATAAATATTATAAATATGAGAAATATTTTGCTCTGCATAATAAATCTTTTTCAGAGTATCCCACATTTCTTTTGCGGTGTCTAAAAAGACAATACTATTGAAAATAATTTGTTCACAACTATTATTCAGAACTGAAATTACCATACCATCGTCAACTTCCCAAGCTTCATATGCCTTCTTATCAGTTTTCTCTGGAGGATCTTGCTCAATATGTCGAAGTTTTCTCAAAGAAAGCAGCAGAAGGCGAAAAGACCGTGCCCATTGAGAATAATTAGTGCCATTTAATTTTGTAGCAGTAGCCATCATATGATAAAATTTTCCGTCAGAAGTCAGGATAGAAGTGGACCCCGACGATTCTGTCATGACAACAAATCAAACAACCAAAGACTCTGTTGCACAAAAAAAGGGACTCAAACAATCTTCTTACAGCAACATAAGGGTCAGCACATAGGGAGAAGATTAGAAGTCCTCATGCGCTGACCATCCTAAATGAACGAGCCGGTGCGGAGAAAACTCTGTTAGAATATAAGGGTACACTTTCTTACCACCAAAGATTTTCTAGAGACTTCAAACCCCTTTCACCGCAGGGCAAGATCGGGACCGTGTCACCCGCCTGTGAGGGTCGCAAGGTGACAGGTCGCAACCCTCACATCCGACACGCCGTGCACACGAGGCCGGATGGTCGCACCGCCGCGGAGCCTGCGGAGCCCGCACCACCTTCGCTCTGCCTCTACTTACAGATCACCAGAGGAGAGAGCCGCACGAAGGGAGAGGGGCCGCGGCGGTTCCCTACATCAGGAGGTGGACGGTGTGAGGGCGAGAGAGCTGCGGACGTCTGCTTACAGTTCGCCGGAGGAGAGAGCCGCGTCCGACGTCGCTGGCGCTGGCGTGAAGGGCGCGGCGCGACCCGCGGTGGAGGTTCTCCACCGGCTTCCCTACATCGGGAACGCGAAGGGAGAGGGGCGCGGTGGTTCCGCGGCGGTTCCCTACGGAGGGAGGACGCCGCGAACGTGAAGGGAGAGGGGGCGCGGTGGTTCCGCGGTGGTTCCCTACGGAGGGAGGATGCCGCGGAGGTTCTCCACCGGCTCTGATACCATGTAAAAATTAGTGCAAAAAGTGTCTATTTTTTTTTAATTCAAGGAGATTACAATATATATGTGTCTGGGAACACACAATTAAGGGCCAGACACACACTAAGAACAAAATAACAAAAATACCCCAAACTTAATTATTTTAACATCAGCTAGTCATTCTGCGCACTGAATATTCTGACCCATGAGCATTCTCAGGTTGCTGAACAAACCTCTTTGGCCCCATTGCCCAGATGACATCTTCTCCCTGTTATCCGGTTGTCAAGGAGGAGCTGAGAGATTGGGTTGGGGTTCATGGAGTAGTTGGTGAGGTTTTTTTATCCTTTCTTGAGATGATCATGGGGTAAAGGAAGGAAGATGGCTGGTAGCTAAGAGGTATTGGGGTTTAATTAATTTGTAGTTTTGCTTCATCTAATTCCGTTCCTCAAATTTTTCAATGCCTTCACCGAATTCACTGCACATGGTTAAATTTTCCTTTCGAGCATCATAATGCAGCTGTATTAGACTTTCTTACAGGGTGATCTGCAAGCTTTAGAAGATCTTACATACGAGAGGAGGAGAGAGTTCCTGGAGAAACATCCATTGCCACAAGAGCTGCCTGTTGTGTCATTCCACACAGAAGCCAGTATCACGCCTAGTGTTCTGGTCTCGTTCTCTCACGTCGCACATGCAGAGCTCCCAGTGGTCTCTCTACTAGCGGATGGTCAACCGCCCAAGCTTCCTGTGGTAATTCCTCTTGCGGCAGCCATGGTTGCGTGTGCGCAGCTACTTCAAATAAGGTACGGCGAAAAGAGTGATGGACTTGTAACACGGAGGGATGCAGAGGTGCCTGGCTCTGTAGTGGTCCGTCCGGACAGGAAATCGGACCATGCTTGGATGGTGTACTCTTCCCTCAGTGATAACCCTGGCGAGGCAGATGCTTCCCAAGTATGTGAGGCTCTCCTGATGTTGCTGGTGGAGATGAGCCAGAAGCGTAGACATGAAATATCCATGAAAGAAGAGTGAGGAGGATAAGCAGAAGCTTGGACATGAGATCTCCGTGTCTTACACGGACAAAGCTAAAAGGGTGGACATGTAACGTTCATGAAAGTAGAGTGGCAAGATAGGCGGGAAGTGTAGACATGAAACTTCTAGAAAGAAGGGTGGTGGATTCTTTGATGTATATATTACTTTTCTTGCCAAATCTGAAGGCGAGTAGTGTATAATCTTTCCTTTTATACACGGCGCTTCGTCCTGGCAGGGATTCTGTACTTACTGTGTTTGCGACGTTTGCTGTTGCAGGGTAAGCAGGTCATGGTTTAGAGTTATATTAACATTAGCATATTAAACAGTGTGGTAGAGACTAGCGACCCCTATCGAGACGATATAAATTAATGACGTGAACTTGGGTGAAAAGTCGAAGGGCAGAAAGTGTATTTGAGTGAGTTCACTAGGAAGAAATGATGGACTTTTTTGATGAGCCTTCATCCCACAGCATGTTAGAAAAGCCCTCCGTGGGTGGGGGGGGGGGAGGGGGTTAAAAATTTAAACTCATACAAATGCCAATGCAACGCATAAAAAGGAAAAGAGATCACATATATTAGGCGGTTTTTTTCAGCCGGTTCCTTTGTATTATTTGGCTAGGTTCATTTGTCTGGTTCGGTTCAATAACTCGTCTTCTCGTTCTTCTTCTGCCCAGATCATTTCCCTCTCGATACCTATCATCGCCTTCTCCAGCTATCCCTTCGTCGGAATATCATGCGCGTCTCCGATCCGGAGCTTCGATCCTACGACGTGCTCTCTCCTCCACGATGGTCTGAGGTGGTGTTCCCTGGAGGCGGAGGGTGGGGATCCCATTGCGGAGGGGTGCTCCTCACGGAACGGTGTCCTGGTGAAGATTGACTCCACGGAGTCGAGGTGGGTGTCCCGGGATGCCGACGAGGAGGAGGAGGGGAGGCGGCGGCTGGGAGCTCTCACAGGGACGGCGGGGCGTCGGGTCTCCAGTCCGAGGACGACGAGGCGGGGGTGCAGCGACTGATTCGGACAGGGCCGCACATCGACTCCTTCGACGTGGAGGCTTTGGAGGTGCCGTGTAATGCCCTGGATCTCTATTGGATCTTTATTAGGTCTTTCGGATGCCTCATTTTCAACCGTTCACCATCTCTCTCGTTCTCTCTCGTCTCAAGGTCTTTCGGCACGGGGTGCACACCGTTGCGGAGCTGGCCGAGGCGAGGACGCGATGGAGTGATCGGGACGCGGGATGGGGCGTCGGTTTGAGCGTGGCGGGGGCGATCCCTCGGTGGATTCCAAGAAAGGCGCCGTTCTTGTTCCTGGCGGTTTTCGGCGTGGTTTAGTCGCTTCGGCATGCGGTTTCTTCGGTGGAGGTAGGGAGATGGATCACCCACTCGTCCTCTACGTTTTCCCTGTCCCTGCACGTCGTTTGATGCTCGAACGAGCGAGATCGGGCTCGTTGGTGTTTCGTGGCTTTCGTAGGCTTCGCCGAAAAACGTTGACGGTTTCTGGATCAGTTACTGTCAATGGACTCCCTGGAACGTCAGCATTCCATAGTCAGTTATTTCGTCTCGTTTGGTGGTCCTGTTTGACCGGTAGGGCTCCGGGAAGTCCGGTTGTCCTTTTTGGGTGATTTCGTTAGAATCGCCCGTTTCTTGCGATCCGTGCACCGTTTTGACTGACACTATAGTATGTCGGTTCGGGTCAGCAGTTTGGTCAAAATCGTTCTGACCAGGAGTCTTGGGCTTGAGCGGCCAAGACTTGACCGCTCATCCCTTGGGCGGTTCTTCCCTGACCGTCCATCCCCTTGAGGTGTTTAGGCGTCTGACCCTTGAACGGCCTGTCCCAGACCGTTCATGCCTTTAGGCGGCCCTCATGTGACCGTTCATCCCCTTGGCGTCGTTTTCTATTGTTCCGATTTTCCGTTCGTCTTGGCTTGTCCTTGTGGTCTGCTCGCTTTCCCGTGGGTGTCTTCTGACATCCTATGAGGGCTAAGACTACGCTATAAGGCAGCCAGAAGTCTTCTTACTTGTCATTGTCTGGTTCCGGTCAACCTGGGGACACCCAGTGGTTGACGGGAAGCCTTGCGTGTCTCGACGGTTCTGTCCAGTTCGAGACATGGTTCTGGATGCCTCGAGATATCATCCTACCTCGATATGCGTGTCCAGGTCTGCTGAGGGTCCCCGGTGTTCCCTCAGGTCTCCGCGTGTCGTTTCCTCCGACCGTGTCATTTTCTCGGGCTTAGGATTAGACCGATTGACGGCTTGTTCCGCTGTTTGTGACGATCTTGCCTCCGAGTCATGAGACCCAAGGATCGTTACGTGAGTAGGTCTAGTTGCCTTGTCTTGAGTCTATCGATAGTGGCTATGCTGCCATTGGTGCACCGAAGTACGTGTCGTAGGGTATTTTTGCATGTCTGTACTTCAACACATGTGTTTTGAGTCTCCGTGTCTTGTGAGCCTTCACTAGTCGTAGCCTTACGTCACGTTTCTCTTTGACGGCTCTTGTAGCTGGGCACTTTCCCGGTTTACGGTTCTTAAGCTAGTTCCATGGGCTCCCGGTCCAACCGTAGCGTCCTTCGGTGGGGGAATACTAGCTAGAGGCCTGGCTTAGGCAGTGGGCCCGTGTGTGCACACGTGGTCAGGGACTTTGGACTTACGTCGACGGACGTAACCCTGACTAGTCACTCGTTATTGTAGTTCCTGTGTTGTTCAGCTCATGTCTGCGACTCTGCCGAGACTTTAGCGGTACCGTAGGCGAGACACTTGTGGCGCAGTATAAGACGTCAGTGGACGCATCTGGCCGTTCTTGTAGTGTGGGGCACGCTAGTCACGTGGCATGTGACTCTCCGCATTTCTTGTGCGTCGTGGCCTTCCGGGTTGGCCCTCTCGTGGCCGTACTCGAGGTCAGTGTCCTGTCGTATGCATGACGTTCTAGTCATGTGTGGGGCTGTGTGCATGACGTTCTAGTTGTGTCGTCTACGTCTGCGTCTATCTAGGTCTTTCCTAGGTTTCTTTGTTTTCTTGCAGGTCTTTTCCAGCCTCGACAGATGGGCAACTCCTGACTTCGTCAACTCAGAGTCGCCTTCTTGTTGCTGCTTAGAGTAGTTTGAGGTGCCGAGGTTAGTTCGGCAGCCGTTTGTCTGGTACGGCTTTCTTCCCCTCTTCCTAGTTGCTCCCTATTCCTGCTCCCCGTCTGTTCTTTTACCGCTTTCTAGCATAGTTCTACAGCTTTGTAGTGTACTTTTCCTGCTTTACTACTCCTGATATTTTTCCTGTTGTTTCTGTCGTTCTGTGTTACTGCGTGTTTTTCAGTGGGGATCCGCGTGACCCTACTGAGCCAGTGACACGAGGCTCACCCCTGCTTTTCAGGTGGGTCGCTGTTCGTTCTGCTTCCGCGGTTCCGAGTGTGCGAGTTCGTAGCTGTCAGCTGATACCTTAGTCGGGCTTCCCCCGACTTTCTTGATACGTCTTTCCTTTCTGTTGACTGTATTGTTAGACTGCTTCTCTTTCCTTTGGACTGGACTCTGGTATAATTACAAATCTTAAACTGTTAATTAAAAAGTAATTTTATTTCTGCTACTTTAGCAAACCGATCTAATGAAATTTAATTGCTTACTGTTATATCTATGTGGCTTCAATGTACTACACGACAATCCTTTCATCCCTTCGGAGCTTTAACGCTCTTGGGAGGCTTCACGGGTTTCAAGTGGTATCAGGTGTATTCGATAGTCCTATCGGGTATATCTGGTATCCGGAATCCGGGTCGTCACATGCCGGGCGCTTCCAGAATGATAGTTCAACGTGCATAAGCCTACATATTTCTTGAGTGAATGCCTAAGAAATATGATGCGGGACGGACCACGGACACGACAAGCTCGCGATTGTCCCTTAGCGAGGGAAGCGTCGGACGTGCGCGTTTGAGAAACCGGCAATGAGCTAGGGTGGTCGGCTCTCTTTCGTGCCCGGATCGGGTCACGGGACGGTCACGCACTCTCTCGCAGCAGCGGTAATAAATAATATATAGCGAGCTAGATATCTCTACACATGCTCTCTAGCAGCGGCATACACAAGTATATATGAGTAAAGCAAATGCCGAGTCAGGGAGCGAATACGATACCTCCACGCTCCCGGCGTGGGGAAGACGGACCCAGCCGAAACTCGTACTCCCGGGACAATTTGTACACAAATATTATAACAATGAATTTACGGCCCACTCCATGCAGGGAGGTAAAAGGCGACACAATGGGGCCGGAGAGGACCGATTTTGGGTTGACGGGCGGCTTGTCGCGTAGCTTCGGCAGCACCCGAACTCATGATTGTGGGACCCGCGTGCTGGCCGGAGGGGCCATGTGGGACCCGGTGGCACCGCTGTAGTGGGGACACTTGGGGAAGCGCTCCCCGGGATGGCGGCACGCTGATTCGCCGGCCGGAGGCCGGACGGCTCCGATCGGCACCGGTCGGAATAACCGGCCACGGATCTGCCGGTTCTGTTTTTCAGCGCGCGACCCGACGAGATCGCTCGCTGGGACCAACCCCGATGTCGGATCGACGATCAGGAGGTACCGATGGAAAGCTCTCTCGAAATCCTTCAAGATAAGACTGGAGAGAGTAGCTGGATCTTCACGGATCTGGGCCTTAACTAATTTTGAAGCTGATGTTGTACAGTACCCGAATTCTCAGATTAGCAGAGAACTTTCCTGTGGATCACCTTTGACCACGAGGTAGACGTCCGAATCTGAAGTTGGGTCCTTCAGAAAAGTTGTAGATCTTCAAGAGAGGAAACCAGGGGTATTTTTAGATCTGTAAAATATGATGATTTGGATTTTCTAGAGTGTTTACACTAGACTGAGGTCGGATCTGGACTGATGCAGACAGAACTGTACATAAGTTGGAAAAGGAATTTATAAAAATATGAGATGAACTTTTTAAATTCCACGAACATTTGGAGAGGTAGAGGAAGGTGGACATAACTCCCAGTAAAATTGGGGGCTCCAAGAAAAATCAAAAAGTGGTCGGGAAATGAAAAACTCAGGGAAACTATCACTGTAGACAGAGATCTGGCAGAACTGGAATGATAGTTTGAACGAAAATTGAAAAATATCAAATGAAGGAAATATGACTTGAAATGTTTTGTGAAGATAAGGGTTCGAGAGGTGAACCACTCCTGAAAATTTCAGCTCTAGAGGAGGAGGGAGGTGGGAGCAGAAATTCGTGGAAGTTGCCTCCATCCTGGATGGACAGATTACCAAAGACGATTTCGCGGCGGCTCGATGGCGGCACGAACGGCGGCGGCGGCGGCACCGATGAACTCAGAGATTGAGGGGGAGGAGATAGAGGTGATACACTCTAGAAATGGGGGTTGGGGAAGAGGAAAACTAGAGGGAGAGAGCTAGGGGCGCAAGGACCTCCAAGGAACACAATGAATTTTCTTCCTTTTCCCTAATTTTCAATTGGAAAATACACCCTTTTATATGCTATGAATCTAATCCATTTTCCACCATTAGATCTAGGGATGGGGAGTGGATGGCCTAGATTAAGTGTGATCAACACACAAAAAAAATAAAATAATACAAGTGGAATGGGGCGCCCCCTTGACTAGGGTAAAGGGGTTGAATGGGTAGGTAGCCTACCTTTGAAAATTTTAACCCCTTGTCTCCCATGTGGTCAATTGGCATTCAACCCTTCTAGATGGCCACCTAGGATGGTTGACCAGTCCCACATAGGTGACATGGACCAATGGGAAAGGGCTGAGGGCCCCCTAGCTGGACCTACTACACAATTGCACAAAAACCCACACAATCCAAGGGAATGACGCATTGGCTTACAAAGCCGTACATTTGCGTACATACTTTCCCAAGGATATGAACACAAACTAAAAGGACATAAATGCAAAAGAAAATGTACATGCTCGACGTCGATTCTCATCAACTCTCCCCGGGTGGGAGGAACTCGACCCCATCGAGTAGGGGTATGGATGCTCGGGTACTCCGGCGGATACGTCACCGTGCCAAGTAGCGCAGGTATGCTCCACTCCAAGTGATCGTCACCTGCTCATTCCATATATACTCGATATGCACGAACTGCTATGGGCTAAAGGTGGACACTCCGGGTGGGGCACTCTCAAAATGGGAGGAGGCGGCTTGAAGACTCACTAGGAATCACCACTGGGTCCCTGTAGGTGACTGATTCGGGTATAGAGGTAGAACCGTTCCCAAACTCCTCGAGTGAGTCTACTCGCTTTCACACTCATAAGGGACTGATATCGACGAGCTTGCACACGACACATGCAGACTCACCATGCACTAACACACATATGCAAACCACACAAATAAGAAACCGACTCATGACTCGAGACAAATCTATGGTTAGTCCGACCCGTACATGGATGACGGCGGACCAGGACACCCGAACGTATGCCATGCATGCATCTGACGTAACCGGTGGTTGACATCATACGGAAATCCTAGACCTCCTAAGGTGGGCCATGCATGCATATGGGATGTGGATGTGGGGGGACCAAGAGTATTTCCCCTAGATGATGGTGTATCTTGTAGGTGTACGGGCTTGGTGGGCGTAGATGACCCGGCCCGTGGGGTAGGAGTGTGATAGTGGACTCCCTCTAAGAAGTGAAGTATATATGGAGAGTCTAAGGATCCACTAGGGAATGGGTCAAAGGGATCAAAGAAGGTATGACCACTTGTGGTGGGTTCCCACAAGTCACGGCCCCACGTGTAGAAGTTTTGAAGGCGTGGATAGTCACCTTCTTGAATTGTGACGGGTGGGACGGGGATCGTAGGCAAGAAGTATGATTCCTCTCTTGGACAAAAGGGTATGAATTCGGGCTCATCCGGTAGCGGGAGAAGTAGAAGAACCTCCGTGGTGACACAACCCACGGTGCACTCGGAGGTAATAGACCCGAAGCCTGGATGGGTGAAGTTAAGACTAGCGGGTTGGTCAAAGCCTCGCGCCAAAAGATGCGTCAACTTCCATTGTGAATCTAATCCCATGACAAGATCGTCCAATGTGTCAACATGGTGACTAGATCGAAATGTGGTATGGAAGGAGTTGACCGGCACTAAAGGGAGGATGGGGTCCATGGATGGAAAGGGAGGTGGGACCAAGCCATCCTTGAGCCAACTAAAAAGCGGCTCGGCGATGTATAGTGTACCCATTAGAAATACGGGTGGTTCGGGCCTTGGTGGCTCCAAATGAGATGGTTCCGAATCACGTTCGGACATAGAGGGTGGTGGCATTGGAGCTCTCGAGGGTGATGGAGGCGTGGTATCCATGGTGGGAAGAGGGCTTGGGGATGCTAGAGGTGAGGCCGGGTGAAGACTACCGGCTATGACCTCTTTGTGCTCGGGTTGGAGTAGTGCCCTCTCAATCCTATCCAGCCCGTCCGTAAATTGTTTCAAGATCTCGGCAAGGGTGCGGGTTGGAGTAGGGACCTTGGGGTGGACTCGCTCCTCGTCCCTCGGCCTAGGTGTGGTCCTAGGCTCGGCTATAAGCGGGGCTTCCACTCGGTTGGAGGTACTTGAGTGGGTTGGGATGGTGGTGCCAAGGGGAGGTTGGTTGGAGGTGACTGGGCGGGCCACTAGATTGGGGTCGCCTTGGTGGGCTTGGACGGCGGTGAAGGGGTGGGATTGGGTAGAGGTGTGCCCCACTTGATTGTGGGTGAGTTGGTGGGGTTGGTGAGTGGTATGACCTCCGTGGTTGGAGGTAGGTGGGCGGGGAAAGTAGGCTCTCCTAAGCGCTCTCTTCATCTCCCACCATGACTCGATGGGCCTTAGATTCCTATCCTCCCTCCAATATTTGATGTCCCTCCATGTTTCGACGGCTTCACCAAAAAGTCACCTTTTGGCAACATCGACTTGCATGGGCCCGTACATATTGTACACCTCGAAGTAGTCGTCCATAATGGCTTCCCACTCTAGGTAGTCACCTGGGTCATCGGACCCGTAGAAGTCCCAAGTTTCGGGCCTAGTGGGGTGATTCGGGTGGTCCTTCCATTTGAGATAGTATCGCCACCATGGATAAGATCCGGGTGTTCGGTAATCCATGGGACACGGAGAAGCTAGTGGATGGCCATGTCGACACTAGTACATAAACCAACTAGACAATGGACTACAACCCTAGACATGACGACCAAGACTCGGTACGTGGCGGAGCTAATCGATCCGAAGATCACTCGCGCAAGTGTGAGGCCTTCCCGATAGGCGTAGCCTAACGTTCGGACAACACCTTTTGATATACCGACTAATGGTATGCAAATGCAACTCCTAAGACCGACTTAGACACTTAGACTTAAATGACACTCTTTTTTTTTGTTTTGGACACCCTAGACTCAACTGGCGCTCTGATACCAAACTGATGCGGGACGGACCACGGACACGACAAGCTCACGATTGTCCCTTAGCGAGGGAAGCGTCGGACGTGCGCGGTTGAGAAACCGACAATGAGCTAGGGTGGTCGGCTCTCTTTCGTGCCCGGATCGGGTCACGGGATGGTCACACACTCTCTCGCAGCAGCGGTAATAAACAATATATAGCGAGCTAGATATCCCTACACATGCTCTCTAGCAGCGGCATAAACAAGTATATATGAGTAAAGCAAATGCCGAGTCAGGGAGCGAATACGATACCTCCACGCTCCCGGCGTGGGGAAGACGGACCCTGCCGAAACTCGTACTCCCGGGATAATTAGTACACAAATATTACAGCAATGAATTTACGGCCCACTCCACGCATGGAGGTAAAGGGCGACACAATGGGGCCCGGGAGGACCGATTTTGGGTTGACGGGCGGCTTCTCGCGTAGCTTCGGCAGCACCTGAACTCGTGACTGTGGGACCCGCATGCTGGCCGGAGGGGCCGTGTGGGACCCGGTGGCACCGCTGTAGTGGGGACACTTGGGGAAGCGCTCCCCGGGATGGCGGCACGCTGATTCGCCGGCCGGAGGCCAGACGGCTCCGATCGACACCTGTCGGAATAACCGGCCACGGATCTGCCGGTTCTATTTTTCAGCGCGCGACCCGACGAGATCGTTCGCTGCGACCAACCCCGATGTCGGATCGACAATCAGGAGGTACCGATGGAAAGCTCTCTCGAAATCCTTCAAGATAGGACTGGAGAGAGTAGCTGGATCTTCACGGATCTGGGCCTTAACTAATTTTGAAGCTGCTGTTGTATAGTACCCGAATTCTCAGATCAGCAGAGAACGTTCCTGTGGATCGCCTTTGACCGCGAGGTAGACGTCCGAATCTGAAGTTGGGTCCTTCAGAAAAGTTGTAGATCTTCAAGAGAGGAAACCAGGGGTATTTTTAGATCTGGAAAATATGGTGATTTGGATTTTCTAGAGTGTTTACATTGGACTGGGGTCGGATCTGGACTGATGTAGACAGAACTGTAGATGAGTTGGAAAAGGAATTTCTAAAAATATGAAATGAACTTTCTAAATTCCACGAAATTTTGGAGAGGTAGAGGAAGGTGGACAGAACTCTTAGTAAAATTGGGGGCTCCAATAAAAATCAAAAAGTGGTCGGGAAATAGAAAACTCAGGGAAACTATCACTGTAGACATAGATCTGGCAGAACTGGAATGACAGTTTGAACGAAAATTGAAAAATATCAAAAGAAGGAAATATGACTTGAAATTTTTTGTGAAGATAAGGGTTCGAGAGGTGAACCACTCCTGAAAATTTCAGCTCCAGAGGAGGAGGGAGGTGGGAGAAGAAATTCGTGGAAGTTGCCTCCGTCCTGGATGGACAGATTATCAAAGACGGCTTCGCGGCGGCTCGATGGCGGCACGAACGGCGACGGCGGCAGCGGCACCGATGAACTTAGAGATTGAGGGGGAGGAGATAGAGGTGATCCACTCTAGAAATGGGGGTTGGGGAAGAGGAAAACCAGAGGGAGAGAGCTGGGGGCGCAAGGAGCTCCAAGGAACACAATGAATTTTCTTCTTTTTCACTAATTTTCAATTGGAAAACACACCCTTTTATATGCTATGAATCTAATACATTCTCCACCATTAGATCTAGGGATGGGAAGTGGATGGCCTAGATTAACTGTGATCAACACACAAAAAAATAAAATAATACAAGTGGAATGGGGCGCCCCCTTGACTAGGGTAAAGGGGTTGAATGGGTAGGTAGCCTACCTTTGAAAATTTTAACCCCTTGTCTCCCATGTGGTCAATTCATTCAACCCTTCTAGATGGCCACCTAGGATGGTTGACCAGCCCCACATAGGTGACATGGACCAATGGGAAAGGGCTGAGGGCCCCCTAACTGGACCTACTACACAATTGCACAAAAATCCACACAATCCAAGGGAATGACGCATTGGCTTATAAAGCCGTACATTTGCGTACATACTTTCCCAAGGATATGAACACAAACTAAAAGGACATAAATGTAAAAAAAAATGTACATGCTCGGCGTCGATTCCCATCAAAATATAACCTTTCAAAATGAGTGCTCTCACTCAATACAAAGGTTTACATTTTTTTTTGGTGAAGACACCGCAATTTCCTTGAATGTGAGAGAGTTGAGATGGGTTAGGAAGGAAGCCAGATTTGGGTCTAGCCGTAGATATGGTAGCATGCATGTATTGAAGAATCAATTGAGTCAATTGATATGGTTAAAATCATAAATTGGGTGGGTACATCCGATTGTCACGTGTTCCACAGAAAAAAAGCATGAGCCAGTATGAACTTGGTTGATTCATGTAAAACCTTTAATGAAATTCCCTGTATCATAAGGATGTGATTATTCTTGGATTCTCTTGTCTTTGAGATCCACCTAGACCCCTTGGTAGATCTAAGAGTATGAAATTATATCAACATTGGGTCAGAGAGGGGTTTTATAATGGCACTGGAGAGGGGTTTATGATGGTACTGAAATTCTAGAAGTTGTGACGACATTACTTTCCATTTTGAAGCTTTAAACTAAGCTCCCTTGTTTGTTGAGTATCAGATTGTTCCTTTTTGTAAACTTGATGATTCACTTGAATGTTGTTTTTAACTGACGTCTGTCACCCAGTCCACATCATTTTTTTATGTAACCAATTCAAGTAAGGATTTTAAAATTTAAATTTCTTTTCTCTACCCAGTAAATGTTGGAAAAATTCTCTCTGTGCAGTATGTTGGCAACAGAAAAGCATTTCCCTATTTTGATTGAATGAGAATTATGCTTTTGCATAGCACAGTGTAGCAATAAAGATTTAGGACTGAATGAAAGGAGCAATATGTGCATGAAATTAATTATTTTTGTTTAATGTAATCATGTCTGCAACCTATTCTATCTTTTGATAGTTTCTCCTTTAAGCCTTTTTTGTCCATAGGGGGGCTAGAATGCTTTACTATCTAAGAATTTACTTTCTTGTACTCTCTTTCCTTATCTAATGTTTGAAAAAACATAGGTGTTGCTGTCTGGAGCCTTTGTCTAATGTTATCATCTTGTATATCTTTGGTGGATGAGTTAACTGAAGATAAATTGCTAGAATTTTATCTTGTCTAAAGTTTATTATGCATGAAAAAAGTGTCCGAGTTATTCAAGAACCAAACTATGAAGTAACATCTCTCATAGGGTGGAGTAGGGTTGTTATCAGGTTTTGGGTGGTGGTGGTTGGTTTGTATGTCTGGGGGTGGGTGGGTTGCTTGGGTGTATGGGGTTTTGTTTCTCTCTATGTTTTGCTCCCGGGACAGAGAGTTGTCTGCTGCTTTTTGTCTGTGGGAGTTTGGTGGGAGCGCTCCCTCTTGTGGAACGATTTTATTTTATTTTTTAATTATTTATTCATATGGATTTATTTATTTATTAGTTATTTTTATTAGGCATGTCAGTCACCTGAGTGACAATTTATTATGCGCTCGATCTGACTTGGTCAGTCGATTGTGAAGTCTGAGTCGGGACCAGAAGTCTGTCATACCATAAAGGCTATGACGTTAATAACACCCTTCCAAAGAAGGACAACCCTTGATTAATCATCAAAGTAGAAGAGCCCCAGGGGTAAAACCAATATGATTGGTATGCTCATTCATTTGCAGGATAGGAGATGCATGTGATTATGCAAAATAAGATATGATACTAATATACAGAATAAATTCAGTAGCATATCCCTTTATTTTGGTTTATGTCAAGTGGGAATATAGGACATCCATCTACGGAGTGCCGAGATGGACGCCTAAAGAAAGATGGGCGTAGCCCGAGATCCAAGAGGGTCTAGATGTGAAGGGACAATGTCCATTATCATGGTATTTCTTGATATCCCTTTGAGAAACCATCGGAGGACATGTAGTGGCAGAACTCCAAGAGTCAGCAGGGTTAGAAGAAAACACCGCAGTCAAACGGTATAATGTGGGGGTAAAACCCTATTAATTTAGCTCCCTTAGATTTGGATGAAGAACTATGATTCCCCATGATATGATGAAGGTGGGCATGAAGGCTGATGAGGTTGGGACATTGGGTTTAGACTGAGTTTAGGGCTCGTTAAGGTTGCTGGGAAGTTGAGTATTTGAATAATAGTCGGCGCTGAGATGAACCGGCACGGATGGGAACCGGCGCGAAGGCAAACCGGCGTGGCATGGGAAAATAAGGTGATCGGCGCGATGGAGTCTCGGCACACTCATCTCGGCGTGACGGCTTTAGTATAAGAAGGGGGCCTCGGCCTGGGAAGACTGGCAGAGAGCGGTCGGCGCGGGCGGTCATTGGCGCGCCTGCCACTCGGTGTGGAACCAGCGCCCAGAGGGCACTGCGTCGGAAGGCCAATGAAGGCGCCGATGAGGGAGACCCGAGGATTTGGGGCTTTAAGGCTGGGGGTTTTAGTGGGTTTTATTGAGGGGATCTCTTGTGTTTAAGCAAGGCTTCATGGGCTCTGGCGACGATGTTTAGGCGAGCGAAGAGGGGAGGAGAAATTCATCCACAGAAGGTCTAGGGAGACCATGTGACCATAATGATTATGTTCCCCTTTTATAGTGAGCAGAAAGCCATGAGATAGTCTTTCTCAGGATTTTGCCACATCAAGTGGGGTTAATTCATCAATTTTAACGAAAAATATCACGCGATATGATAAAGCAAGGATCGTGAATGAATTTCGACAACATCTCCCCTTATTTTGGAATGTGCCAAAAGGAGACTATAGGTCATCCATCCACGGAGTGCCGGGATGGAAGCCAAAGGAAGGATGGGCGTAGCCCGAGATCCAAGAGGATCGTAACCCAACGGGACAATGTACACTCATCGTGATATTTATTAATATTCCCTCTGAAGGGGCCATAGGAGAACGTGTAGTGGCAAGCCTCCACAGGCCAACGGGGTGACATAATGTAGGGGGGAATTAACCCCACTGATTTAGCTCCCATGGGCTTGAGTAGAAGATTGTTGCTCCTCCCCTGGACGATAGGGCTTCATGTTGAGGATTATAGGGCTCGGGGGCTCCTGAGGGTATCGGCACGAAAGGGTCTTGGCATGGCTGACCTCGGCGCGACAGGAAAGGTATGGAGGTCTCGGCGCGCTGGAGGGTGAATGGCCAATCGGCGCGAATAGCACTTGGCGCGGAACTTGTGCCGAGGGAGGTGGGTCGCGCTGGGAGGCCGTTAAGGGGCCGATAGAAGGTTTCTGAGGGTTCGGAGGGGTTTTAAGCTGAGGGTTTTAGAGGCTTTATATGAGGATTTTAAGGGGTTCTATTCAGGGATTTTGAGATGCTTTGCCTAAGGTTTCGGGGGGTTTTATTCAAGGGCTTTAAGATGGCCTGAAAGGAAAGAAATCATCCCGAGGAGAGGAGGGTTTTCACTCTGGAACCTCACTGGGAGCCAGGTTACTAGTTGAATCACATGAGCTTTGATTCGAGCATATCCCTCATCATCTCACGAACGAGAAGCCATGAGATGGACTGTCTCAGGCTCTCATCGTGGTTATGAGGTTGAAAGTACAGAGGCGATGCGATAGAAACCACTTAGATGATATGAGGGACATACATACAGTGGAATGAAATCTATTCACAACGGCTATCGAATACGGTAGATTTCGGAGAGGCAGAGAGAGAGGAGGAACTTCAGCATCTCATATTTCTATTTCATCCAAACAAAGCGCATACATTTAGTACAGAGGAGAACCATACTACAGGAATATGCATATAGGCTAAACATCAAAAGAAAGCTGTCGGACTATACCGGTACTTGACATCGACCAAGGAACAACCCTCAGAAGTAGATTAGAGAAAACAGATCGAAATAAGAGACGGGGAAGGGGAGAATATAGCCCCTGAGGGCATTTAATAGACAGCTCCCACCTTGAATCTTCTTCCCAAGACTTCTATTGCTCTCTCTTTCTTTCGAATCTCCTTCAGCGGACTCTCAGACCCTCTTCTTTTCAGTGGCTAGCCTGGCTCTGATCACCTCTCTGCTCCGTGTCCCCCCACTGTCTGTCGAAGATAAGAGGTTTTATAGAGGGGTGGCCCTCTTTCATCGGCACGGGCTCCTCCCGGGGAGGTGTGGCATCGGCGCGACAGGAATGCAGCATCTCGGCGCGCTCATCGTGTGTTGGGCTTGGGCCCATCTGCTTGATGTATCGGCGCCAATAGGGCCTTATCTGATGGGCCTTCTTCATCGGTCATATGGGCTTCTTAGAGTAGATGTTTGTTCTCCCTGAGGCTTGCTTAACACCTTGCATCCACGAACATGTATGAGGCTATGTGAATCTCATTTTATGAGCATCAGAATTTTCTGAGGATCCCTTTCAGCAGGCAGGTGATTGCCCGGGTGTTGACGTAGTCTTCATCAGCTTGGCTATCTGAACGATAGCCATGCTGGATAGTAGCTTGGCCAATAATGGCTTCAGCCGGACAGAATGTCAGGGGTGGTGGATCTCTTCTATTCTGATTCTCAGAACTTCCAGGGATGACATAGAAGCCGCACTCTTGATTGCTCTTCAAAGCCCTGAGCTTGCTTTGACTTCTTCTTTCATCTATGTATATTTTAGGTGTCAACACCTCTATACTTGTAACTTTATTCCTTTTCTTTTATATAATTAGTGTTACAACCCACTCTCAAAAAGGAAAAAAAACATCGCTCATAGGTTGCCTCCTTTCTTGAACATTAATTCGGGCTCCCTACTGACTTGTGTACTTGAGAGGTTCTTTATTTAGATAAACGTCTGCATATGTCTATTGACCATTCATTAATATTTTTATAGTTTAGTGAATGATGTTTCTAATCAAAACTTAAGTTATGCAGCCATTTCCTGATCTCTAAGGCAGATTATGACTATTGCATCTCAAGGCACATATATTTGTAGAGCTGGAATTGCAAGATAATTGATATTGCTGAGGGGATTAAGAGAAGTCTCTACGGTTGAAATTATATATAACAACTTCCCTCATGGACAAGGATTCTGCATATAGCCTTTTTGTGAATGATGGCTCCTTTATGGAAAAGTTTAAACAACTTCAGCAAGAGAAAAAAGAGAAGGAGTGTCCAAGAGAGGTGTCTAAATCCACTATGCCATCCGGTTCATCTATGCCTTTGAGAATGAACACAACCAATACTTTCTTGAGTAAGAAACCACTTGATATCAAGGTGAATGATATGAAGAAACCTAGCACATCTACCTCAGGCTGTAAACTTGCTTTCAGCTTGAAAAACAAGTCAAAAGTTGCACTAGCACCTGTGAAATTAGGTGCAGATGAAGATGAACTTGAAGAAGATGCTGAAAATGGGCATAATGATGTCTCAACTAAACGACAGAAGTTAGGTCAACTTGATGTCTCCGCTGCTTCATCAGGGCATGGGGATGGTAATTTCTACTTAGTTGCATATCCTTTTGCCTAGAGAGCATGATTAGGAGAGCATTTATCTAATATTTTGACTCATTTTTTTCATTAAGCTGGTTTATGTCATTATTCACCCAGTCAAGATGTATGTAGTGATGGATGGCTGCCTTAATTCTGTTTTCTTTTTTTGTGTGGGCAGGGGGGGGGGAGGTGACCTTAATTCTGTTTCTTCACATGCAATCATGTTGCTGGAGTTTCACATACTTGCTACTGATGTTTTTGATTTAATTGTCGCTAACATGGTTCCACGAGTATTTAGAATCGTGCCATCTATTCCGTATATGTTTGTTTCGTATATGTATATGCTGTAGTGTCCTTCTCCAGTAGGTGATTGTTGTTTACATGGGAGACCTGTTCTGCTACTCACCAGTTGCATAGCTTATTTTCTCCTATTTTGTTATCATGTTGGATACATGTCTTTCTTGAATTTTTTCTGATTATTTTATGTAGAGTGAAAACAATGTAGTTCTGCAGGATTTGGTGCATTCCTCGCCGGTTATCGATATGCGGAATATATTCCTTTTCTTGGTCTGCTTTTTGATGACATGTTACAAGTCAAGACATAAAAATGTTTCTCTAAGTGCATTCCTTGACTTTTATTTAAATTTAACTTTGTTCTTTTCCTTTCCTGACATTTCAATTAAAACCATTTCCCCCCCCCCCCAGCTTGTTGAGAATGTATTTCATATGCACATCATCTTCATTTGCAAGCCTTATGTCAGTAATGCACATGCCACATAGAGCCGACATGCATATTTTAGACTTTTCATTTTCCAGCATATGCTTCCACTATGATGAAAAGGCATCTACCATTTCCCATTTTTTTTATGAGATGACACTCATTGTAATGCCCTGGATCTTTATTGGATCTTTTTTAGATCTTTCGGATGCCTCATTTTCAACCGTTCACCATCTCTCTTCGTTCTCTCTCGTTTCAGGGTCTCTCAGCGCGGGGTGCACACCGTTGCGGAGTTTGCCGAGGCGAGGACGTGGGGAAGAGCGACGGTTTGAGCGTGACGGGCGCGATCCCTCGGTGGATTCGAAGAAGGCGCCGTTCGCATCCGGGTGGTTTTCGGCGTGGTTTAGTCGCTTCGGTGGAGGTAGGGACCTTCCCGGATTCTCGGGTCGTTACAGCCCGAGACTCGAACCGCCGCCCACGAGCCGGGAGGGCTCGGAAGGGCTAAAAAGGAATGTGGAGGCACAAAGAAATAGGAAATAAAATATGACTATACAATAATTAACAGAATAAATAAACAACTACAGCTACAATAGAGTCTAGTCCAACAGAAAGTACAGTCTAGAGCAGTAAAAATGTACCACATCTCAAGTGAACACTCGGCCCGACAAGTTGGCAACTGAGAACCTCGCTCTACGCCCTCGAACCTCAAGGAAGAACCGCCACACCTGAAAAGTAGGGAATGAGTCTCCAAAACAGAGACTCGACAGGGATCCCGCGGAACCCCAACCGGAAACAACGGCGGTCACGAAAAGGAAGGCTACAAGAGCAACCACAACAGTAGGAACAGTAAACCCGGTGGCCGGTCGAAACCCGGCACTACAACTACTCCTACTGTACCAGAAACACGCCTCGACCTCGCGGTCGAGGCTACCGAACTACACTAGCACCGCTTACCGAAGTAAAAACCCACGGCAACCACACCGTAGAGGCCTGTCCCCCGGACACAGCCGACTTGGACACACTGTCCAAGGTGCAACCCCGACCATTCGATCGCGGGTACCTCACAACAAGATGCAACCTCGGTAAAGCCACTAGCACCAGTCTTATGGCGCAGAAACCGACACCCGCGCCACGGCGAAACAACCGAAACTCAACGGTCGACACGACCGGAAACTCGAAGGTCGAACTCACGAAAACTGACAGTCTGTCACTCTCTGTCCAGGACAGGAGTACCTCCCACTAGAAGCACAGCCGATAGCGTCCCCTGACGTCTTACACCGTGCCGCAGGTGAACTGCCTGACGTGGTAGCGCCTACCAAAGGCACGAACACCGCACAAGTAACCACAAACAAGTGACTAGCTGGGGTCACGTCCGTCGACGTGGGTCCAACCGCCCCCAACCACGTGTGCACACACAGACCGCACGTCCCTGGTCTGGCCCTCTGACCGGTTTTCCCCTCAGCTGGACTCTGGCTGCAAGACGTGGGGCCTAACAGAAACCGGTCCACAAACTGTCTCTAAGGGTGGGTGCCCGTACACCACTCCCTGGTGCGACCAGCACCTCGTACTGGTAGGCTACAACTAGTGGAGGGTCACTGAGAGAGTAGACTCTCAAGTCAACGGAAAGCAACGTCCGAACCCAACGAAGTACGGGGACCGTCCCACGTACCGGCACCGTCGCACGGTGACCACAGTCGGAGAAGAAACATGACTCACAGTCCACAGGCCGCATGCTCGGCCACGCAGAAACGCCGAAACACGGTTCCCAAGGTAGCTCACAGGCCGCCGCACCAAATCCCACTCTCAGGGAAAGGCGGGAACCCTCCAGCCCCAGGCTGGGCAACTGGACTCGCAGTCCAAGGCCACACGCATGGCCCACGCGTAAAGCACAGAAGCATGATTCCCAGGGCAACGCACAAGCTGCCGATCCGGTAACTGGACTCACAGTCCAAGGCCAACCACATGGCCCACTCGGGAATCATCTTCCAGGAAAACTAACGGCATGCGGGGGAGACCCCACCGCACACCCACCGACACGCGGTGACTCGGTCTAACGTAACACGAAAGCCTAACACGCGAGAAGTCACCCGGACTCTCAAACCCACGGGCACGCTAAACGAGGTAGCACGGTCCTCCCGACACCCTCAAAACACGGACACAGAATCCCATGGGTGTCTGGGACACTCACGAGACCGCATGTCGACCACTGGGTCCCCACCGAGTCGACCGGGGATCCACACATCGTGGAACAAGGCGGAGAACACAAAAACTCGCCTCGGTGCAACCCAGAGCCTGACGGTCTAGTCTTGGGCCGTCACAGTCTGTAACGGTCTAAGCCCTGACCGTCACAGCCACCCTAACGCACCCACACAGGGCCTTCAGACAACAGGCTGCAAACTTGCATGTGACGCACCCACCCTGGTGCGTTACGGTCTCTAACGTGCCAGCCCTGGTGCGTCACAGCATGTGACAGGCCAGTCCAGGTGCGTTACAAGACACGGTCAAAACCAGCTGTGACGCGTCCCGCTCGGTGCGCCACAGTCTGTAACGGACCACTCTTGGTGCGTTACAAGGTCGGTACGCGTCTGCTCTGACGCACCCCGACAGGGGCGTTACAAGGCTGTGACACGCCAGGCTTGGTGCGTCACAAGCCTTGACCCCGAACGGTCAAACCAACGCCTGAAAACACGGCCAGCTCATCCTGACGGTCCAGCCCATGCGCGTCATAGAGCTGTGGCGGTCTATCGTGGGACCGTCACACCCATAGACCACCAAAAGGCTAATGGGCCCTGTGACGCACCCATCCTGGGGCGTCACAGCATGTGACGTTCACTGAGAGGACCGTCACACCCTTCCGAGCGCGAAACGGCGGGAAACGACCCAAAACTCGATCCATGCCCCCATGCCTCCACGGGAGAGAGGGAAAACAAGGGGGAAGCCCCCAAATAGCCCCCAACATGCATCTAAGGCCTCAGATCGGCCAAAAACGTAATGAAACGGGAGATCGGCCCACAAGCCCTAAAACATGGATTTTTCCCAAAAATCCCCGATTACGCCCGCTCGGGTCACCACGGCCTACAAAACTCGCGGGAAAAGAAGAGCACGAGCTGGGGGTCCATCTCCCTACCTCCACCGAAGAAACGACGCGCCGTGGACGCCGATCCATGAAGAAATCGTCGTGAAACACTCGCCGGCTCGCGATCGCGCCACCGGGCTTCCACGCGCCTCCTCCGCCTTGATCCTCAGCTGTCCTCGCCCGCGCCGCCTCCACCTCGTCCCCGCCTCCCTCCTTCGGCCGCCGGAGAAGAGAGGGGAGAAAGAGGGCGTGAGAGAAGAGAGAGGGAGGGAAGAGAGAAATGAGAGGGGAGAGAGAAAAAGGGTTAGTATATATAGAAAAACCTGAAAATTCAAGAAATTCCAAAAATTACGAAAAATTACCTCCGCGATCCTCGGGAAGAGCGCAACGCAGTGGTAACGTCCCGGAGTCGGAGAACGCCACGGTTTCCCTTCAAAGAGTTCCGAAGGCACATCAGGGAAAAACACGTGTAAAGCACAAAATACACTCCGAGACCCACTAAAATGATTCGAAAAATATCCGAAAAATCCAGGGCATTACAACTCCCATGCTTTTCCTGTGTTGTGACATGCCCGAGTTAGCCTTCCCGTGGCTAGACTCGAGGTCTATGTGTTGTCCTGTGCACGACGCTCCGGTCGTGTCGTCTGCGTCTGTCTAGGTCTTTTCTAGACTTTCTTTTGCATGCTGTTGCTAGGAGTAGTTGGGGGCCGAGGTTAGTTTGGCTTTCCTCTTTTTCTCTTTTCCTTGCTGCTCCCTACTCCTCTTTCCCTTTCTAGGCCTGCTTGCCGGTTCGGGTTATTCCCATCGTCCTTACCTGTTCCCTACTCCTGCTTCCCATTCTTTTACAACTTTCTAGTGTTGTTTCTCGATGCTGTTCCTGTTGTTCTGTGTTACTGCGTGTTTTTCAGTGGGGATCTGCGTGACCCCTACTGAGCCAGTGACACGAGGCTCACCCCTGCTTTTCAGGTGGGGTGACGTGTTCGTTCTGCTTCCGCGGATCCTGGAGTTCGAGTCATAGCTGCCAGTTGGTACCTCCGTCGGGCTTCCCTCGACTTCTCGGTACGTCTTTTCTTCCTGTCGACTGTACTGCTAGATTGCTGTCTTTAGCTTTGGACTTGACTCTGGTATAGAATTGTTTAAAATCTGTTAATTAAAATATAATTTTATTTCTGCTACTTTAGCAAACCGATCTAATGGAATTTAATTGCTTGCTGTTATATCTGTCAGTTCAATGTACTACACGACAGTCCTTTTTCCCTTCGGAGCTTTACCGCTCTTGGGAGACCTCGCGGATTCCAAGTGGTATCAGGTGTATTCGATAGTCCTATCGGGTATATCTGGTATCCGGAATCCAGGTCGTCACAGTTGGTATCAGAGCGTTGTTGTGTGAAGTACATGGGAATCTCAGATATACAGTGTCCAGAGTCGCTAAGTCCAGTACAGTATTCAGCTGGCGTTAGGTTTCGTGATTCTCGTTTATTACTGTCGTGGGTCTTTTCTCGTTGAGCTGCTCGATGCATGACTCGTCCCTTGTAGTCGTGTGATCAGCTGCCGTTGTGCCTTGATGTGACCCATCTTGCAGTTGTGTTCCGTGGTTCTGTGTCCTGTACGGAGCCGAAATCCTGCGAGTGCTACAGTTGTTGTTGTTTTTGTAAGTGCTGTTTCTCTATGATTTTGTTTATCTATCATGAGCACTTTGTGGACCAACTCATGTCGGATCGCTTTGCTATACTCTCTTCCCTGGTAGAGTTAGCTTGCGACTCGATCAGATGTTTCGTGGTCCGGTGCTGTCGTCTTATCGTTATTCCTCGTGTTTCGTGTCGTTTTGTAGTTATGTTGTCGGGTTGTTCTTCCCTACTTTTCCTTTGTTAGTCCTTAAATTTTGAGGATGAAATTTCTTAAAGGAGGGGAGGATGTAATGCCCTGGATCTGTATTGGATCTTTTTTAGATCTTTCGGATGCCTCATTTTCAACCGTTCACCATCTCTCTTCGTTCTCTCTCGTTTCAGGGTCTCTCGGCGCGGGGTGCACACCGTTGCGGAGCTGGCCGAGGCGAGGACGCGGGGAAGAGCGACGGTTTGAGCGTGGCGGGCGCGATCCCTCGGTGGATTCGAAGAAGGCGCCGTTCGCGTCCGGGTGCTTTTCGGCGTGGTTTAGTCGCTTCGGCGCGCGATTTCTTCGGTGGATGTAGGGAGATGGACCGCCACTTCGTTCTGCACGTTTTCCCTACTTCCGTGCGTAGTTTGGTGCTCGATCGGGGGAGATCGGGTCGGTTTAGTGAAAACTGTAGCTTTTGGGGTTTTTAGGGTTCGCCAGAAAACGGCAACCATTCTTGGTTTAGTTAGTATCAAAATGACCGCTGGGATGTCTGGATCCCATTCACGTTAGTTTCGTGTCGATCGGTCGTCATTCGAGGCCGATAGGAGTCCGGGAACCTCGGTGACTTGTTTAGGGTCGATTTTTCTAAATCGCCCCGATCTCTTGTTTTAATGCATGCATGTGGGCTTTTTAGCCTCCAGATGTTATTTTTCATGGTTTGCCTCTGTTTTCCCTACGTTTCGGCGTGAATGGGGCGTGGAACGGGCCGATTCAGCCTTCCCCTTGATTTTCCTGCCGTTCTCGGTTTTCCGAAATGATCGCGGTTCACCAGTAACCGCGTTCACTTGGTCGCGGTCCTAGGAGAACCGGGTTTACCCGTCCGAGAGAGTCGGCAAGAGTCGCGGTCTTGCGACAGACTGCGTTAGTCTAGTCGCGGTCTTCAGGCGACCGTGACTGCGTGGTCGCGGTCCTCCGGTGACCGCTACCATATTTTGGCGTCTGGCTAGTCGCGGTCCCCAGGCAACCGTGACTGCCTGGTCGCGGTCCTCCGGTGACCGCGACCATCGTTTTGCGTCAGGTTCGTGTACCACGTCTATGGTGGTGCGCTCGGTCCTGTTGTGGCCGTGATGGCTGTTGGGCTTTTCGGTGTGCGGCTGTGTGTTTGTTAGTCCGTTTTAGGTGATGTTAGGGGCTGTTTAGAGGTAGATTTGTGGCGTGTCTGTGTGTGTGTCTATCTAAGTTAGGGTGGTGTCTGTCATTCCCGTGGTCTGGCCGCTTTCCCCGTGGACGTCAGTTGATGTTCCTATGAAGGCTAAGACTCGGTGGTGTCTGTCGTTCCCGTGGTCTGGCCGCTTTCTCCGTGGACGTCGGTTGATGTTCCTATGAAGGTTAAGACTACGTTTCCGAGTCTGTCGGCAGTTTCTTGTGCTGCCTTTGGTGTTTAAGGTACGGGTGACAATGCATGTCTGACTGTCTGTACTTCAGCTCCGTATTTCGTGATCTTCTTGTGTTGTTGCCTTCGTCACAAACTCGTTGTGACAGCTCGCGGAGCGGGGCACTTTCCGAGTATACGGTTTGTAAGCTAGTCTCCGTCGGCTCCTGGCTGCACCGTAGCGTCCTACGGGGGGAGAAAATTAGCTAGAGGCATGGCTCTAGACAGGAGCTAGTGTGTGCACACGTGGTCAGGGGCAGAGGACTGACGCCGACGGGCGTGACCCTGACTAGTACTTGTTACTGTGGTACCGCGTGGGTCTGCGTGTAACGACCCGAGAATCTGATTACCGGGAAGGCCCGATAACCCGAGACTCGCACCGCCACCCACGAGCCCGAAGACTCGGAAGGGTTAAAAGGATGGTGTGGAAACTACACAAGTATCACAAATAATTACAGAAATTAAACAGTTATAATATTAAGCAGGAAATAAATTAACTTTTTACATGGTCCACAATATAAAATAACAATAACAGTAGTCCACAACTAGTACAATGACAGAAAGAAAAGTACAGCTACACGGGGCATCCCCCGGCTCTGACTTCTGGCACTACCTCTGGGCACCCGCACCACGCTGCGCTCCTGACGCGCTCCCCGAAGGTGGCGCCTCACCTGAAACACGGTGAAAACACGCAGGGAATGAGTCTCGGAACAAGACTCAATAGGGATCACTCGAACCCTACCTCGTAAAACGAGAAACCACTACACTAGCGGTAGGAAAGTACCTCGGAAGGAAAGCCCTGTACTCTACAGAACTAAACCCTATGGCACGCAAACTGACACACGTGCCACGGTACGAGAAGACCGAAACTCAACGGTCGAACCGTCAAAACCTGAAGGTCGGAAACGCGCGACTGACAGTCTGACACTCCGTACTCGACAGGAGTACCACCCACTAGAAGCACAGCCGGTAGCGTCCCCTGACGTCTTACACCGCACCGCAGGTGAACCGCCTGACGTGGTAGGTCCTACCCGAGGCGCAAACACCGTACAAGTAACCACAACAAGTGACTAGCTGGGGTCACGCCCGTCGACGTGGGTCCAACCGCCCCCAACCACGTGTGCACACACAGACCACGCGTCCTAGGTCTGGCCCTCTGACCGGTTTTCCCCCGCAGTCGGACTCTGGCTAAGACGAAGGGCCTACGGTAACCGGTCCACAAACCGTCTCGAAAGGTCGTTGCCCGTACACCACTCCCAGGTGAGACCAGCACCTCGTACTGGTGGGCTACGACTAGTGGAGGGTCACTGAAGGAGTAGACTCTCAAGTCACGGAAAACAACGTCCGAATCCGACGACGTGTGGGAGCCACCCCACGCACCAATCCCGTCGCACGGAGACCCAAGTCGGACAGAAAACGGAGTTGCCACCCTCATGGGGCAACCAGGCATGTGACGGTCTATCCTAGAGCCGTCACAAGCAAGTAACGGTCCGGGCGAGACCGCTACACCCAAACGGCGGTCTAACGCAGGCCGTCACTCAATCCGAGAAAAGGGAAAGTAACGGTGCAGGCCCAGCGCGTTACATGGATGTAACGCACTTAGCCTAGCGCGTTACACGCCCCTCCGCGGTAAAAACCAAAAAGGGATGTAACGGCCCTGCCTGGGCGCGTCACTCGCATGTAACGCACCTGGACCAGCGCGTTACATGGCCCTCACTCCTGGGGTGAACACAGGAAGTAACGCTCCTGCCCCAGGGCGTTACACGCATGTAACGCACCTAGCATGGCGCGTCACATGGCCTGACCCCCAACGGTCAAAACCCAACGGTCGAAAAGCCTGTGACGGCCCGGCCCAGGGGCGTCACTCGCAAACGGCGGTCAGTCGCAGGACCGTTACAGTCCTCGACCCCGAAGGCCAACACTCAGGGAAAGTAACGCACCCCTCTAGGGGCGTTACAGGCATGTGACGGTCACTGGAGTGACCGTCGCTTGCCCCCGAGCACGCTACGGCGGGAAAACCCCAAAAACTTCGACCACGCCCCCGTACCTCCACCGGAGAGGGGGAAATCAAAGGGGAAGACCCCTGGGGACCCCTAGCATGCATCTAAGCCATCCAAACGCGCAATCGCGGGATAAAACCATAGATCGGGCGAGCTCTCCCCAAATCATGGAAAACCCCAAACCCGCTCAATCAAGCCCCTCTCGGCCTCCCCGCGGCCTACAAACCACGGAAATGAACGGCAAGAGGCTAAGGGACGCCACCCTACCTCAATGGAGCAAATGCTCCGCCGGATCGTTCGTAAACCACGAAGAACGCCTTAGAAAACCCTCGTTCTTCAAGCTCCCTCGCTTGCCGCACGCCCCCACGCTCACCTCGCCGCCGCCCACGTCGCCGCACCGTCGCCCCGCCGCCGTCTGCAGCCGAAGGGGAGCCCAGCCGCGTCCAACCGGGAGGAGGAGAGGGAGAGGGAGAGGTCACGGTGGAGGAGGAAGAAGGAGGAAGAAGAAGAAGAGAGTGGGGAGAGAGAGAAAATAGGGGGGTTTTATAGAAAATCCGGAAAATCCGGAAAATTCCGAAAAATAGAAAATTACACCCCCGCGATCCTCGGAACGCACCGATCGCAACGGTACCACTCGTGCCCAGGTGAACGGCCTGGTTCACCCGCAGCGAGCTTCCGAAGTAAAAGCCGAAACACACTCCGGGAATCGGAAAACACGCGCGGAAAAGCCGCGGAACGCCTCCGGGCCTCCGAAATGACTCCGGATCGCGCCGATCCGAACACGAAAGATGTCCGAAACGAAATTTCAGACACAACGGAGCTGGACACTACGAAAACCAGATCCGGGACCCACGAAGAAGGATCCGAAAGGTCTGGGATATTACACTGCGACTCGGCCGAGCTCGCGTAGACGCGATCGGTTGGTAGTCGAGACACTTGTGGTGTTTGTTGCGGTACAGTGTAAGACGTCGCGGACGCATCTGGCCGTTCTCCTGATGCGGGGGTTCTCCGGCGCTTGGCACGTGACTCCCGTGCATTTCCTGTGTTGTGACCTGCCCGAGTTAGCCTTCCCGTGGCTAGACTCGAGGTCTGTGTGTTGTCCTGTGCACGACGCTCTGGTCGTGTCGTCTGCGTCTGTCTAGGTCTTTTCTAGACTTTCTTTTGCATGCTGTTGCTAGGAGTAGTTGGGGGCCGAGGTTAGTTCGGCTTTCCTCTTTTTCCCTTTTCCTTGCTGCTCCCTACTCCTCTTTCCCTTTCTAGGCCTGCTTTCCGGTTCGGGTTATTCCCCTCGTCCTTACCTGTTCCCTACTCCTGCTTCCCATTCTTTTACAGCTTTCTAGTGTTGTTTCTCGCTGCTGTTCCTGTTGTTCCGTGTTACTACGTATTTTTTAGTGGGGATCCACGTGACCCCTACTGAGCCAGTGACATGAGGCTCACCCCTGCTTTTCAGGTGGGGTGACGTGTTCGTTCTGCTTCCGCGGATCCTGGAGTTCGAGTCGTAGCTGTCAGCTGGTACCTCCGTCGGGCTTCCCCCGACTTCTCGGTACGTCTTTTCTTCCTGTCGACTGTACTGCTAGACTGCTGTCTTTAGCTTTGGACTTGACTCTGGTATAGAATTGTTTAAAATCTGTTAATTAAAATGTAATTTTATTTCTGCTACTTTAGCAAACCGATCTAATGGAATTTAATTGTTTGATGTTATATCTGCCAGTTCAATGTACTATACGACAGTCCTTTTTCCCTTCGGAGCTTTACCGCTCTTGGGAGACCTCGCGGATTCCAAGTGGTATCAGGTGTATTCAATAGTCCTATCGGGTATATCTGGTATCCGGAATCCGGGTCGTCACATTCATGGTATTGACCTTTATACTGAAAACGTGTTTTTTGCTTGTTATATGGGAGAGAGTGTTCCCACTTTTGGAATACTTGGCTTTTCCATAACTTTGCCACATACAGGTTGGTGGGGACACCGGGTCCACTACCGGGCCCACTAATCGGAGCCGACGCCGCACCGCCACACCGCCACTGCACCGAGCTTATGGCTCGGCGACTCGTTCAAAGACTCAGCGTCCTGAGCATAATATTTATTTGTGTGTATTTGTATCGTACGTGTGTGTATTTGTATCGTACGTATTTATGTAACATACATGTATTAGTACATGTATTTTTCTTTCGTCTTATTAGGCTAGTCTAAGTCAAATAACATGTGTGTATTTTATGTATTTTATTTGATTAAAACCCACAAAGTCTTTAGTGAGTTGGTGGCCTTGTTTTATTAGGCTAGGATATATAGGTAAATAAGTAAAGTGTGAAGGTATTCATGTAATAGGGCCTTTCCTATATAAGGAGCCCAATGGTGTGTTACGTATGATGAATGAATGAAAAGAAACAGGTTTTGTTAACACATAGGTGCATCTTGCCCTTGTGCTCTTCCCTTCTCTCTCTTCTCTTTTGTGAGGATTGAGCGTCGCCCGGTGTGAGACCGTCCGGCGTGAGGCCGAGTTGTGTGAGATAGCAGTTATCTGTCCCGTCCTGTTCGCGTCCCGGAGTGCCGTCGATCCATTCCCACGTCGCCGCCCCGTCAAATTGGTATCAGAGCCTGACACGGCGCCTCCGACGAGCCCGACGTCCCCGACGTCTCTCTCTTTCTCTCTCAATTGCTAGATAAAAAAAAGAAAAAAAAGAATATTGGAGTTCTGTTGAGAAGAGTTTTAGAGAAGAAAAAAATATAGAGAAAAAAAATTTGAAAAGAAAGAAAGAAAGAAAGAAAGCCCATGCTCTTTTCTCTCTCTCTCCCTCCCGTACTCTCTCTCTCTCCCCCCCTGTAACGACCCGAGAATCCGATTATCGGGAAGGCCCGATAACCCGAGACTCGTACCGCCACCCACGAGTCCGAAGACTCGGAAGGGTTAAAAGGATGGTGTGGAAACTACACAAGTATCACAAATAATTGCAGAAATTAAACAGTTATAATATTAAGCAGGAAATGAATTTAACATTTTACATGGTCCACAATAAAATAACAACAACAGCAACAGTAGTCCACGACTAGTACAGTGACAAGAAAGAAAAGTACAGCTACACGGGGCATCCCCCGGCTCTGACCTCTGGCACTACCTCAGGACACCCGCACCACGCTTCCGCTGCGCTCCTGACGCGCTCCCCGAAGGTGGCGCCTCACCTGAAACACGGCGAAAACACGCAGGGAATGAGTCTCGGAACAAGACTCAGTAGGGATCACTCGAACCCTACCTCGAAAAACGAGAAACCACTACTCTAGCGGTAGGAAAGTACCTCGGAAAGGAAAGCCCTGTACTCTACAGAACTAGACCCTACGGCACGCAAACCGACACACGTGCCACGGTACGAGAAGACCGAAACTCAACGGTCGAACCGTCAAAACCCGAAGGTCGGAAACACACGACTGACAGTCTGACACTCCGTACTCGACAGGAGTACCACCCACTAGAAGCACAGCCGGTAGCGTCCCCTGACGTCTTACACCGTACCGCAGGTGAACCGCCTGACATGGTAGGTCCTACCCGAGGCGCAAACACCGTACAAGTAACCACAAACAAGTGACTAGCTGGGGTCACGCCCGTCGACGTGGGTCCAACCGCCCCCAACCACGTGTGCACACACAGACCACGCGTCCTAGGTCTGGCCCTCTGACCGGTTTTCCCCTCAGCCGGACTCTGGCTGCAAGACGTGGGGCCCAACGGTAACCGGTCCACAAACCGTCTCTAAAGGTCAGCCCGTACACCACTCCCTGGTGCGACTAGCACACGCGTACTAGTAGGCTACGACTAGTGGAGGGTCACTGAAGGAGTAGACTCTCAAGTTACGGAAAACAACGCCCAAGCCCGACAACGTGTGGGAATCACCCCACGCACTAGTCCCGTCGCACGGAGACCACGGTCGGAGAAAAGCGAGGTTGCCACCCTCATGGGGCAACACAGGAAGTGGCGGTCCGACCCTGGACCGTCACAGCCAAATGGCGGTCCACTCTAGGGCCGTCACTTACAAATGGCGGTCTAAGGCAGACCGTCACACGGCCAGGGGGTAGGGGGAAGCGACGCGCCTACCCTAGTGCGTCGCTTGGAAGCGGCGCACCTAGGCCAGGGCGTCACATGGCCCTCACGCTCGGGATGGAAAGGGAAGTGACGCGCCTGCCCCAGCGCGTCGCTTGTAAGTAACGCGCTGGGCCCAGTGCGTCGCTTGGCCCATCCACATGGGGGACAACAGGAAGTAACGCTCCTGCCCCAGTGCGTTACACGCATGTAACGCGCCTATCTCGGTGCGTTACATGGCCTGACCCCCAACGGTCAAAACCCAACGGTCGAAAGCATGTGACGGCCCAGCCCAGGGGCGTCACTAGCAAACGGCGGCCAGTCGCAGGACCGCTACAGCCCTCGACCCTAAAGGCCAACACCCAGGGAAGTAACGCACCCCTCTAGGGGCGTTACAAGCATGTGACGGTCACTGGAGTGACCGTCGCTTGCCCCAGAGCACGCTACGGCGGGAAAACCCCAAAAACACCAACCACGCCCCCGTACCTCCACCGGAGAGGGGGAAAACAAGGGGGAAGACCCCTGGGGACCCCTAGCATGCATCTAAGCCACCAAAACATAGAATCATGGGCTAAAACCATAGATCGGGCGGCTCACCCCAAAACATGGAAAAACCCCAAAAACGCCCAAACATGCCTCTCTCGGCCTCCCCGCGGCCTACAAACCACGGAAAAGAACGGCGAAGAGCTAGGGAACGTCACCCTACCTCAATGGAGCGAATGCTCCGCCGGATCGTCCACGAATCGCGAAGAACGCTTGAAAACCCTCGTTCTTCCTTAAGCTTCCCACGCTTGCCGCACGCCCCCACGACCGCCTCGCCGCCGCCCACGTCGCCGCGCCGTCGCCCCGCCGCCGTCTGCAGCCGGAGGGGAGCTCGCCGTGGCCAACCGAGAGGAAGAGAGGGAGAGGGAGGGAGACACGGTGGAGGAGGAAGGAGGAAGAAGAAGAGAGGAAGAAGAAGATGGTGGGGGAGAGAGAAAAGAAAAAGGGTTTTATAGAAAAACCCGGAAAATCCGTAAAATTCCAAAAAATAGGAAATCACACCCCCGCGATCCTCGGAACGCACCGATCGCAACGGTACCACTCGTGTCCGTGTGAACAGCCCGGTTCACCCGCAACGAGCGTCCGAAGAGAAAAGCCGAAACACACACCGGGAATCGGAAAATACACGCGGAAAAAGCCGCGGAACGCCTCCGGGCCTCCGAAACGACTCCGGATCGCGCCGATCCGAACACGAAAGATGTCCGAAACGAAATTTCGGACACAACGGAGCCGGATACTCCGAAAACTAGATCCGGGACCCATGAAGAAGGATCCGAAAGGTCCGGGATATTACAGCCCTCCCCCCTTAAGGAATTTCGTCCTCGAAATTGAGAACAACCCAAGGGGAAAGAAGAGGAAGACTCACTCAAACAGGTACGGGAACTGCTGACGCATCTCGTCCTCACGTTCCCACGAAGCCTCACCACCAGAGTGTCGTTGCCACACGACTTTTACCAAGGGAATGACCTTGTTCCGCAGGCGCTGCTCTCGCCTATCCTCCACGCGGATCGGAAACTCTGGGAGAGAAAGATCTGGAGTCACCTCAGGCCAAACGGAAAACTCGAGCACATGAGAGTCATCGGGCATATACTTCCGCAACATAGAGACGTGGAACACGTCATGCACCGACGCCAACTCAGAGGGTAACTGCAACCGGTAAGCAACCTCACCGATGCGCTCCACAATCGCGAAAGGACCAATATAGCGGGGACTCAGCTTCCCACGCCGTCCAAACCGCATCACTCCCTTCATCGGAGAAACTCTCAAGAACACATGATCGCCCACGGCGAACTCGAGGGGCTGCCGCCTACGGTCAGCATAGCTCTTCTGCCGACTCTGGGCCGCCAACATGTTCTGACGAACCAGGTGCACAACATCCACACATTGCTGCACCAATTCCGGTCCCGTCAAAACACGCTCACCCACCTCAAACCAATCAAGTGGAGTCCGACAAGGACGCCCATACAATGCCTCATAAGGAGCCATGCCGATGCTCGAATGAAAGCTGTTGTTATAGGCAAACTCCACTAACGGTAGGTGACGAATCCAACTCCCTTGCCACTCCAGGCAGCAGGATCTCAGCATGTCCTCCAAAGTCTGAATGGTCCTCTCAGACTGGCCATCCGACTGTGGATGATACGCCGAGCTAAATGCCAACTCCGTGCCAAGAGCTCGCTGGAAACTCCTCCAGAATCCAGAAGTGAAGCGCGGATCCCGATCCGACACGATCGAAATGGGAACCCCATGCAACGGCACGATCCGCTCCACATAAAGACGAGCCAACTTAGGCACGCTCCAGCTGACCTTGACCGGTAGCAACCGCGTCACCTTCGTCAGCCGATCCACCAGCAACCAAATACTGTCCTGCCCAGTCGGGGTTCTGGGCAACCCCACCACAAAATCCGTGGTCACATGGTCCCACTTCCAAGCAGGAACATCCAAGGGCTGGAGAGTACCGCCTGGTCGCTGATGCTCCGCCTTCACTTGCTGACAGATCAGGCACCTGGCCACAAATTCGGCCACATCTCTCTTCATGCCAGGCCACCAGAACTGCCTCCGCAAGTTCCGATACATCTTCGTCGCACCCGGGTGCACAGTGTACCTGCTCCCATGAGCCTCGCGTAACACCGTACGACGAACCTGCTCCTCCCCTGGGACGTACAGCCTGCCACGAAACCTCGCAGCACCGTCCTCGCCAAGCTCCACATCAGCTATCGCCAAAATCCGGGGCAACTCAGGGTCCGCATGCTGAGCCTCTGTCACCTGACGACGGATAGCAGGAGTGACAGTCAGACTCGCAAGCACTGCCAACCCTGGCTTCTGGGGAATCTTGAGCCTGAAAGATACTTCGGGCACCTGTTCCCAGAGCCTCCACTTCCTCAGCATCAAGGTACTGACCGCAACCTTCCTACTCAAGGCATCGGCGACGACATTCATCCTGCCCGGCTGATAAGACAGGGTGAAGTCATAGTCCTTCATGAACTCCATCCAACGCCTTTGTCTGAGGTTCAGATCTCTCTGCGAGAACACATACCTCAGACTCTGATGGTCAGTGAACACCTCGAACTTCTCACCGTACAGATAATGCCTCCAGATCTTCAGCGCGAAGATCACTGCCGCCAACTCAAGGTCATGGGTAGGGTAGTTCTCCTCATGGGGCTTTAGCTGCCGAGATGCATAAGCCACCACTCTACCATGCTGCATCAGAACAGCACCCAATCCAACGCCGGAAGCATCTGTACACACCACAAAACCTCCCGATCCAGAAGGCAAAACCAACACCGGAGCCGAGGTGAGCAACCTCTTCAGTTCCCTAAAGCTCTGCTCACACTCCTCGGACCAGACGAAAGGCACATCCTTCCGCGTGAGCCTCGTCATCGGGGTCGCAATGCGGGAAAAATCCTGGATAAACCGGCGATAATAACCCGCAAGCCCCAAGAAACTCCGGATCTCCGTCACCGACCTCGGCCTCGGCCACTGCATCACGGCCTCGACCTTGGCGGGATCCACGGAAATGCCATCACCAGAAATCACGTGCCCCAGAAAGTGCACCTCGCTGAGCCAAAACTCGCACTTGCTGAGCTTCGCATACAACTGGTGATCTCGCAACGTCTGCAGCACCACACCCAAATGGTACGCATGCTCCTCAGCAGACCGCGAATAAACAAGGATGTCATCCACGAAGATGACCACGAACTGGTCCAAATACGGGTGGAACACCCTCTGCATCAAGTCCATGAAGGATGCTGGGGCATTGGTGAGCCCAAACGGCATCACCAGAAACTCATAATGCCCGTACCTCGTACTGAACGCAGTCTTCTCCACATCGGACTCGCGAATTCTCAGCTGATAGTAACCGGACCGCAAATCAACCCGCGAGAACACTCGCGCAGACTGCAGCTGGTCGAACAAATCATCAATCCGCGGCAACGGATACTTGTTCTTAACGGTCACTTCATTCAGCTGCCGATAGTCAATGCACAGCCGCAGACTACCGTCCTTCTTCTTCACAAACAGCACGGGCGCACCCCAAGGGGAAAAGCTCGGACGAATATACCCCTTGGCCAACAGCTCCTGCAACTGCGCCCTCAACTCCCTCAACTCAGCGGGGGCCATACGGTAGGGAGCCTTCGCCAAAGGTCCCGTACCAGGCACAACCTCGATCACGAAATCGATCTCCCGCTGGGGAGGTAATCCAGGCAACTCCTCAGGAAAAACATCGGGAAACTCGCACACCACCGCAATGTCCTCGACATTCGGCTCCATCCGGTCAGACACAACCACTGACGCGAGAAAACCCTGGCAACCTGAATCAAGCAATCGACGGGCTCGAATAGCAGAGATAAGAAATCGAGAAGAGGTGGAACGGATACCTTGGAAATAGAAGGTCCTCTTGCTCGGATGCTGGAAGTAGACCCTCTTCATTCCACAATCCACCACCGCTCTATGAGTCTCGAGCCAATCCATGCCTAGAATCACATCATAATCCCGAAGCTGCAACGCATACAACCTGCCTGGCATACTCCGTCCATCGATCCACACCGGAACCCGGTCGAAGCAATACGGAGTGACCATAAAGTCACCCGAAGGCAACTCCACAGCCAAATCACAGGACAACTGGGTCACCGGCTCCTCGACGCTCGACGCGAAATCCTCCGAAATAAACGAATGAGACGCGCCAGAATCAAATAAAACCCGAGCCGCACAACCCAAAATCTGAACGGTACCTTCCACGAGCTGCGACGCTACTGCCTCTGCCCTGGTCAAGTGTGTGATCTGGCCACGAGCTCTCTGCCTGCCTCCCACACTAGCTGACCTGGGTAGCGGCGGATACTGTCCCTGCTGCTGCTGCTGCTGGGAAACCTGCTGCTGCGGCGGCCTCTGAGGACAGTCACGCGCCATGTGCCCTGGCTGGTCACACCGAAAACAGATGATCGGCGCCGTGCACTGCCTGCCTGGGTGGGTCTCACTACACCGTGGACAAGGTCCTCGCGATCCACCCACCGATCCCTGTCGCTGCAAAGGAAACGGCTGCTGCACACTGCCCGATGAAGCCTGCCCCTGATCTCTGGACTTCTTCTTGCCGAACCCCTTCTTGAAGAACTTCTTGACCTTCGAGCCGAAGGACGCAGATCCTGTCACCGAAGCTGCCGATGCCGGTACTCCTGAACCACCCGACGCAGACTGAAAGAAACCCTGCTGCTGAGTAGCCGACTGTTGGTTGCGACCTGACACAGACTGCCCCTGGCTGATCGGTCCTCGAGTCCTCTGCATATCCATCTCCAAGGAAATCGCAACACGAGACGCCGTCTCGAGATCAGTGGCCCCATTCGCGATCAGATGGTGCCTCAGCTCCATCCTCAAGCCCTGCACAAACTGCGTCGTCCTCACCCTCTCATGCTCCATGATATGAGGTGCGTACCGACCCAGCTCGACAAATCGGGCCCTGTACTGCAACACGGACATGTCACCCTGCACCAGCTCCAGAAACTCCCGCATCCGCTGCGTAGCAACAACATCTGGACAGTACGTACGCTCGAAAGCACTGACAAAGTCATCCCACTCGACCTGCTCAAGTGGACGAAGCTGAAAGGACGTCTTCCACTCGGAAGACCACCACCTCCGAGCCGTACCCTGCAACTGGTTGTAGGCCAACACCACTCTGTCCTCGACAGCACTCTTCGCAGAACTAAACACCCGCTCCATCTCATCAAGCCAATCACGAGCCGCATCAGGGTCTGCCTGGCCGCTAAAGTAAGGTGGATGGAACTGCATGAAATCCCTCACTGCTCGGCCTGGCCCACCCCTGACTGACGAGCCCTCACCGGCCTCTCCGCCGAACTGCTGAGCCATGAGATGGTACATGCCACGAAGAAAACCCTCGGCCCCCGGAGCCCTCGCAGCATCCGCGGCCTCGGTAGCTCCCGGAACTCTGCTATGCTCCTCCTGGTCCCTCTGGACCCCCTGCTGGATCTCCTGACCTCTAGCCGACTGCCCCTGCTGAGAGCGAGAACTTCTCCTCGGCGCCATACTCGCTCCTGAAGCACAAGACAGAAAAACACGGAAACGGCAATGTCAAAATAAACACACGGTGCCCAATGCCAGCGTCATCTGTACATCATCGTTGTGGACTAGTGGACCACTACAATTACCTATGATTCTCATGTAATTCCACAACCGCGCTCTGATACCAGCTGTAACGACCCGAGAATCCGATTACCGGGAAGGCCCGATAACCCGAGACTCGTACCGCCACCCACGAGTCCGAAGACTCGGAAGGGTTAAAAGGATGGTGTGGAAACTACACAAGTATCACAAATAATTGCAGAAATTAAACAGTTATAATATTAAGCAGGAAATGAATTTAACATTTTACATGGTCCACAATAAAATAACAACAACAGCAACAGTAGTCCACGACTAGTACAGTGACAAGAAAGAAAAGTACAGCTACACGGGGCATCCCCCGGCTCTGACCTCTGGCACTACCTCAGGACACCCGCACCACGCTTCCGCTGCGCTCCTGACGCGCTCCCCGAAGGTGGCGCCTCACCTGAAACACGGCGAAAACACGCAGGGAATGAGTCTCGGAACAAGACTCAGTAGGGATCACTCGAACCCTACCTCGAAAAACGAGAAACCACTACTCTAGCGGTAGGAAAGTACCTCGGAAAGGAAAGCCCTGTACTCTACAGAACTAGACCCTACGGCACGCAAACCGACACACGTGCCACGGTACGAGAAGACCGAAACTCAACGGTCGAACCGTCAAAACCCGAAGGTCGGAAACACACGACTGACAGTCTGACACTCCGTACTCGACAGGAGTACCACCCACTAGAAGCACAGCCGGTAGCGTCCCCTGACGTCTTACACCGTACCGCAGGTGAACCGCCTGACATGGTAGGTCCTACCCGAGGCGCAAACACCGTACAAGTAACCACAAACAAGTGACTAGCTGGGGTCACGCCCGTCGACGTGGGTCCAACCGCCCCCAACCACGTGTGCACACACAGACCACGCGTCCCAGGTCTGGCCCTCTGACCGGTTTTCCCCTCAGCCGGACTCTGGCTGCAAGACGTGGGGCCCAACGGTAACCGGTCCACAAACCGTCTCTAAAGGTCAGCCCGTACACCACTCCCTGGTGCGACTAGCACACGCGTACTAGTAGGCTACGACTAGTGGAGGGTCACTGAAGGAGTAGACTCTCAAGTTACGGAAAACAACGCCCAAGCCCGACAACGTGTGGGAATCACCCCACGCACTAGTCCCGTCGCACGGAGACCACGGTCGGAGAAAAGCGAGGTTGCCACCCTCATGGGGCAACACAGGAAGTGGCGGTCCGACCCTGGACCGTCACAGCCAAATGGCGGTCCACTCTAGGGCCGTCACTTACAAATGGCGGTCTAAGGCAGACCGTCACACGGCCAGGGGGTAGGGGGAAGCGACGCGCCTACCCTAGTGCGTCGCTTGGAAGCGGCGCACCTAGGCCAGGGCGTCACATGGCCCTCACGCTCGGGATGGAAAGGGAAGTGACGCGCCTGCCCCAGCGCGTCGCTTGTAAGTAACGCGCTGGGCCCAGTGCGTCGCTTGGCCCATCCACATGGGGGACAACAGGAAGTAACGCTCCTGCCCCAGTGCGTTACACGCATGTAACGCGCCTATCTCGGTGCGTTACATGGCCTGACCCCCAACGGTCAAAACCCAACGGTCGAAAGCATGTGACGGCCCAGCCCAGGGGCGTCACTAGCAAACGGCGGCCAGTCGCAGGACCGCTACAGCCCTCGACCCTAAAGGCCAACACCCAGGGAAGTAACGCACCCCTCTAGGGGCGTTACAAGCATGTGACGGTCACTGGAGTGACCGTCGCTTGCCCCAGAGCACGCTACGGCGGGAAAACCCCAAAAACACCAACCACGCCCCCGTACCTCCACCGGAGAGGGGGAAAATAAGGGGGAAGACCCCTGGGGACCCCTAGCATGCATCTAAGCCACCAAAACATAGAATCATGGGCTAAAACCATAGATCGGGCGGCTCACCCCAAAACATGGAAAAACCCCAAAAACGCCCAAACATGCCTCTCTCGGCCTCCCCGCGGCCTACAAACCACGGAAAAGAACGGCGAAGAGCTAGGGAACGTCACCCTACCTCAATGGAGCGAATGCTCCGCCGGATCGTCCACGAATCGCGAAGAACGCTTGAAAACCCTCGTTCTTCCTTAAGCTTCCCACGCTTGCCGCACGCCCCCACGACCGCCTCGCCGCCGCCCACGTCGCCGCGCCGTCGCCCCGCCGCCGTCTGCAGCCGGAGGGGAGCTCGCCGTGGCCAACCGGGAGGAAGAGAGGGAGAGGGAGGGAGACACGGTGGAGGAGGAAGGAGGAAGAAGAAGAGAGGAAGAAGAAGATGGTGGGGGAGAGAGAAAAGAAAAAGGGTTTTATAGAAAAACCCGAAAAATCCGTAAAATTCCAAAAAATAGGAAATCACACCCCCGCGATCCTCGGAATGCACCGATCGCAACGGTACCACTCGTGTCCGTGTGAACAGCCCGGTTCACCCGCAACGAGCGTCCGAAGAGAAAAGCCGAAACACACACCGGGAATCGGAAAATACACGCGGAAAAAGCCGCGGAACGCCTCCGGGCCTCCGAAACGACTCCGGATCGCGCCGATCCGAACACGAAAGATGTCCGAAACGAAATTTCGGACACAACGGAGCCGGATACTCCGAAAACTAGATCCGGGACCCATGAAGAAGGATCCGAAAGGTCCGGGATATTACACCCCCTCTCCCTCGCGATACTCTCTCTCTCTCTGTTTCTCTCTCCCGCTCTTTCTCTCTCAGCCCCGGCGCCCCGATAGGCCCCCCCCCGATCGCCTACGCGTCCCCCGCATGCGGCCACCTGCGCCCGTCGGCGTCCAAGCGGCCACGCCGTACCCGCCGGCTGACGCGCCTGCCCCACCCGCCCGGCCGCGCGCCCTCGCCTGCGTGTGCATCCGGCCAAGCTCTGTGCAGGCCACCGCCAGCGCCCGCCTCCCCCCTGGCCACGCCGTCGCCGCCCGGCCGCCCTGCGCCTGCCCGGCCGGCCAGCGCCCGCCGCCCCTGTTGTCGTGGCCGCCCGCCTCCTACGCTGCCAGCGCCCCCGCCGTGCCCGGCCAGCTTCCCCACCACGCCCCTGCGAGCCACCGCCAGCAGCCGTCGTGAGCACCTCCGCGCCAGACGCCCGCCAAGGCTGCCACGGTCTGCGCCCGCCACGCGCGTCGCCCTGCCCCGAGCCCACGTCCGCCATGGCAGCGCCCTCGCGTTCGGGAACACCAGCGCCTCCCCCTCCACCTGCCGCAGTCGTTGTCGCGAGACCCCCCCTGCCAGCCTCTCCCCAACGTCTACCAACCCCCCTCACCTTCTCTCCCCTGTGCATGAACCACCCACCGCGGCTACCTGCAACTCCCTGTTAACCCCACGGCCAACCCAGCACTGGCCCCCCACCTCCCTGCTCACCTTCACCACCACTTACGTCGCGTGACATCTGCGTCCACACCCGCCCCGGGCCCAAGCCCGCGACCCACACCTCTCCACGCCGCCGCGGTGACCACCACCCTCTGCACCCTCCGTCTTACCTCCGACGACCCTCCTTGCCAACCGAACGTCTCAGCCACCCTTTTCCTCTTCACTCTCTGCATGTTTCCATTGCTAACCACCTCACTGGTCACCACCCTGCCATCTCCCTAGGCCCGCTCACACCGCCAGGATCACCCCCTCTCTCTGCAACTCCATACCTGCACCTAAGATAGATATGTCTTCACACTTCTCCCCACCTTCTTCTTGACAGGGTGTGAAGCTTCCTTGCATTGCGGCTTTGACAGCCCCTGTCCGCGTGCTAGCCTGAGAAGGCTGACCCGCCTCCGCCTGCTCATCCACCTGCTGTCCTGTGGGAGAGCCGGTGTGAAGACCTCCTGGCCAAGGCCAGTTGCACACTTTTGGTGTTGTGGAGCCCATTAGCCAACCGCCCACGTGAAACCCTTGTGTGCACATCGTTGGCCTGCCGCAAAGCCGCCTGTGCGCCCTCTTCTTTTCCACATCGGCTGCCGCTGCCCAAGACCACGTCGAAGAAGAAGCCTGCTGGCCAGTGTGAAGCTCCATTTGCCCAACCACCTGCGTGAAGTCAAAAAGGGGATTTGAAAAAAAAAAGAAAGTAGGTAATGTTTGAACCAAAAAAAAGGGGAAAATAGTGTGAAAAAGTCAAAAAAAGAATAGATAGAGTGGTTGAAAAAAAAGAGGAGGATAATATTTGTTGAAAAATATATATATAACTATTATATATATACATATATCAAGGTACATATATATATATTTTAATAGTTATATATCTATATCTATATATATTAATTGGGAATTTGGCACCACAAGTCAACAACAACGGCATGATCGGCGTCAGGGTCACCCGATAAGTCGACAGAAGATCCGTAAATTACGGAACGTACATCCCACTAAGTCTCCCTGCGCGGAGAAATTTGATTAATTTATTCCCCTTCGAGGGAAAATTTTCAATTTAAGCGGTTTTGTAATATATTAAGTCCTCCCTGCGTGGAGTGAATTCATTGTAACCGTTTAAGCTTCGTCGACGCCGTGCGGGCCCGCACATCCCCGCTCGTCTTCGTCTCCGGTCGGAGCTAGACTCTCAATCTAGCTAGGTACGTGCTCCAAACTTGCTCATTTAGTATCATTTCAATTGCCGCGCGATGAAGTAAGAGAGAGCCCGATCCATGCAACAAGTCTCCTGAGTGCATCGCTGTGGACGGAAAGAGAGAGCTTGCTTGAGCCTATCCTTTAGGCCCTAAATTGCCGCATTAGGGCACCCTAATTGTCAGGAGGTAATTCCACGATTACTTCGCCTACGGGCGAGCAACTTTTCCCTGACCGAGCCCTTCAAATTAACCCTTTGCATATCAGCTGGGTCCACAACTTGCTAATTTTCGGTCTCAGGATTGCATCATCTAGGTCCGAGCTCGTGCATGAATTCATTAGGCCGTCTAGAACACATGGATCAGGAGAGATATATGGCCGATCCTGACGTCATCACCCAGTTTGAGGGAATGGATACAATATTTGATGGCACGCATGTCGAGTACATGCAGGTAGGAGACATTTTCGAGAGTTCTAGCCAGAAAAGATTGGGTGTAGTTCGCTGTATCTCAACACCCCAGGAGGACGATTGGCGTCGAACCTCTATCTTTCAAACCTACATCTTGGTGAACTCTCATCCCTGCAAGGTAATCCTTGACAACGGGAGTTGTATCAACGCAGTCTCCTCAGACTTTGTCTCCCGTTTAGGTCTACCTACGCACCCTCATCCAAAGCCATACAACGTGGCTTGGGTCGATGACACTTCTATCCTAGTCACCACCACATGTGTCATCCCCATCCAATTCCAGTCCTACCAAGGACAAATCTTATGTGACGTAATGCCTATGAAGGCCGGGAGCGTCATCTTAGGACGACCATGGATCTATGATGTAGACCTCGCTACCTTTGGTCGGTCCAATCATTACTCCTTCTCCCACAATGGAAAGAAGATTCTGTTGTACCCGGTACCCCCAAAGTGACCCCGGGAAAGAGTTCCACCTCCACCCCCACCGGAACTCCCAAAGTTCAGGAGAATCTCCAAACTCCCACTGAAGGGAAACCTCCCCTTCCCTCTTCTCCAGCATCTATCACATCCGTTTCTGAGGCCCCTAAGGTTAGTCATGACCTAGTTAGGCGCCTTGACTCCATAAATGTCGGTGAGCTAACTAGAGGGGTTACTGAGGGTGCTCCTGTTTTGGCTGTTGACGTCACCATCCCACCCGAGGAGTCTCGAGTCTCAGTCCCAACTGCAGACCCGGCCATACTACATTACGTCCAAGGCAGCGTCCCCGAGGACTTGCCTTCTCCACTCCCTCCCATCCGTGATGTACAACACGCTATTGAGCTTGCCCCTGGGTCCACCCTACCCAACCTTCCCCTCGAGTCTAGACTATCCAAGTCAGCCGAAGAGTTTGCACAGCACGTCATTAGTCTGCATGAGTCATCTGATTCACATAGGCGTCACCATGGATCTCAAGAAGGTGACTTGGTTATGGTACGGGCCCGGCCCGAACGACTCCCCTCGGGAGCCGTTGAAAAGTTACAAGCCTGTAGTGCTGGTCCCTTCCCAATCATGCAGAAGATTGGTGCCAATGCCCATGTTGTGGACTTACCTCCCGAAGAGGGGATTAGCTCGACCTTTAATGTGGCAAACCTAGTGGCCTACAAGGAACCCACAGCGATTCCTAGTGACCCTTTCGAGCCTTCTCCTCCCATTGAGAGTGAGCCCACACCTGTGCGTCCCACAACCTCGAGAGTACCGCGCGAGCACATTGAGAGGATACTGGATGAGCAGGTGACCACTACACGGAGCAGGGTGTACCAGCGCTACCTTGTCCGCTGGCGGGACCGTCCACCTTTTGATGATTCCTGGATCAGCCGGGAAGATCTCCTGCGCCTCGATCCAGATCTGCTGGAGCACTACCACAGCCGTGTCCCCCCTTACTCGACGGAGTCGAGTTCCAGCCGCCCCGGGAGGGTTGGTGGGGACACCGGGTCCACTACCGGGCCCACTAATCGGAGCCGACGCCGCACCGCCACACTGCCACTGCACCGAGCTTATGGCTCGGCGACTCGTTCGAAGACTCAGCGTCCTGAGCATAATATTTGTTTGTGTGTATTTGTATCGTACGTGTGTGTATTTGTATCGTACGTATTTATGTAACATACATGTATTAGTACATGTATTTTTCTTTCGTCTTATTAGGCTAGTCTAAGTCAAATAACATGTGTGTATTTTATGTATTTTATTTGATTAAAACCCACAAAGTCTTTAGTGGGTTAGTGGCCTTGTTTTATTAGGCTAGGATATATAGGCAAATAAGTAAAGTGTGAAGGTATTCATGTAATAGGGCCTTTCCTATATAAGGAGCCCAATGGTGTGTTACGTATGATGAATGAATGAAAAGAAACAGGTTTTGTTAACACATAGGTGCATCTTGCCCCTCTTCCCTTCTCTCTCTTCTCTTTTGTGAGGATTGAGCGTCGCCCGGTGTGAGATCGTCCGGCGTGAGGCCGAGCTGTGTGAGATAGCAGTTATCCGTCCCGTCCTGTTCGCGTCCCGAAGTGCCGTCGATCCATTCCCACGTCGCCGCCGCGTCACAGGTATTTTAACAATCACGTGTACAGCTAGATGATGTATCTGAAGCACCACATTGTTCTCATGTTTTATTGTTTCTTAAAAAATCATCTCCATTAGTCTATGGATTAATTTTGCATAGCCCAAAATATAATTTTTACCATTTGCCAACCAGTAGTATGGATTAATGTTAGACTCTTTTATCCCATGTTACCAAGCTTTGGTTTTGGCTCCACCTTGTAGTTGATTAACAATGAATAATCATATGGTTGGAAAAAGAATATCAATAGTTACTTTTTTAACTTTTTCCTTGTGATATTAGACTTATTCTTTTAACTTTAACTATTCTCTCAAAAATAATGTTGATCATCAAGAATTCAAGAATATGAATATTTGCCTTCGAAGAGTCCTTGCTCCCTGCTGCCACCTAGTATGCCAACTTTGCATTTCAAGAGTACTTGCTCCCCGCTACCACCACCATAGGTTTGGAGCTATTGTCCCCACCATGATTTTTCCAAATAGAATTCATCCTGAGTGGTAAAGAGGCAGCAAACATGCAGCCTCCCACCGGCTGTTCGGAGGCAAGGGAGGATGACGCGACGGGGACGTGGAAGATGGATCGACGGCACTCCGAGACGCGAACAGGACGGGACGGATAACTGCTATCTCACACAGTTCGGCCTCACGCCGGACGGTCTCACACCGAGCGACGCTCAATCCTCACAAAAGAGAAGAGAGAGAAGGGGAAGGCAAGAGGGGAAAGCTCTTACACAAACAAACTTTCATTCATATTCATCATACGTAACACATCCCTTGGCCTCCTATTTATAGGAAAGGCCCATTACACATACACCTTCAATCTTTTACAAATGGCATATATATCCTTAACCTAATAAAACACACTCACCTACCTAACTTTTGACTTATATGTTTTAACCAAATAAAATATATAAAACACACATGTTTATTTGACTATGACTTAGCCTAATTGTAGATCTATTTAAAAAAATCCACTTAAGAAAAAAAATTAAAAATATGAATAAATAAGTATGAAATAGCACGAGGTGCTAAAGGGAATTTGTGATCGCCAGAGGGATTACCTCAATAATAAGAAAAGGAGATCCCGTGTACCTGGTGGAGATTGGGATGCGGGATGGATGTGGATTTCCTCCTCCAACTTCAATCGGCCGGCCGATGAAGTGGGTCTTCTTAGTTGATTACCTTGCAAAACAAATAATGAAGAAACAAGCAAAGAGAGAGGGATCAGCCCAAATGAAGTAGTATCAATCCAGAACTAACATGAAATGATGAAAAGACATCAACGCGCGCACCTCTTTTTTTGATTTCTTTTAAACCCCTAGAGGAGAACTAGGGAAAGGATATGATATGAGATGTTGATGCTTAATGCAATAAGAAAACTGACGAAGTGATGACAGTGAGGATGATGTGCTTAGAATTCAAACAAACTGAACACAATATAACCCTGCTCTCCCTGACGAGAGTAGAGGGGAAACCGTGAAGATGTTGAACGGATGCAGAGGACACCAAGATGCAGTAGGATGAAGTGCACAGGGGGAGAAGGCTCTGCTTTCAATCGCGATGTTCTGGGTTTTTAGCGTTCAACCTCTTTAATGCTCGATATAGAACCTCTTATATAATGTTCAATCGGATGATCAAACAAGGTAATGATAAGAACGGGCAATGAGTCATTCAAGGAAGGATCAAGATCGAGCAAGAGTCCTATGGATGGCAGGGAACTGTGAGGGAAAGATGGAAAAAAGATGGACTCTGGAGTGAAACACGACGTACATCAGGGCGTCGATTTAAGAATTGACGACCTTCACAGAGGCGTTTCTTGAAACACGACCTAGGCAAGGGCGTTTCTTCCTGGATTTAATTTTAGAAATAACAACTTTCTTTATTTGAAAACTGAGAGAACACGCCTAATGTAACGGCGTTTATTAAAACACGCCCTAAGGAAGGGCGTTACTCACAAAAATGCTTTTATTTTGAAAATAGATAATCCCAGAAATCAACGAATAATATCAGGAATTGACGCCCTCACCTGTGGTCGTCCCTTCTTTTAAAACGCCCTATGATAGGTCGTGAATCACAAAAAATACAGAAAAATGCATAAAACTCACAAAAATAGAAAAACTTTATTTTATAGGAATATTGAAGTCCTCTTGGAGCGTTTACATAATGACATGAAATTTGATCAACATAACGTCAATTTTGGCGTGTCTATAGCTGCCCCGCCTTGGCGTCTGCTTTGCAAGGGAGTGAGACGGAAATGGAATGAAGTGGAATGAACTGATAAGGAGATGCCAAGGTGTGATGTGACACGCCTCAAACACTAAGTATTTGTAATCTTTCCAAGATTCTGAGTGAAACAACTCTGAGTGATTCCAAGGAAACATCAATTTGTTGGATAAAGGGAGATTAACTAAGTAAACAAAGGGTGTGCGCGTGGGCACGACAGGGAAAGACCATTGGAGAGCGATTACCAGCAAACGTGGACGTGCTACAACCAAGGTAAATCTTGCAGAAAAGTAAAGAGAATTGGGATAGAGATCCAACAAAAGGGACACTTTCAAGGAATCAGCCTGAACGGCTTCAGATAGAACGAAGTACTCGATTTGGAGCGGAATATCTCATGTCAACTCAATCAAGAGTGAGTGAACTTCATTATTGCCATAATATGAAGATTTTCAGCATGAAACTCAAAGTCCTACATGATGCATGCTGGGCTAAAAGAAAAGATTAAGACAAACTAAAAATAGAAAATAATCAAGGATAATATTGCTAAGCCATTTAGATCTGGTCAAGAATCCACATCTCTGAGCTAACACTAAGCCGAAGCTCGTTTGTCCGCGCATCAACTCAAAAAGCGGAACCATCGTCCCAAGCCTTTAACAACTCAACGGCCTATCCGTATGATCAAGATTCTCCTTAAATCGTCATCGTTTTTGATGAAGGGGAACTCAAATTTCAGGTTCATCAGAACCACAAGGTCCTTGACGTACTATAATAGTGTAGATATCATATAATAATAATGCTTACAAGGAACAGATACAAGGTGATGATGATGTTACTCCCATGAGCTGTCCAAACGCCTCGAATCCTGCAAGCTTCTGCACTTGAAACTTGTTAGCCTTCATAAATAACCATCAATTCAGAACATGACATGATCATAAGTGCTTAATCATAAACAATCTCACCAAAAATAATAGCACTTAAGTTCATTTAAAGCGTTAAAGCATGGAGAGGTCAAAATTTTGTAAGCCAAAACACGCCTATGAACGGGGCGTTAACAGCATAAAAGACGCCTGACTAAAGGTCGTTAACACGTAAAACACGCCCTACTCAAAGGCGTAAATAGTAACGGAAGCTTTAGAAGAAAACGACCGTATCAAGGGCGTTATATAAAACACGACCACTGCTCTGGTCGTCAAATCAAAAATAGACGCCCTTACACAAGGCGTTAATTCAACGCGAACATCCGTTTCTAAATCCAGAACACAGTCCTTAACCCAACCAAACTTCTATCTTCGGGACTCTTCAGGACTCTTCAAATCCTTATAAAAAGGAAGGCTTTCCTTCAACAAACCAATCGAATCTCTCTTGCAGCCGGATTGCTTCTCTTTCTTCTTCTTCTGCTTCTGTTCTTCTTCATCTGCTTCTGTTCTTCTTCATCTGCTGGCCCCTGTACGAGCTACTTCTGCAAAGTAAAGCGATGGACAGGGTGATGAAGAAACCTAGGCTTTCTACTCCCAGAATTACTGAAATACAAGGGCACCTAAGCAATCGAATTGCTTTGAATCAGGTAAGCTTTCCTCTGTTATTTACTTCTGTCTTTTCCTTTCTATTTCGCCGAACTCTCCTCTTATATGCTTATGTTTGTCACTGCATGTGTTATGTTTTCTTCCCACAGGATTACCCAACCCTTCCAGGAGCTAGAAGATATGTCCAAATCAAATGGTTGCCCCTCATCCTCTCCAAATTCACTTCAGATATGAGGGTATATGTTGCTAGATGGCATCTCTTGGGCTTGATAACCCATGCCAAGCATTATGATCAAATTCACATAGATTGGGCTGCCATAGGAGCATTGATTGAAACATGGCATCCTTCCACCCATACTTTCTTATTTTCCACATTTGAGGTCACCATCTTATTGGAAGAAGTAGAGATGATCCTAGGTTTGAAAAGGATGAAACGCGGAGAAGAAGAAAAGATGGCCATCATGCCAAGGCCAATCTCCTCCCATGAATTGTTAACCTCCTTGATACCTAGCCCAAATATAGTGAACCAAATCAAGGTCACTAAAGGAGTTAACCTCTTGAAGCTCGCCTCGTGGGTGTACAAGAGAGCGGATCAAGCCAAAGAGGAAGAGGAGATAGAAAGAGTGACCAAAGCCTTCGTGGTGTGCTTAGCAGGAGCACTATTGTTTCCATCCACGGAGGACTTCCTTGAGGAGAGTCAATTGAGCGCAGTGGTGAGCTTATGGGAAGAAGAAAGAGTTGGAACGACGATCCTAGCATATCTCTATAGCGGGCTCACATCGGCGGCCATGGGAAGGCCCATCCACGGGTGTATGCTAGCACTTTCCAGTTGGGTTGATCTACACTTCAAATTTGATCCATGCAATGAAGCCCAACAATCGTCACGGATCTTCTCCAAAAGTCCGCTTTCTTACATCGCCGGCTCGTTGGGAATAAGCAATAGGGTGACGAACCGCATTCCTCAAATCAAGAAAAGGGTGGAGTGGAGAGATCACCTCAAGGTAATGCCAAAAACCCTCTTTACTTGTGCTCCGGGAATACTCAAAATGCAGGGTCTTCGCGCAAGATTCTCCATTGGCACGGACCTTCGGCTTATTGGCGCATCCGAGCTCGTCTTGTACAATGCACACCGGTGCCTTCCTCAGCTCGGGCTTCCAAGGCAAGTGTTAGAAGACATCTCCCATCTTCCTTCAATCAAATCAAGGGATCTAGGCAGTAATGAAGATGGAGAGGAGACAATTACCATTCAAGCTCTGTGGAATTTAAGCAAGCTCCATCAACCTGTAGAAGACTTGGATGAAGACAAGGAGCAATGGAAAAATTATGTAATCTCATTGAGGAAATTAAGGCCCAAAGTGGCTCATTAGACATTGTAGTTCCTTCTTCAAAATAATAAAGATTGCTTTCTGATTGAGCCAAATACCACTGTGATCATGATCGAAATCTTCCAAAACCTGCGTTTCTGTTGCAAATAACGCCTTAACTCAAGGCGCGAATTCAAGAAACAACGCCTTACTTCAAGGCGCCTCCACCGGCCCATCTTCCACATTTGACGCCTGAATAAGAAGGCGTGACTTAAATAACGACTTTAAACAAGGCGTGAATAGGTTCAAATCTTAAAGAATATAATCGTTGAATCATCAAAAAGTAACGCCTTTTCCTTAGTCACTTCTCAAAATAACACGCCCTCGACAGAGGCGTTACTCTAAGACAACAATGATGACTTTCATCACATCAATCAACGCCCATTCAATGCGTCTGACGACGGTTATCGTTCCCCATGCAAAACAAATTAACGCCCTAATGAACGTCGTCTATCTTTATAAAACGCCCCAGGCCTGGTCGTGACTTCAATTATAAACGCCTTTCTTGAGGGCGTGTCTTCTTTTCGAAACCCAAAAGTCATCGGCCCCCTTCTTCTTCCTCCTTCATTCCAATTGCCCTCTCATTCTCTGCAACCCTAACCGAGCCGAAGCCTCTCTCTCTCTCTCTCCCTATCTCTCCCTCTCTAGCCTTAGCCCTAACCATGGCCGGAGGTGGTTCCATGAAACGGCAAAGGGTGGCTGCTCCCGAGGTGGTTGACCTGGGCGACGATGCCCATGGTGAAGAAGGGGCCATCGTGGCGGTTGAAGACGAAGCTCTGATGGCGGAGGCTGGCGACGAGGCCGGAGGAGACCAAGAAGCCCACGATGAAGGTGAAGGAGGAGGAGACGGTGAGGAAGAAGAGGAAGAAGGTGGTGAAGAAGGAGAGGAAGAAGGCGGTGAAGAACCACCGCCCGCGGCGGCAATCCTCCCCCGTGCCGGCCAACTGGGGCGGCCACGGTAGCCAAGGCCTCGACCACAAAATCAGAAGCATAAGAAGGTAAGCCTCAAACCTGATTCCCCATTTTTATTTATTTTTTTATTTCATTTTTTCCTGATTTTCCATAGCCCTCGGGTGCGAAACCTGCAACTCAGAAAAGAGACGCCTCCCATGGGGGCGTTAATCACAAACGAAACGCCCTTACCAAGGGCGTAAATTCTTTTTATCTTCTGAAAATCAATTAACCTCCATGAAAAATGCCCTGAAGCATGTCATTTCTTCAAAAATTATGATTTTTCATTAATTCCATGCTCATTGAAAGTTTTCATTAACTATTTCGCATGCTGTCATTTTTATTTGAATTATCTAAAAACCAGGAAAGCCACGCCCAACCCCAGGGCGTGTTTTAACAAGAAACGCCCAAACCAGAGGGCGTCTCTTCATTAAAACTGAACGGTCCTAAATGAAAAACGCCCCAGCTGAGGGCGTGATTTGAAAAACATTTTAGGATTTTAGAAATTAACAACATGTTCACGCCCTACACAGAGGCGTTTCAACTATATAAAACGCCCCCAGAAAGGACGTTACTTTAAACCGCATTCAGAAAAACGCCCCCTTCAGGGGCGTGAATTTACCAAGAAACGACCTGAGGAGGGTCGTTACTTCCAAAAACATTAAAATTCAATATCAGGCCAAACCAAATGAAATTCCACATGAGTATTCAAACAATTAAGTAAAATAATTTTCTTTTAATGTATGCAGGGGCTGATGAGGACCCGTATCTCATGGGTCATGGTCTGGGCAGCATACCAGGGTCTCCCCGACTTTCAGAGGGTTAGGGTAGATGCCATGGGGTTCGGGGCTTTCCTATCCATTGAGCCTTTTAGACCCGACCTAGCACTTATCCAGGTTCTGAGGGAGAGATGGGATAGGGTTAGCCGGACTTTTCTGATGCCCTGGGGGCATATGGTTCCTAGTTTAGAGGATGTAGCCAGGATCACAGGTTTGCGGATAGACGGTGAGGCCGTGAGTGGGTTCACCTATCCTGATTACACGGAGATGGCCCAGAGGTTGCTAGGGCTGGATATGGTTTATGAGGTACCTAGTGAGTGCAGGACCATCTTCCGTACAGACTTGACTACGGTGATGGGTCTAGGAGATGTCAGGCATAGGTCAGGGGAGACCTTAGGTGAGTTTGCACAGAGGCTGACTGACGGGGTGAGAGCGGTATGCTGCCAGGACCCGACTGACCACGAGAGAGCGGATCGAGACCTGAGGAGGTTCATGCTGCTGCTGCTCGGGAGATTATTGCTGGGGACGAAAGCTGACGTCATCAACTGCCGCTTCTTGGGCATCCTCGAGGATCTGGAGACAGTTGGCACTTATGCTTGGGGTGCAGCCCTACTGGCGCACTTGATGGCGGACCTGTCCACAGGGACAGGGCGAGAGACGACCGTCAGTGGCTTCTCACCTCTTCTTCAGGTATGCAATATCTCATTTTCATTTCTTTCTTTCATTTTCTTCTTATTATGATGCATATGAATGCCTTACTAATGCAATGCATGGATGCAGGTGTGGAGCCACCTATACATGCCGATGGGGCGCGTTGACCCACGGCCAGGAGCTGAGGGATCCTTCCCTCTGGCGCGACGCTGGGTGCCGGTCACCTTCGGTGCCCCACTTCACTACGAGTTGTGGGTTCTACGGAGAGAGTTTCGCGATTTCCCTCCCTCGCTGGTATGTATGAATAAATGACATGCATTTCTTTTTGTTGTTATTATGAATTTATTATGCTTATGATGAGGTGATGATATGTATGTTATGAATGTAGGTACAGTGGAGGCCGTACGAGGATATGACAGATGAGGGCCAACCTTGGGTCGTATCGGGGCGACCTCGCTTTGGGCGCGAGCTGTGGCTGCATTGCCTGAGCGAGATCGAGCCGTTACGGCTTCGGTTGGTGATGAGGACCCTGGACCTGCCCCAGGAGTGGATCGAGGTCGGAGAGCCTCGAGGCATAGGAAAGAAGACCCGCGGTCGCACCAAGGCGATCGACTGGAGGGTACGATTTGAGGAGCAGTACGCCGATTGGCGGCGAGGCGGGACCCGAGTCACCTCCCAGGCGACAGACAGCTCCGAGTACCTCCGGCGTTACTGGGAGGTTCACGCCGGCAGACCTCAGATGAAGGTCCTAGGGGTATGTATGAATGCAATTATTTCTAAATGCCGATGCTTATACATGTCTATTATGCAACTAATATGTGATGAATGCAGGACGCGCGAGACATCGCGGCGATGGATGCCCAGGCCCACCTACACAGCCTGGAGGATCAGCTAGCCGCCACACGGGCAGACCTGGAGACCCTGGTGAGTGTTTAAATTATTCCTATATGCAAATGAATTTTTGTTGAATTAATGATGATTAGCCACTGACGATCTTAATGAATGCAGCGTGCCCAGCAGGGAGCGGTGAGGAGAGACCCGGGTGAGGCTTCCAGCTCGAGGGGGCCTAGTGCAGAGGTGACCGCGCTGTCAGAGCAGCTAGCTAGAGCGATTGCACGGGCTGAGGCGGCAGAGCGGGACCTCGTCTCACGAGTAAATTCTGAACTCAAAACCTCATTCAAATAATGATTAGATATAAATTGTGCACTGATGAAATTTGTTTCTGCAGACAGAAGAGCTTCGAGCCGCTCTTATTTGCGTAGACGAGGGCTTCCGAGCAACGAGCTCACATGTGAGTAATTCAATCATACATCATTAAATTATTGTGTTATTACATTTATTGTGGAATTGATGATTTGCTTACCCTTTTGCAGGTGGCTCAGCTTCAGGCAGTACGTACCGAGTTGGCGATCCGTGACCAGCGGATCTCAGAGCTTGAGAGGTCCCAGAGGCGACGAGAGGAGCTTCCTCAGGACGTGGCCAAGCTGCGTGTGGCTCTGGAGCTGGAGAGGCAGGAGCGTGCCCGGGAGCGCGGGGAGTACCAGACACAGATAGCGGCACGTGAGCGAGAGCTAGCTGACTCGAGGACCCAGTTGATCCTTTCTCAGGAGCGGCTACGAGTGTCAGAGGAGCGTCTCCAGCGAGGGCGTGAGCGAGCACGGGCTGCGGGGTACTCCTTCACTAGCTCCACTTTTGTGGCAGGATCTTCCCTCCGAGAGAGGAGCGAGGCAGGGGGACACGTTCGGGTTCCGGCTTCTTCACGGGGGCCCATGCCTCCTCCACCAGCACCAGTTCGGGATGGCGAGGAGGAGGTTGAGAGTAGGAGAGAGGAGGGTGGAGGCGAGAGCTGAGAGACTTACTTGTACTCCTCCACCCTCACACCTGTACTTAGACATTCATGATGTATATATATATATGAGATTGCGATTTTCTTCAGTTACCTGAGCACTTTGTGTGGTTGTGGCCTTGTTTTCTTTGTGTACTTTCTTCTTTCCACGTTCTTCGTGTTTGCTTTACTTTGCCCTGTACCTGCAGCTGCGGTTTTCACTTGAATAAAACAGGTTAATTTATCTGTTCGACTTGGCCCCTTGCCTAATGGGCAAGGGGTGGCAACATTTTGACCTTAATGACGGGTCAAGGGGCCAAGCCTTTAATTAAATAAGGCAAAATGAAATAACCAAAAACTGGGGAGATGCCTCATGCAATCACACATATGCAAACAATAATTTAAAAGATGTCCAGGCAAGAGTGCAATTCATGCAACATGGAGAATCCATTTTTTTTTCTTTTAGTATATATATATATATATATATTTTCGGGATTTTCTGAAAAACACACCTTAGATTAGGTCGTTACTCTCATAGAAGACGCCCTCGGAGACGGCGTGAATTTAAAAAAGATTTTGAATTTTGTTGAAAAGACGACCTGCCCAGGGGCGTTACTTGTTAAAGAAAAGACTGTAAGCGAGGCGTTAATTAACATGAACACGCCTTGAACAAAGGCGTTAATTAACATGAACGCGCCTTGGACAAAGGCGTTAATTTCATTCCTCTCAAATTGGGCTGACAAAGCCATTAAGTAGTGGTCCCTACTTAGTCATTATCTAAGATCCATTAACCCTTCTTGAATAATTAAAAGGGAGGTTGGCGTGCTTATAGTTGAACTTATATGCAAGATTTCGCACAGTGCATTCTCCTTGGTTCGTCTCGACCAATCCTGCTGGTTCGTGACTTTTCCATAAATAAAAGAGAAGATATAAGGGAAAGCCCACAAAGGATTCAGAGATGCTTGAGACAAAGCTACCTCCCCTACCCTATGCCTGTTGGGGTTCGGTCTTTGGCGTAGGGACGCTTTGCTGCCTTTTGCCTCTTTTCACTGCATGCATACGCCCAAGGTTTTCCTTGCGGGGACTTTGCCCTCTTGACATGCTTTTCTTTTCACCATTTGGCTTTCACTTTGAAATTGATTTGCATTAATGAACAACCTAATTGTACTTGGGCTTTTGTGGCATTTTGTTCCCTTTTGGGCCCTGACTTCCACCTACTAGGGCGGCGGATAGGCTTGGCATGTCTACCTCGAGACCTCCCTTCCTCCCTTGTGGGCCGAAGAAGAAAAGAATGGATATTGTCTTTCGCCTTTAGTCAGGTTTTGACTTTCCATCAGATTTTGCACTGCTTGAGCTCAAGAGTAAAGCGTGTAGTGTGTGTGGTGTCAACCCCCATTTTAAATTAGCAAGACTGATGAATGGATTCTGAATTTTGACCTTTCGGACCGTGTATCTTGGCGTGCCGTGTCAACCCAAAAGGAGAGCTGAAAGAAAATCATTTTTGTTGATTTTGAAAAAAAAATTCAGTTTATTTGGGAGATTTCTATTTTCTTTGGATTTTTGAAGTTTTCATTTTTTGTTTGGATTTTTGTTCAGGGGTAATATTTCTTGAGATACAAACCATTCCATGGGTGAGTTAATTCCTCTCCTTCAGCATTAACTAGTTTATAAGCATTGCCAGGATAAACCTCTTTTATTACAAACGGCCCTTCCCAATTTGGTTGGAGCTTTGAGCGGGGGCCACCGGGTTTTACAAAAATTCTTTTGATTACCATTTCACTGACTTTAAATTTTCTCTCAATTACTTTCTTTTGGTAAAAACGTGAGAGCCTATTTTGGTAAACGCGCACATGCTCAGCGGCGACCAGACGCTTCTCATCTAGGAGTTCCAATTGGGCAAGGAGTGAATCACGATTTTCATCAATAGAAAGTTCCTCATCCAATTGTACTCGCAGAGAGGGAATAAGAATCTCATAAGGGACCACTGCCTCCATCCCATAAGTAAGGGCGAAAGGGGTTTGCCCAGTGGGAGTGCGAATGGAAGTGCGGTAGGCCCAAAGAGCTTCAACCAGCTTGTCTGGCCAATCCGAAAATTTATTAGCCTCACACGTCTTTTTAACGATCTTGATCAAAGTTTTATTAGTGGCCTCTGCTTGGCCATTGCCCTGCGGATAATAGGGAGAAGAATGATGCAATGCAATGTTATACCTGTTGCAGAGATCCTTGAGCTCTTGAGAGATAAATTGAGGTCCATTGTCGGTGATGATAGTGCTCGGGATGCCGAACCTCGTGATGATGTTCTTCATGATGAATCTGCAGACGGTTGATGCTTTAATTTCCACGTAGGCTTCTGCTTCCGCCCACTTGGTGAAGTACTCCGTTGCCGTGAGGATGAATGATTTTTGCTTGGTCAGGAGGTTCGAATCACCAAGAGGTCCAATGATATCAAAAGCCCACATGGAAAAAGGTCATGGGGAGGACGTAGGATGGAGTGAAGAAGCAGGAGAATGAATCTTGTCAGCGTGCAGTTGGCACTTAACACACCTTCGAACATAGATAGAACAATCCTCTTCTAGAGTGGGCCAATAGAAACCTAGTCTAAGAATCTTTTTAGCTAGCATCTGACTGTTCACATGACCACCACACACACCTGAATGTGCCTCTTCCACAATTTTCCAAGATTCATCATCATCAAGGCATCTCAATAAAACACCGGTGAGCCCTCTTCTGTAGAGCACACCCCCAACCAAAGTATAACGTTGAGCCACTCTTCTAATTGCTTTCTTTTCTTCTGTGGTGGCTTCCCTGGGATAAGACTGATCATTATAGTATCTGGCAATCTCATAATACCAAGGTTTCTCTTCGTCAGCCAAATCTTCTTCCCAGTCCAATAGCATGACCTCTTTACCTTTAAGAGCTTCTTTCCGCTTGGCCTTCTCAAGCACCTGATCCCTAATATCAAGGAAAGCACGATCCCTAATAGCTGGAGTATCACGCTGATGAATTAGGGGAACATGAAAATCACGCTCAGGAGGGAAGACTAAAGCGGAAGCTAAAGAAGCAAGTGCGTCAGCCAAGATGTTCTGGCTACGCGGGACATGAACGAAGATCAATTTAGTGAAGAGTTTGGCGTAAGCTGAAGCGAGTTCCTGGTAGGGTTTGAGCTTAGGATTGATGGTGCGGCACTTGACAAGCACCTGGCGTAGAATAAGCTGACTGTCACCGACAATTCGCAAATGACTGACACCATATTGATGAGCGATTTTAAGACCGGCCAAAAGAGCTTCATACTCGGCTATGTTATTGGTGACGGGAAAATTGAGCCGAGCAGCAAATGGAATGGTGACCCCTTCGGGTGTTAAGAGAACCATGCCGATCCCTCTTCCTTGAGAATTAAGAGCTCCATCAAAATGTAATGTCCACATAGGATCGTGGGGTTGATTAATGGACATTAATTCTTCATCTGGGAACTCTGAATTGACAAGATCAAAGCGGGGGAGAGGGTGGTGAGCAAGATGCTCGGCAATGGCATAACCTTTGATAGCTTTTTGCTGAATGTAAGTGATATCAAACTGGGAGAGGAAGCTTTGCCAGCGTGCTAATCGATCAGTGAGGACAGATTTTTCAAGGAGAAATTTGATTGGATTCATGCGAGCAATGAGGTGGACCTCGTGAGCTAGGAAATAGTGTTTTAATTTCTGAACTACCCAAACCAAAGCTGCACAAGTCTTCTCCATGACTGAGTACCTCTGCTCACAGGGGTTGAGAAGTTTAGACAAGTAGTATGCTGCCCTCTCCTTACCTTCTTCATCCACTTGAGCTAAGACAGCACCTACAGAGTCATCCAGGACCGAAACATAGAGAATAAGTGGCTTGCCTGGAATTGGCGGCCTCAGGACAGGAGGATTGACCAAATAATCCTTCAATCCATCAAAGGCTGCCTGACATTCGTCATCCCAATTAAACTTGACTCCTGGCTTAGTAAGCTCGTAGAACGGCCTACACCTCTGTGAGTGCTGAGAGACGAAGCGGCGAATGAATTGCAACCTCCCGATTAATCCTCGAACTTCCTTCAAATTCCTGGGAGGAGGCATATCTCTGATGGCCTTTGCCTTATTGGGATCAACTTCAATTCCCCTCTTGCTGACAATGAATCCAAGTAACTTTCCTGAAGAAACGCCAAATACGCACTTCTTGGGGTTCATTTTCAACTGAAATTCTCGGGCTCGTTGCAAAACCTTAGCCAGAACCCCAGGATGCTCAATCCTTGTCCTTGATTTCACAACTAGGTTATCCACATACACCTCAATATAAATATGAATCATGTCATGAAAAATTGCCATCATAGCCCTTTGATAAGTGGCTCCAGCATTCTTAAGTCCAAAGGGCATGACCACATAACAATATGTGCCCCATGGTGTAGTGAATGAAGTTTTCTCTTGATCTTCTTCAGATAGGCGAATTTGATTATAGCCTAAAAAGCCATCCATGAAAGAAAGAGTCTCAAATCCTGCCGTGTTATCAATCAACACATCAATATGAGGTAGGGGGAAGTCATCCTTAGGACATGCCCGATTGAGGTCCCGGAAATCTATGCAAATCCGAACTTTTCCATCTTTCTTCATAACCGGGACAATGTTAGCCACCCAATTGGGATAAAGGACGACTCTTACAAATCTAGCCTTGTGGAGTTTGTCAACCTCTTCTTTCATTTTCAAAGCCATATTAGGGTGGAAACGCCTCAACGGTTGTTTTACCGGGACAGACCCTGGCTTGAGTGTAAGGCGATGTTCAACGAGTGCAGGGTCTAATCCCGGCATGTCTTCATAACTCCAAGCGAACGTGTCCTTATATTCTTGAAGAACTAAAATGAGCGCCTCCTCTTCGGAGGGCGGCAAATTCTCACTTATGAGGACAATCCTAGGGTCTTCCTCGGTACCCAGATTAATTTCTTTGGTAGGTTCTTCTACGGAGGCTGATGGTTCGTCGAATCTTCTTATGCCACTAGCAAAAGCATCAGCCTCGTCCTCATATTCTTCATAATTTTCATCCCCCTCTTCAATAGGGTCTTCATCATTCATGATTTCATAAACGCCCAAACCCTCATAAGGAGCAACAGAATCCTCATATTCTAACTCTGGCAGGATAATTGGATCTTCCACAAATTCAAGGAGAGCTAAACAAGCTTGGCATCTGATGGCCAATTCCATCAAAAATCTGCGAGGAATCTGCTTACCCTTGGCCTTCTTATGTGAATCTACCCCATGATTTTTATTAAAAGGAGAGGAAGAAGAGGAGGAAGAGCAACTAGCTTGATCAGGGGCAGGAGATGAAAAAGCGGATACAGGAGGTGATACAGAGGACCCCTCACTGGAGGGGGAGAAAAAACTTACCAAGGAATCTTGGAAGAGCGACCCCTGGGTTGGGACGTACTCGGGAGAAAAATAGGAGGTTTCCTCAATAGAAATGGAGGATTGGAATGTTGGAGATTTGGCATTTTTTTTTCGTTTTCATGTTTTCCTTTGTTTTTATTTTCTTTTTTCAGTAAGAAGCAACGTGAAGGGGAAATAGCAGGAGGAGTTGAGATTGCAAGATTGGAGAAAGATTTAATCAAAGATGGCCCTTCCGGGGGCGTGATGGAGATTTCAGCAAATCGCTTGAGGAGCGAAGGAGGTATCGGTAGGGAAATCCGAATTGAATCAGGAGACAAGTTGATTATGAACGGTGGTGGTCGTGGCACGTGACCAAACCAACGGGAATACAAAGAAGCCAGCAAAGATGGATGCACAGAAGTGAGGGAAAAGAGGCCGGCCCACAGCCTGTCCACGGAAAATCCTTCTTCAAAGGGGACATCTGGCTCCCAAGTATCTGTGTAGTCACTTAACATCTGCCTTTTATCCGTGATTGCTGCTGGCATTTCAATCAGTTCTTGAATCAGTGGCGGCCATTCTGGATCTGTCGGCATGAACAGGCGGCTTAGGGAGATGGTGATGTCATTCATGTCAAACCACCTGTACCAGTCACATTCCGGATCGTCCATTCTCCTTCTTTTGTCCGGCCTTAAAGACTCCAGGGCTTTATAAGAGGCCAGTGGTGCGATGTGCCGAGCAAACTGTCTGGCGTGAACATCCTGACAATCTAGCAATGAAGTAATTACTGTAGTCTGCTCATTGTTTTGAATGCCACCGGTGACAAAATGTGTCTTTAAAGTCCAGGTGAGCGGCTGGCGATCTGGCTTGAAGGTGGACGTCATAACAGCCCACGGCTCCCCTTCATTCTTGCCCGGTGCTTTGTAGCATAAGCCGCCTCGTGCCATCATCTTCTGAGGCTTGATAGGCCTAATTCTGCCCTGGAGTTTGGAGCCCAGGCCCTTGCCATCTTGATACCCCATTCTTATTAGAATGTTCCAGCCTGGGGTATTCGTCATATTTTTCTTTTTTTTCGCTTTAGAAGGCAAGGGCGTCATAGCAACCGTTGTGACGGTCTCAGATAGCATTGGCTGAGAATGGGGAATGTCCAGTACAGATAATAATGGCTTATTGGCAGGCCATATGGAAGGAACCGATGAAGCTGCATGAATGTCTTCCTCTGGCAAGATCGGCACGCTGGTCACCTTGATAATGCGGCCCTTGTGTGGAAATTTGAGGCACTGATGGTTTGTAGAGGGCACTGCGTCAAGCTGCTGAATATAAGGGCGACCCAGAATGCCATTAAAGGTCGGATCCATATCCAGAATATGAAAATCGGCCGTAATGGTGGCTGGACCTAAGCTGACTTTGAGAGTAATCATACCCAGAGGGGGTTTCTTTGTATTGTCATATGCCGTGACAGTAATAGTAGATGGCCGAATCTGGCTTTCAGGGATACCGCATAATTTCAGAGTGCTCGACGGCAACACATTGATAGATGCACCAGTGTCTACCAAACACTGCTTGACGGCCACCTTGTTGATATCAACTGTAATACATAGGGCATATTTTCTTGCTGGTAGAGGTGCTAACTCGTATTCATGAAATGTGATTGCCGGCTGACTGCTAGCAGGAGTCAAAACTGTAATTATCTGTTCAACCGGAAGGTCCTCATTGACCATGACCTTCTGCAGGTATTCCTTCAAGGCCAGCTGATGAGTGGTAGACTTCTTGATTAATTCAAGAATGGAGATTCTGGCTGGAGTGCGGTCCAAGTGCTTTAATAAATCATACTGAGTCCCCGGCACTGAATCTTGTTCCTGCTCTTGCTCTTGCGGCCCCTGTACAGGCTCTAGCTCTCTCTGTGGGAAAACACGGTGGAATATCCGTCCACTGCGGAGTGGCGCCACGCCTTGACGTGCCTCTGTCGGGGCAACAATAGGAGGAGGGTTCGAAGAAGAAGGAATGTCGGTAGCAGAAACCCTACTAGGGGATATCAAAGGGGAATTCAATAAAAGGGGCGCCCCCGTGGGAGGCGTAGGAGGAAAATTCGACGGAGATGCCCCCGCAGGAGGCGTGGGAGAAGGGAGTGATATTCGAATGCGAGGAGCGTTGGCAGGTGGTGGAATAAGGAGGGGTCGTGGTACAAAAGGTGGTTGAACTGATGACGGAGGTGTCCTTGCCGGTGGGGGAGTAGTGGCGGGTGTTACTGGTGCTGCCGGTGAGCGAAGCAAGAGCGACCTGGACGGCGCATGTGTGGGATTGGTGATGGATGAAGGAGTGGCAGGTTGCGGGGGTGGTAAGCGGGTAAGAAGAGAGCGAGCCGGCAAGGCCGTGGAGTTGGTGGTGGTAGATGGGTTGGCGGGGCGTAAGAGGGAACGTCCTGATTGAAGATTGACAGAAGAAGAAGGAGGAATGCGCAAAAGGCGTGGAGTTTGATTTTGGTTTGGATCATGGTGAAATGCCCCGACAGAAGCGTTTTCTTCGTGCCATCCCTGCCCTCTCTCCACCTCGTAGAGAGACGTGACAGGGATTAGGAGCGTGCTCCGGTAATGGATTACGGACGATCCCCATATCTTGCTGGGGTGCTGGAGCTTGCTGTGGCTGAACTTGCTGTGGAGCTGGCTGTTGTTGTTGCTGATTTTGATGTTACCTAGGAGGCCTTCTTTCTTTCATGGTGGCGATGACTTGCCTCATTTCATCCCAATCAATGCCACCCTGGTCATTCAAATCATAAATATGATCTCTGAAATGGAAACAACGGTCAAGGTTATGACCAGGGGCACGGTGAAAAGCACAGTAACGGGATGTGTCAACATTGGCGGGCCACATGGTTCTTTCCCTTGGCAAGGCGAGCAAGTTGGCGGCCATTAGGGCATTAAAAATATCAGGGAGACTTTCAGGGAGTGGAGGATAGTGGTCCCTTTTGGGGCCAAGTGGTGGTCTCCGTTGCTGTTGTTGGCCGTAGTTGGCTGATGGGGGCACTTGATGGTATTGTGGTGGAGTTGGAGGGTCTATGCGGGGGGCTTGGTGTTGCGGTGGAGCGAAGGAGCGTTGAGGTGTGAATTGGGGTGGTGGAGTAGGGTTAAAATGAGGGTTCTGTCGTGGAGGTGGTGGTGGACGTGGGTTAGCTTGATGATGGGGGTTGCCAACTACGCCGACTTGCTCATTTGTGACAGTGCCCTCAGTTGTGGGCCCGCTGTTGACATTTGTATTCTTTTTAAATAGCCGAGGCTTCCGCTCAAACATGCCCATGATGGGCGAGTCCTTCATTTGTGTTTGTATATAACGAGCTCTTTCATAGAGCTCTTCCATAGTTGTCAGCCGATTCATGGCCAAAATATGTCGGAATTGAGGAGTTGCGTTAGAAATAACCATTTTTACTTGCTCCTGTTCTGACAATGTGTCCTTCAATTTCTCGGCCATTGACCGCCACCTATCAGCAAATACAATGAAGTCCTCTTCGGACTTCATTTTCTCGGCAACTAAATCTGTAACAGAAAGGGAAGGTCCCACCCGGTCTCTGTACTTTTGCAAGAATTTTCTTTGAATAACATCAAAATCGCCGGCATCAGCTAGCTCCAGAGAATAAAACCATTCGAGGGCTGGCCCCTCAAGAGATCTCCTGAATAAGTAGGCCAGGGAGGCCTTATTGTCTTGCCAAAAGGAAGTCTCATATCGGAAATCCTTTGAATGAATGAATGGGTTGCCCGTCCCATTATATCGCCGAAAATTCGGCATTTCAGAAGGTGGTAAATGGAACACTGGCAACATGGGAATAGAAATTTCCGGAGCATTCTTAGTTTCCGTAACTTTCTTGAGCTGCTCTTCCATGCTGGCTAGCTTTTGAAGCAAGAGAGTGTTGGTATCGGACTCGACCGGGGCCTGATTCTGAACAAAAGAATGCGGTATAGGCGTTCGTAGAATCCGAGGAGGTTGGGAAGATTGGTGCCTAACCGCTGAATAACTTGCCTGTTGGGCCGGCATGGCCACAGTAGGGGTTTGTGGACGAGAGGAGGGGGGATGCAAGACCGCCTGGTCATTAACAATTTGATGGCCGCTCACAGCCGGAGGGGGATTAGAGGAAGACGAAAGGACGGATTTCCCTTTCAAGGTAGCCTGAACGGCTTGTCGCTGGGAGTCATCCAACTGGGAGAGAGCTTGGATCAAATCCGTAACATTGATGGATGGGGAATGGTTCCCCGAAGTATTGGAAGATGGAACTTGAGACGAAGGGTCCGCCTCATGGATAGTGGTGTCAACCACATGAACTTGTGAGTAATGAGGGTGAGGAGGGAGGTAGTTTCCCTCATAATAAACGGATTCCTGGAGAGGGTCTTCATATTGACCAAATATGTTCTCATTCTCATCATCATAAGAGTACCCGTTGCCTGACATGCTGATGATTTTACCTGAACGGAGTTTCATTCTTAAGAGAGAGAGTGTTTAATGAAGGAACTATCACAAAATATTTAATCCAATCAAAGCAATCAAATTACCCAACTATGTTTATGCAAACAAGGTTGGCAAGAAACACAAGGTTTTTAATGTTTGATGTTTGAATTAGAGTGGATTATTTGTGAAAGTTCACTCTTTTGCCAAATGAGACCTAGTTTGATCCAAGTGTGACCTCCGGGTCAACTAGGTTTTCTCTCTCTTCACCAACGAGTAGGATATCTAAACTCCGGGTACTTCGAGGGTACAACCAGCCCGGCGTCCGTGAGGGAATCCACGGGTGTGGGGACTTATGGAGGTCTTTGAAAAGGGATTTCCGGTCCAAAGAGACGAAATGCTCAATGGAGGGTTATCCCGATTCCAAGAAAGGTGTGTGGAATCCTAGGCTAGAGAGAGGAGGTCTCTCAACTAAAAACCCACAAATATAACGAAGCCAATATGAATCACAGCAATATATATCAAGGCAGATCAATATGAAAAGCAATGAATCACAAATAAGGCAGTAAGCAGCTCCTGCGAAAACTCAGTAAAGACACGACCTGGAACAGGCCGTTACAAGCTCAGCAGGAAAAACACGACCTGAAGGGGGTCGCTACAAAGAGAAGAAACGGCAGCGTTGCTGTCGTGAAACTCTGTGAGGGGCTCACAGGGAGAAGCAAATCACGCCTTGGAGTTAGGCGTTTTCATGAAAGGACGCCTCCACAGGAGGGCGTCAAATGAATAAAACACGCCCCAATAACAGGCGTCAAAACACAATAAAACGCCCTGGATGGGGGCGTGGCTCCTCAGACAGTGCAAGGGGGGATATGAATAACACAGGGACAATTAATGAAACGCCCTGATGACAGGCGCTAAAAATAAATGGCACGCCCTGGGGTGGGGCGTGAATTCTCAGATAAAATAATTAAACAGGAGGTATGTGGAAGACGCCCACCAGAAGAGGCGTTAATCAACTAAAACACGCCCTTGAGAAGGGCGTGAAATCAAAACACGCCCTCGTGGAAGGCGTTAATTATGGGGAAAGGGCACACGTGGGTGCCAATGGGGAAAGGGCACACGAGGGTGCCAAGGGGAAAGGGCACACGAGGGTGCCAAAGGAGATGGTAATCAAAAAGAAAACAGTGGAAGTCCCACCATGATCGCCAATTTGTAGATCTATTTAAAAAAAATCCACTTAAGAAAAAAAATTAAAAATATGAATAAATAAGTATGAAATAGCACGAGGTGCTAAAGGAAATTTGTGATCGCCAGAGGGATTACCTCAATAATAAGAAAAGGAGATCGCGTGTACCTGGTGGAGATTGGGATGCGGGATGGATGTGAATTTCCTCCTCCAACTTCAATCGGCCGGCCGATGAAGTGGGTCTTCTTAGTTGATTACCTTGCAAAACAAATAATGAAGAAACAAGCAAAGAGAGAGGGATCATCCCAAATGAAGTAGTATCAATCCAGAACTAACATGAAATGATGAAAAGGCATCAACGCACGCACCTCTTTTTTTGATTTCTTTTAAACCCCTAGAGGAGAACTAGGGAAAGGATATGATATGAGATGTTGATGCTTAATGCAATAAGAAAACTGACGAAGTGATGACAGTGAGGATGGTGTGCTTAGAATTCAAACAAACTGAACACAATATAACCCTGCTCTCCCTGACGAGAGTAGAGGGGAAACTGTGAAGACGTTGAACGGATGCAGAGGACACCAAGATGCAGTAGGATGAAGTGCACAGGGGGAGAAGGCTCTGCTTTCAATCGCGATGTTCTGGGTTTTTAGCGTTCAACCTCTTTAATGCTCGATATAGAACCTCTTATATAATGTTCAATCGGATGATCAAACAAGGTAATGATAAGAACGGGCAATGAGTCATTCAAGGAAGGATCAAGATCGAGCAAGAGTCCTATGGATGGCAAGGAACTGTGAGGGAAAGATGGAAAAAAGATGGACTCTGGAGTGAAACACGATGTACGTCAGGGCGTCGATTTAAGAATTGACGACCTTCACAGAGGCGTTTCTTGAAACACGACCTAGGCAAGGGCGTTTCTTCCTGGATTTAATTTTGGAAATAACAACTTTCTTTATTCGAAAACTGAGAGAACACGCCTAATGTAACGGCGTTTATTAAAACACGCCCTGAGGAAGGGCGTTACTCACAAAAATGCTTTTATTTTGAAAATAGATAATCCCAGAAATCAACGGATAATACCAGGAATTGACGCCCTCACCTGTGGTCGTCCCTTCTTTTAAAACGCCCTATGACAGGTCGTGAATCACAAAAAATGCAGAAAAATGCATAAAACTCACAAAAATAGAAAAACTTCATTTTATAGGAATATTGAAGTCCTCTTGGAGCGTTTACATAATGACATAAAATTTGATCAACATAACGTCAATTTTGGCGTGTCTACACTAATAAGACGAAAAGAAAAATACATGTAGAGATACATGTATACATACACACAAATACAGATACTCGATACGCAATATAACTACCGTAGCCGTAGGCCAAGTCTTCAGGAAGGATCGCCGAACCATAAGCTCGGTGTCGGGGCAGTGCGGCGTTGGCTCCGAGTAGTGGGCCCAGTAGTGGACCCGGTGTCCCCACCAGAGGATAAATTGGATGGGACTGGATCCAGGGGGTTTTGTTCGTTGAAGAAATACATGTTAGTACCCATGTTGCTTGCATGTTTATTGCTTGATCTCTGATGATGAGAAATTATTATATATTTGGTGTGGGCTTCTCATTTTCAATACACTGTCCTTTCACTTTTAGTTCTATGAGTGTTGCATTGATTGTCCAAATGCACATATGTTCTTAGTTACATTCACTACTGTCTCCATTATTCTTTTGGATAGATAGAACCTTCTGTCATCTTTGGGTTGTTGCACTTATTAGAACTTTTCCAACACTATTGCATAAATGCAGTTGCAAAAAGATTCAGCTGTTGACAACAAACATTGGAGTTGTACACAGGTTTTGTTTCATATTTTTTACTCTCTCTGAAATAGTATTGTGTGAAGGATGTGATTATTCTCTTTCTCTTTCTGTGGATCTGTTCATTCTCATAGTTTTTTGGCTTTTGAAACAATGCAGTTTGGAGGAAAATAATGAATTGGGTTCTTTATAGGTCTTTGACCTTCTATGCTTTGTGTATGTGGCAGATTTTATGTTCAATGTTTAAAAAGCATGCCTTCTTTTGAAATAGAGAAGAGAAGAAAGTAGGTGTAGTGGGTTACATTGCATACATGTTATAAAGGGTACATGCTTTAGATTGGCTATTTATCACTAGAAAACAGATGCTCTGTTGCAAGGTCCTATACGTACTAGCCAAACAGTTCACTTGAACATTCTCTTTTCTTTTTTCTATAGTGATTTGGGCACCCGCTGTTTTTAATGCCTGAGCAGTTGATCTTGTTGAAATCTTCGGGCAATTGGTCTGGTAAAATCGTTTATAAACCTCCATGAGCCCAACAAGTTCACTTATCTTCTTCCTCTGTCATATTCAGTATCGTTTGTTCTTCCTCAATGGTTCTTTGATTCACAAAAAAATACTTGAAAATTCCATCCAAAACTGCAACATGGGCTCCATTTTATCCTGTAATGTGTGCCCGATGTTTGGGGCACCTGGTATGAAGGAGAATATAACTTTTGCCAAGAATATGCACATCTTGTGATGATTCATTTGTAATAAATGTCAAAATAAAAAAAATATTCTAGAAAAGATATCCACAAGACAAACTTTGTATTGGCCATCTACAAAGTCAAAGATCAGTTCAGATGGAAACTAATGACTATTATTGTTGGAAAAAAAACATGTTCTCTTATTTAAGAAAAAGAATAGATAATGGTCATATGACAAGGCCATCCTTAATTGTTGAATTCTTCAGTATAATGGTAATGCCAGATCGGATGTAGAACCCCTTCGAAGATCTGTCAGCTTCCTGTACACCCTGCAATCACACAAATCATCATCATCATCATCAGAACCTTATCCCAATTAATTGGGGTCGGCTACATGAATCATGTTCCGCCAAAGATTTCTATCAAGTGCAATATTCATATTTAAACTCAATGAATTAATGTCCTTTCTAATAACATCGCACCATCTCATTTTAGGCCTTCATCGAACTCTTTTACTAACATCCACTAAGATTTGGTCACATCTTTTAACCGGCCCTGAGTTAGGGCGACGAAACACATGACCAAACCACCCGAGTCTATTTTCTCTCATTTTACTATCAATTGGAGCTATCCCTAAGTCCTTACGGTTGCACTCATTCCTAATCTTGTCTTTCTTAGTCTTGCCACACATCCATCTCAACATCCTCATCTCTGCTACACATATTTTGTGGATGTGTTCCTTTCGTACTGCCCAACACTCGGTACCATATAACAAAGCAGGTCTCACAGTCGTTCTATAAAACCTCCCTTTGAGTTGCACATGCATACGACGATCACAAAGGACGCTTGATGTACTTCTCCATCTTAACCAGCCTGCCTTAATCCTACGTGTAACGTCATCATAAATCTCCCCATTCTCTGCAATCACACAAATACGTATGAAAAATGAAACTCCACAAATCACACCAAGATAAACAAATTCTATCGTCCTGCACTATGGTTCATCATGCTATGACACTGAATATTAGAAAGCAGAGTATGCAGCTGATATGCAAATGACTGTCATGTTAAGCATAGTCCTATTCTTTGTTTTTCTCATGTTCCTTCTGTCACCAATTTGGAAGCGCTTGTTTAAAAATTGAGATACCATTTTTTCTTGAAGCCAATGGCATTAGAGCAAGTAGTTTCTGATCGGGATAGTGAAGATGAGGTGAATGATGATATAGCTGATTTTGAAGACAGACGGGCATGTCCTACAGATCAGTTTGGATAGTGTGTCTGTGCTCCTTTCAAATCTACATATTAATGATTTTATTATTTTTCATACCATGAAAAAGTACTTCAATAAATATTGACCACATCTAGATGCTTGATGATTTCGTGGATGTGACCAAAGATGAGAAGGAGATCATGCATCTCTGGAATTCATTTGTGAGGATATTTAAAAATCCTATTGTACTTCAATTTTTACATCAGATTCTTGTTGAAAAAATGCTGAAACAAGATGTTGTTTAAAGTTAAGCTGGTTGATCTTGACTGGCCAAAACGAGAGGAGAAAACTTTTAAGACCTGGGGAACCTTTGCAAGAGAGAACATGACAGCACTATGTCATGATTGTATCTTCATCTTCATCTTAGAAATCTAGATTATCTCCATTCTCGAAGCCAAATATGTCTTGGTTAAACCAACAAAGGTACAATTTTGTAAATTCTTATGCTTTTAATAGTGCAGTCGAATAAGTATCTAGAGTTCATTTTTTTCCTTTCCCCCTGTTACTATCACTATTCCTTGTTCTGTTTACTAACCTAGACCAGCTATTTTTTTTTAAGTTGCAACAATGGATTCAACGTACGGTAATTTGTAATCCTAAAACCAATGTAAACTTTTAGCGGGCCACTTATTATCTAAACATAAAAAAATCAGTGTAAACATCTAGAAGACTATTTATTATCTAAACAAAAAAGAGCATAACATCATATATTCAGATCATGAAATTCTATTTTTTTTTTAGAAAACAACAATTCAATGTGAAAATGTTTGACTTGAACATCTATCCATGGGATCCCACATACCTTTGTATAAATGTTTAAGTAGGTGTGGAGGCAAGTAAATATTGTATACGAGATGTGATGATTCAATATTCATAGTTAGTTCTAATTGCACAATTTTTTAAGTAATGATGAATCATATTGTAATATCTAAATCTTTATTATTTAACATAAAAAATTTCAATGTAAATTCACGTGCGAAGTGCGTTTCTTCGACTAATATATATATATATATATATATATATATGATTGAACTAAAAACTTATCCGGCTCATAGGACAAGAATAATGTGGTTTTAGATAATTGGAGTCGAATTTATTGGGGCTATATCTCTTCCACCACCCCATCAATCTCGATTTTATCTAACTCTCTAAGCAAGATTTGACGACCTGATCGTATCGATACTTTATTGGTATGATACCGTGTCCGTATTATATTACATTGTAATGTGTCAACAATATAATATATATTTAGTATAATAAATTATGTGTTGAAATCATTTGTGATTTAGTTGGTTAGAGAGTCACGTATAAATATTGTTTAAAAAGGTGGTGCCTCAAGGTACTAAGGCTTAAGCCTCAAGGTGAGGCACTAGAAAAATGCCTTGAGACATGCGCCTCATGTCTTTTACTTGAGGCTTACGCCTTTTTTTGATTGAGGTGGTATGTCTCACCGCCTCAAGGTATTTAATTGAGACGGGTGCATCACTTGAGAAGATGATGTAATGAGATGTTGTAGGATACTCCCAAAATTTACGTTTCTTTTGTTGTCCTTAAAACATAATTCAATTTTATTTTCTTGGTAGGTACTTTTTTTAACAGAGAAGGGATAATCGAGTTCGAACTCGAGTATTTCCCCATATGGGGAAGGGTGACAAATCAACTGCACTAAACAACTGACTCATAATGTAGTACTTTTAAAATTATATGAATTTATCATTGAGTTGATATAACATTAACACATGAAAATCACTATTATTTTTAGCATTTTTTATATTTTTAAGATTATTTTCTTCTCTATTAAGGCTTACGTATCGTTGTGCCTTAAGACTTACGTCTTTTAAGACTTATAGAAAGTGACTCATAACCGCCTCAAAATCTTTTAAACTATACATGTAAATGACCTTTATTTTTTGCTCTTTCCTTAAAAGAAATGAAAATTTAAAAAAAAATTTCGAACCCGGAATAAACAGTTACAAGAAAAGATATTAACCAATCTAACAATCAAAATTAATGAAATATGAAGTAAAATATATAATATTTAAATACGATATCGATTGCGCATCACACGTCTGCGCCGATGACCCAGAAGTGGCGATACCTCTCGGACCGATACGTCAAATCTTATCTCTGAGAAATGGGAAAGGAAGCGGGACTTGTCGCTCTGACCAGCAGCAGCAGCAGAACTGTCTTGGCACCATTCCAGCCTCTCCCACCATTCCCTCTCCCCCTGAATCCTTCTGAGATTCTTAGCGCTTCTGGGCAGGAGGGGAAGCTTCTTCAGTTGTGGGCATTTGGATATCACGAGCCACTCCAGAGAAGGGAAGAGCAGAGGCTGGTCACTTATGCTCTTGAACACTGGGAGGTTTCCAAGAGACAAAGTTGTAAGGCTAAGGAGGGAAGAGCAATCACAGTCACAATCAGACTCATCATCTCTTCCTCCTCCGCCTTCCAACCCATCTGCCGCTGTCAGCAATTCCTCGATCCTCTTACCGCCACTGATTGTAAGCTTCTGGAGGCAGGGCAGCAGCCGAACCCATGTCAGGTCGCCAATGCCATGGCAGTCATAGATCACCAACGTGCGGAGGCACCCGAAAGAATAACGGGACTTGACGACAACCGTGATTTTGTGTGTATTGAACAGAGTCAACCTCTCCAGGCTGTAACAAAATTTGCTTACGCTGTCAAATTCGACCCCCTCTTCGGATTCGGAGAAATCACGTATCCGAAGGTCCCTCAGATTGTTTAGTCTCCCGAAGGCTACAGATAGATGCTTGGCGGTGGTGTCTTCATCTCGCGAAATATCGAGGGCCGTGGTGCATTGACACAGCCAGTCGGACTTCAACAATGTCTCCAGAGAAAACAGGGTCTGCACCCCGAACCGAAGCTCCTCCAGTTTGTCCCAGCAGCTCTCGTCTTCTTCCATGCTTATCAAGCTGGTAGAAGACGACGACGGCGATGATGGCAAAACGGACTTGTACTCACTCCCATACAATCCCAACGACCGGACGCCTCTTGGGATGGCCTCCGGGGGGAAGTCGCTCATCCACCATGTGTCATCTAGGTTCAGCTGACTCAGGTTTGTCAACTTGCTCAGTCCCCTGGGCAATGTCATGATCTTTGTGTCCTCTAGGTTAAGGGACCGCAATCCGGCCAGACAACCAATATCATCTGGAAGGCTCTTTAACCATGTGTGTGAAAGGTCCAGGACACGGAGAACAGGCATGAACTCGAAGAAACCTTGTTCGATGGTGTATGGGCTGCTTATCCTGAAATCGAATCTATACAACAAAGTCTCCAGATGGGGACATGAAGGTACCACCTTGTGAGGCAGAGGAGAAAGGCGACCCCTCATTGATATCCTCTTTGCGTAACCCCACCTTTTAGATGCAGGAAGAACATGGCTCAACCTCCCACCATCTGCTGCGAACATGAAGATGGTGTTGCAGTAGTTGTTGTCAATCTCGCCCGCACCAGTGAGCCACATGCACATCTCGCGGACCACGTCGTGCATCTTCACACTTCCTCCATCAGATGATACCCTTTCTAGTAAACATGCACTTGTGAGTTTGGTGATCACACCACGTCCCCTGCTTCGGGCTCCGATGATGCTCTCTGACTGGGCAACGTCAAGAAACCCTTCCCCCACCCAATACTCTATGATTTCTTTTATAGTAATCTCGTAATCCTCTGGGTACAGACAACAATAGAGGAGGCATTGCTTCGTTGTTTCATCTGCTAACTTGTCAAAGCTGAATTTGAGGAGGGAAAATACCTCGTCTTTCAGACCGGGCAGCTCGTGAGGCGATTCCCTCAGTTGCTCCAGTGCTCCCTTCCACTCCTCGACTGTCTTGGCTTCCGCCATGGCACGACCGACCGTGATCAGGGCCAGGGGCAAGCCGCCGCATTTACGAGCGACAGCCTTTGCGGGGAGATTGATTGGTGGCCTGTCCACATCTACTTCAGTGCCAACCTTCTCCTTGAAAAGCTTCCATGATTCTGATTCATTCAACACCTTCACCTCCATCAGTATCTTAGCTCCCATCTTCCTACAGACTTCCCTGGACCTTGACGTTAGGATGATCTTGCACTTGTTTTCAGCCGTGGGTAGAGGAATTCCCACATCCTTCAGGTTCAATTTCTCCCATACGTCGTCCAACAGCAACAGAAATCTTCTCTTGTTAAGAACCCCGAAGATGTCGTTGGCCTGCTCCTCAACTTTATCTTGTGAAGAAGAACCCGCTGCCCCTTCTACAGAAAAGGTCAAGCCGATCCTTTTGCCGATCGACTTCTGGATCTTGAAGACATTTGCATCCTTGGAAACGGTCACCCAGATCACGACCTCGAATCCTGGTGCACCGATCTCGTGAAATTTGTTGTTGATCCTCTCCAGCAGGGTCGTCTTGCCGACCCCACCCATACCATATATTCCGATCGCCCTCACTCCATCATCCTTCAGAAAACCTCCGATCTTCTTCATGTAACCATGGATTTCATCCATGCCCGCTAGATCGGCGGAGGAGGTGGGGACCTGCTCGACCCGATTTCCCCAGAATAGAGTGAGACTCCTTACCTTTGTCACGACCCTGTCACGCAGGGAAGCAAGGGCGTCGGCGGTCGCAGTTCCCAGGAAGCTCACCAGCGCCCCTTGCACAGGCTCCCATATGCATAACAACAGACATGGACATGTGACACCAGCCATCGGAACAGCACCAGCGGGCGCAGCCGAGCAGGTGGTGATGGTGGAGAAGGAGATGGCGGCGAGATAGATCTGTGAGCAGTGCCAAGCAAAGAGGTTGATATCAATGGCAATAAGGAAGAAAACGAGTGACGTTATCGGGCGTTTGGGCATATGAACACGGCGTTGACTTGTAGTCTGGCGAGGAAAGGAGGCTGGACAGGAACGGCATGCGGCAGGGGGAAGGAAGGAGGGAGGAGGTCGGGGATTACTGTGAGAGCAGGGGGCGGAGAGAGAGAGTTCCGCGAGGACAACTCCACCCCACCGAGGATTCCGTCGAGCACAGCTCCCCGCCGGTGACGCTAACGCTGGATCTACGGCGACCAAGCTCCAATAACCCCGGCGGCTGGTGGTACCCTCAAGTCTTCGCAATCCCACCCAGTGTCTATGCTACTTGTCCGCTTTCTTTTTTACTTTTTTTTCTCTCCAAGGACTCCAATCATTCCCCTGTTGCACTAATTCGTCTACACTTATTATATCAAAATTTATAATTATTTTTTTGTAAGAATAACCCCCTATATACATATTAGTAGAAAGTTTACTCTCTTGTTATACATAAACATATATATATATATACATATATCAAAATAAGCAACTAATTACTTTATTACATAAACATTAAGTGCAAAATAGCTCTGTGATTAATTGTCTTCAAAACTTTATAATGATGCATAAATTGTGGGACATTTTAGTGATTATGTTTGCATAGTAAGATTACTTTTCAAACCAATAAAATAAGACATTAGAAACATTCTCAACTCTAGTTAGAACCAGGGTTTGCCGTCCCGCCCCGACCCGCACCGACTCGCACGACCCGACCCGACCCAGGCGGGCGCCGGGTCGCACGGGCCGTGGGTCGTGGGTGAGACGCACCGAACCGCTTTGTCCCGTGAGTCTCGCCACGTACCGGTGCGGTGCGAGGCGGGACCCGGTTCGGTACGAGCGGGTCGGGGCGGGTCGGCCATTCAACGGGCCGGCAGGAGGGGGAGGGGCCGGAGGTGGGAGAGGGGGGTGGTGGGGGGCCGCAGGAGGTGGGAGAGGGAGGGGGCGGTGGGGGCCAGGGGGGCGATCTCGGTGGTGGGGTCGTCGGAGGTTGGGGGGCGGTGGGGGAGGGGGGAGAGGTGGGGGGGCGATGGTGGCCGCCGGAGGTGGGAGAGGGGGGCGGTGGGGGGCCGCAGCAAGAGGGGGAGGGGGAGGTGGGAGAGGTGGGGGGGCGGTGGTGGCCGCCGGAGGTGGGAGAGGGGGGCGGTGGGGGGCCGCAGCAGGAGGGGGAAGTGGGAGAGGTGGGGGGCGGTGGTGGCCGCCGGGGGTGGGAGAGGGGGGCGGTGGGGGGCCGCAGCAGGAGGGGGCGGGGGGGCGCCGGAGGTGGGAGAGGGGGTGGGGGGCCGCAGCAGGAGGGGGGCGGTGGGGGGCCGCAACAGGAGGGGGCGGCGCCGGAGGTGGGAGAGGCGCCGGAGGTGGGAGAGGCGCCGGAGGGCCGCAGGCCGCAGCAGGAGGGGGGCGGTGGGGGGGCGCCGCAGGAGGGGGCGGCGCCGGAGGTGGGAGAGGCTCCGGAGGGCCGCAGCAGGAGGGGGCGGGGGGGCGCCGGAGGTGGGAGAGGGGGTGGGGGCCGCAGCAGGAGGGGGAGGGGGGGCGCCGGATGTGGGAGAGGCAATGGGGCGGACCGGGTCGCTGTGCGACCCGCCCGACCCGACCCGTCTCGCGCAGAGACCGGGTCGGCCGGGTCGGATGGGTCGGCAAACCCTGGTTAGAACCCAACTGGAGTAATGTATCTGATGGTAGATTATAGTGTCTAGCAGTAAGGATGTTTTTACAACTACGCTTACATAATAATTGTATCAATCAAATGTGCATCTAAAAATAATAGTTCTATAATTATAGATGTAAAGGGGTCATTTCTCCAACTATCTCCTCATAATTTAAGGTGCATACCTGAGTCCTGACGCTAGGGTGGTGAGGAACTAAATAATTGGTGGACGGCTGATGGCACCCATGAGAAGTCGGAGGTTTATTTAAATGGTATTGAAAGAGATGATGTTCTCGTGCGGCCCTAGAACGCCGCTGATTAATTAAAGTAAGCCAAAGTCCCAAAACCAGGGACTTTAAATAAATAAATAAACAAATAATCAAAATACGCCCGAAATTTCGAGTTCCATTTGCAGTCCTACACGATCGTGTAAAAGAGCTCCCATAACTAGGGAGAACAATGGAGAGCTATTAGGAATTTATAAATACCCTAAAATAAATCAACAAATCACCATATTTTTGAAAAAAAGAATTTAGTTTTTAATTAGCCTCTTTAACCTTTTATATTTAAGAATAACCTATCAAATCTAGATATTTATTTATAACCCCTTATAACTACACATTTATTTTTTAGCACCCTTTTCAAGGACCTTTTCATGAATACATAGGGTTTTTTTGTATTAATATAGGGGCATTTTACTAAATAACTTAATATTTTAAGGAGTTGTAAAGAAATATCTGGATTAGAAGACCTAATCCACAAATGGCTGTATGGCCTTGCAGAATGCAGGTGCGGCTGCATGTCCTGTATTATCGTATATATATATATATATATATATATATATATATATATATATATATATCAATGTTAAATATTGCGTTATAGAGATTAATTAGAGCATATGATATTCGTTATTCAACGTTATGAAGTTTATACTACAAGTCTAACCTAGGTTTTTCTCTCCCATGGTAAGATGCCCAAGAGGGAGATAAAATAAATCCCACCAATTCTAGATATCCTATTATATGGATCCAGATCTCAATCCAGTATCTCGTCAGTTATGCCCATTTTGCACTTCTGGACCCTGGTGTAAGCCTGAGGACCCAAGACTGGGTATAATTAAGTTTTTTTTAATATATATAAACTATTGATGGAACAAGAATTGCAAAAATATCATTCCAAAACTATATGTAAACATATGGCGCCGTCATTTTTGTCCATATATTGCAGAAATATTACTCTGATTAACTTTTGTCCACAGAAAAAAGAATGTTTTTTTACATATATTCTATTATACCCATTATGAGAAGAGTTATTTTCCTAACATTAGTTTGTTAGGAAAATAAGCGTTTAGGAGATTTTTTTGTTCTAAGGGTGAAAAATTGATTAAAAAAACTTTATTTTTCTACCACGAGATTTAAGAAAACTTTTCCTTTCTGGAAAAAAAATGGACTTCTATCTTATTCTACGTAGATCTTTTTCTCTCCCCTTCTTCGACGATTGGGATTTAATGTTAATCGACATAATATTTAACTTTCCCTAACAACCCCTAACTATTAAAACTATACTTTTTGATTAGAAAAGAATTATTTTATTTTCCCTGGGAGTAAAATTTTCTCAAAAAACCCTACACACTCTATATGGCTGTCGGACATCCACTCCAACTCAGTTGGTTTTGAAAATACCGAGTAATCAACTGCGCCTTGTTCCTCACAAGTACAATCATGTGAGATGGATATATTTTAAAGGATATAAGTATCGAGGATTTGTATCAGAAATTTTTTTGAATGTAATGTTTTTTTAAAAAAACTTTTGATGTGACAAATTATAGATAATTACTTTTAGACTGGCTATAAGCCTATATAGTCAATAAACGATCTGGGCTCACTCCTCCCAAGGTGCCGCTCAGCCATGGGCCCACTTTCTTTCCCTTGTACTTCCGCCCAGCCCAACTTGACACGGGCGGATCAAAACCCAACAATACGAAAAATGGGTTGTTGGACTGGATTGGGCTACAAGTTTGGCCCGCCCCAAATGCCAAGATCAGAAAATCCATTAATCCCCAGAGGATCGAGAACCGATAGAGATGATATGAGTTGGGATCCACAAAAATCTGTCGGGGCGTCCCCATTGGTGGAAGCCTCGAGCCAGCAATCCCAGCCGCGCTCCCGGACCCACCACCGTCCCGGTTCTCCACCCTTACATCTGGTTCTCCATCCGCCCCACAACCGGAGGGAACTCGCCCACCACAAGAGCTTGTGTTTGCCTTGGCCGCCGCCAGAACAGCCGCCCCGGCACAGAAGGGAAAGCGGTGAGCATACTGCAGCGATGGCGGCGACACTGACAGTAGCCTCCGCCAGCTCGACCGTCCGGCCGACCCCCTTCCTCGGCCAGACCAGGGGCTCGCCCGCCAACCCGCTGATCAGGGATGCCGTCCCCATGGGCAACGGCAAGTACACCATGGTGAGCAATTCCCCCGCCCCACTAGATATATTCTGAAGCTGCGTGCGTGGGTTGTTTTAAATTGAAGTGTTGGTTCGCTTGCCCCGACCGCGTTCGTGAGGCGATATCGTTCTTGTGTGTGGATGGGCATGCAGGGCAACGAGTTGTGGTACGGCCCCGACAGAGTGAAGTACTTGGGTCCCTTCTCGGCCCAGACGCCATCCTACCTCACCGGAGAATTCCCCGGCGACTACGGGTGGGACACCGCCGGGCTGTCGGCCGACCCCGAGGCCTTCGCCCGCAACAGGGCCCTTGAGGTGAGTGAGAACTTGAAACTAACCGGCTAGCTAGCGCTTCCAAGTCCAAGCACACGCACATCAGTACTAGCTCTGCAAGGGTATGTGTAGTTCCATGCTGAATAAAAATAGAAGAGTCACTTAATTTATGTTGCAGGTCATCCACGGCCGGTGGGCGATGCTCGGGGCGCTCGGCTGCATCACCCCAGAGGTGCTGGAGAAGTGGGTGCGTGTCGACTTCAAGGAGCCGGTGTGGTTCAAGGCCGGGGCGCAGATCTTCTCCGCCGGCGGCCTCGACTACCTGGGCAACCCCAACCTGGTGCACGCCCAGAGCATCCTGGCGGTGCTTGGCTTCCAGGTCGTACTCATGGGCCTCGTCGAGGGCTACCGCATCAACGGCCTCCCCGGCGTCGGCGAGGGCAACGACCTCTACCCCGGCGGCCAGTACTTCGACCCCCTCGGCCTCGCCGACGACCCCGCCACCTTCGCCGAGCTGAAGGTGAAGGAGATCAAGAACGGCCGGCTGGCCATGTTCTCCATGTTCGGGTTCTTCGTGCAGGCCATCGTCACCGGCAAGGGCCCGCTGGAGAACCTGCTCGACCACCTCGACAACCCCGTCGCCAACAACGCCTGGGTCTACGCCACCAAGTTCGCCCCGGGATCTTAATTAAACCTGTCGGCGCCCCTTCACCAAATCTATCCCCAGCCAGCTATCAATTTGTTGTGAAGAACATGAGAGGCTTGTTGTTTGTAGATTACCCCGTTTAACTGCTAGTTCCGGGAGAGCATGGATTAATGTATTATGTCCCAAGTCCAGATCAGGTAGACTTCATAATATATGTTGTAAACTTGTAATGGTATCCATTGTAATGATCAGGTCACATTATAGCGCGCTCTGGGTATCTGCATTCTATTGTTTGACAAAGTGGGGAGGTTTTGTGTGGCCTTAGAGTTGAGAGGACACCAGGTGGGTGAATGCTAGGTGGGGGGAGCTGAACTTTCACCTCCTGCTTCAAATTTAATTGAAATCAGATACACCTAAAATTATGGAGAGCTGTCAAAGATGAGGTCAGATCAGTTGCATTGGGGTGGCCTCACCCATCCTTTTCTTCTTGGTTTGGACACTACTCACCGCTTTAATTGAGGGATATATCCCTAAATTTATTAGAATTTGGACATAGTCCCTGGCCAATAGTCATGTATTGATTAAATGAGTTATGATTCACGTGCTTATGACCATGGACTCTTGTATCTCAACATCATGGTTTTGTGGATTTAACATGGTATAAGAGCATGTCAAATGACCCAACTCCTCTTGTCACTTCCACCGAATTAATGTGCACAGCTCATCTTGACCGTGAGGGGGAGTGTTGGAATTTAGACATAGTCCCCGGGTAATAATCCGTATTAGTTAAATGAGTTGTGGTTCATGTGCTTATGACTCTGGACTCTTGCATCTCAACACCGCGATTTTGTGGATTCAACAAAATCATCCTCGGGGTGTTGAAATTTGGACATAGTCCCTGGGCAATAGTCCCGTATTAGTTAAATGAGTTGTGGTTCATGTGCTTATGACCCTGGACTCTTATATCTCAACACCGCGGTTTTGTGAATTCAACAAAATTATCCTCGGGGTGTTAGAATTTGGAGTCCCTGGACAATAGTCCCGTATTAATTAAATGAGTTGTGGTTCATGTGCTTATGACCCTAGACTCTTGTATCTCAACACCGCGATTTTGTGGATTTAACAAAATTATCCTCGAGATATCTCGGATCAAGCACCACAAAAATACTGTGGCTGACGGAGTTAGTTAATCTGGAACAAAGTTAACTCTTGAGATAACTCCTTTACTATCAAAGTCAAAGGAATCTCTATCCAGGATATATAGACTTGTCCACAGGAATAACTCAAAGTTATCACTATCCCCAAATCAAAGAGGTGCTTATGACATTATATCTGACAATGGGTTGAGGTCCCAACGACTACATGAGACACAGCCACACATGGGAGGAAGGTATACTCTACAAGGAGTAGACACATGTGCATGCAGGCCCACGAAATTTACTGTTATGTATGCTCATCCATTGGCAAAGGTTATATATAACAGAAAATCCTCCACCCTGCAACCAAGTTCCAAGTAACTACGCTTGTTTACACATGCATGCATATGATTCACTAGTTACTCAGCTATGGAAAGAAGAAGGGAAACATACCTTAATTGTGCACCACGATGTACAGAAAATGAAGGCAAAGTTGCACATGAAGCACTACCTTTAGTCCACTTTGATTGAGGGATAGATTAAAAGTAAGTTAACTCAACTAGATTAGATTATCTCGGAGTTAATCCACTTTTAATTTGATATGTATTGGGTTAGACTTAATCAATCTTTTGAGGTGAGTTTTGAATTCCGGATTAAATCCAGGTTAACCATATTTTTAGTCTAGTTATCTTGTTCCACCTATCAAAGTAAAAAAAATGTTAACCCAAGGATAAAAATCAGGTTAACTTATACTTAACCCGCTATCAAAGCGGACTAAAAGCCTCACTTTGATATATGGTTAGTCCTGAGTTAGTTATAGTTTAGTCTAGGTTTAATTATTTTTGAAGTCTAAATTACTTTGATACTTAAACCTGGACTAAATCGGGAGGATGAGTATTAAACCCGGAGTAACCCTGGACTTCGAAATCCACCTCCAGAGGTGGATTTAGAAGGTTTAACCCAACAATAAATGCGCAATAAATACACCCTCTCTCTCTCTCTCTCAATATTTTACTTATAAATATTATTGGGTTAACCCACTAACTACCAAACCACAAGGGCGGCTTTGACATCGGGTTGGTCGGGCGGATAGTGCAATCGGGGAGAGAGAAGCTCCCGGTGGGCCCCGCCTCCCCCCTCACACAGCCTCCGCTAACCGGGGGCGGTTAGCGTGCTCGACCCCGCTAACCGTGCTCGGTTAGCAAAGGGGGCCCAATAGATTCAAACTAAGTTAGTCCGCCTACTTATTTCCGAGTTAATACTCTTGCTATCAAATCAAAAATAGGCTAACTATGGACTAACCTAAGTAGTTTAATTTAACCCAAATCCTCTACCAAAGTGAGACTTAGAGGTTACGGTAGCCTTAGGCCCACTTTGATATTCGAACAGGTTAACCAGGGGTGACATGTTCTCCGGTATGTTTTCTATTTCGTCGGTAACATGGTCGAACAGACCTAAACGACTCTAATTTTCTATTCATAATACGTCACCCGATCTTGTTTGCTACAGCTGATTTTGCGATGATTAATCGTGTGAGTTCCCCCCGTCAAATACTCCACCCGGGGTCAGTTAGGATTTCTCCGACCGGGTGACATATTCGACCTTATCCTGATCAAATATATATCAAAGAGAGATATAAAGACACAGCTTGTCTATGTGATATTATATTTACTATTTACCATATTTACCAATCATGTTAATTATCCTTTATCCAATAATATATTATCATATTGTTATTATAAATTCCACACCATTTTCTTCCATGATTGAAGCTTATTATAAGCATAATGATTAAATTATTTTATGTTGAGGAAGGCAACAGTGAAGACAGAAACAGTAATATGGATGGAGTCATATATATATATAGTGTTGCAGTAACGACGATATGGAGGCAATGATCGACAAATGTGTGATTAAAAAAGAAATTGCAAATAAAAACAGTAAGATTATTACAAAGAAGACAAATCATCGAATACAATATGTTTTTTACAATATTAATTCAGTCATTTATATACTAGGTCGTGATTGGTTCTTTGTGTGCTGGGATGGGTTGATTTAAGCTCCATTTGGAACAGATGCGGCATGGGCTCTAGGATGAGAAATCACCCTTCCGTATTCCTCACGTTGGTGTCAAAGATTTCTCATTATTAAAAATCTCAAGAGACAGGTCGTGAGGAGCTTTGTCGGATTTAAAAAATTAGGTACAATTGTGCTTGAATTCTCTCACCTTTAAAAATCACTCTTGTATGGAAGTCGATATGTTGCTGAGACGTTTGGATAATGTTTAAAATTAGTCGAAGATTCCAATAATTGGAATCCTCGCCCACCACCGTTCCAAATGCGCCCTCAGAAGAATCAAGTCCATCATTTTCGTCTGTCACTTTAGTCAACTTAGGCTTGACCCATCCTTTTAATTGGATTAGTCAAACCGATGCATCTTATATATATTTATAAGAACAATATATATATATATTTGACATTTATAAGATGTTTTATTGTAAAAATTTTTAGATCCTTCTTATTTACAATCAGCCCTCCAATTCAGATATTTGTTATACATATATACATACCTATACACACACACACACACACACACATATATAAAAGAACAGAAAATATATATATTTGACATTTATAAAATAATTTGTTGTAGAAATTTTTATTTTTAAATCCCCATAATTTTTCGTACTTACATTTAGCCCCTCCAATTCAGATATTTACGTATTCTTCTTAAAACCTCAAGCTACTTACTTATATTATAAGTGAAACACTCCATATCATTACGAGTAAGTCCCTCACTTGTTTACAAAAAAGCTCTTAAAATGAGTGTTTATCAAATAAATGTGCAATTGTGGGGGTTCATAAATGAATATCTGGGTTGAATTGGATAATTCATATATATGGAAGATTAATTAGAGTGGTTGAAAACTAAAAACCCCTTTACCAATTTTTTTTTTAAAGTATACCTTGTTAAATTATTCTCCGACAGTGAATGAATCTACGAGGTTCATGGGACGGAATCAAATTACACTATCTAATTAATTTAATCAACTGTAAATTTATCAGTGAAAAACCAATCAGATGAGGGAATAAAAGACCATCTTATCATACGTACGGTTCGGTCTTGTCTTGGGGTCAGAGGTGCACCTTAAGCGGTACACCACAGGGAATTCCTGGTGGGCCCTTTTGGGTTTCTCCTGGAGCTAACCGGCCCATTTATCAGTCCCTTCTGGTCTCTTCCGTAGGAAAAGACTCAAACCCTAATCCTTCGCGCTCTCTCTCTCTCTCTCTCTCTCTCTCTCTCTCTCTGCGCGCTCCGCGAAGAACCCAGGCGATGGCGAAGAACAGGAACAAGAACAAGAACAAGAAAGGCGCCTCTTCTATGGAAATTTGCCAAGAGGCCCAAGTTGACATACCTCAACGTGAGTTAAGACAAACATCGGCTTCCTGCTTCCTGTTCCAGTTTTGATGGATTTGTACGCTCTCCCATGTCAACGGGTTTCTTTCTAATTCGGTTGGTAATTTCCGTGCCTGGATTGCAGCGATGGACACATCGGAGGTGAAGGTCTCCAACCCGACTCTGGGCGCCGCTAGCAGGTCGGTAATTCGGACCTTTTTGGATTTTTTCGATTTGTTCCAATTGTTGTGGCAGAAATGAGATTTTGGACTACTCTGCTTTAGCTTTTAAGGATCAGCAGAATTTTATAGAAGGTAACCAACCGTGTGCAGTCTAAGACATGCCAAGTGAAGGAGCCTATTTTAGACTATATCTCGGCCATGGGATAGGCCTCAAATTGTTTTGGTTTTGGAGACTATGAAACATCTAAGCATGTAAGGGAATTCAATGTAATAGGTCTTGGATAACTGCTTTTCAGATAAATCTGCGAAGTGTAGGAGTATATTATTTACATGGTAGATGGTGTTTCATTCAAGTATTCCACAAAAAAAGAGATATTACAAGATAAAAAAGCAAGACAATTAATCCTATTATCATATCATTAAATTGTTTTACATGAGAACGCAACAGAAAGATCAGTGAATCTAAAGTGCAAACATCTCTCTTGAACAGACAACAAAATTCTATATGGGCCCACATATTGAAGCGCTAGAATCAAATCCAAAAATTTGTCTTTACCTCCCTGGAGGTCCTATTCCTTCCCTTATATATATCCCAGAAACTGATGTGCAAATTTCAAAAGGAGTTACCACTGAATGCATATCTATTTATCTACATGCATCTTCTTCGGGCACATGGTAAAACATGATACTCAATGTCTGACAAACTCAGATTGTCTGACCCATATGAATTAATTAATGTGCCACATGGTGAAACATGAGCATCTATTTTGTCAATCTCTCAGGCAGTCAGGCTATATGTACCCTACATATGTTCTCACAGGCGTGCACACATGATGGAGAAACTCACTAGACAATAAGTTTGCATCCTCAAAGGCACCTTAGGTTCTCAGGTTAGCTTCCGTAGCTAATCATTAAACCCCCACCCCCATCTTATGGAGCAATTTATCTGCTTCTCTCTGTCCATTATTCTACACATGCCTAATCCACCTCTTGCATTTCAGTTTCTACTTAAAAAATGAGAATGATAGATGATATTCTTAGTTATTGGATCCCATTATCCATCAATGCACATTTAGAAGTATGTACTTATACAGTAAAGCCATCCGTTTCAAATACTAAAGTTGGTGTTAAAGATAAACAACCTGGAAGTTCCTTTCCTGGTGAACAGACCTGAGGGCTAAGACATAGGCGCAATTCCTATGCATTGGCAACCTATTTCTGGATGTTTTTTTTCATCATGAAAAGAGTCGCTGGAATTGCTCTGCTATGTAATTCTGAAAAATACAATCCGGGGATCACGTGGTTTGCCTTATTCCTGCTTAGGAGTTGACTTACTCAATCACTGTGACATTTTATCTCTTTGGTTCCTTAACCATTTTCTACATTTCCCTTTTTCATCAAAACCAGAGAGCAAAGAAGCATGGTTTTGCTATTTTTGGGACCTTTAATTCAATTAATGTAATGCGAACTAATTAAAAACCTTTAACGTGTTCTTCTGTGAATTGATTTGCTGATATTAATACATGCTCATTTTTTCCAAAAAGGCTAATAGAACACATGTTCATTTCACTTTCTTTTACCCCTTTCAGGAAGATAAAGAAAGGCTTGACAATAAGGAGAGCAAAGAATCTTAGGAAACAAAAGGCAAAAGAGAGAGCAATCTCTAACACTGAGAAATTTAAGGTGAAAGTGTCAAAGAGCAAGGACAAAATGTCGAGAATTCAATTTGCCAAAACATTGTATGACTAATGTAGGTATCTTCAGCCACAACATGAAAGAAGGGCTGTGTATCAATGATCAAATATTTGAAATTGCTATTTTTTTTCTCATTTCTGTATTTCAACTTCATTTTTCTAAAATTTTGCTGCATATTCTTGGAGGAAGAGGTGGAATAATTTTTTGGATTAAGGATCTTAAGAAAAGAGAAGGAAAGGGAAAGGATGTTGGCAAAATGCAATAGAACGGCCAGTTAGATTGGGCTAGAGATAAACTGGGGAGGACTGGAGGAGATTGAACTAGAGATAAAGTGCCAAAACCTCTGGAGAAGTTGAGTCTGTGATGACTGATTAGGAGAGGGAATCAGTGTTTTTGGAGATGTGCTAGGGACAGCCATGATGATAGCCTGATAACTAGTCTTATTAGACAATTCAATGTGAAGCAGGCCGTCTTTGGGTTTACTTTGTAATGAGGAAGATGCAATGAAGCCAAATACAATAGGAGGATTCTTCTACTATGCTGAAGTATGATCAGTAGAGAATGTTGGGAGAGGTTTTTTGGCTGATAAGGTCAAGTATATATTAATGAAAAGCCTGTGAGCTTGGAGAATGATGAAACCAGGGCGAAGGCGGTCCACATTAAGGAAACAGTGGAGTCTTTAAAGGAAAAGACAAGCAAATGGTCCGATCTCTGTATTCATCTCAACTCCAATGTGATAAGAGCAATTTTTTTTGATGTTTTTAGCTCTCACTTATTATTTGTATAGCAATCACTTACAATTGCCCTTTTACCTACATTATCACTGGCTTTCATATTTTTTTGGTGGGAGCATTTGGGTCTACTTCTGGGTTTTTGGTTGTCCGTGTTGCACAGGATTTCTTTTATTAGCCATCATCAGCCTTGTCCACCTTGTCCATCAGTATGGAGGCAGCTTGGGAGCTGAGTGTCCCAGAGTATAAGACAAATTTCTGGCTGGCTGTCATGCTGATGCTGACTTCTGATTTAAATGGCCATTCACTAACCAGGCCTGTTAGCATGTCAGAGAAAGGCTACTTTATGAATGTACCAAATTCCTATGCATTGCTAGTTAGTCATGTCAGTATTTACTGAAACAAAGAGTAACTTAATGACATAAAAGAAAAATCACTTAAAAAAAGAAATACAAAAAATGGTGAGAAAAAAGACATGCATTAATATCTAAATAGAAATTTAAATCAAGGAGTCACCAGTAGAACAAAAAAGGGTCTGCCCAGTGCACGATGCTCCCGCCAGCGCACGGTCTGGGGAGGGATGATATACGTAGTCTTACCCCGGCAAAGTCGAGAGGCTGTTTCTTTGATTCGACCCATGACCTCCGGGTCACGGAGGAGGCAACCTTATCTTTGCTCCTAGGTCTGCCTTCTAGGAGTCATCAGTAGAAGTTGGGTAAAAAAAGAGCAAAAGTGGATGCTCTCAAGAGTTGGAAATGGAGAAAAAAACACTTTAAGACATGTGGATAACTTAATCACATAGAAGAAATACAAAACAAATGATGAGATATAAAAGACAAATGCATTAATATGTGATTACAACTTGACATCAAGGAGTCATCAATAGAAGTTGGGTGAAAAAGAAGCAAAAGTGGATGCTCTCTGGAGTTAGAAAGGGAGAAAAGGAGCATTTTATTTATATGACATTCTTCAAATAAATTATGGAATACATTCCTGATGTTGATAGAACTTTCTGTTGACTTGTGTATTGGGCAAAGTGTTTGTCTTTAGGATGAGCATGCTTGGCATAGCTTTGAGCCTTTGACCGACAATATTTGGCTTCACAGCCATGTGGAAACATGAAACTGGTGGCAATATTTAGATCTTGTCCTCCCTTATTGTGAAACACGGTCTTCCATGAATTTCCAGAAGCTTCAAAATGGAGTTTTCATTGAGAAAGCATTATATGTGGACCATTATATCCGGGATTAATGCCTTCCTCCATGTGAGGTCACAGATCTGTGGACTGCCTGCAAAGTTGAAAGCAGCTTTCAGTTGGAAGGCACCAACAATGCCCTTAATTCCAAGCTTTACCATATTTTAGTTTTGTTTCAGTTTATTAAAACGAACCAGTCCTCTCTGAGGCTCTCAGTTGATAGGCCTCATTGTTACCATTTTGTTGATGGACTCTGTTAGGTTTTTTGTTTTCAGGATGTAATGCTTAGAGAATGCCTGATGGACTGGTCAAGCAGATGCTGGTGACATTTGTTTGTGAGAAAATCAAAAGCAGGGGTTACCGTGCTGTCGCGTCGGGTCGGGTAGACCTGGTCCCCTGGTGACACGTTACGGCACAGGCCGACTTGGACTGTGCCGGTGCGGACCAGTCCGAGTCTGCCATTTGAGGTTTTTTTTCTTTAAAATATATATTTTAAAGTTTTTAAGGCTTTTTAGCCCATTTTGGAACTTGTAAAAGAACCATGATTCACATTAAGGTTTTTAGCCCCCTTTTTTTTAAAGTCTAAGTTAGGGGGTTTTAAGCTTTTAGCCCATTTTGAACCTTGTAAAAGTCTAGAAGGTCCAGCAGTAGGCCATTCATGTTTCTTAGCCCATTTTTAGACTATGTTTAAGTTTAAGATTTTTTAGCCCATTTTGAACCTTGTAAAAGATCCACCATTTCCATTGTGTTTTTTAACCCATGTTTTTAAAGTTTAAGTTTAAGTTTTTTTAAGAAAATGATTTAAAAATTACAACTAGCTGGACTGGACCGCTAACCCTGGGGACTGCAGTTGCCCAGATATGGTATGGTACGGCAGAGTAGTACTGTACTGGTACGAGTCAGCCAACTGTGGTCTGAACCTAAGCCAAAAGCCACCAAGCTTTTTATGCGGGTGGAGAAAGAAGTTGCCTGACATATGACTGTCTAAAATGTTTGCTTAAATTTGAGTCTTGCCTCAGAAACATCACTGCATGTTTCTTGTGACAGCATGCGATGTTTCCGGGATTCTACCCAATTTTGTTTGTCTAAATGAAAATTTACGCTGTTATTCAAAAACTATGCCAAGTTGCAGGTGTGTCCATGTTGGCTATATGCAAGATCCTGCTTTTGCTTGTTAAATGATACGTTATATTGGGTGATTTTCATGTTCCTTCTGTTGATCAAGCTGATGTATTTTGATCATCAAGATTGGTGATTATAATATGAAATCCAGTGCTGGTGAGTTGCCTTAAAAGTCAATTGAAAGCTTTTAGCCTTCAAGGCAATTCCCTACTTCGCCATTGCTATCCCTTTTTCAGTCTTTGCTTCAAGGCGCTTTAATGCTCATAACCACTGTAGATACTGTACTGGTGTTGCTGTAAAACATAGAGATTTCTTGTATATTGTCTTTATCAAGTTCAATGTCCTGATGGATAGAATTCTCTCTTTTCCCAGTCCAATGACAGTTGCTTTGTTGGAATTTTCAGCAGTCAGTTTTCGGCAGCATCTTTGCTGTCAACCTCACAATAATGTATGTTTCTTATCTTAGGAGGGAAGCTGGGAAACCCCAGATCTTCGGTTTACGTTGAACCGTATATGAAGTTTGCTTGCCCTTCAGTTCTAGTTGCGAATCCTTTCCCTTGTTATCACTTCCACTTCCTTCCCCACACTGCGATCACCCAATTGCACTAATCAGTTTTCCTAGTAAGCATCTCTCAAGGGAACGTGTCTCAAGGCAGTAGGACATTGTATCAAATTTTTTTTTTTTTGGTTCATGAGCATGCGCCGATATCACGTATTCAAATTGTCCTTCGAACTCGTCAGGGAGGAGCAGTCAGTAGTGGATTCCCGAAAGTGCGAGTTGCAGAGGAATTGGTGGTGCTTCCTGAAATCCCCACGATTTGATCTAGGAAAAGGATTTCTGTTTGTTTAAATTGGGGGGGATATTGTGCCTCTATTAGTGTTGTCCACGATGTCAAAAGAACGAAGAATAATAAAAGATTGGTCCAAGGAGGCAGTTCTACATCAAGGACGATGCACTCTCACCAGTCACATGCATCAAAGACGAGAAAGTATGAGTTATGGTCCCAGGGTTGCGGTGCATCTCGTCTATAATTTATCTAATAAACTCAATATATATATATATATATATATATATATATATATATATGAGGAATGATTGCAACTTGCAAGTAGATGCCTGACATGATGCATCTTTTAAATTTTTCTTTCTATAAATGACTTTTTAATATTACGGTACCATTATGTTTGTCATTCGTTGGAAGCCATGATTCACCGAACAGTCTTTGTCAAGGCACTCGGGTAACTATCCTCTCAACAAGCAATGCATTCAATTAAAGTCCTATGATCAACCGGATCGCTCTCACTAAAAGTAACGAGGTTGATAAAAGAAACATGATCTCATAACGTTCCTCTTCTACTGTTTCTTAATTATCATATTTGCTTAGTTGCTTTAGCAATATCAAGTGGAGGGGCTTCACCTTTAATAACCGAGGACAGGGATTTAGCTCCTCAACGAGGGGTTCATGAGTCCAATGGCGAAGATCAATGCCTCATGATAAGACTGTTAATCGAAAGTAGAGTTTCATCTTTTCTTATCGGCAGTATTTGTAACGAGACCAGAATTTGTTAAGGAACATTGGGCATTTTTTTTCGACTTAATCTAATCCCTTAAACTGATTTTATGAGAGTGTTATTTTATTATTATTCATTTGTGAATGTGTGTGTTATGTGCTTTCTTTGGCATTCAATTAGAATGCCTGGGTCAGTCTTTTTGAAAAAAAAAAAATTTAAGGTCATGAGGAAGAAATTGAGTAATATTATTATCTGAAATTAATTAGCCACTGATCCTCATATAAGAGATGGAAGCTAAAAGAAGTTTCCAATCACCAAATGGATCCTTATTGTCATGTGCCCACTTTGAAAATATATTTGAGAAAAAAAACAAATTGCTCATCTTGCTTCAGCTTCAATTTTTCCCATTTGTGTTCTTAAATAAGTTCTCGGTGCTCTGCTTATCTTGAGAATCAAAGGCGGGTTCGTTGGAGCCGCGAGGCATACCATCACTTTCTTAGGACAGGGCATACAGCTGCCCTCGAAATGTCATCGTTACCATGTCAGCCCTGCTCGACAGTCCAGTGTCTCTCACGACAAACCTTTTTTTTTTTTTTGGCGTTTACTTGTGTTCTAAGAAATTTTTATGTTTGTTTGTTGCCAAATTCCAGTAATCATAACAAAGGGCGCGAGTCATGCATTAGCTTTCAAACATTCACGTACAATTTTGTGTGTGCGTAGGATACAAGATTATTCTTCATCTAATATTGCTAACTCATACGAGAATTTTGGGATGAATATTATACGAGAATTTACGAGGACTTCGACGGTAGAATCTCTCTCCCAAAGAATCAAGAGATGTCTGATTAGATTTAATAATTACGGGAGATTTTATCTAATCCCGTGTTCAATGTTAGAGCGAGACTAGAGTTTTATTGGCTCATCGGGTTTCTCGTCCCTAAAAAAAATCTTCTATTTTTTGTTTATTTTAATGTACGAACGGGGAAAGCTTTTCCACGGTACGGTGCTCCCAAGTTCTCATCTCCAAAGGGTGTAGGCGAGCTAGAAGCTGCCCGGAAGGTTAGGTGCCTGCCCCACCCTCTTTCCGAACTCGATAACCTAACATGCAAGAGGGCACTACGTGCAGTTTCCCAAGGATGCGAATGCCCCAACCACACACACACACACACACAAAACAAAAGAAGAGAAGCATCACACTCATGTTAGAAATTATGAAGGAGACCGTAGTACAAAAAAAAAAATAAAAGAAGAGAAGCATCACACTCATGTTAGAAATTATGAAGGAGATCGTAGTACAAAAAAAAAATAAAAGAAGAGAAGCATCACACTCATGTTATTATGAAGAAGACCGTGGTACGTGTTAGGTGATGGTTCGAATTAGATGGTTAGGCGATCAAAGCTGTTGACTGGTCGAGGAAAGGGACTGAGCGCAGGCTCCACATGCCTGATTAATTAACATCTATCTGTCATACCCCTCTAATTAAAACGAATCAAATACTCGGTCACGATCTCTCGCTGATTTTTGCAGCCTTGTTACCTAATTTAATGTCATTATGCGCATGTTTTTAGTTTTAGGCAGATAATTGATCTTGATCTCAATGTTGTTGATCCTTTTGGGCGGAGGCAACGACCATGTTTATATATGTAGATGTCATTCTGGCTGAGGATATATACAGAATCAGAAGAAAACTCCTTTACACGATAATATCTCGTTATTATCGTCGTCGTCGTCAGAATCTTATCTTATTATTATTATTGTTATATATGTGAGTTATATATATATATATATATATATATATATATATTCTCTTTAAATTGATAATCATACGGTAAGCTTAATTAAATCTACGTCCCTTCACTGTCGTAAGTGCTGTACGTACGTTACTGGTAAATATAATATGCATGGGATATAAGGAGACCCCCGTTAATTTCAAGGTTAATCTTCTCGTCATGAAAGGGGAGAGAGAGAGAGAGAGAGCTACCTTGCTTCATTAGTCCTCAGTTAGGTGATATCTGCTCCAGTCAAATTATATATATATATATATATATATATATATCCCGAGGACAATGTTCATGCACCAAAGACGACCAAATCGATCGCCTGGATTCGTGATTCTTCCAATTGGGGGAGGGGGGCTCCCACACTGCAAATTGGTGGCTCCACCTTCTGCGGAGCTTCCTACGACATGCATGTTTATATATATATATATATATATATATATATCGTCAGTTTTTAATTGTCCAGGAAACTTGCAGGAGAGGCGGCTGATTGGTGTCGAGTCAAGTGGGGAGTCCTTAGCTCGTGGCAGCAGTCTTTCTTGAACCACGAAAAGAGCTCTCTTCTAGATCTTGTCCTTGAGTCAAGAACCCTTAATAATTTGGTCAGTCTGCGTTGGCTGTCAGGACAATTGGGGGGGGGGGGGGGTGGGGGCCCAATACCCGGCCCAAGTCAGGTATGCATGGGGGGGGCGGGGGCGGTCAAGCTCAAGGGAAGATTTTTGTCTTTGAACCTCTTGGATATATATATATATATATATATATATATATATATATATATATATATATATATATATATATATATATATATGTGTGTGTGTGTGTGTGTGTGTGTGTGTGTGTGTGTGTGTGTGTGTGCTGGCTGATATTAACGAGCATCGTCTTGATGGGGTATGCTTGATTAATAATTAGTCAAGTACCCATGCTTACGCCACCCCAGGCGAATTTAATGCCATGAACTTGTTCCATCAAAAATTCTCAATTCTTTGACAATAGGATAATAAATTAGCAAATTGGTTCCTTTGAGTTTGAATTAGTCAACGTTTGCTCTTGGGAATATTTTTCTTTCTACACTTTTTTCATTCTTTCTAGCTCGTGATGGGAGCACAAGAAGGTTGACCGCGGTTACAAAGCAGTGATCAGTAGCGAGGAAAGTATCTGAATTATATATATATATATATATATATATATATATATATATATTTGGAAGGTGGGAAAAGTATATCTGACGACCTGATCATATGTCTGCCATATTTTAGTTAATTAATTAAGGATATCTTAATTAATTATAAGCAAAGGCTGGTGCGAAGGGATGAGAAAAATACACAGGAAATGTTTTGTCCCACCTGTAATTTGCATTAATATTCCACACCTGCACGGAGAAGATCGTCGATCCACAAGAGAGAGGAATATTGCAAAGATATGATAACCAAAAGAAGCTTGTTATACGTGAGTATATATCCTTACTAAAGGTTTTTTTTTAGTTTTGGATGGATAGATCATCACCACAGCTAAGGAAATTTGAGTCAAATTCGAATTCGTATTTATTTTTATCAGATAATTACTTAAATAAAATATTTGATGAATAACTTAATCAAGCATCAAATAATCTGATTATTAATCATATATGAATTCAAATGTTAGAGTACCTGTGTCGGATATTATCTGAACTCTTAGGTTCCTCGATTTCTTTATTATGTTTCTTTAACTTTTTTTTTTCATTTAAGTGTATCTTTCTTAATTTCCATTATTATTTTAGGTCGGTTGTTATTTGTTAGCTAATAGTTATATTTTATATTTATAATATTTTTAGATTATTTATATATATACTTATTTAAAATTAAAAATTATGTACATTATAAACATAAAATAATTCAAATTCAACAATTATATCTTATTGTCATATTCAGATTGTGACCGATTATAATCGGAGCAAATTTAGATATGACATTATCCACTTCGTTTATATGTCTACTCACGGGTAAGAAAATGCGTCATTTTTTTCCCCGTTATATGTGTCATGGCTTCTCTTAATTACCAAGTTTTGATCGCTTTGTTAGAATCATTAACACGTGTGCCAAAGGATCACGAGAAGGAAGCCCATAACAGAAGCCGGACTTATCTAGTGGAGGCATACCGTCTGTGATCGAGATGGGCAAGGCGAATTTTTGTTACAATATTAAGGCCTTGGATTATATATATATATATATATATATATATATATATGTTTGAGGTCCATATGAACCTACATATGGCAAGATATTTTTTACTAATGCTTGAGAGAGAGAGAGACCAGAGGAACAAGTAGCGAAGATGTCAAGGAAGGCGGGGAGATCCGGCAAAGCATATGGACAACATCAATGGACGCTCCCGAACGTTGCCGTCTGCAGCTTTTGGCTTGGCAAATCCTTCTTGGAGAAGGTGATGACCCGGCCGTTTAGCTGGAGAACCTGCAGGTACGTTTCTTTCGCAGTGATGTGCATGGGTTTCTTAATTTCCTTAGTTGTGGTGGTGAGCTCCCTCCAAATGATGACATTACTTCCCGGGGATGTGAAAGAAGTTAATACATCTCGAGCCAAGGTCATGTCCTAAGTCATCATCGATAGACTTATGAATAAATTAGATTATCTTGATCTTAAAATTAGAAAATATCATAGAAAGAAAGTAAAGATAGATGAACATCTCTTAATTTATGTAGTCGAATCTCATAATACTTCTCATTCACTTGTCGGTACTCCTTGTGAAAACACCCTCGTTGATTTCTCGTGTGTTTTATCAAAAAATCTAAAAAAAACACACGGTCAAGACAAAGTAGACAATAAACTTATAGATATCTTAGGCTTGTTAATTGGTAGAATAAATAAAGGTAGCGTAGCAATCGATTACATAAAAGATATGTTAGAAACTCTTGTAGAACAACAGAAAACCCTTTCAGGACAGCTCACTATTCTTAGACAGTTGGTAGAATATAAGCAATCTCGTCACATAGAATTAGAAACAAAGTCTTCTATTCTTAAACTACAACATAGTGTAGCCTATATTCAATCTAATTTAATAGGAGTTCAAAACGAGTTAGATTACATAAAAGTTAAAGTCTCCGAATGAGTAAAACTGATTCCGAATTCATAAAAAAAAAGAGCATTAGTAAGAATACTCACGTGTATATAACAAACTTCTCTAAGAAAAGATATTGTGGTGAACATCTCGACCGCATGAGTGAGATCCAGTGTTTATTGGAGCTAACTCTTGCGATTCTAATGTCAAGGTTCACCGGTTGGCTGGTTTCATGGCATCGCACATGCACGGGAATCAAGTCAGCGGGCTGGCTAGTCATGAGTGAGTCTCGAAGGGCAACATTTCTGAATTGTAGGTCAATCGACGGGGGTGGTACTAGACTTGGCGATGACATATTGTATCATATGTGATGTTACTGGGCCGTATTGGACCTGATAATTTTCCCTTTCCTTAAGTGGGAATGTACTTTACTCTTCTGTGTACATTGTACGTCCACTAGGATAAAGATGAAGATAATTTTATAACTATACTGAAGGAAGGCATTAGAAATAGGGATATCAACGGGTCAGATATAGTGCGGATGGTGGACTATTCATTTTTAGTATTCGGTAAAGAAGAACCGTATCCATTTGATACTCGTTAAGTATTCAAAAAATAATATATTTGAAAAAGTTTCTTAGTATCCGAAAAAATACATTTAACAGACGGTTAATGGATAGTTACCGGTCGTAAGAGTATATATAAAACTGAAATTTAAGAGATAAATTAACTCGTTTAGAATAAAATTTAAATTGAAAAGAATAATCCATACGATAAACAAACATATTTTAATTTAGTTCTTATATCATCGTCGTCCACGAGTCAACATATAATGTAATTAAAAGTATAAAAATACATAATATTATAATATCTCTAAAGATAAGATGAAACATATAAAATAAAAATAAGAAAATAAATTAATTTTTTTAGACTTTAGTCCCCGTCATCTTCTCATTCTCTACATATCTTGCATAAAAATAAAAAATATATTAAGTTAAAATTTTTTAAAAAAATTATAAAATTATCTTATAATTTAAAAATATCTTACTACGATAAAATAAAAAATGACTTAGATTCTACAGTTATTTCATCTTCAACTCTATTTTATCTGGTACACTCACCTATTTGATTCAAATCTAAATTTATTTAACGATAACAAATAGATATGAGTTTGAAATGGAGTGTATCTATTTTCATATTCGTTAATAAATCAGATATATACGTATTCACATTCGTTAATTTGTTGAGAAGAAAAATATTTAATGTTCCTAGCTAACAGACGATTATCGTCGGTTACCCTAATTAGAAACATTTGTTTATTAAGGAATTCAGATAATAGAGTTTGGCGCAAAAGCAAAACGGCCGGCCTGGCTGCTCCCATGGCTATAAACGGGGAGGAAAAGAAAGGCGCCTTTTTTTTGTCTCACCATCCCTTCTCCCCGAGTCTCCACGCAACAGCGAAGCTCTGCTCAGCTCCTTCCGCCTTCCTCCTCCCTTTCCTCCCCCTCCCTCTCTCTCTCTCTCTCTCTCTCTCTCACGTATGGCAGAGACGGCGGAATACAGGGTTCCGGCCATCCAGACGTTGGCAGAGCTTATCCAGGTGAACGGGGTGCCGGCAGAGGCGAGGCTGACTGCGGCGGCACCGGCTGATGGGTTCGCCGACCGGGGATGGCTGCAATGGAGGGAGGCGAGCGTGGGCGGGCGGGAGAGGTGCCTGGTGGTGGAGAGGGACGTGCTAGGGGTGGAGAGGCAGGGGAGGAGGGTCACGGTGAAAGCGTTCTTGGCGACGGATGGGGGTGGGGGTGGTGGCGGAGTCCTCAGCTGCGTAGGGTCGGGGTGTGGAGGGGCCGCTGGGGGAAGGAGGAGGGTGAGGAGGGACTTCGTGCTGGAGGCGCCGACGGAGGAGTCGGCGGATGCGTGGGGTGAGGCGCTGCAGAGGTGCATCGACTCGCTTGGTAAGTTTCTTAGTTCTTCCCTATATCATTTGGGAAGAAATTCCTTTTTGTTTCTTGGGGAGTTAATTTGTGGTTTCTGGATATCAATTGTCATATTCTTTACGAAGGATAGTGTTATATACCTTCTACAATTCTTGTGGTGATGTCTGTTTTTTTTTTTGCATATGTTCTGAAACTTTTTCTTATATTTTGATGGCATTGGTCGATGTTAATTTCTTCTCGTTGCAGTTTCTCCTTTCTTGCCACACTTCCAGTGGGGGGAGTTGTTGAAATTGTGTAAGAACAAGGACCATAAGAAATGTCAATAACCTCTGTTTTTCCTGAATTTTCTTCAATTATAATGTCTTTTGTGTTTCAATCCTTGATCTTTGAATTTTCTTATTTTGATGGGAAAGTTGTTCTTAAGTAGCTGAAAATTTCATCTGTCCTCCTGTTACAGGTCGGCCAAAGAGATTACTTGTTCTTTTGAACCCATTTGGTGGAAAGAAGTGTGCACCGAAGATATTCCATGATGAGGTTAAACCGCTACTTGATGCTGCTGGAATTTACTATGTAGCACAAGGTTGCGGAGCGTGCATATGTGAATATTTTATTTAACTTTTGCTTACTTGAACCTAACTTCTGATCAATGATTTCCCTTTTCAGAAACCAAATATCAGCTTCATGCACAAGAAATTGCCTATAAATTGGACCTTGCGAAATATGATGGGATTATTTGCGTGAGTGGAGATGGCATTCTTGTCGAGGTCAGTAATGCATGCAAGTTGTATATAAACCATCACAATGTTCAAATGTCAGATTTACTGTACGTCAGCCTTTCATCGTGCAGTTTGAAAAGTCAGATTTGATTTAGGATAACATAAGCTCTTGTATTGACAACAACTTCTGCAGTACATCTTTTCGGAATCAGAAAGCAGGGAAAAAATGGACTGAACTGGCACACGACTGATGTCTTTACTGTTGACAAGTTTCTTTTCCTTCGGGCTTTTATTTACTTGGACATGCTTGATAATCATGTTGGGTGTGGCTTCTTGAAGGGCTTAAAGAAATGTTGCTTTATATCATCTAGACTCAGCTGCATCCATCAAAATCTACATAAACTTTATATTTATGTACATGTGAAGAGCCAGTTCTGTTAGTCCAACAGCAATTGGGCGTGTGCAGGTGATGGACTTTATGTGGAGATGGAACCTGCAGCTCTATGTGCTGCTAGTTTATGTTGAGTTGAATGCTCTGATTAGGATCATCTCCGGGCTTCCTTGCAGCTGTTTTGGGTTCCATTGCCACTCTGCTTTCTACCAGAATTTTTTTTGAACTTCTGTTAATTGATGACTAACAATGGGTTTCAATGTAGGTGATTACCCTATAATGCATTACATCACTGGTGTTTGTTACTGGTGTTTGTGTGCACTATCAGAATTCCTTGAGTAAATCATGGTCTTATCTCCCTGCATGTCTTTGTGCCATGGAAAGAAGAACTTTTCAAAAATCAGAGGACACTGAAATTGCATGGATGCTGTATTTATTCTGGATATAAAATGTACCCTTGATTTTCTGTATATTAACTTTTGATACAACTTCAATGCTATTTTACTACCTTACCTCTTCAGATGCCTCTCTTTCGCATACTTGTATATTCCACATGGCTATTTACTAGGTGTCCCTTCCCTCCAAAAGACAAATATCCATTATATGTTTCTTTCATAACTTGTTAGGTAGTCAATGGGCTGCTGCAAAGAGAAGATTGGCAGACTGCAATAAAAATGCCTCTTGGGATAATCCCAGCAGGTGTGGTTGTTTTCCCAGCTGATTTTCCTGTTTCTTTGAACTATGTTGTCAATGCTATCATGTAAGCTTTGTCTAGTCTACATTATTTTTGTGATATACATCATATTAATTGCATCAATAAGTTTATGGTCCCATCTCCCAACCAAAAATGAAAAGCACTGCTAATTATTTATTTGGTATTTGTTATATGAATCCTTACATTTGGAATATAGATCTGCAGTTTTGACTCAATTTAATAGACACTCAAAGAATTTAGTTAAGAAACCATAGACAAACCAAAAAAAAAAACAGAGAGAAATAGAGAATGTGGTGCTTGTATGCAAACTTTTTATCTATGTAATAAGTTAAGTAAAGTATAGATAATAAATAATGAAAAAGGACCGATCCTTTTTGAACAATACATGTCTTTCACATCCAATGAAAAAAATGACTAATTCTTTATTCTTGAATGGCAGTTCCAAAAAAACGTACTTCTATGTCAAAAAAACGTATTCGTAAAAGTATTTGGAAGAAAAAAGGATATTTGGCTGCGCTAAAGGCTTTTTCTTTAGCTAAATCAGCATCCACAGGATATTCAAAAAGTTTTTTTGTGCGACAAACAAGTAATAAGGCTTTGGACTAGTCTGAATTGACATAGTTCAAATAATTAATAATTAAAGCTTTTATTTATTTTATAAAATGAATGGAATGGTGTCATTAACGGACATGATTCTCAACATCCATGCAAAGGAAACCCAAAGGAAAGAATTCTTGTGAGGTATAATAATAGGCAAGCATCCATATATAGCTTTCCTAAGCCAGTGTTCGATGTAAAAGGCTCCATAGTCCAAAAGGAAACATCTACCCTCATGCTTTTGGATGTTTTGTTCTCCCCATGTCTCAGTATATTGCTCTCGCCTCAAGAGACAGCAGTTGTGTGTTGAAACTAGACCGGAGCTGAAATGGTGCCTGCATGATGTGTAGGTCAGGGTTGTCTGTCCTCCCTGGAGTTGGCACTCATGAGTTCCTATAACCTCAACATCCTTTAGGGATAAAAACACTGATGAGAATTGTGGAACTTTAATGTAAATGAATGATTTTCAGTGCTTGGCATGCCCCTGAGAATTGGCAATGATGTCTTTGTTGAGTATCACAGATGGAATTGAGGTATTTAAATTTAAATGAAAGAGTTTTGGTGCTTGGCATGACTCTTGAGAGTTGGTGATGATATCTTGTTTAAGCATTGTGAAACAGAAAGTAAATAGAATATAAGAATACGGACAGCAATGTGCATGAAAAATGACTGGAGAATCAGGATTTAAGTTGTGAAAAGAAAATAAAGGCTATGTAGGAATAAGATTAAACATTTACAACAAAAGTGCAAACACATTTATAGAGGTAAAGAGGGCAGTCAATTGGAAATTGAGGGGGCAGGGAACATAGTGGAGAAGAAAACGAGAAAGGAACCAGGTAAAATGATGAAAGAAAAGCAAAACCTCCATATTAAAACCGATGTGTAAACCTCTGTAGTAGTAAGTGTTTGATAACATACTTCTCATGATTTCTTTAACAATGTCTAGTCTCTCGTCATGTCAATTTATCACCATTGCTGAGATAATTAACTTAAAACCAAGTTAATTTGACTGCAGGGAGTGGAAATGGCATGGCAAAATCTCTTCTGGACTCTGTGGATGAATCTTGTTCTGCATCTAATGCAATCTTTGCAGTTATACGAGGTTACTTTCACCTTTCACTCTTTTTCACTGTTTGATTGATCAAGTATATTGACTTCTGCTTTCTTTTTTCCTTTACTTGCATATTCTTAACCTGTGGAAGATTTGTTTCCTATTCAATTTGTTTATTTTTTCCTTGCACTAAATCCAGTTATATTCATGTAAAAAGGCCATGATTATGGAGCTTACTACACATTTTTCACATTTTTTTGCAGGTCACAAGTGTTCCTTGGATGTTTCTACTGTGAAGCAAGGAAATACAAGGTTTTTCAGTGTTCTAATGCTTTCTTGGGGTATGCCACTTATTTATCAAAAAGAGGGCATTCATCGTGTGCAAGAGCTCACGTGTCTAGTTTATTGTTAGGCTGCTATTCAAAGCAAACATGCCTGCCCCATCATTCTTTGGTCTTTATGTCTTTCTAATTCTATTAAGCATTTTGGTAATCTGAATTCACACTATTCCTGGAGAAACAATATATTTTAAGGAGATTTATCCAAGGACCAAATGCCAGAAAAGGAAGCAACTTTTACTGGTTGAGATGAGTCAATAGGCTTGCTCTTGCATCTTATTGGATTGTAGATGCACCTTATTTATCGAGCATTTGATATTTTCATGTAATGGCTATTGCAGGATTAGTGGCAGATATCGATATTGAGTCTGAAAAATATAGGTGGATGGGAAGTGCCCGTTTTGATTTTTATGTAAGCATATTATCTTTAAAATACCCAGATATATTTAAAGAATGCTGCATATTATTATGTGCAGTGGATTTCATATTGTGTTGTCTTTGGTAGGCTTCTGGTTTAAGTGCTTAATCCAAGTTTGATGTTTTCAAATATCTTTGCAGGCTTTGCTACGTGTTTTAAAGATGCGGAAATATCACGGGCGGGTATCTTTTGTGCCTGCTCCTGGTTATGAAGGTTATGGTAATCCTATTGAGAAGATTGATGGATGCAACGGCAACAATGGGGTTCTTGTACAAGAGGAAGAGGATAGTGTTACAAGTCAAACATATGGTTACCAAGGACCCATTTCTTCTTTTAAAAACTCAGAATGGAGGACTATTGAGGGGCCATTTGTTGCAGTTTGGCTGCATAATGTGCCTTGGGCAAGCACTGATACCCTGCCAGCACCCGAAGCAAAGGTAGATATTTATTTAGTAGCACCCACAGTCCTTTTCATCGGTTACTTAGTTCAGCTGTATACTACTTTCAGAGGCTTAAACCATTAACCTAGTACACTGTATCCATCAGCTGCTGTGGGCAAAAAGACAGTGGTCCAAACCCAATTGTACAAGCAAAACAGATATTTTTTTATAAAACAAGAACATCACGTAGTTTAATACTGGTTAACTTTAGGAAACGTTCTCCTATATATTGGCATACATTGCTCACTTTGTTCAAGAAAGTAAAATGAACGATACAAAAGGCATATATGATTTTGCACTTGCATATATGAGTGCAACATTCTATCTCTCAACTTAATGACACCTAGTTAGAAAGGAATTCTCTCACACCAAGAAAAGCCTAAAAGTGAAATCCTTCTAATGTGAGGCAGGACTGCTCATACCTCCCATTTCATACTATGAATTAGAAAAATATTATCTTACCACACTATTTACAATGAAAAAGTTGCCAGAACATTAGACTGGCCATTTTTTCTGCGGTACATCAAAGGCATTGCAAACACATCTTTGTTCTCCGAACTTAGATTCCTATATGTCCAAACATATTGATGACATTCAATTATTATCTCCATGTTCCTATTTTTCTCATGTGCTTATTCTTTGGTTTCTCTACTTGATTGTGTTTCAGTTCTCAGATGGCTTTTTGGACATGATCATGATTAAAGATTGTTCAAAATCAGCTTTGTTGTCAGTGCTTTTAAAGATGAGTGATGGAAATCATGTCAAATCACCCCATGTTATGTATATTAAGGTACATGGACTTGCTTGAGCTGAGTTTTCTGTCAGGTCTTTTCTAACAAAGGTTTCATGAGTATGTTCATCTCAGCAGTTCAGCTCTGTGCAAATTTATCTTTGATGATGCATAAATTCATGAAATATGTAAAGTAGGCTTGGACTATACACAAGACATTTTGTTTGTTCAAAGTGAACTCCAGATTTTAACTGTCAAAATAATGAAACTTGAATTATTTTTGTATAAAAGACAGAAATGCAAAGGGCATGAAATTTCGGTGTACCGTCCACAAGCAACCGAGCATACTACAGAGCAGGATGATGAGACTTAAATAAATAAAAGAGAAAATAAAAGTGGAGTAGTAGAAGGGAAATAGAAGAAGAGATCCCCTTGGTCTTATAAGATTGATCCATTAAAGTTGCTGGTGATATGGGAGGCATTGGTAATCAACTCCAAGGGTTGCTTAGAATTCGTAGATGCCAAGGAATCTGAGTCATTTGATCTTGAATAGTAATTAGATGTCATCTTGATGTGTCCTCTCTGGTTGCCTGAACTGGTGCCATATTGCACATTTTTCAGGCAATGGATCGTCTTATGCTGTAGCCTGTTTCTTAATAGAATAAAAGGCTAGTTGGCAAGTAGGAGTCTACCTTAGCGACAACTTACGTAAGTAATGACAATAGTGCAGGTGTGATTGAGCATGCTATACGTCCATGACTAGAGTGGAGAAAAGCATATAGATGTGGTGGGCATGACCAGAATGTGGTCAAGCATACAAAAGTTGGTAGGTGAACTGTAAGGCTTGTGGTGGTAGTTTGAATAATTACATCTGTAACAAATAAGCATCTTAAAGGAGAGCGACACTTTAAAATAATCCCCCTGGAGCTACTGTCTCAGGTTTTACTCCATTGGCTTCCTGTGCTAGTTCACTTAAATGGACTTGTTTCTTCAGATCAGTCCAGATTACCTCTATCCAGATCTCCTGATGTCAGCCTCCCTTCCCCTTTATGGTCTAATTGGGACTGTATCTGATTTACATTCACATGTCTGAACCTCTGATAGAACTATCTCATCTTGTCAGTGCCACAGCTAAATATTTCATACTTCTCTCTAATGTCTAAAACTAGGATGCAATCCAATTGCCGACCATCATATTCTCATCTTGCACACATATTATAGTAAAGCATGGCCAATGTTATAAACCTAAGAAACTTGGTGTGATAATTTAATCCTTTCAGAATGTATGCACGTCTATTGCTTTACCACATTGCTCACATTCCAGACCTGTTCAGAGGTTAGAAGTAGGATACCATATCCCATCAAACCATGCTGCCGAAATTGCTCTTTGAACTGCTATCCTGCAATAACTTGGCTATTATGTCCATGCCACGGATTTTATGGCAAGTAGCCATTCTGAAATTTCTTAGGTGTAAACCGTTCTCTTCTTGTGTATTTTTTTGCAGGTCAAGGCATTTAGATTGGAGCCTGGGCAGCAGGTTAACAACCCTGCCAAAGGTGGCATCATCGACTCAGATGGCGAAGTCCTTGCCAGAGGAAGTGGAACCTATCAGTGTCATAAGCAGGCAGATCGCATGGCCTATGGCCCCCCTGTACAAATGACCATAGAGCAAGGCTTGGCAACTTTATTTGCCCCTAGATGTTTCATCTCTCCACGTCTATGATTATTTATTACACACGTATCATTGATGAGTACATACAGAAAAGCGCGATGTAAAGAAATATAAAGGTATAACCATTGTTCTCCCAGTTCCTTTGCCCGCCAGTCTGTATTTACTGTTTAATGAGTCCTGCTAGCTTCCCGTCACCTTGGAAAATTTGTTGATTGTCATTAGTGTGTACATACAGCAAATTTTGAAGTAAAGGGTTAACCGATGGGCCGAAGCCCACTGGGTGCCCATTAGGGCAACCCGGCTGGGTGGGCCATGAGTGCATGGCACACTGTGGTCCCCCGCCGCCGCAGGCCCATGCAGGATCCCACTCGCTCGACGTGGGATCCGACTGCATGGCGGGGAGGGGAGGAGGATTGCAATCGCCGCGATCTCCAAGTCCCGTTGGGACTAATTGCCTCCTTTGCGATCACGCCGGCCCTTCTCACTCTCCTAGCTAGTCGGAGCTCACCCTCAAGGCCGTGCTGGTCTCTTTCTCTCCTCCCTTTAGGTCTCTCCCTCAATAATTAATATGGGTGTGTGTGTTGTCTGAGAGCACACACACAACAAGAGAAGAGCAATAAGAGGGGTCGCCCTAGAAGTCTCCCGCGTGCATGTGAGAGAGAGCATGCGAGAGATAGAGAGAGCAACTCCATCAAGTAGTCCCCGCAACATCTTCTCTCTCTTATTCTCTTTCATCTTCTATTTTCTTGTTCTCCCTCTATGTTGCACGGAACGAGAAGAGAAAGGTAGCGCCCTGGAGAGGAGAGTTAACGCTCTCTACGTGGTGGTCGTGCAATATTCGTGTCCCTACGACAGTCTCAGCTACGTCTTTGGATAGTCATCTTCGTTGTTATCCATGGGTCGCTGAAAGTGAAAAACTTAGGGTAGACTTTCGCATCCTCTACCGTCGTGCCTATGTGATACCTCGTGAGTCCGTTGCTTCCGTTAACAAGGTATGTACCGTGATATTGTTATTACTAATTAAGGGGTTAATTATCAACATAAAGAAATATGAAGGTATAAGCATCCCAAGTTTTCTTGCCCACCGGTCTATCTTTACTGTTTACTACATGTATGTTGCAAGGGATTTCATTTTAGTACGGGCTTCAAACAATAATCTTGGGTGTGGTATCTTCGCTTTGGCAGCTTCTAATTGAAGCCTTCTGATCTGTCACCCAAATTCTACGTCCAACTCACTTCCCATTCCACACAATTCTGAGGAAAAAAGACAAAAAAAAAAAAGAAGAAAGAACGTAGTGGGTTCTTTTTATGTGTGCATGGAGATGCTAAAACATAAGATGCCAGCCTCCACTTAACCCATGGCGAAAGGCCACCAGCTAGCAATCCACATCAGCTCCGCTGCAATATACAGGAACAGCTGCCCAGCAGCTAGATTCGTTGCTACGTTATATTATATTAACCCAGATCCTGCTCTCGATAAGTTCGAGTAGTTTTCTTTCCGTCCAAATCGACAGCGAGAGATTTGGTCGCATGCACCCAGCACTTCCTTCCTTCCCAAAGTGGTTTGCCACCGGTGCAGGGCCGTCGGCGTCGTGGAAATGACCTCGGGTTCGGTCCTGGCGACGTCGTATACGACGATGTGAAGGGAGGAACAGGGAACGACACACACACACACACACACACACACACAGAGAGAGAGAGAGAGAGAGAGAGAGAGAGAGAGAGAGAGAGAGAGAGAGAGAGAGAGAGAGAGAGAGAGAGAGAGAGAGAGAGAGAGAACGGGAAGGTGCGTATTGTATAAGAATATTGCATTCTCTATTTTTTGAAATGAGAATATTGTTTTGCCATTGTATTTTAAGTTATATAAGAATGTGTTTTTTGATAGCTAGCAATGGCGAGTTAATTAATTTGTTGAATCTCTTATTTCAGGGAGGAATATTTTTGTTACAATAAAAATGATTGGAATGATAATCAAATATTTAACTTCACAGGTGAACTTTAGCTAAACTCAAATTCATTATCGATAACCCACAAAATTTAACCACTGAATCTGTTTCGAGGACAGCAAAATTAAGTTCATCTGATAATTTAAGATTCTTGAACGTAATTAATGTTCTGAAGTCTGAAGACAGAAGACATACGAGAACAATGTTCCAAGTAATTAACATAAACATAAATCTGTTAATGATATAAAAATGTTTAATTATCAACCCTTCTCGAATTCTGAAACAAACTAGCCGGTACATAAATCTATTCAGAACAAAGTTTCCATCGTTTCATTCCTTTCTCCGGCATGGGTGTTTGAGTGAGATACTTCACACGCGCGCGCCGGCTCACACACACACAAGGCCCGCCAATCAAAAGGGAAGAAACAAAATAAGTTAAAGTCACAGCAAATTAACAAAATATTTTATTTTATTTTACGATCATCCAAGTAAAATTAATACTTTTAATTTTAAATTTGAAAAATACACTGGTTTTAAAGCCTGTTGAGTCACATATTTCACACACACACACACACACACAGAGCCTTCTGAAAAGGGGAAGAAACTTCTGACGACATTCCTTTTTTATTTTGGGGGGGGGGGGACAATTCGGACAACATTCTCATATCCCCCCCTCTTAGAAGGTTTTTCTTTGTTTCTTAAACAATCGCCAAAATTGGATCAGTCATTCAGGCGTACGGACCAGGCCAATTACCGGCCCAAAAGAGCTCGGCCCGCTTTTTTGGCCCACGGGCTCAAACTCCAGCCGAGGCAAAGGCCCCGAGGTCTTTTATGGGACGCCTGGGACCGAGGGCACAGGACGTCGTGCACTCTTTGAGAGAAGCCACCTCCTCACACACCCTCTACTTACTCTCTCCTGTGTGGGTGCGTCGTCCTCCCGGCGGCGACAAGAGCGGGCTTCTTTCGTCCTTCCTTGTTTCCTCTCTTTTCTTGATCTTTATCCCTTTTATTCCCTTGCACGGTAAGGCGCCTGCCTTGTCCTGAATTCTTCGGAAGGGACAGCTGCCCACCACCTGGCTGCATGCGACCGTCCCGTTGCTGGCACTGCAGCTGCACCGCCGCCGAGATAGTGCTGTTGCTGTGGAGAGTTAGTGCGCCGTCTCTCGCAGGTGCACTGCTGGGTAGTGGGTACTGCCGCGTTGTCGCGCGGCATCGCATGCTCCGCTGGCGTTTGTAGTGCAGGGGCGCAGCTTGGTTAATGGTCGTCGATCGGCTGGACCGACCTACTGGGGGCGCCGCCGGTTGGCGTTGCTCCAGGCCGGGCGCCGATCGAGTGGCTGTCGCTGTATGCATGCAGCAGCCTCGTGTGATGCTGTTGACGGTGTGGTACTGTTGTTGCCGCGTGGTGTCTGCAGGTGCTTGGCCTCCTGACCCTGTGGTGTTATCGGCTGTTAACATGCCCCCCAGTTAGTGGTGGCAACACCCAGACGTGAACCACATCGCATGCGGTTGTCCCCAGCTTAAATGGATGGTAGATGGATGATGCGTTTTGTCTCGACCCGCGGCGCCACGTGGGTTGTCCCCCCCCCTCAACATGCACGCAGATGCTACAGCAAAACCCATCTCTCTTAACTCTAGCTTAAAGAATTTGTCGACGGCATTAGAAAAATCAAATTTAGGAATTCCCTAAGCAACTTAATTTGTTATTATTTTTTGAATGTGTTTTAATTTTTTTTGGGTCACACGGCCTAGTGATCTAGGATGAGAGGGAATGAAGGGAGGGGAACGTGAGAACCGAGACTCACGCTCCATACTTTTTTCATAAATTGGTGGCGAGTGATCTCACGAACTAATAGTATGACGTCCGTGAGTAATTCGAGGGACGAGTGATCTTGGAGAGCAGAATCAAACTCACGGCCTCTCTATGATACATCACCGAGACATATCTATGATTCAAAACAACCTAAATTTATTATTTTTAAAATTATTATTGACGTAGTTACATGTTAAAATGCTAAATGAATCGCGTAAGCCGCATTGTTCAATGAAGTGGTGAAAAGACAGCTTCACCTTTTTCTCTTGCTATAGTTATTATGTCATTTTCTATTGTGTTCAATTAATCACAACACAAATGTATAAATATATAACAACTAGTTGTCCTTGTTATTTCACATGGAGTCCTAATTTGAAGTAATGCATATGCTTCGGAAAAAGAAGAACAAAGAACCCTGAAGAATTTCCGTGCAAACGTGAACAGCATCACACGGCCTGTCTCATGGTTGGCCAAGTTAATGCTTCCCCGTTGCATTTAAGGTGCAACACGAGCTCATCTTATTCGAGTGTTAATGAGTGGATCTCAATCTGTACAGGTGGGTGTGGGTCATGAGAGAGAGAGAGAGAGAGAGAGAGAGAGAGAGAGAGAGAGAGAGGGGATATCTCAGCCCTCGATCATGAGATGATGATGATGCTATATATACAAATTTCTTTAATTTGCCTCATGCTGTACGTTGAGGTCATGTGAAAAGTTATGAAGAATTGGAACCCATATACGTACCCAGTCCTGAAAACCGAATTGATGAGTGTATCTCGATCGCTTCCAAAGTTTTCAAGCCGTGTTGGTGTTTATATATACTGTGTTCGGTCCAACTCTTTGCGCGGTGTATTAGCTAGTACATACAATTTATATATATATATATATCAGGGATCGGTCTTTACAGAAGACTACTCTGCTGCATCCAGTGGCGGAGCCAAAACAATTAATACCATAATTACTTCGAATGTGATAACACCATTTTCTCTATCCACTGATGATCTTTTGATTAATGGGAGAGGGCACGTGTGAACAAAATTAAAAAGAAAAAAGAAAAACACAACACTAATAAAAATATCAAAGATTGATACGTTTCAAGGAAAGAACCTCGTTAAGTTTTTGTTCTCAGTATCGGCCAAAGAGCTAGCGTTCTGTACCCAGTAAACAAGTCCCAGGAAAACTCAGTGGCATTTACGTAGTTGAGATGGACGCCAATTTGTTTTGTAGGTTATTATTAAAGTTTTATTAGATTAGGTCACTCAATTCAAAATCTTAAGACGTCGAGTGTAAAGAGCTCCACTAATATTTATGAGCCCATTATATTTTAACCCGTTTCTAATACGGGACCATCCCCTCACGTCAAGGGTTACCTTCTCACGTGCAGATCGATTTAGATTCTGTCACGTGGATCATGACAAACACGGGACGCATGGCCCAGAACATAACCATGGGCTATGATATCATATTAAAATTTTATTGGATTGGATAATTAATTAATTCCACTCAAAATCTTAAGGTATTGAGTGGAGAGAGCTCCACTAATATAAACTCGTTATATTTTAACCGATTTCCGATACGAGACTATTATAACAGTTATAACAACAAAAACAAATCGCCGGCTAGGTCTACCAAATTTCTTCTGTTAGTAGACGGTAAGAATTTGCTAGCAATTAACAGGTAAATTACGCACATTATAAACGTTTCTCAATTCGTATTTACGTGTCACAATGGCAAGCATTTATAATCTCATATACAGACTGATGGTCTGGATTCAAAATAATTTTTCAAATAAAGGTTATTGCATGGTCCTTGAGAATGGAATAATATATATATTGTGTTCTACGAGCTTAAAATGTAATTAATTCTATCCCACTTAAGGAATTCTTTTTCATGTTGCAGTTTCCCGGCCGGGGGATCGAAGATGGAATAGCAAGATCTTTGGAAGAGAAAATTTTATGGGATAACATTCTGATCAATGCGATTTTCTCCCTCTTCCCCTCTTAATTTGCCGGTGCACTGGCGCCGCGCCCACTATACATCACAGCAACCCCAGCTAGCAACTATTTATCTCTGCATGCGATATCCACCCACTGCATGCTCACGGCCATCATCCTCTGGTATATCTTCTCACTGTCTTCTCTCCCATGATCCCACCCACTTTTTTCCCGGATCTGCGGTGTTAATTTGCAGGTGCAACTTGATTGATTGTGTGGATGGAAGTGGACGACAAGGGGTACGTAAAGTCGGATGCAGCTCAGCTTGCATCAGGGTTTTCTTTGGTTGAGTTGGAGAGAAGGAATCCCAAGTTTGAACTCTGGGTGGAGTGAGCATTTTTTAATTTACTTCAACAGTACTGCCATATGATCATATATAGTAGCAAGACTTCGAAGAAATCAAAGAGGTAAAATGAAGTATATAAGCGCCCTCTAGAACTTGAAAATTAAATTATGGTGGCATAATGCATGGTTTCAGACATGTTTGGCGACGCGTTTCGGTTAGAAGTTACTTTTCCACGTAAAAGTTGATGGCCGGGAGAAGATATACATATATAGTTTATCCTCAGCAGTACTGAACCCTTCCTAATAACCCTGTTCTCACACCAATCTTAAAGGATTCATGCAACCTAACTTGACACAAGCCAGCCACAGAATGGCCGCCATTCCCACTTCAACTCTAAGGGAAGTTGCGGTGGGAAAGGACCCAATGTAGGCAACTTAGGTTGCATTTGGCAACACTTTCATCCCGACTTCCAATCATTGGAAGCTCTGACATGGTGACAGTGTTTCCAATCGATTCAGCTCTGCTTGGGTTTTCGCGACGAAAGCACTTCTAGATGAGAGAGATAATAGACACAAGAAAATGACCAACCTAGAATCCGCAGAAGCTCGTGGGAGGGAGCTTCCTAGGCGGGGTGGCAACTTCCAGAGGTATGTTTACATAAATGCCCACCCCCTCATCTGTCATCAATCGCCCATCCCGCTGTCACCCATCCGGTTGGTTGCATCACTCTGACCGTCTATTGCTGCATGTGAGAACAGGGAGGGATACTGTAACGACCCGAGAATCCGATTACCGGGAAGGCCCGATAACCCGAGACTCGAACCGTCGCCCACGAGCCGGGAGGACTCGGAAGGGCTAAAAGGAGTGTGGATGCACAAAGAAATAGAAAATAAAGCAGGACAACAACTAACAGAAATAAATAAACAACTAAAACTACAACAGAGTCCAGTCCAACAGAAAGTATAGTCTAAAGCAGTAAAAACGTACCACATGCCAAGTGAACACTCGATCCGGCGAGCTGGCAACTGAGAACCTCCGCACCGCGCCCTCGAGCCTCGAGGAAGAACCGCCACACCTGAAAAGCAGGGAATGAGTCTCACAAACAGAGACTCAGCAGGGATCCCGCGGAACCCCAATCGGAAACAACGGCGGTAGCGGAAAGGAAGGCTACAACGACAGCAGGAACAGCGAACCGGTGGCCGGTCAAAACTCGGCACTACAGCTACTCCTACTGTACCAAAAACACACCCTGGACTCACGGTCGGGGGCTACCGAACTACATTAGTACTCCTTACCAAAGTAAAAACCCACGACAACCACGCCGTAGAGGCCTGCCTCCAGGACACGGCCAACCAGGACACACTGTCCAAGGTGCAACCCCGACCATCCGGTCGCGGGTACTGCATAACAAGACGTAACCTCGGTAAAGCCACTAGCACTAGTCTCACGGCACGAAAATCGACACACGTGCCTCGGCGAGACAACCGAAACTCAACTGCCAACACGATCGAAAACCCGAAGGTTGAAGTCGCGGAAACTGACAGTCTGCCACTCTCTGTCCAGAACAGGAGTACCTCCCACTAGAAGCAAGACCGGATGCGTCCACTGACGTCTTAGTCTGCGCCTCAGGTGTCTCCCTCCGGCCCAGCGAGAACTGAGACACCGTACAAGTAACCACAAACAAGTGACTAGCTGGGGTCACACCCGTCGACGTGGGTCCAACCGCCCCCAACCACGTGTGCACACACAGACCGTCCGTCCCTGATCTGGCCCTCTGACCGGTTTTCTCCTCAGCCGAACTCTGACTGCTAGACGCGGGGCCCGACGGAAACCGGTCCACAAACCGTCTCTAAGGGTAGCCTCTCCACCACTCCCTGGTGGGACCATACGCGTGTAAGCAGGCTACGACTAGTGGAGGGTCACTGAGAGAGTAGACTCTCAAGTCCACGGAAAACAACGTCCGAACCCGACGAAGTACGGGGACCGTCCCACGTACCAGCACCGTCGCACGGTGACCACAGTCGGAGAAGAAACGGGACTCACAGTCCACGGGCCGCACGCTCGGCCACGCAGAAACACAGTTCCCAAAGCAGCTCACAGGCCGCCAAACCAAATTCCACTCTCAGGGAAAGACGGGAACCCCCCAACCCCAGGCTGGCAATTGGACTCGCAGTCCAAGGCCATACGCATGGCCCACGCGAAAAGCACATAAGCATGATTCCCAGGACAACGCACAAGCTGCCACGCCGATAACTGGACTCGCAGTCCAAGGCCAAACACATAGCCCACTCGGGAATCATCTTCCAGGAAAACTCACGGCATGCGGGGGAGACCCCACCGCACACACCGACACACGGTGACTCGGTCTAGCGTAACATGAAAGACCGACATGCGAGAAGTCACCCAGACTCTCAAACCCACGGGTACGCTAAACGAGGTAACAAGGTCCTCCCGACACCCTCAAAACACGGACATAGAATCCCGCGGGTGTCTAGGGCACTCACAAGACCGCAAGTCGACCACTGGGTCATGACCGGGTAAACTAGGGACCGACACAACGCGAAACGATCGCAGAGAACATGAAAACTCATCTCGGCACCACACAGAGCCTGACGGTCTAAGCTTGGGCCGTCACAGTCTGTAACGGTCTAAGCCTTGACCGTCACAACCACTCTGACGCACCAACAAAGGGCCGTCAGACGCTCGGTGCAAAATTAAGTGTGACGCGCCTAACCTGGTGTGTCACAGTCTCTAACGCTCCATCCCTGGTGCGTTACAGCCTGTAACGCGCCAGCCCTGATGCGTCATAAGACAAGATGAAACCAACTGTGACACATCCCGCTCGGTGCGTCACAGGCTGTAACGGACCAACTCTGGTGCGTTACAAGGTGGGTACGCATCCGCTCTGACGCACCCACACAGGGGCATTACAAGGCTGTGACGCGCCAGCCTTGGTGCGTCACAGGCCTTGACCCCGAACGGTCAAAACCAACGAACGAAAGCCAACAGTCAGATCGTCCCTGACGGTCCAACCCAGGCGCGTCACAGCGCCGTGGCGGTCTATCGTGGGACCGCCACACACATAGACCACCCCAAGGCTAAATGAGCCCTGTGACGCACCCACCCTGGGGCGTCACAGGCTGTGACAGTCTCTGGAAGGACCGTCACACCCGTCCGAGCGCGAAACGGCGGGAAACAGTCCAAAAATCTGATCCACGCCCCGATTACCCCCGGGTGATGGGGAAACAAAGGGGAATCCATCCCCAAGCCCCTAGGCATGCATCTAAACCCCTGGATCGGTAAAAAACGCCGTAAAACGAGAAATCGGCTCACAACCCCAAAACATGGAGTTTTTCCCAAATCGCCCCGATTAGCCTGCTCGACTCACCACGGCCTACTAAACTCACGGAAAAGAAAGAGCACGAGCTAGGGGTCCATCTCCCTACCTCCACCGAAGATTTCGCGCCCCGAGCTCGCCGATCCGCGAAGAAAACGCCGTTGAAGCCTCGCCGTTCCACGAACCCACGGCCGAGCTTCACCACGCCTCCACCGCCTCGATCCTCATCCATCCTCGCCCGTGCCTCGCCCGCGCCGTCCCCGCCTCGCCCGCACTCCACCCCGTCGGCCGCCGGAGAGAGAGGGAGAGAGGAGAGAGCATGAGAAGAGAGAGGGAGAGAAGAGAGAAATGAGAGGGGAGAGAGAGGAAAGGGGATTTATATAGGAAAATTCTGAAAAATAGAAAATCGCGTTTCCGCGATCCTCGGAACGCACCGATCGCAATGGTACCACCCGTGCCCAGGTGAATGACCCGGTTCACCTGCAACGAGGTTCCGAAGGAATTATCGAAACACACACGGGGAATCGAAAAACACACGCGGAAAAGCCGCGGACGCGCTCCGGGCCTCCGAAATAGCTCCGGATCGCGCCGATCCGAACACGAAAGATGTCCGAAACATCATTTCGGACACAACGGAGCCACATATACCAGAAACGCAGATCTGGGATCCGAGAAGAAGGATCTGAAAAACCCGGGATATTACAGCCCTCCCCCCTTAAAGGAATTTCGTCCTCGAAATTCAGGACCAAGCACAAAGTCACAGGGGAAGAACACTGAACCAACTGACAACGTTGTCAAAGCCCCAGCACAGAAAATCTCGATTCTCACGAAAACACCGATCCTGAGGGACACAGCCAGACTTAAACACAAACAACACCTCGCTCCACGCGCCGAGCACACCGGCCAACAGAGCAGGCATATACGAGAGGACACAGTCCATCGTCACCTCAGACACCATGAAAACTAATCACGACACCGCATCTACAAACTCGCTCACCGAGGAGACACCGCCCTCGCGTGAGAGAGAGAGCTACCGATGCAACCCATGGTCGGCAGACGACCCAGACGCCAGTTTCACAAACCCACTGACTGGTCTCACACCCGACACAAAGGAACAGCCGAAACCGAGCTCCCACCAGCTCACGCAGCCATCTCAACAGACCGCAACCAGAACAACGGCTCAGCGCCAAGAAACACCCCACACATGGCAAGCTGAAAGCCAGACATAATATTGTGCCAACTCTATAAGAAGACAAACTTCGACAAAGCCCAGATCCCGTCCGAAAAGGCACATCTCAGAAACGACCACCAAAGGTCTCGCTGGCACACGGCTCTCACCAATCTCGATGCATAACCAACGGCATCTTCTGTCTGTGAAAAGACCGAACACCGGTCACCAGATACACGCCAACGGGAAACCTCCATCAGCCCAACGGGCATGATCCAACTCGCAACAGGCCATCCGCTGACTCCACACAGACAATTACCACCCTCGGGCTGAACTCCTCTCGGACACTGCATCCGATCTCGATCATCGCACCAACTCGACCCTCTCAGAGGAGCACGATGAAACCGAATGACAGATCCCGGCATCTCCAGTCATCACCTCAGTCGACTCAGACTTACACGGGAACCATCCCATGCTGGTCACCAAACCAGGGATAACCATTGCGACACCAGCGTCCCATCAAGGACCACCATCCGACGCCAACCTCACAAAAAGGCCTTCGCCCACAGGCGTCACTCCTCCGTCTGGTCTCATCAAATCCTTCAATCAATCCAAGTGGACATCGGCCAATCCCGATTACGCCCTTACCACAGAGCCACGGGACACCACCCGAACAATGCTCACGAGCCCCCAAGTAACATACATCTCACCGTGGTCGGCTACGAGACTAGCCTTACCAGTCACTCGTAGCTACCAACCGGAACCCACAGCCTGTCAGAGATCACTTCTCCAAAAATGATCTCATCCGAGGACACGACTGGGAATACAAGTCGGGCACCAAGCCACCGACTCTGACCAACACGTCCTCGACCTCCGTCAGGTGATGTCCTCAACAATCTCATCCAGGTCCAACACCGACGCCTGACACGGCTTCCATCACAAGAACAAGGTACTCATGCGGCGCACTAGCCAGCACATTCCCCAACACTCCATCCTGCCAGTGCCAAGAACCATAATACCTCGAGCAATGGCACGGGAACAACATGTTTCACACAGAGGAATCAATCCTCTAATGCTCAACGTAAACTCAGGAATCCGCCCGTAGCAACCAACGCTACGATCCTAAACCAATGGGTCACAAGCCCACCAGGCTTCCGCTGCGCACTCTGATCCGCGCGCACAGTCACAAATTCTCGGGAACACCGCCCAACCAGCACTCGTCCTTCCGGAACAGCGCCAGCACACCCTCACACGACAAGGGAATGGGCACAACTTCTCACAGGCAACCATCTGGCCAAGACAAGGAGCACGTCTCGCACGGACTTCATGACACACAAGGCCAACCAATCCGAACACACAATGCAAGACGGCAATCCTAGCCAAACATAATCTCTCCAACCAAAGGAGAAACCAGCGCACTTCCGACCAACGAAAGAACTCCACGCTCGATCTGACCTCAAACCTCGCGCATGTTGGGAACAGCACCTTCCAGCACCGAGAAAACCATCACCACGTCAGGTCAGTGCCTCCGACACACTCGGCGAGTGTCACGTCGGACCACAATCATAGCATCTTTCGATGCACCACCACTGTAATTCCTCGAACTACAGCACACCGCACCAAGAGCCGCTACACGAGCCATAACGACAATCGCCAACGCTCATCCTTGAGTCCCGAAACTCACCGCGGAACCTTCACACCTCAGACCAAATCCAAGGCGAACACACCCATTCGCACACGAGAGCGCATGAGCAAGACTTACGGGGACACCACAGCCCAATCTTGCCTCGAAATCCGTAAGAATAATCGGGACCAACACGTCATTTCTGACGCCACAGAGCATGACAAGAACATCAGGCTCGACGAAACTGTAGCTCACTGAGAAGATATTTCGCTCACCCGAGCACACTTCTTGATCAGAACACCTCAGGAGCTGGATAAACCTTAAGCTGGAGTGGCCAGAACCGACAACAGCTCCCTCGAAGCACGCTCACAACCACTTAACCACGGACAATCCTCTCCAGCCACCTGACTGTAAGGTTTCGCACAGCACCTACGGGCGACGCAGCGGATAACAAAAATTTCATTTGCCCGATCCCGGTGTTATGGAAAGCTTAATCTGTGCTCTAATCGGTGTTTCAAATACCCTAATTACGGGTTGCGTGTTTCACCTTGCGCGGAACGACGCTGTCCGCTAAGTCCGATGCAGAGAAACCGAGCCGCACAGCTGTACGGCCTCTAGAGCAGATCCACACGGACCCTTGCGCAGCGACGGTATCTCCCCGGCACGACCTTCCCCGGCTCTATCACCTTCTGGAGAGAGAGAGAGCAAGAGGGAGAAAGGGGGAGGCTAATCCTCCTCTTAAGCTTATGTGCTTGCTTAAGCTTAAGAGGTTGGAAGAAGTGAAGGCTCGAATGAGCTTCACGTAGGTAGCTATATATAGAGTTTAGGTTTATTAGAAAATGGTTCTAAAAGACCAAAACTGTATATATGTCCTATCTCATATTATACATATGTATTAAACTCCGTTTACACTCCTTTCCAAAAGGAATTAAAAGGAAATAATACATACATTTGTATAATAATTATCCGTCACCCAAGAATCCATTGTGTGTGATCCTCTAGGCCCACAGTCACTCTAGTTTAAGGCCAATTAACTTCTAATTCCTAATTAGAAGTAAATTAAACGTATTATTCGCTTCTACAAGAGCCGAATAATAGTTTAATTCATTCCGAACCTTCGATCACGTTGGGTCAAGTAAATCCGCGTGATCCTAGAGGACGCCGGGTTTAAACCAGCCTGTCTGGTACCTGTAAGTCCACAGTTACCACATCGATATAATCCCTCGCTCCTTCTATGAGTCTGGTACGATCGAGGGTACGGTATCTGTCAAACCCCATGATCGTGCCATTTGACTATGACCTCCTTAAAGTGTATGACGTCCGTTCTAAACGAACTCACACGACCCTGGCCAGGGATTTAACGGAGCGTCAATGTCATGACCCATTAACTGTCTGATATATACCCGATAGTGAGCGATCTCATCTTGACCATTGATGATCTTCACACGTATCTTGGAGTGGTTAATGACTCGACAACTCATGACTTATGGTTAAAGTCACTTAGCTAAGTAATTAAACCATTCTAGTCCTCGTGCAAGATCCGATCAATGTCTCAGGTCAAAGGACCAACGATGCTACTGTGACCGTTGGATCTTCAGTTGACATTAGGTATAATCAACCATCTGAAGATCCAATAGCGGATCAGTTCAGTGCACATCCTCCAAGGACATACACCTACACATATGTGTTGGTGCCCCGCACCAATGACCATGATACTGGTCACTGACACATCATGTGTACTGGTTTAATAGGTAATCAAAGCCCCCGAGTGATTACCCTCCAACCAGGAACAGTTTAAGGTATGTGTTCATGTAAAGTAAGTCTCATGTCCGAGATCCAATCTCGAGCTGACTTTACAACCACATATCCTAGGGACAACGTAAAGTAACACAATCGCATATTTACGCTCAAACACCACTTTATTAATGAACAAGATCGTACAACTATTGGGCCTACCCGACCCGAAATTGGCCTGTAGCACACCAACACTAACAATCTCCCACTTGAACTACAGCCAATTGCCCACAACTTTGAGGCCCATCTTATCCCGATGACGCTCAAATACAGTCTGTGTCAAAGGCTTAGTCAGTGGATCTGCTATGTTGTCTTCTGACGGTACACGCTCTACCATCACATCTCCACGATCAACAATCTCCCGAATAAGGTGAAAGCGCCTGAGAATATGCTTTGACCTTTGGTGAGATCTCGGTTCCTTCGCCTGGGCGATGGCCCCATTATTATCACAAAATAATGGGATGGGAGCTGTTATCTCGGCAACTACGCCAAGTTCCAAGATGAATTTCTTCATCCAGGCGGCTTCCTTAGCAGCTTCAGCTGCAGCAATATATTCCGCCTCCGTCGTCGAATCTGCAGTCGTATCTTGCTTGGAGCTTCTCCAACTGACTGCCCCTCCATTCAACATGAATACAAATCCAGACATGGATTTGCAGTCATCTGGATCTGACTGGAAACTAGAATCTGTGTAAGCTCTAAGCTGTAAGTCCTCTCCTCCATAAAGCAGAAAAAGATCCTTAGCCCTTCGCAGGTACTTAAGGATGCCCTTTACTGCCTTCCAGTGCTCTTCGCCTGGATTTGCCTGATATCTACTGACAATGCTCAAAGCATTGGCAACATCAGGCCGTGTACATAGCATTGCATACATGATTGACCCTATCGCCGAAGCATAGGGTACCTTATTCATGTGTGCCACCTCCTCAGAAGTTTTAGGACTCATCCCCTTGGATAGGCAAATTCATGTCTCATGGGAATGAGACCTCTCTTGGAATTTTCCATCCTAAACCTTTTGAGGATAGTGTCTATGTACATGGATTGGGATAATCCTAGCATCCTTTTAGATCTATCTCGATAGATCCTTATGCCCAGCACATAGGATGCTTCTCCCAAATCCTTCATGGAGAAAGTCTTGGACAACCAAGACTTAGTTGATGTCAACATCCCTACATCATTCCCAATGAGTAATATGTCATCAACATAAAGGACCAAGAAGGTCACTGAGCTCCCACTGACCTTCTTGTAAACACAGGGTTCATCTTCATTCCGAATGAAGTTGAAAGATTTGACAGCCTCGTCAAATCTTAAGTTCCAGCTTCTAGATGCCTGCTTTAATCCATAAATGGACCTTTGAAGTTTGCATACCTTATTAGGATGTGGCTTGGAAGTGAATTTCTGAGGTTGTACCATGTACACCTCTTCTGACAGGTTTTCATTAAGAAAAGCTGTCTTCACATCCATTTGCCAGATCTCGTAATCTAGGTATGCAGCAATGGCAAGGAGGATTCTGATTGACTTAACCATGGCTACCGGCGAAAACGTCTCGTCATAGTCAATGCCTTGCCTTTGACGATATCCTTTCGCCACTAGTCTAGCCTTGTATGTGTCAATCTGTCCATCTGCACCGATTTTCCTTTTGAAAATCCATTTGTAGCCGATAGGGACCTTCCCTTCGGGTACATCAACTAAGTTCCAAACTTTGTTGGTGTACATGGACTGGATCTCTGAATCCATTGCCTCTTGCCATTTCTCGGAGTCTACACTACGGATCGCCTCCTGGTACGACTGAGGATCATCATCCTCATCGATACATACCTTAGAGGACCCCTCTGAGACATGTCCAACATATCTCTCAGGTTCTCTCGGTAGTCTACCAGATCTCCGTAGTGTCAGTGTTTCACCTTGAATAGGATCAACCGATACAGTCTCATCTAATGAGTTTGTGTCTATGGGTTGTGGTTCTTGGACCTCGTCCAATTCTATCTGGCTCCCACTATTTTTCTGGAGTAGATATTCTCTTTCCAGAAATACAGCTCTCTTGGCCACTAAGACCCTTTGCTCAGAAGGGTGATAGAAATAATATCCAAACGTCTCCTTTGGATATCCCACAAACCTACACTTATCGGTTCTTGACTCAAGCTTATCACTCTCGTTCTTCTTTACATGAGCAGGACACCCCCAAATTTTAATGTGATTAAAATTTGGTTTCCTGCCCTTCCATATCTCATATGGTATAGAAGGAACTGATTTACTTGATATCCTATTCAATAAATAAGCCGCAGTCTCTAACGCATAGCCCCAGAGAGACAAGGGTAGTCCTGACATAGACATCATGGATCGGACCATGTCTAACAAGGTCCTGTTTCTCCTCTCGGATACACCATTGTGCTGTGGTGTATACGGTGGTGTCCACTGAGAAACTATTCCATGGTCTTTAAGATAAGAAGTGAATTCATGGCTTAAGTATTCACCTCCTCGATCCGATCGAAGAGCCTTAATACTTTTGCCAGTCTGTTTCTCTACTTCATTCTTGTATTCCTTAAACTTCTCAAAGGCTTGTGACTTATGTCTCATTAAATACACATAGCCATATCTAGAGAAGTCATCAATAAAAGAAATGAAATAGAGATAACCTCCTTTTGCTTCTATGGACATGGGTCCACACACATCCGAGTGTATGAGCTCGAGAAGGTCAACAGCCCTCTCTCCATGTCCACCAAAGGGAGCCTTAGTCATTTTTCCCATGAGACACGACTCACAGGTATCAAATGGCTTGTATTCGAATGAATTCAAATACCCATTTGAGTGTAAGTGAGAGACTCTTTTCTCACCTACATGACCAAGTCTGCAATGCCATAGATATGCAGAATTCACTTTATCAGCATTGGAAATTTGCATAACATTAGAACGTGTATCTAATACATATAGACCATTGACTAATGAACCATTGGCTATAACCAAACCATTATTCATTATAGAGCACCCAGTGCTATTAAAAGCCAATGTATATCCAATGTTATACAAGCCAGAGATTGAAATAATGTTCTTAATAATATTAGGAACATAATAACAGTCATTCAGCTCCAGAATGACTCCTGAAGGTAAACTGAGGCGTGCAGTCCCGACAGCTTTGGTAGCAACTAAAGCTCCATTGTCCATCCTCAGTTCAATCTCCTTTTTGCCCAATCGCCTTCTATTTGCCAGCACCTACACAGAATTGCAGATATGAGATGCACATCCAGTATCCAATACCCATGATGTGGATTCCATATATGACAAATTAAGGTCTATGACAAAAATACCTTCATTTAGAATTGCCTTGCAATTCCTTTTCCAATGTCCAGTTTCCCCGCATCGAAAACATTTGTCTTCCTTTTCATTCTTCTTGCCCTTCCCTTTGTCAACTTTGGCGAGTTGCTTACCCGTGGCCTTTTTCTTTCCCTTCCCTTTGTTACTCGTGGTGGATATTTGAGAGGCCTTCCTTTTCTTGTTGGCCCGGCCAATAACCATTACAGACGAAGATGGTTTATCTTTCTGCATGGTTCCTTCAGCACTCTTTAACATATTGAGCAGCTCTGGGAGAGTTGCTTCAATCCTGTTCATGTTAAAGTTCATGATGAAGGAAGAAAAGGAATCAGGTAATGACTGGAGTATAAGATCAATGCATAGTTCAAGATCCAACTTGAACCCCAATGCATTGAGTCTTTCAATCCACTCCATCATTTTCAGTACATGGGCCTGCACTGATGAACCCTCAGACATCCGTGTCCTGAAAAGCCTTTTTGAGATGTCATACCTCTCAATCCTACCCTGCTCCCCGAAGAGCTGGCGTAGATTGAGAAGTATACTTCTACAATCAGTCTTTTCAAATTACCTCTGTAGCTCGGGAGCCATAGAGGCCAACATGTAACATTGGGCAAGGGAGGAGTCCTCAGACCACTTGGCATAAGCCAGTAACTCGCCCTCGTCGGCATCAGGAGCTGGCTCAGAATGAACCGTGTCCAACACGTACGCAATCTTTTCGGCGGTAAGGACTATGCGTAGATTACGCAGCCAATCCGAGTAGTTCGGTCCAGTTAATCTATTTGCATCCAAGATGCCGCGGAGGGGGTTGGACGACGACATTGTAATCTGGATAAGAAATAAAAGACAACTTAGCATGTGTTCAAATTCTAACTTAGATGTGGTTTTCTATCTTAGTTAGTCCCACTATTTTTCGATCGAACTATATAACCCTCAGTATATAGAACGGGAGATCAACGAGATCAACCTAGTGGGTCGGAATCCCAACGAGACTGATGTACGACCTTGTGGAAAGCACAACAAGCCATACACCATCTCAAGGGCAGTCAACAAGCACTTGCATCTAATGCAATATCCGATATTCGGCCCCCGAGAAATCATCCCCTTGTGGAAAGCACAACAAAGGATATTCTCGGTTAGATCTAACCATCATTACTACATAGCAATGAGTTCATGACCCGACCCTTGTGGAAAGCACAACAAGGCGAGTTCAATTCCTCACCCCATTGAGGCCGAGCCTTGGAGTTTAATCCCGCCCCCAAACTCATGGACCTTGTGGAAAGCACAACAAATCCATGAAATGAAGACGTTCATTCACTCCATAATGATGGAGGGCCACGACGACTCCTAGAGCCACGCTTACCAGATCTAAAATTTAAACGTAAGGGAATTTAATTTTATCTTGATCTCACCCTAGGTGGTAATATAAATATATCCAATATATTTACCGTACCTAGTAGTTTGTACAAAATAAATGCATCCAATGCAAAAATAAACGCAAGTGATCATGGACTTTAACCCTAATGTAACTAAGACATCCGGCCCGCTTCCGAAGCAGCTGGATCGTCCTCGTCGGGTGTGCTCCGCTTTCAATCTCCGACGCCGCATTAATTACAACTTTTACACGGCACGCAGGCCGGAAAAATTAAATTACATGTGACTCAAATTCCAGCAACCCTTAGGGCGAGTACAACAATGAGGAAGATAGAAGTACATTGGAATTTCAACAGAGAGAGAAAGGAGGTTCGCAGACCCCAATTAATTACATTAATCCAAGTCCATGATCACTTGCCAACCCATTCAAATAAAATCATTCAAGGGTTATTTTCTGAAAATAATCCTTACTTTTGAATTTAATAATGGGATGTGCAAACAAAAACAGGCTAGCTTTGTTTAATTTTAAAAATCAAAGCATGATTAACTAAAATTAAATACACAAGCAGGCCAATACAAGGTAAATAAAGTAAAGCACGTAAAGAACCATCATTTTCTACAGGGGCATCTAATTGAGATAATTAATTAAATTTAAATTTAAATTTAATTATCCAATAATCAAATTTAAATTCAAAATTTAAACATGCCAATAATTTTAAATTTAAATTCAAACAAACTATCCAATAATTTTTGTTTGAAAATAAATTTAAAATAATGCAATTATCCTCAATTAGTAATTTTCTAAAATTCAAAATTTGAATTTAATAATTATCTAATAATTAAAATTCAAATAATTGAATTTTTCACATTTAACTTCAATAAAATTCAAAATTTAAATTTTCTAATTATCTAATAATTAAAAATTCAATAATTAAATTTTACTGAAGTAACTTCAATTATTACTATTTTATCTCAAGGTAAATAGTAATTATCTCATCTCGGTAAATTCAATATGGTTAAATAAAAATTAACTTTTGACATTTACCAACAAGACAATACAATTTAACCTACTAGATAAAATCCTATTTAATTTACTGAACATTTTAATATATATATCTAATATATATATTAATATATGTATCAATAAATTAAAAATGAAGCAATTTTTTTTAAAAAATAATAATAAAAAAATACCCCCTCAAAGGGGGGGGTGCGGCCGCCCACGCGGATGGCGTGGGCGCGCCCGCGCCCGCCCGCACGCGGGCGCCGACTGCGGCGCCCCCCACGTGGCGGGCGCGGCCCGCCACGCGATCCGCCACGCGGCGCGCCCGCAAGCGGGCGCCTGCGTTGTGGGCGCCGCCCCGCCCGCCCCCGCGGTCAGCGCCCAGGGCGCAGTGCGCCCAACGGGCCCTTAAAATTTTTTAAAAAATTTTTTTTTAAAAAAAAAATTGCTGCTTGGATGCCCAGCATCCTTGAAGAACAGAGACGCCTAGATCCCTTTCAACAAATAATAATTGAAGATTTTATTGCTCCTAAAGCATGGTCCTAAATGACGCTAAAACACCGACCAGAGCGTAAACCTGGCTCTGATACCACTGTAAGGTTTCGCACAGCACCTACGGGCGACGCAGCGGATAACAAAAATTTCATTTGCCCGATCCCGGTGTTATGGAAAGCTTAATCTGTGCTCTAATCGGTGTTTCAAATACCCTAATTACGGGTTGCGTGTTTCACCTTGCGCGGAACGACGCTGTCCGCTAAGCCCGATGCAGAGAAATCGAGCCGCACAGCTGTACGGCCTCTAGAGCAGATCCACACGGACCCTTGCGCAGCGACGGTACCTCCCCGGCACGACCTTCCCCGGCTCTATCACCTTCTGGAGAGAGAGAGAGAGCAAGAGGGAGAAAGGGGGAGGCTAATCCTCCTCTTAAGCTTATGTGCTTGCTTAAGCTTAAGAGGTTGGAAGAAGTGAAGGCTCGAATGAGCTTCACGTAGGTAGCTATATATAGAGTTTAGGTTTATTAGAAAAGGGTTCTAAAAGACCAAAACTGTATATATGTCCTATCTCATATTATACATATGTATTAAACTCCGTTTACACTCCTTTCCAAAAGGAATTAAAAGGAAATAATACATACATTTGTATAATAATTATCCGTCACCCAAGAATCCATTGTGTGTGATCCTCTAGGCCCACAGTCACTCTAGTTTAAGGCCAATTAACTTCTAATTCCTAATTAGAAGTAAATTAAACGTATTATTCGCTTCTACAAGAGCCGAATAATAGTTTAATTCATTCCGAACCTTCGATCACGTTGGGTCAAGCAAATCCGCGTGATCCTAGAGGACGCCGGGTTTAAACCAGCCTGTCTGGTACCTGTAAGTCCACAGTTACCACATCGATATAATCCCTCGCTCCTTCTATGAGTCTGGTACGATCGAGGGTACGGTATCTGTCAAACCCCATGATCGTGCCATTTGACTATGACCTCCTTAAAGTGTATGACGTCCGTTCTAAACGAACTCACACGACCCTGGCCAGGGATTTAACGGAGCGTCAATGTCATGACCCATTAACTGTCTGATATATACCCGACAGTGAGCGATCCCTTCTTGACCATTGATGATCTTCACACGTATCCTGGAGTGGTTAATGACTCGGCAACTCATGACTTATGGTTAAAGTCACTTAGCTAAGTAATTAAACCATTCAAGTCCTCGTGTAAGATCCGATCAATGTCTCAGGTCAAAGGACCAACGATGCTACTGTGACCGTTGGATCTTCAGTTGACATTAGGTATAATCAACCATCTGAAGATCCAATAGCGGATCAGTTCAGTGCACATCCTCCAAGGACATACACCTACACATATGTGTTGGTGCCCCGCACCAATGACCATGAGATTGGTCACTGACACATCATGTGTACTGGTTTAATAGGTAATCAAAGCCCCCAAGTGATTACCCTCCAACCAGGAACAGTTTAAGGTATGTGTTCATGTAAAGTAAGTCTCATGTCCGAGATCCAATCTCGAGCTGACTTTACAACCACATATCCTAGGGACAACGTAAAGTAACACAATCGCATATTTACGCTCAAACACCACTTTATTAATGAATAAGATCGTACAACTATTGGGCCTACCCGACCCGAAATTGGCCTGTAGCACCTCAAACGCAGCACCACGAGCTCACGCCTGCCAGCCACCTCTGCCTAACGCAGCGCAACCAGGGCCACCACCGATGAGGGAGAAGGCTCTCGACCTCGATCCTTAGACCCCATGCTGGCACGAAAGCCGCAGACAGCAACCACCTTCACAGCGCTGCACAGCGCACTCAAGCTCTCCAGCGAGAAGCTAGGCGGAAAGTGAACACAAAACCCTAAGCCAGCTGCCAACTGTACTAGACCTCACGGACTATGATCACTGCAATATTTCGAATTCCTATGCACGTCCACAACCTCCGCTCTGATACCAACTGTAATGACCCAAAAATCTGATTATCGGGAAGGCCTGATAACCCGAGACTCGAACCGTCGCCTACGAGCCGAGAGGGCTCGGAAGGGCTAAAAGGACTGTGGAGGCACAAAGAAATAAGAAATAAAGCAGGACAATAATTAACAGAAATAAATAAATAACTAAAACTACAACAGAGTCCAGTCCAACAGAAAGTACAGTCTAAAGCAGTAAAAACGTACCACATGCCAAGTGAACACTCGACCCGGCGAGCTGGCAATTGAGAACCTCCGCACCGCGCCCTCGAGCCTCGAGGAAGAACCGCCACATCTGAAAAGTAGGGAATGAGTCTCCAAAACAGAGACTCAGCAGGGATCCCGTGGAACCCCAACCGGAAACAACGGCGGTAGCGGAAAGGAAGGCTACAACGACAGCAGGAACAGCGAACCGGTGGCTGGTCAAAACTCGGCACTACAGCTACTCCTACTGTACCAAAAACACACCCTGGACTCACGGTCGGGGGCTACCGAACTACATTAGTACTTCTTACCGAAGTAAAAACCCACGACAACCACGCCGTAGAGGCCTGCCTCCAGGACACGGCCAACCAGGACACACTGTCCAAGGTGCAACCCCGACCATCCGGTCGCGGGTACTGCATAACAAGATGTAACCTCGGTAAAGCCACTAGCACTAGTCTCACGGCACGAAAACTGACACACGTGCCTCGGCGAGACAACCGAAACTCAACTGCCAACACGATCGAAAACCCGAAGGTTGAAGTCGCGGAAACTGACAGTCTGCCACTCTCTGTCCAGAACAGGAGTACCTCCCACTAGAAGCAAGACCGGATGCGTCCACTGACGTCTTAGTCTGCGCCTCAGGTGTCTCCCTCCGGCCCAGCGAGAACTGAGACACCGTACAAGTAACCACAAACAAGTGACTAGCTGGGGTCACACCCGTCGACGTGGGTCCAACCGCCCCCAACCACGTGTGCACACACAGACCGTCCGTCCCTGATCTGGCCCTCTGACCGGTTTTCCCCTCAGCCGGACTCTGGCTGCTAGACGCGGGGCCCGACGGAAACCGATCCACAAACCGTCTCTAAGGGTAGCCTCTCCACCACTCCCTGGTGGGACCACACGCGTGTAAGCAGGCTACGACTAGTGGAGGGTCACTGAGAGAGTAGACTCTCAAGTCAACGGAAAATAACGTCCGAGCCCGACGAAGTACGGGGACCGTCCCACGTACTAGCACCGTCACACGGTGACCACAGTCGGAGAAGAAAGGGGACTCACAGTCCACGGGTCGCACGCTTGGCCACGCAGAAACACAGAAGCACTGTTCCCAAAGCAGCTCACAGGCCGCCAAACCAAATACCACTCTCAGGGAAAGGCGGGAACCCTCCAGCCCCAGGCTGGCAACTGGACTCGCAGTCCAAGGCCATACGCATGGCGCACGCGAAAATCACAGAAGCATGATTCCCAGGGCAATGCACAAGCTGCCACGCCGATAACTGGACTCGCAGTCCAAGGCCAAAAACATGGCCCACTCGGGAATCATCTTCCAGGAAAACTCACGGCATGCGGGGGAGACCCCACCGCACACACCGACACACGGTGACTCGGTCTAGCGTAACACGAAAGCCCGACACGCGAGAAGTCACCCAGACTCTCAAACCCATGGGTACGCTAAACGAGGTAACACGGTCCTCCCGACACCCTCAAAACATGGACACAGAATCCCGCGGGTGTCTGGGGCACTCACAAGACCGCAAGTCGACCACTGGGTCATGACCGGGTCGACTAGGGACCGACACAACGCGAAGCGATCGCGGAGAACACGAAAACTCATCTCGGCACCACACAAAGCCTAACGGTTTAAGCTTGGGCCGTCACAGTCTGTAACGGTCCAAGCCTCGACCGTCACGACCACTCTGACGCACCAACAAAGGGCTGTCAGACGCTCGGTGCAAAGTTAAGTGTGACGCGCCTAACCTGGTGCGTCACAGTCTCTGACGCGCCAGCCCTGGTGCGTTACAGCCTGTAACGTGCCAGCCCTGATGCGTCACAAGATAAGATGAAACCAACTGTGACGCATCCTGCTCGGTGCGTCACAGGCTGTAACGGATAAACTCTGGTGCGTTACAAGGTGGGTATGTGTCCGCTCTGACGCACCCACACAGGGGCGTTACAAGGCTGTGACGCGCCAGCCTTGGTGCGTCACAGGTCTTGACCCCGAACGGTCAAAATCAACGAACGAAAGCCAACGGTCAGATCGTCCCTGACGGTCCAACCCAGGCGTGTCACAGCGCCGTGGCGGTCTATCGTGGGACCATCACACACATAGACCACCCAAAGGCTAAACGAGCCCTGTGACGCACCCACCCTGGGGCGTCACAGGCTGTGACGGTCTCTGGAAGGACCGCCACACCCGTCCGAGCGCGAAACGACGGGAAACAGCCCAAAAATCCGATCCACACCCTGATCACCCCCCGGTGATGGGGAAACAAAGGGGAATCCATCCCCAAGCCCCTAGACATGCATCTAAACCCCTGGATCGGCCAAAAATGCCGTAAAACGAGAGATCGGCTTACAACCCCCAAAACATGGTGTTTTTCCCAAATCGTCCCGATTAGCCCGCTCGGCTCACCACGGCCTACGAAACTCGTGAAAAAGAAAGAGCACGAGCTGGGGGTCCATCTCCCTACCTCCACCGAAGATTTCGCGCCCTGAGCTCGCCGATCCGTGAAGAAAACGCCGTTGAACCCTCGTCGTTCCACGAACCCACGGCCGAGCTTCACCACGCCTCCACCGCCTCGATCCTCATCCATCCTCGCCCGTGCCTCGCCCGCGCCGTCCCCGCCTCGCCCACACTCCACCCCGTCGGTCGCCGGAGAGAGAGGGAGAGAGGAGAGAGCGTGAGAAGAGAGAGGGAGAGAAGAGAGAAATGAGAGGGGAGAGAGAGGAAAGGGGATTTATATAGGAAAATCTAGAAATTCCAGAAAATATCAAAAAATAGAAAATCACGTTTCCACGATCCTCGGAACGCACCGATCGCAATGGTACCACCGGTGCCCAGGTGAACGACCCGGTTCACTCGCAACGAGGTTCCGAAGGAATTACCGAAACACACACAGGGAATCGGAAAACACACGCGAAAAAGCCACGGACGCGCTCCGGGCCTCCGAAATAGCTCCGGATCGCGCCGATCCAAACACGAAAGATGTCCGAAACATCATTTCGGACACAACGGACCCAGATACACCAGAAACGTAGATCTGAGACCCGATAAGAAGGATCCAAAAAACTTGGGGCATTACAGATGCAATAGCAGAAATGCCGGTCGCCGTTGGTGGTCCCCTCGTCAGTGGTGCCCTCGTCGTCGCCCCCCCTCGTGGCTACTAAGGTTGCTCGTTGTTGCGCTCACCCCTAGCCCGTTGGAGAAGCCACAGAATGTCACCCTCCCGTTTGTGTGAAGAAGATGAACAGTGTCTGCGTTGGGAGTTCGCAAATGGCACATGTGACAATGTAAACATTCAAACATTCGCACATGGCAACTGATGTTAAAATGGTCATTCTCTCCACTGTATTTGCATGTTGGGATCCCACGGCAGAAACCGAGGCAAATGAGATTATTTCACTTTATTTTTTTTTCAAAAGTTGTACGGGTGTCAGCACTGTACGGTGATCGGGCTTCCTGTAAAAATCTCAAAAGAAAAAAATAATGCCAAACGAGGCCTTAGGTGTCCCGAGAAGGTGGACGGGAGTGGGCTAGCATTTCCTGTTAGATAATGAGATCGTAAATGAATGCACAATAGAGATATATCTCTTTTAGATCGATCAATAAATTGTAAAAGGAATCAAAGTTCAATAGGATCAAACTCAGGTTGAAGCACGATGTCTCTTTCTTTAGAGTCGTTTCGCCCCTACACGGTGCAATTAATAGGTTCCACGGTGAAATTTCTCCAAAGATACGATGACCCAAACTGATGGCGGCACAAATATGCACTCCAAGTTACGACGCCGAGGTGAACACCACAAAAAATCATTCCAAACACTTGTAGAGGAAGATGAAAGAGAGGAAGATACGGGAGAGATGAGAGAAAGCCAAGTTGCGTATGCTAAACCCTAAGAAAACTCCCTCTCCCAAATAGACTCACAACGGGAGTCTAAACGGGTCAAACATAGGAACAAACATATAAATAAAATAAAGATTGATAATCGCACACAAGCACGTCACGGCAAGACAATATGAGCGCACGTTAAATGGAAAAGAGACCAAAGAGCCCAATTAGCTCGCTTAGCCCATCTTCCATAGTTTCCCCATAGGAGTACACAACCAAAGCCAAGAGTCCCAGCTAAAAGTAGATGAATTTTTTTTTATTTTTCAATGTGAGACAAGACAACAAAAACTCAAACTTAAAATTTTAAAGCATAAAATCTAACATTCACCCCCAAGAAAAAAATTTCAAAGTTTGAGACATGGATTGCAAGAGCTCGAAGTGAAATACTATGCATATATAAGTGAAGTTGTCTTCTGACTTGAACCTTCACGTAATGAAACACTTCCCTCTCTCTATATGTCCAAGTGAACTTCGTCTTGAACTTAAAATTTTATGTAAAAAGTTCCATGCATCACACACAGTATTGGTCGATAGTGGTGTTCTCATGGAAAAGTACATTTTGGCCATTAATTTGCTTTGTATCTTGTTTCATGAGCGCTCTAGAGATAGCCCAAGCATCTCATAAGTTACGGCCAAATAACCACACTCACATAGGTGAATCCTCCAATGTGCATTGAAATGTGCCTATACTTTGCCACTATGGCCTTTGGATTCATTAAGAACATAAAGTTCAACCTTGATCGTTCCAAGGGAGGGACATTGATACACAAGTCTCCAACAATGTGATCACCTAATCAATTTATTTTCTCATTGAACCTATTTTATGGGATCTCCAATCAATAGGTTGTGTTGCCATTGACGGTGTCTAAATAATGGGCTTAAGTTCCATTTTCGTCGATGTTTCTTCAACTAATTTCTTGTTAAGTCCTTTAATTAAAGGATCAACAAGATTACTTATAGGTTTCACATAATCCAAGGAAACCATTACTTTAGTCAAGTACTCCCTCACAAACCTAAACTTGAGTCTTATATGAGTATCTAATTTATCATTTATCTTTTCACTTTTATCCTTGACTATTGTTGCATGACTATCACAATGAATAAAGATTACAAGAATATACTTACTCAGCAGAGGAAGCTCAACCATTAGGTTATTCAGCCAATCTACCTCTCTACCAGTCATCTCAAGAGCTATACGCTCAGATTCCATAGTGGATCGTGCTAAAATAGTCTGTTTGGTAGATTTTCAAGCGTCTGCCCCTCCACCTAGCATGAAAACAAAGTCAGTGGTGCCATTATCTGGGCCTTTCATGTCACCCAACTGACATCACTACAGGAAATCTCTCATAATGCAATACATGTGACAAAGTACATTTCAAATATTTGCATATTCTCCCAAGTGCATGTCAATTAATGAACTTTGCTAGGACGCTGTGTATATCTACTAAGTCTATTCACATCAAAAGAAATATCAGATCTACTGTAGTTAGACAAATACATCAAACTACGAATGAGCTGTAAATATCTAAGTTGATCAAAACTATCACCATTAATCTTCTTGAGAATGACACTAGGATCTAAAGGAGCATTAACATGTTTGGAATCATAAAAGTCAAACCTTCTCAATACTTTCTCAATATAATGAGCCTAAGATATTATATATATCTCATGTAATTTTAAAAGTTTTAGTCTTAAAATCACCTCTGCATCTCCTACATCCTTCATGTCAAATTTATTATTTAAGAATTATTTAATTTCATTAATCAACATGATGCTACTACTAAGGGCGCGTTTGAGAACCCAATGGGCAATAGATTATGGCCTAGTAATCTTCACCCATCCAAAACTCCACCAAATGTCTAAATGTCACATCAAATTATTCAAAAGTCATAATCTAACTTTTTAGAGAGAGATATGGTGAAAAGTCTCCACTTTCCATAATCTCCCAAAATCTCCTTTTCATTGGATTATTCTAACTCTAAAGGATTATGGAAAAGGCCATAATCCCATTGAGTTTTTAAACGAGGCCTAAGAATCATAATATCATCAACATATTAGCATAAAATAGCACATGTAATGTTGAACAATTTAAAATACAGACACTTATCAGATGCACACATGGTAAAATCATTGGAAATAACAACATCATCAAATTTTTGATGACATTACTTAGGGACTTGTTTTAATCCATACAATGACTTAACCAATTTGTACACTTTTTACTCTTGGCCATATACCACAATTCCCTCGGGTTGATCCATACAAATTTCTTCGTCAAATTCCTCATTCAAGAACACAATCTTGATATCCATTTAATGGACTTTAAATCATATATGGATGACATTGTAATATGCATGTGGATTATGGTCATCTTAGTCACAGGAGAATAGTTATTAAATAAATATATTCTCTCTTTTTGTCTATACCCCTTAGCAATCAATCGAATTTTATATTTGTCAGTATAACTATATATCAAGGTTCAATTTCTTCTTGAAAATTCATTTACAACTAATAATTTACTACCGAAAGAAAGATCAACTAATTCTCTTGTTTGATTACAAATAATGTGGAATCTATTTCAATTTTATAGCTTGTTTTCATAAGGCAAAATCATTAGAGGCCATAACATCATTAAGAGTTAATAGATCATCTTCAATTAAGTAAGATACAAAGTCATTATCAAATGATTTTTCTATATATTCTTATTCTTTCACTTCTTCCAGGCTTTAAATCATGAGGTTGAGGCTCAATGACTTTAGAGCCACTGGAAGAAGGAATAGACGAGGAAGGGTCTAATTCAACATTCATATTACATTTGAATGGAAAAATATTTTCAAAGAAAATAGCATCACCAAATTCACAAATAGTATATTCAGATATATCAGAACTTTTAGATTTAATAATCAAGAATCTATAAGTATAACAATACTCAGCATAATCAATAAATACACCATCAACAATTTTTAGACTAATTTTTCTTTTCATATTATCAAAGAATTTAATTTTGACTAAACAGCTCTAAACTCTCAAATTCCTATAATTTGTAGTGTAGAGGCCTAGGAAGGGGGGTTAAAAGATCCCATATTAGAAACTATAAAGATGGGCATGTACTTATAAGCAAGACTCAAGTCTTCTCATTTGAGGGCCCTTTTACCAGCAAGAAAGGATAAAACCCTACCCGCCCTCCGACGTGGCGGGGACAATACCTCGAAAGAGATACCCCAAATTTGTACGTCTTCATTTGCACCGTCTATGGGAATCCCGGCCCAATAAGCACAAAGTCTACCTTTGCTGGGGGGACTAGTGTAGAGGCCTAAGAAGGGGGTTTAAAAGATATTGGAAACTACAAAGATGGGCATTTGCTTATAAGCAAGACCCAAGTATTCTCCTTTGAGGGCCATTTTACCAGCAAGAAAGGAAAAAACCCTAGCCGTCCTCCGACGTGGCGGGGACAATACTTCAAAGGAGACACCTCAAATTTGTACGTCTTCATGTATGTTCCTTTTAAACCATAATTCAAAATGAGATTTATCTTTTGATTTATGAGGAATATAATTTAGGAAATGACATGTATATATGGAGTAAAGTCTCTCCCTACATACTCTTAGCTAAACCTAAACTTCATAACATAGAATTCATCATGTCTATCAAAGTCCTATGTTTCCTCTCGACCACGCCATTAGATTCAGGAGAGTAAGGAGCAGTTACCTTATGAATAATATCTTTCTTTCCATAAAAATGATCATGCAATACATTAGAGATATATTCACCTTCTCTATCAGATTTTAGTCTCTTAAGAATCATATTTGTTTGCTTTTTATCAAGAGATTCATATGTTGTGAATTTATCAAGAGCCTCATCTTTAGTGTCTATCAAATATAATAAAGAATAATTTTGAAGCATTATTAATGAAAGTGATAAAATATCTCTTTCCACCTCTGGTCAGGGAATCTGTCCCTTCACAAACATCAGAGTAAACTAACTCTAACACCAAGATGTCTCTCTTAACATATTTAAAAGGCTTCCTAAGTTGCTTAACTTGTATACATATTTCACATTTATCTTTATTCTTAACATTAAACTTAAGAATTAGATTTGAATGCATCATTCTTTTCATGGTATTCAAATTAACATGACCAAATCTAATATGCCAAGTATCACATGACTCAATATTAAAAGTAATAGAAGATGAACTTTTATTTGAATAACTAGAACTAAGTACATTAAGAACAAATAATCCATCACTTAACTAACTCTTTCTTATGAAGTTTCTATTTCTGGTATTTATAAATTTATTGGACTCAAAAATAAGTTTAAAACTATGTTGTACTAACAAAGATCTACTAATCAAGTTTCTCCTGATATCGGACACGTATTGCACCCAATATAGGCTCAACATTTTTCCTGAAGTGAGTTTCAAGTCAATGCGTCTCTCCCCTATTATTCGTGCAGTAGTAGAATTGCCCATTGTCATGCTCCTAGCACTGATATCCTAGTAAGGATAAAACAAGCTTCTATCATAGCATACATAGACATTGACACTCGTGTCTACCAACCAATCAGTTGGAAGACTTGTCACATATATTTTAGGATTATAAGATCAAGACAAACCTCTCATCTGAGATGGATTCAATAGCTAACATGTTGACCACATGTTAATTAAGTAGTAATGGGTTTATTCTTCTTGTTCTTATCCTTCCTATCATAACATCTGTAGGCTTTGTGACCCGATTTCCCACAGACATAATAGGTAACATTTTTCGAGTCCTTCTAAATTTTTTTCTTCCCTTTAAATTTGTTGACTTTCTGGTGGGGTTTGTTGGAATAAGGAGATTGGGGTTTGTTGGAATAAGGAGATTTTTATTTTTTAACAAGGTTAGCTTTGGACTAGAATTCTAGATTATAGGAAGGAGGAGGAGGGATTCTAACTTCTTTCCTATCCATGTTCCTCTTTTCAATTTGAATAGCAGAGATCAATTATTCAACATTCATCTCATCTAGTTTGTGTTGAAGAGATAGAGAAAATTCATTTCAGGATGAAGGAAGTTTGATAATCAATACACACACTTGAAATTTCTCATCAATGGCCATCCCACAACGTTAGATGTCTAAAATTAGGGATTGGATCTCATGGACTTGGTCAACTATACTGAGGTTCAGTCAAAGTAATTAGTTACTATGATTTTGTCAAGATCGGTGTACTCAGAATCATACTTCTTTTCTAAGTAGTTCCAAAGGTCTCTAGAAGATTTGGCAGTACAATAGATGTCATAGAGTTTATCAAGAAGGCATGGAAGTATAATACTAGCGCACAAATAATCTTTCTCCTTAAATTTTGCTAAATCCACATATCTATAGCAAGTTCATTCTTATCTCCCGCGGGAGGATCAGATTCGATTACAGAAAACAAGGGTAGTGAGGTAAGCCAATAACGCATCTTTAATTTGATGTCAACACTTAAAAAAATGACTACTAATAAAATTTTTTGAGCCCGGTAACATTTTTAGGAGTCATCATGAAACTCGTCTGTTAGAGAGAAACAACTCTAAATATTAGATAATGAGATCTTTAACGAATGCACAACAGAGGGATGTCTCTATCAAGAAATTGTGAAGGAATCAAAGTTCGGTAGGAGCGCGATGTTACTTTATTTAGAGTTATTTCACCCCTATATGGTGCAATAAACTCTATGGTAAAATTTCTCCCAAGATACAACGACCCAAATCGATGACGGCGTAAAGGTGCACTCCAAGTTGTGACGTCGAGGCGAATACTACAAAAGACCGCTCCAAGCTCTTGCAGAGGAAGATGACGAAGAGGAAGAGACGGGATAGAATGAGGGAAAGCTAAGTTGCGTGTGCTAAACCCTAGAAAAATTATCCCTCTAATTAAATAGACTCCCAATGGGAGTAGTCTAAACGGGCCAAGCATACGAACAAACGTTCCCATTCTTAAAGAGATACGAGAGAGAAAATCAGAGGAGACGCAGAAATATTCTCGATCAAATGATTAAAAAAATAATAAATAAAATAAAAATTGAGAATCGTATGCACTCACGACATGACATCGGCTAGACAAGGTAATATCTTTTAAATGTGAAAAAGATCAAAGAGCCCAATTAGTCCATATATCTCACCTTCCATAGTCTTCTCGTATGGGTACACAACTAAAGTCCAAAGTTCAAATTAAAAGTAAGATATTTTTTTATTTTCGAATGTGAGATTAAATCACATATACTTAAACTTAAAATTTTAAAACATAAAATCTAACTCTTTCAAACCACACAGCCAGGCCTGCATGGTGAGGACCTGTGAAAGGTGTACCGTGTGCGTCATGACTCTCTCCCTTCCTGTACGTATCCTTTTCCACAAGACATTAATGACGCCGAGAGAGAGAGAGAGAGGGAGAGAGAGAGAGAGACGTACAAGGCAGTGGAAGGGCAGAAGAAGGAACAGTCCCCGGACTGCCAATATATATTGAGGTGCGGATGGGGCCCCGCGGGACTGGCTCGATGCATGGATTTCATTGGGTCGGGGTCGTGTGGGAACCGAGGTTTTTGGGTCACTTAATTTGCCGACACGGTCGAGTTTTTGATAAAATGGCTGAAAAAAAACAGTGATTGTTATAATTAATTGTTAAAACATTCTCATCAGAATAACGATTAGGACGTGCAAATACGAAGCTATATATTGCTGCCGGAAATGCCAAGCACATGTCGGAATACCTTTATTTAGAACATAATTCATTGTAAGGTAAGGTAGAATATATATATATATAGGCACATTTATTTATTCTATGTTATTTTTATTGAGTTTATTATTCATGTATATTCTGCAGAGAATATTAGTTAGTTAGTAATTAGTTAGTTAGTTAGAGCATGCAGATGGAGAGATTTTCTTGTGTCGCATATAACTTACATAATTTATCAATTGCATTATTTATTACCTTGTGACATCTATAAGATAAAGTATTATATGAGGGGATTGCCATTAATTTCTTCCCATATATATATATATATATATATATATATGACCCTTCAAGTACAAATGAAAGTTAATATCTATCCCTATATTTGGTCAGAATATATATTAATTAATTAGTTCTTGTACCAATACTTTTAAAATTCAAAGTGCCAATATTGCTATCGTTATAGAACTAAAGATATAGTATGAATATGGGGGGGGGACCACGTCCTGAACGTGAAAGAAAGGAATAAAGAGTCTGTTAAAAGATCTAGAACGTGAAATTAATATTGAGGCTTATTAACTTCAAATTTTAAATTACAAGTGCTTTTATATATATAAGACGCAGTACTGTTATTAATATAAAATTTTCTCACTTGTGAATATCAAATTTTAAAAATATAAAATCAGGTATTGATTATTATTTGATATATGACAGGCATATCTTCGGTACCTCGGAAGGAACTACGTACATCCGAAAATATTCAACAACCGGGGAGACGAAAAGGCACGCATGGCCGAGGGGGGGTTCCCATTCACAACGGCAACATCCATCCATCCATCCATCCACATTTCGAGAGCTGCACCGCCGTGGCTCCATCATGCACAGTCAGAACCACTCGGATGGGGCGGAAATGGACGGCTCTGATCGAGGGGGAGGACGCACGTGCGCAGCGGCTCCACATGATGTTCGTCACCAGGAGGGGGGCCCTCTACCTAAGGTACCCTTTTACCTGCCCAACGTTTTAGTTTCGGAAATCATAGGAAATTATTTAGTTCGGAAACAACATGATCACCGATCACCGTGCATGAAAACCACGTAAGAAACATGATGGTGACGTGTCCCCGGCAACGGACATCGCACGACAGCGGGTGGCTCCCGCCGCCTCTGTCTTCGCAGGATGGGACGCTGTCGGTACGTAGCTGGCGCAACGTTAGACCACGACTGGCCGCCATTAAAAAATAATAAAAAATGAGATTCTCTTCTCGTTTTTATCCTCTTTTACCAGGTTGAGTAAGCTACTCAAATTATGAATCATCAATATTCCGTGACTCATTCGAGGTCAGCATTTTTTGTTGTAGGAGAGGTGGTGGAGGTCCAAAATTTCGAGGGCACGGGTTTCGTGACCTTTCTTTGCGTAAACATGGGTTCTCTCTCTTGTCCACCCGTAGAATGTGTGTTCATTTGTGCGGATTAAAAACTATATTTATGAGAACTCCGTTGGAGGATCTCTGTCTCCATTAGTTATTTTTTAGCCTGACCCCTTATAAAATGTAGGGATTTTTGCTAATGAGCCCACACGTACTTATAAGTCCCTAAAACTTTCGCCGTTATACAAAGAAGCCCATGATGTTCCTTCCTTTTATCCAACGTTAATCCAACGCTGATAAACTTAACCCAAGGTTAACAAAAGATGAAAATGGCCCTAGTGAATCGTGAGAGACAGAGAGAAATCCTGACGACCCCTCTCCCCCATCCCTGGTAGCTCTCCTCCCCCCTCTCCCCTACTTCTAGCAGAGCACCCAACTGCAACAGCACTCGTCGCTTCAGCTTCTAGAGCCGCCTGGCTGATCACGGGCTCTCCCTGGATTGCTCGACTTCAGGTGGCCCTCTCACTGCTTCCGGATCCAACAGTCCCTTGGCAGCTCCTAGATGCAAACCTAGTATCTTCCGGTGCAGATCCGGAACCTAGATTGTCGTTAGGCACCTTACAGCCCTACCGAGCGTCGTCCTCGACTACTGGATTGGCCCAACGGTAGTTAGGTGTGGAGTAGGGTGAGGAGCGCCGTAATGTTTCAGATTTTTCGGATCGTCTTTCCGTAGATTTTGGATTGTGTCCGATCGAACTTCGGACTATTTTTACCGGATTGTCGGACCCACTGGTGGTGTGCCCGTGAGTTTCCTTGGGTCCGTGGTGTTGTGAGTAGCACGCCGGTAATTTTCTGTAATTTTTGGAGCACCTTTGTGGGTCCCGGGTTGCGTTTTGGGTTTTACGCGTGTTTTCCATCTGTCGGACCTTCGGAACCCCGTATAGGGTGAACCGTTGCGTTCTCCGACGCCGGGACGTTACCACGGTGATCAGCGTGTTCCGAGGATTGCGGGGGTGTATTTTTCGTAATTATCTGAATTTCTACAATTTTTGGGTTTTTCTATATATATTAACCCTTTTCTCTCTCCCCCTCTCATTCTCTCTTTCTCACTCTCTCTCATCTCTTTCTCTCCCCCTCTCCCCGGGCGACCGACGCTGGCAGGGGAGGGCGAGGCGGCGATGGCGGGAGGCGAGGAACGGGGAACGGGTCGAGGACCGAGGGCCGGTGGCGCGTGGAAGCTCGGCCGAGGGTTCGTGAAGCGGCGAGGGTTTCACGGCGTTTTCTTCGTGGATCGTCGAGCTCGGGGCGCGAAATCTTCGGTGGAGGTAGGGAGATGGACTCCCAACTCGTGCTTTCTCTTTCCCGCGAGTTTTGGAGGCCGTGGTGAGCCGAGCGAGTTTATTTTCACATTTTGGGGAAAATCCATGTTTTGGGGGAGTGAGCCGGATCTCTCGTTTTACGGCGTTTTTGGCCGATCCAATGGTTTAGATGCATGCCTAGGGACTTGGGGATGGATTCCCCTTTGTTTCCCCATCACCCGGGGGTGATCGGGGCGTGGATCGGATTTTTGGGCTGTTTCCCGCCGTTTCGCACTCGGACGGGTGTGACGGTCCTTCCAGTGACCGTCACAGCCTGTGACGCCCCAGGGTGGGTGCGTCACAGGGCTCGTTTAGCCTTTGGGTGGTCCATGTGTGTGACGGTCCCACGATAGACCGCCACGGCGCTGTGACGCGCCTGGGTTGGACCGTCAGGGACGATATGACCGTTGGCTTTCGTTCGTTGGTTTGGACCGTTCGGGGTCAAGGCCTGTGACGCACCAAGGCTGGCGCGTCACAGCCTTGTAACGCCCCTGTGTGGGTGCGTCAGAGCGGACGCGTACCCACCTTGTAACGCACCAGAGTTGGTCCGGTACATCCTATGACGCACCGAGCGGGACGCATCACAGTTGGTTTCATCTTGTCTTGTGACACATCAGGGCTGGCGCATTACAGGATGTAACGCACCAGGGCTGGCGCGTCAGAGACTGTGACTCACCTGGTTAGGCGCGTCACACCCAACTTTGCACCGAGCGTCTGACGGCCCTTTGTTGGTGCGTCAGAATGGTTGTGACGGTCGAGGCTTGGACCGTTACAGACTGTGATGGCCCAAGGTTAGACCGCCAGGCTCTGTGTGGTGCCGAGATGAGTTTTCGTATTCTCCGCGATCATTTCACGTTGTGTCGGTCCCTAGTCGACCCGGTCGTGACCCAGTGGTCGACTTGCGGTCTTGTGAGTGCCCCAGACACCCATGGGATTCTGCGTCCGTGTTTTGAGGGTGTCGGGAGGATCGTGCTATCTCGTTTAGCGTGCCCGTGGGTTTGAGAGTCCGAGTGACTTCTCGCGTGTCGGGCTATCGTGTTACGCTAGACCGAGTCACCGTGTGTCGGTGGGGGTGCAGTGGGGTCTCCCCCGCATGCCGTGAGTTTTCCTGGAAGATGATTCCCAAGTGGGCCATGTGTTTGGCCTTGGACTGTGAGTCCAGTTATCGGCGTGACAGCTTGTGCGTTGCCCTGAGAATTATGCTTCTGTGCTTTCCGCGTAGGCCATGCGTATGGCCTTGGACTGCGAGTCCAGTTGCCCAGCCTGGGGCTGGAGGGTTCCCACCTTTCCCTGAGAGTGAGATTTGGTTTGGCGGCCTGTGAGCTGCCTTGGGAACCGTGTTTCCGCATTTCTGCATGGTCAGGCGTGCGGCCCGTGGACTGTGAGTCCCGTTTCTTCTCCGACTGTGGTCACCGTGCGACGGTGCCAGTACGTGGGATGGTCCCCGTACTTCGTCGGGTTCGGACGTTGTTTCTCGTTGACTTGAGAGTCTACTCCTTGACCCTCCACTAGTCGTAACCTGCTTGCACGCGAGTGGACCCACCAGGGAGTGGTGGAGAGGCTATGATGCGGAACGACAATGAGACGTGATATTGTTGGTGCGATCCTTGGACGTCTACTAGATGACGTGACTTGTTGGACGACGCGACCAGCAACAACACAATCAACTCGGCACCTAACGTGGCTCCTGAAGAGGCGAACTTGCCCAAACAAGAAGCACTCACTCACGGTCGTTCTTGGCGAGGGAAACGAGTCGATCTGCACGGTTGAGAAACCGACAATGAGTCTCGGGTGGTGGGCTCACTCACGTGCTCGGATCGAGCCATGGGACGGGTCCCGCACTCACAACTCACAATGGTGACTAATTTGAACGATTTAGGGGCCTAACATGCTCACGAGCAGCGGCATCAAGAGCCTATACTAGGAAATCAAGCAACTAAAGAGGGGCGACGAGTGTACCTCCACGCTCGGGGCGTGGGGAAGACTTCCCGGCTGAGATCCGGAACTCCCGGTACAGCAATAATTAATAATTACAGAAATGATGCTAAAGCCCACTCCACGCAGGGAGGTAACAAGTGACACGTGGGGTCCGGGAGCACCAATCTCGGGTTGGCGGGCAACAGTCGATGGCGCTCGGGTGGACGCGGTCGGCCGGTTCAGCTCCGTTCACTCGGGCCCGTCGGATGGTACGTGGGACCCGCTACTGGTACGGTGGCGTCTGGGGCGGCTCCTGGCTGCAACGACTGACGGGGGCGCTCCGGGAGTGTCCCGGGTCGATCCCCGGGAGCGGCGGTCACCAGAGTGGAGGCGGGCGATTTCTTGGGAATTATCTCCCAATGCTGTCCCGCAGCTGTGTTTCTGTCCAGATCTGTGCGCTCCGACGAGATCAGCTGGTACGCTCAACTCCGACATGGGATCGGGACACAAAGGATACCGTTGAAAAGATGACTCAAAATCCTACGACATACTGGAAGCACAAACTCATCCAACGGCTAGATTTAAAATTAAAACGACTTCAAGTAGACTGAGCACACTGTCCCAAAATACATAACAGGCTGGACATAACCTAATCTCCATGATCAAGGGCTTTAAATGAGGATGTTATGGATAAATTAGAACCCAAAATTTTTATGGTGGGTATAGGGGAGGGTTACAGAGACGCACATATCTTTTTTGTGAAATTTGGAAAACATTTGAGGGGAGAGAAAATTCGGATGCCAAGATCTATCTCTTAGATCTGCACACAGGCAGACTTTGGGGAAGATGAACAGGTGGCTGGGAACAGGGGAAAACGGGCTCTGATCGACCTAAAAATTTAACTGGGAATGGACTCTGATGGATGGAACTTACCATCAATGCTTCGCGACGATCCAACGGTCGGATCTCCCGTACCAGCCCTTTCACCGAGCTGCTATCTTGCAACTTCGAGTTTGGGATAGCATGATGAAGATCGGCTCGTGGTGACTCAATGGCGACACGAACGGCGGCGGCGGCGGCGGCGGCGGTGAACGTTCACAATAGAGAGAATAAGAAGGGAAGAAGAAGAGATTTGAGGTAGATAGAAGATCTGAGATCAGATCTAGAGAGAGTTGGGGGTGGGAGGAGGAAGAACACCAAGAACACTCAAGAGGGAGAGGGGTGTGCACCAAGCATTATGCCAAAATATTTCTTCATTAGTTTCTTCCACAATTGATACAAGAGACTATAAATAGTCACACCCTACATCTAGACCAAAGGACATCCACTAACACCAAAGGACATCCACTAATATTGGTCAAGAGTGGGTGGGGGACAAACATGGGGGACAAGGAGGGGACACCCCCCATTAAGGGTAGGTGGGGGACAAGCATGGGGAACAAGGAGAGGACACCCCCCATTAAGGGTAGGTGGGGGACAAGCATGGGGGACAAAGAGGGAGAATCCGCTACCTTTGTCTACTTGGCCCAATGGTCCAAGTCTTCTAGAAGGTCCAATTTGTAACACCCGAATTCGTCCGAAACTTAAAGATAGTTAAATATCTTATAGTTAGTCCATATAAATTTTATGTTACCTTAATTAAAGTCTAATATCTTGAACGATATTATTTAACGAACCTTATTAAGAAAATTAAATAGCTATCTTACTTTAATAATCTATAATTTTTTATAGGAATGTCAGAATAGGATCAATATTAGACCCGTTGGATAAAGAATTTAAAAATCTACAAGTTTCATATTGAACACTTTTTCAAATTTTGACGTTTGAAATGTCAAAAATAAGATAGAGTAAACTAGTTCTTAGAAATTATGTTATTGTTAATTTTTTAAGGATTTTCTTATAAAAATCTAAAACAAACAAAAAATATATATATAACCCAAAAATATCTTCCCTACGTGTCCTCCCCCCCCCTCAATCCTTATCCCCTTCCATTCTTATCCTCTCTCTCCTCCCTCTTCTTCTTATCTTCCCTCCTCATCCTTATCCTTTCTCCCACCTTCCTATATAACCCCCCTCTCCCCCCTCCTCTTTCCTCCCACATACCACTCCCCCCCTCCAACTCTCTCTCTCATCTCTTCTCCCCACTCTCTCTCTCTCTCTCTCTCTCTCTCTCTCTCTCTCTCTCTCTATCTCTCTCTCTCTCCCATCTCTATTTCTTTCTTTCTATTTTATTCTCTTTTTTACACTCTCTCTAATCTTTCTCTACTTTCTCTCTCTATTATTTTTTACTTTATCTCTATTTTCTCTCTCTACACTTTCTTTACTTTATCTCTCTACTCTCTTTATTTTCTCTATATTCTCTATACTTTCTCTCTACTATCTATTTTCTCTCTCTATTCTCTCTACTTTCTCTCTCTAGTTTCTCTCTCTACTTTCTCTCTCTAATTTTTCTCTCTATTTTTCTCTCTACTCTCTCCGCTTTCTTTCTCTACCCTCTCCACTTTCTCTCTCTAGTTTCTCTCTCTAATTTCGCTCTCTACTTTCTCTCTCATCTCTCTTCCCACGATCATCCTTTTATTAATAAACGGAGAAGATAATACAGCATCAGAATAATATAAATAATTAATAAAAAAATTGGACGGAAGATTTGAAACTTATTTGGAGAATTTCACCCTTCTTTACGTATCTCGAACGGAAAAATTATCTTTTCCTACGCAAAGACTTTTACGGGAACTCGGGTGAGATACTAAAGTCAATTCGGAAGTCCATTCTAAAGGTAGGCACATGATAAACCGAGTGTATGTTATTTGGTATTTATATTTATTTGATTTGATTTTATTTGAAATGTAATTATTCAGGCGTAAGTTAGTGATTTATTTAAACCGATGATCTATGCTTAGAATCAGTTATTTATTTAGTTACCATTCTGTTAAAATATTATTTTTCTCTCTAATCTCTCTCTAATCTCTTTCTAATTTCTCTCTAATTTTCTTTCTACTCTCTCTCTACTCTCTCTCTCTCTACTCTCTCTCTACTCTAATCTCTTCGAATGTTATATATATTTAGTTAATAATATTAAAATACGATCCCATTATTTTGTAAAGTTCAATGGCAAGTTTTAAGTATTGAGACGACTATGTAATAAGCATCATAATAAGAATAAAAATTTGATTAAGCATATGGACTGTGTCACTTTAAGGAGGTGTGGGGCGACAAATCGTAGTTAGCTTCCACTACAGGATTAAGCCCATTTTCGATGACAAACGGACTTCTGAAAAATCCTGAACCCAGAATAAGAAAATTATCTGGGGAATGGTGGAGTATTAACTCCCGATCCTGCGTGTTGATCAAGGCCGACAGGCTCCAGCGTTTAGACCATTTATCTTTATGTCGACGTATGGATGCCTAGGTATGTGTTTGCTACTGCTTTTAGTGACGGGATGCATGTCCAATATATGCTGTCAAATAATATGAAGCTCAGATTTGATATATGACTTTGATATGATCTGAAAATAAGTTCATCTGTATAAGCTCTGATTTAGCTAAGATATGTATTATGCCACTTATATGTAAGTCAGATAAGATTTGTTATACGCATTCGCTTATAAATATGAAAATTATGTTGCTCTATTATATTTCATATTTCCTTCGCATTCATAGTATATATACAATCCAGTGAAATTGTGCTTAGCCTTATGTATCATGGATTTGCACAGTTTAGTATATGATAAGTATGTGATTGGTTTTAATGTCTACTGAGTCTTTGGACTCACTTTCGTTGCCTAACCATTTCAGAAAATTGACCAGTGTGCGTCTTGACTCCGACGGGCGGTAGGTCGGAGGATGATCCCGGATTTAGTTTGGATTCCGCCGCACAGAATAAATGGATTTAAGTTTCCTTTGAATAATGAATGTAAATATGACTTTTGGATAGAGATATGCAGTACTCTATATACGATGTAAATTATGAGTGTTTATCTTATGGAAATGGTATGGTTATATTTCTTTTAGATTATGTGATGGTTTGACCGTTATTACCTTGTAAATATTCGGCCCACAACACTTCCGTACATCCGCTGTGACGTCCCCGGACACGATACGGGATCGCGGGAACGGGGCGCCACAGAGAGTGGTATCAGAGCAAAGTTGTGAGGCTTGAAATTATTTGCAGCCATCTGAATTTATATACCATATCACAAGATCGTAAGAATTTATTTTAGAATTTGATGTCAAACCTAGAATCATACTAATTCGGATTAGTTCTCCCTCGCAGGAGATGGCTGGGAGTGATAGGGTTGAGGTTAATACTTCTCCCGAGGAGTCTGCGCCCTCAAATGGGACATCACAAGGAGTTATCGGGGAAACAATTCATGGCGAGCTTGCTCCCGGTGGGCAAGGCGCGTTACCTATTCAGGGTGTGTCAGATTTAGGAGGGTTCACACAAACTTTTCAAGGGTTAGTGCAGACTATGCAGTTACAGGTCCAAACTCAAGCAATGATGCAAGCCCAATTACAAAATCGTGTGCAAGAACAACCGAATAGGGCAGCAGGCGCTACCCTGATGGAGAAATTCAGACATATGAGTCCTCCTTCTTTTAAGGGGGAGAGTCACCCGGAGATTGTGGAAAACTGGGTGAGAGAAATTGAGAAGATTTTCATGGCCATTAGATGTGCAGAGCAGGATAAGGTGATATTAGCTACATTTATGTTGAAGGACCGTGCGGACGAGTGGTGGAGGTCTGCACTTAGAACCACTTTTAGAGGTAGAGAGATTGAGATTAGCTGGAATGAATTTCTTGATGTCTTCCATGCAAAATTTCTCCCTCAGCATGTGAAGGACAAGAAAGAAGTTGAATTTTTAAATCTGACTCAAGGAGATATGTCAGTTTCTGATTATGAAATAAAATTTACTGAATTGGAAAAGTATGCCCCTCATATTTGTTCAGATGAGCTTAGAAGGGTGAAGAAATTTGTTAGAGGTTTGAGAAGTAACATTAGAAGTAGGGTTGCAATCCTTGAACCTCAAACTATGGCAGCAGCTTTGAGGACTGCTTTTATTGCAGAAACTGAATATGAGGAATTCTTAGTAGAAAGATAAAGGGATAATGCAAAAAGGGGTAATCTTGGTTTAATTGTGAGGAAAGATAAGAAGTCGAATATGACTTTTTCATAGAGAGTTCAACCAGTTAAGAGAGATAATATGCCAGCTTGTCAACAGTGCGGGATGCAGCATAGAGGTAATGAATGTTGGCGGGCTGCAGGTAAATATTTTTCATGTGGTCAGACAGGGCATATGATAAGGGATTGTCCCAAAAGGCAAAGACAAGATCAGCAACCACAACAGCAGCGGAGAGTTCAAGCCAGAGTATATGCACTAACAAAGGAAGACATCCGAGATGCCAATACAGTAGCTGAAGGTATTCTTCTTATCGATGATATGCATGCAAAAGTTTTATTTGATCCGGGTGCTACACATTCCTTTATTTCTCTGAGATTTGCTGAATTATTGAAAGATAAACAAATTGTGAACACTGATGAGATGTCCATTAACACACCAACTGGGGAGATACTTAGAACGACTTATGTTATTCTTAGCATTGATGTGGTGATTCAAGGGAGGATTATGCCAGCATGTGTGTATCTGCTGGAAATGACTGATTTTGATGTCATCTTAGGAATGGATTGGTTAGATACAAATTTTGCCCTTCTAGATTGTCATGGAAAGAAAGTAATTTTTCAAAAACCTGGGGAGCAGACATTTCACTATCAATGTCCAAGGCACCGTTCTAGTAAAACACTAGTTTCAGCACTTAAAGCTTTGAAATTGCTTAGAAGTGGATGTCAAGGTTATTTGGCTAGCATAGTGGCTATTCCTTCTAATGAAAATAAGAAAACCACCTCAGATATTGATGTTGTCAGGAATTTCCAGATGTGTTTCCTGATGAACTTCCGGGTTTGCCACCACACCGAGAGGTGGAGTTCACTATTGAACTCTCACCGGGTACTTTACCAATTTCATCCCTCCCTACAGAATGGCACCAGCTGAATTGGCAGAATTAAAGAAACAATTACAAGAACTGCTAGGTAAGGGGTTTATTCGACCAAGTGTATCCCCTTGGGGTGCACCTGTTCTGTTTGTTAGAAAGAAAGATGGGTCACTTAGATTATGCATTGGCTATAGGAAATTGAATCAATTGACCATTAAAAATAAGTACCCTTTGTCAAGAATTGACGATTTATTTGATCAGTTGCGAGCTGCAACAGTATTTTCAAAGATTGATCTCAGATCTGGATACCACCAATTAAGGATAAGGGAAGAAGATATTTCAAAAACTACTTTCAGAACACGATATGGGCATTATGAATTTTTGGTTATGCCATTTGGGTTAACTAATGCACCAGCAGCATTTATGGATTTGATGAACAGAGTTTTTCAACCATATCTGGATACATTTGTAGTGGTGTTTATTGATGATGTGTTGATCTATTCTCCTACTGTTGAAACTCATCAAGAACATTTGAGAATCGTGTTGGAAACTTTAAGGAAACATCAACTCTATGCGAAATTCAGTAAATGTGAATTCTGGTTGGATAAGGTTCAATTCTTAGGGCATATCATTTCTGGTGATGGAGTGTCTGTTGATCCGGCTAAGGTTGAGGCAGTTTTACATTGGGAAAGGCCGAAGAATGTCAGTTAGATTAGGAGCTTTTTGGATCTTGAGGGTTACTATCGCAGGTTTATTGAAGGTTTTTCTTCTATTGCAGCTCCTATGGCCAAATTGACTAGGAAAGGAGTTCCTTTTGAATGGTCAGATAAATGTGAAATGAATTTTCAAAAATTAAAAACAAGGTTAACTACAACCTCAGTGCTTACTTTACCTTGTGGGTCAGGAGGATTTGTGATATATACAGATGCCTCTAGAAAAGGACTAGGATGTGTCATGATGCAGAATGGCAATGTAGTAGCTTATGCATCCAGATAATTAAAGACTCATGAGATGAATTATCCAACACATGATTTGAAGTTGGCAGCGGTGGTACATGCTCTGAAGATTTGGCGCCATTATTTGTATGGTGAGCAGTTTGAAGTATTTACAGACCATCAGAGTTTAAAATATATTTTCTCTCAGAAAGAATTAAATTTAAGGCAAAGACGGTGGATTGAATTTTTGAAGGATTATGATTTCACCTTGAATTATCACCCAGGAAAAGCAAATGTGGTAGCAGATGCACTCAGCAGGAAGAGGCTAATGGCAATCCAGTTGCGCCAAACTTGGAGAATGACATCTGATGTAGTGGAGTATTCTCCGATATGCAAAGGGAGAAACTTATTTCTGGCCCAACTAACTATTCAGTCTGCAATGGTTGAGCGAATTGTGCAAGCACAACTGAATGATCAGCAGTTACAAAAATTGATTGGCACACCGAGATTTACTCAAAGTGCAGACGGGGCAATCAGATTTCAGGGAAGATTATGTGTACCTCGGAATGAAGAAACAAAGAAAGACCTATTAACTGAGGCACATAAATCACTATATTCTATTCACCCAGGCAGTACAAAAATGTACAAAAACATGAAAAGACAGTTTTGGTGGATTGGCATGAAGAAAGATATAACAGACTTTGTCAGCAAATGTCTTACTTGTCAACAAGTAAAAGCAGGGCATCAAAGACCAGTAGGGCCATTACAGTTGATGAAATTCCACAGTGGAAATGGGAGCATATCACTATGGATTTTGTGATGGGATTACCATTGACTAGGAGAAAACATGATTCTATTTGGGTAATTGTTGACATGCTTACTAAGTCAGCCCATTTTCTGGCAATCACAAAAACACAATCATTAGAGGATTTAGCCCATTTATATATCAGAGAGATTGTGAGACTTCATGGTGTACCTGTGTCTATTATTTCAGATCGGGATGCAAGGTTTACAGCAAAATTTTGGAGGAGTTTACAACAAGCGCTTGGTACACAGTTGAAATTTAGTTCAGCTTTTCACCCTCAAACAGATGGACAATCAGAGAGAACCATTCAAACATTAGAAGATATGTTGAGGGCGTGCAGTTTAGATTGGCGAGGCAGCTGGGATGAGCATCTGGCTTTAATTGAGTTTCCATATAATAACAGCCATCATGCAAGCATAGGAATGGCACCATATGAAGCATTATATGGTAGACCATGTAGGTCACCTGTTTGTTGGGATGAGGTTGGTGAGCGGAGATTGATTGGGCCACAGATTGTACAGGATTGTGTAGAAAAGGTTGAGTTGATTAGAAAAAGATTACTTACAGCTCAGAGTAGGCAGAAAAGCTATGCTGATCAAAGAAGGAGAGATCTACAGTTTACTGTCGGGGATCACGTATTTCTGAAAGTTTCGCCTACAAGGGGACTAATGAGATTTGGCAAGAAAGGTAAACTCAGTCCGAGGTATGTTGGACCATTTGAAATCTTAAGAAGGATTGGTGAGGTGGCATATCAGCTGGCTTTACCACCATCATTGTCAGGAGTTCATGATGTATTCCATGTGTCCATGTTAAGAAAATATATGCTAGACTCATCGCACATTATAGAGCATGAGCAGTTGAAAATTCAGCCAGATCTTACACATGAGGAGAAACCAGTTCGCATTCTCGATCGAAAAGAACAAGTGCTGCGAACGAAGATAATTCTTTTGGTGAAGATATTGTGAAAAAGCATCTCAACAGAAGAAGCTACTTGGGAGATGGAAGATGAAATGCGGAAGAAATATCTGCAGCTATTCGGTACGTATTGAGTATATTTTTAAATTTCGAGGACGAAATTTGTTTAAGGGGAAGAGATTTGTAACACCCGAATTCGTCCGAAACTTAAAGATAGTTAAATATCTTATAGTTAGTCCATATAAATTTTATGTTACCTTAATTAAAGTCTAATATCTTGAACGATATTATTTAACGAATCTTATTAAGAAAATTAAATAACTATCTTACTTTAATAATATATAATTTTTTATAGGAATGTCAGAATAGGATCAATATTAGAGCCGTTGGATAGAGAATTTAAAAATATACATATTTCATATTGAACACTTTTTCAAATTTTGACGTTTGGAATGTCAAAAATAAGATAGAGTAAACTAGTTCTTAGAAATTATGTTATTGTTAATTTTTTAGGGATTTTCTTATAAAAATCTAAAACAAACAAAAAATATATATATAACCCAAAAATATCTTCCCTACTACGTGTCCTCCCCCCTCAATCCTTATCCCCTTCCATTCTTATCCTCTCTCTCCTCCTCTTCTTCTTATCTTCCCTCCTCATCCTTATCCTTCCCCCCACCTTCCTATATAACCCCCCTCTCCCCCCTCCTCTTTCCTCCCACGTACCACTCCCCCCCTCCAACTCTTTCTCTCATCTCCTCCCCTCTCTCTCTCTCTCCCATCTCTATTTCTTTCTTTCTATTTTTATTTTCTCTTTTTTACTCTCTCTACTCTCTCTACTCTCTCTAATCTTTCTCTACTTTCTCTCTCTATTATTTTTTACTTTCTCTCTACTTTCTCTCTCTACACTTTCTTTACTTTCTCTCTCTACTCTCTTTATTTTCTCTATATTCTCTATACTTTCTCTCTACTCTCTCTCTCTATTCTCTCTGCTCTCTATTTTCTCTCTCTAGTTTCTCTCTCTACTTTCTCTCTCTAGTTTTTCTCTCTACTTCTCTCTCTACTCTCTCCACTTTCTTTCTCTACCCTCTCCACTTTCTCTCTCTACTTTCTCTCTCTATTTTCTCTCTCATCTCTCTTGCCACGATCATCCTTTTATTAATAAACAGAGAAGATAATACAGCATCAGACTAATATAAATAATTAATAAAAAGTTTGGACGGAAGATTTGAAACTTATTTGGAGAATTTCGCCCTTCTTTACGTATCTGGAACGGAAAAATTATCTTTTCCTACGCAAGGACTTTTACGGGAGCTCGGGTGAGATACTAAAGTCAATTCGAAGTCCATTCTAAAGGTAGGCACATGATAAACCGAGTGCATGTTATTTGGTATTTATATTTCTTTGATTTTATTTTATTTGAAATGTAATTATTCAGGCTAAGTTAGTGATTATTTAACCCGATGATCTATGCTTAGAATCAGTTATTTATTTAGTTACATTCTGTTAAAATATTATTTTCTCTCTAATCTCTCTCTAATTCTCTTCTAATCTCTTCTACTTTCTCTCTACTTTCTCTCTCTACTCTCTCTCTCTACTCTCTCTCTACTCTAATCTCTTCGAATGTTATATATATTTAGTTAATAATATTAAAATACGATCCAGTTATTTTGTAAAGTTCAATGGCAAGTTTTAAGTATTGAGACGACTATGTAATAAGCATCATAATAAGAATAAAAATTTGATTAAGCATATGGACTGTGTCACTTTAAGGAGGTGTGGGGCGACAAACCGTAGTTAGCTTCCGCTACGGGATTAGGCCCATTTCGAGGACAAACAGACTTCTGAAAAATCAGAACCCAGAATAAGAAAATTATCTGGGGAATAGTGGAGTATTAACTCCCGATCCTGCGTGGTTGATCAAGGCCGACAGGCTCCAGCGTTTAGACCATTTATCTTTATGTCGACGTATGGATGCCTAGGTATGTGTTTGCTACTGCTTTTAGTGACGGGATGCATGTCCAATATATGCTGCCAAATAATATGAAGCTCAGATTTGATATATGACTTTGATATGATCTGAAATAAGTTCATCTGTATAAGCTCTGATTTAGCTAAGATATGTACTATGCCACTTATATGTAAGTCAGATAAGATTTGTTATACGCATTCGCTTATAAATATGAAAATTATGTTGCTCTATTATATTTCATATTTCCTTCGCATTCATAGTATATATACAATCCAGTGAAATTGTGTTTAGCTTTATGTATCATGGATTTGCACAGTTTAGTATATGATAAGCATGTGATTGATTTTAATGCCTACTGAGTCTTTGGACTCACTTTCGTTGCCTAACCATTTCAGAAAATTGACCAGTGTGCGTCTTGACTCCGACGGGCGGTAGGTCGGAGGATGATCCCGGGTTTAGTTTGGATTCCGCCGCGCAGAATAAATGGATTTAGTTTTCCTTTGAATAATGAATGTAAATATGACTTTTGGATAGAGATATGTAGTACTCTATATACGATGTAAATTATGAGTGTTTATCTTATGGAAATGGTATGGTTACATTTCTTTTGGAATATGCGATGGTTTGGCCTTTATTACCTTGTAAATATTCGGCCCACAACACTTCCGTACATCCGTTGTGACGTCCCCGGACACGATACGGGATCGCAGGAATGGGACGCCACATAATTGGGCTCCTAATGGTCTTGAGGCCCAATGTAGAAATTGGACCCCTTACATGAATTGTAGCCCATATTACAATCTTGACCCATTACACTCATAAATACTCAAATACACACCAAGACACTCATAATAAATATAACATAAAAAAACTCAATACCCAGGTGGGGAATCCATGCTATCACCCAGCCACAAGGAGGTCGGCGTCGCTCGAGGCGTGCTGCGTGTCTGATATCGACGACTAGCTCTGGTGTCCTCACCAATTCTCCCCGGGTGGGAGAAGGTCGACCTCGTCGAGTAGGGGTCCTGGTCGCTCTGGTATCGATCCAGCAGATCTGGATCTACCATCTGTAACTCTGCCCGGGGTGATCCAAGTGTCATCGGACGCAGGCCGTTCCTTCCATCGCACCAGATAGCGTTGATACACTCCACCCCAGGTAGTAGTCACCTGCTCGTCTAGTATACGCTCTATCTGCTCGCGCTGCTGAGGTAACAAGTCTGGTGGTGGACGCTCTGCGGCGGTGTCACTCACAAGGGGTGAAAACGGCTCAAAAGGCTCACTGGGTATCACCGCGGGGTCCCTATAGGCGATTAGGTACGAGACATTGAAAGTGGAGCTGATCCCGTACTCCTCTGGCAGGTCTACAACATATGCATTAGGACCAACTCGTTTCATTACTCGGAAAGGACCAGCACCGCGATCTTGTAGCTTCTTCACGGTTCATGAGGGAAATTGTTCAGGCCTAATCCTGATCATGGCATACTCGCCCTCTTGAAACTTACGGTGGTGCCTGTGTGCATCAGCCAACTCCTTGTATCGTGTGTTGCTGGACTCAATGTGACGACGTACATGCTCATGCAACTACCTAATATGAACAGCAAAGGACTCGGCTGACTTGGACACTCGGGACTGGACGAGAGATGGGACCAAGTCTATAGGCTTCCTAGGTCTACGGCCAGTAACAATCTCAAAAGGACTCATGCCTGTGGACCTATATATTAACCGAATCATTGTAAGCAAACTCTGCAAGGAGTAGAACCAAATCCCAATCCCTGACTTGATCACGGACTAGACATCTAAGAAGGTCCCCCAAACTCCTATTAACAACCTCAGTCTGACCATCGGTCTGGGGGTGGTATGCCGTGGAGAATTTCAGCTGGGTACCCATCATGTGCCATAGGATTTTCCAAAATAACTGGTGAATCGTACATCCCTATCCGACACTATGGTGCGGGGAAGGCCAAACCTGGAGACACAGTGGGAGAAGAATAGACGGGCAATTCTAGTGGCATTCGAGGTTTTGGAGCATGGGATGAATAATGCCACCTTAGAGAACCGGTCGACAACCACAAAGATCGAGTCATGCTTTCGGAGGGTGCGGGACAATCCTAACATAAAGTCCATGCTAATGTCTTGCCATGGGCTATCCGGGACGGGAAGGGGAGTATAGAGGCCAGTATTTTACTTCCTCTATTTGGCCATAGCACAAATGCGGCACTGGGCTACAATACGAGTAACACCCCTCTTTAGGCTAGGCTAATAGAATCGGTGCTCAACCGCCTCCATGGTCTTGTTCCGGCCAAAGTGACCATCAAGACCTCCCGCGTGCATCTCCCACGTAAGAAAGTCACGAATAGAAGTCCATGTGATGCACAACTTGTCACCTCGGAATAGGTGACCCTCCTGCAATACAAACTCGCTATAATCGCGCGAGGGACCGGCCTGAAGGACGGCATAGATCGGACCAAAGTCCGGACAGTCAACATAGATATCCTTCAGCCTCTCTAGCCTACCACCTCAACACTCATGGTGGTCAACATCATCACCCGACGACTCAGTGCATCGGCGACCTTGTTCTCCGCCCCTGCTTTGTGCTTGAGCACAAAGGTGTACTCTTGGAGATACTCCACCCAACGACTATGGCGAGCATTCAGCTTCTTTTGGGTGTGGAGGAATCGTAAGGCCTCATGGTCAGAGAAGAGGACAAACTCCTGGTGCAACAAATAGTCTCCAATACCTCAATGCCTGGACAACTGCGTAAAATTCTTTGTCGTATGTTGAATATCACAGTTTGGCATCATTGAGCTTCTCGCTAAAGAATGCAATGGGGTGGGACTCCTGACTCAAAACGCCACCAATACCCACACCAGAAGCATCACACGTGACCTCAAACACCTTAGAAAATTCAGGTAAAACAAGGACAGGTGCTTGGGTCATGCGTTCCTTAATGTCCTGAAAGGCCGTGGCTGCAGTCTTAGTCCATACGAATGCCCCCTTCTTTATGCAATCAGTGATCGGGACAGTGATAGAACTAAACCCACGAATGAAGCGACGGTAGAACGTCGCTAAGCCATGGAAACTCCAGACATCGTGGAGCATGCGGGGCTCGGGCCACTCCTTGATGGCCCTAATCTTCTCCGGATCAGCGGAGACTCCATCTCTCGACACAATGAACTCGAGAAAAGTGATCTGATCGGACATGAAAGCACATTTCTTCGGGTTGGCAAATAAACCCTTCGCCTTAGCATGACACAGACCTGCCTAAGATGGTCTAAGTGGTCCTCCCTAGTGCGATTGTAGATAAGAATGCCATCAAAGTAGATGACCAAGAAGGCCCCTATCATAGGGCGTAAAACCTGGGTCATCAACCGCATGAAGGTGCTAGGGGCGTTGGAAAGCCCAAAGGGCATAACCAACCACTCATAAAGACCATCCTTGGTCTTGAATGCCGTCTTCCATTCATCTCCAAGCCTGATCCGCACATGGTGATAGCCACTACGAAGGTCTATCTTTGAGAAGATAGTGACTCCCGACATCATATCAAGCAAGTCATCCAATCGGGGAATGGGAAAACGATACTTCACCGTGATCTTGTTGATTGCACGGCTATCAACACACATCCTCCATGTACCATCCTTCTTCGGGGCCAATAGTGCGGGGATAGCGCAGGGACTCTTGCTGTCCCTAAGGGACCCCCGACTCATCAACTCTTCGACTTGTCGCTGAAGCTCAGCATGGTCCGTGGGACTCATCCTATAATGGGGAAGGTTGGGCAAAGATGAGCCCGGGACGAGGTCGATCTCATGCTGGATATCCCTCATAGGTGGAAGGCCTCCAGGGAGGTCTTCATGGAAGACATCGGAAAATTCCCGTAATATTACGGCTATCGCTGGGGGATGTTCATCCTCAGACCTAGGGGCGACATCCTTTATGCCCCTGACAACGACAGCTAGAACGGGGTTACCCCGGTCACCTCCTATTCCATCTCTCTCGAACTGATCATCATCAACCTCCTGGGTGGAGGGTCCACTCTGCTAGGAGCAGTCGAAGAGGTGGAGACTTGTGCCGAGGACATTGCGGGTGGATCGTCTTTCCCCTGACTAGGAGATGTCGCAGTACTGGGGCCAGCTGGTCCTCAGACAGACGGGTCCTTCAGCTGGACGGGGTGGAGGGTAATCCTTTGACAACCATGGTCGAAGGTGCAAGTGTTCGACCTGCCATGAAGAGTGGCATCTCGGTCAAAGAGCCAAGGCCTACCAAGGATGATACTACCCACCTCCATAGGTAGTACATTGCACCATATCGCATCATGGTATGCCTGGAACTGTAGCGGCACCAGACACTGCAGTCTGATCGGGATGAAAGTGGAATCCACCCAAGAAATTCTATAGGGTGCGGGGTGATCCACGGGCGTCAAACCAAGACGCTTGACGGTGCCTGTGGAGATAGCGCTGATGCATCTCCCGCTATCAATAATCACCTTGCATGCCTTCCCTTCCAGCCTACAAAATGTATGGAATATGGTGGTGCGACGCCAGTCGTCACTCACCTGCGGCTGGGTAAGGATGTACCTGACTACACCCAAATGTATGCCATCCTGATACTGGGTACCAGGGACGTCGACCTGCTCGCCCTCCAACAGCTCATCAAAGAATTCCTCGACCAATTCCTGGTCCGACTCATAACTGACTGACACCAACTCGGGGGTGGGGTCACAGGCCGACGTGTCGGTAATAACAAGTGTTCCTCGGGTGGGACACTTGCTGGCAAAGTGGCCAACTCCACCACAAGTGTAGGAACGGTCTCGTGTCCCAGTGCCCTGAGATGTTCCACCAATCATTGGCCCCTTACCCTTGTCCTCTCGATGGACTGGGGGTGTGGGAAGAAGAGGCCGAGCTGGTACGGCGGGCTGATAAGGTCGAGGGGCAGGGATGGGTGCCTGCGGGCGAGGGGGAGGGTCCCTCGGAGGGAAAGTGCGGAGCCTAGGAGCAATGGGGTCCTGCCGAGGGGGTTCCGGGGGACGGGCCACCGGAAATCGGCTATAGGAGGTAGGCGTGGTACGCGGGTCGGTCCCACGCTGATAAGTGAACCCCGGGCGCTGGACGGGAGTGAACTCCACCTCGAACTGCTCCAACTCTAGAGCAACCTAGTATGCGTCTTCCAAGGTGGTAACATTGCGGTGAAATAATTCATATTGGTAGTGGGGCCGCAAACCACGACGGAAGCGCGATACAGGCATGGTGCTCTCCTCCGTAACGCCACATCGCAAAAAGTACTCATCAAACTCCGTGATGAAGTCTGACACGGATCAGTCCCCTTGGGTGAGACTCTGCCACCTATCAATAAGTCGCTGACGGTACGTGACAGGAAGGTACTTACGCCTAAGCTTGTCCTTCATCTCATCCCAAGAACCTACCTGAGGCTCATGACGTTGAAAGAGCAAACTCTCTACATTGCTCCAGTAAGTCTGTGCTTGCCCTAACAACTTCATCTTGACATACCTGACCCTCCGGTGGTCCGTCATCTCGAACCACTCAAAGTACCGGTCCATGCTGGCCTCCCAATCAAGATAGATCTTGGGTTCTAAAGGCTTGGACCCATCAAACGTGGGAGGGTTTGCACTCACGATCCTGAGGATCCGTTCGTCCTCATCATCCCTGTGTGGTCGGTAACCATGCCGGCGTCGGCCATTTCCCTCGTAATCGTTGTCGGACTCGTAGTCCTCAAAATGGGGGGCACATTGCCATTGCTCCTCAGCCCGAGGTGGTGCGAGCTGGGCAGCAGGCGCGGGATGGGCAGCAGCCACGGGCTGGGCAGCATGTGCCTGAGGGACCGGAAGAATGCCGGGTAGGTCTCGGCGAGGGGTTCTCTCCACACTCTCTAACCTTCCAACCAGTCCTTGGACAGATCGGTCAGAAGCCTCGGCGCGGTCCTCCATGGCTTTGAATCGGCTCTCCATACGCTTGGTATGTTCCCTAAGAGTTTGCTCAGACCTATCCAAGCGCTCCATGAGTAGAGCTATCATGTCCTCTAGGGAACGGCCTCCCGGGTTGGCACCTCGGTGTTCACCCATAGTGTCAGGGCGATGGTACTGGACACCTCCACGGGTGGACATGCAATGAGATGTAAAGAGAGCTAAGGGTCACTCACTAGACCTATATGGATGGACCGATGCAAATTGAAGAACCTAGACTTAAACCGATATCCGGTACTTGGCGGGGTCCGGGGATCCGAAGATCCTCTCATGCGAGTGAATTGCCTACTCGATAGGAGTAACCTAATGGTCTGACAACACCTTTTTATATACCGAATATTGGGATGCAACGCAAGACCTTGGACAAGACTACCCTAGACTCAAACCGGCTCTGATACCAATTTGATGCGGGATGACAATGAGACTTGATGTTGTTGGTGCGATCCTTGGACGTCTACTACATGACGTGACTTGTTGGACGACGCGACCAGCAACAACACAAACAACTCGGCACCTAACGTGGCTCCTGAAGAGGCGAACGTGCCCAAACACGAAGCACTCACTCACGGTCGTTCCTGGCGAGGGAAACGAGTCGATCTGCACGGTTGAGAAACTGGCAATGAGTCTCGGGTGGTGGGCTGACTCTCGTGCTCAGATCGAGCCACGGAACGGGTCTCGCACTCACAACTCACAGCGGTGACTAATTTGAACGATCTAGGGGCCTAACATGCTCACGAGCAGTGGCATCAAGAGCCTATACTAGGAAAGTAAGCAACTAAAGAGGGGCGACGAATGTACCTCCACGCTCGGGGCGTGGGGAAGACTTCCCGGTCGAGATCCAGAACTCCCGGTACAGCAATAATTAATAATTACAGAAATGATGCTAAAGTCCACACCACACAGGGAGGTAACAGGCGACACATGGGGTCCGGGAGCACCAATCTCGGGTTGGCGGGCAGTAGTCGATGGCGCTCGGGTGGACGCGCTCGGCCGGTTCAGCTCCGTTCACTCGGGCCCGTCGGATGATACGTGGGACCCGCTGCGGGTACAGTGGCGTCTGGGATGGCTCCTGGCTGCAACGACTGACAGGGACGCTCCTGGAGTGTCCCGAGTCGATCCCCGGGAGCGGCGGTCATCGGAGTGGAGGCGGGCGATTTCTTGGGAATTATCTCCCAATGCTGTCCCGCAGCTGTGTTTCTGTCCAGATCTGTGCGCTCCGACAAGATCAGCTGGTACGCTCAACTCCGAAATTGGATCGGGGCACAAAGGATACCGTTGGAAAGAGGACTCAAAATCCTACGACATACTAGAAGCCCAAACTCATCCAACGGCTGGATTTAAAATTAAAATGACTGCAAGTGGACTGAGCACACTATCCCAAAATACATAACAGGCTGGACAGAACCTAATCTTCATGATCAAGGGCTTTTAATGAGGATCTAATGGATGAATTAGTACCCAAAATTTTTATGGTGGGTAAAGGAGAGGGTTACAAAGACGTACATATCTCTTTTGTGAAATTTAGATAACATTTGAGGGGAGAGAAAATTTGGATGCCAAGATCTATCTCGTAGATCTGCACACAGGCAGACTTTGGGGAAGATGAACAGGTGGCTGGGAACAGGGGAAAACGGGCTCTGATCAACCTAAAAATTTAACTGGGAATGGAATCTGATGAATGGAGCCCACCCTCAAAGTTTCGTGACAATCGAACGGTCGCATCTCTCGTATCAACCCTTTCACCGAGCTGCTATCCTGCAACTTCGAGTTTGGGACAGCAGGATGAAGATCGGCTCGTGGTGTCTCAATTGCGGCACGAACGGCGGCGGCGGCGGCGGTGAACATTCACAATAGAGAGAAGAAGAAGAGAAGAAGAAGATATTTGAGGTAGATAGAAGATCTGAGACCAGATCTAGAGAGAGTTGGGGGTGGGAGGAGAAAGAACACCAAGAACACTCAAGAGGGAGAGGGGTGTGCACCAAGCATTATGCCAAAATATTTCTTCATTAGTTTCTTCCACAATTGATACAAGAGACTATAAATAGTCACACCCTAGATCTAGAACAAAGGACATCCACTAACAACAAAGGACATCCACTAATATTGGTCAAGGGTAGGTGGGGGACAAGCATGGGGGACAAGGAGGGGAGAAGCATGTGGGACAAAGAGGGAGAATCCTCTACCTTTGTCTCATTGGCCCAATGGTCCAAGTCTTCTAGAAGGTCCAATTGGACTCCTAATGGTCTTGAGGCCCAATGTAGAAATTGGACCCTTTACATGAATTGTAGCCCATATTACAATCTTGCCCCATTACACTCATAAATACTCAAATACACACCAAGACACTCATAATAAATATAATATAAAAAAACTCAATACCCAGGTGGGGACTGTAATGTCCGAGATTTTTCTCGGATCCTTGTTCATGGGTCTCGGATTTGGTTTCTCAGAGTGTCCAACTCCGTTGTGTCTAAAATTTCGTTTCAAACATCTTTCGTGTTCGGATCGGCGCGATCCGGAGTTGTTTCGGAGGCCCGGAAGCGTTCCGCGGCTTTTCCGCGTATGTTTTCCGATTCCCAGTGTGTGTTTCGGTAATTCTTTCGGAACCTCGTTGCCGGTGAACCGGGCCGTTCACCAGGGCACGAGTGGTACGGTTGCGATCGGTGCGTTCCGAGGATCGCGGAAACGTGATTTTCTATTTTTGATATTTTCCGAAATTTCTAAAATTTCCTATATATATAACCTTTTTCTCTCTCTCCCCTCTCATTTCTCTCTTCTCTCCCTCTCTCTTCTCACGCTCTCTCCTCTCTCCCTCTCTCTCCGGCGGCCCACGGGGTGCAGCGTGGGCGAGGTGGGGACGACGCGGGCGAGGCACGGGCGAGGATGGGTGAGGATCGAGGCGGTGGAGGCGCGGTGAAGCTCGGCCGTAGGTTCGTGGAATGGCGAGGCTTCAACGGTATTTTCTTCGTGGATCGGTGTCCACGGTGCGTCGAATCTTCGGTGGAGGTAGGGAGATGGACCCTCAACCTGCGTACTTCATTTCCCATGAGTTTTGTTGTCCGTGGTGAGCTGAGCGGGCTTGTTTGTGCGTTTTGGATAAAATGCATATTTTGGGGTGTGTGAGCTGAATCTTGTGTTTTGATCGTGTTTTTGGGGTTTAAATGGGTCTTCTCGGTGCTATAGAGGTTGGGGAATGTTTTCCCCTTTATTTCCCCTTCACCTGGGGGTGGATGGGGCGTGGAATGGGTTTTTCTGCCGTTTCCACCATTTTCGGGCGCGGACTGAGAACGCGCTAGTCCCAGCTAGCGTGTTCTTGAGGGTCGTCCCGCCCCGATGGGGTGCGTTCATCGGAGAAGATGAACAGTAAGGCGGTTCTTGTCGCGCTTTAGGGTCCCAACGCGTTCTGTGTTGTCACGCTATAGGATCATAGCGCGACCTGGTCTGGTCGCGCTATGGGCCTGTAGCACGTTCGTGTTGAACGCGCTGGGCATGTATAGCGCGTTCTGCCTGAACGCGCTATGCACGTGTAGCGCGTTCTTGGGGTGGCCTGCCGGGCTGCCCGGGGTGGGCAGTCTACGGGTGATTGTGCTCCCCTTGGGCCGTGTGTGTCCCGGACACCCCGTGGAGTTCCGTGATCGTGTCTTTGGGTGTTCGGAGGTTCCGTTTACCTCGATTAGCGTGCCCATCTGTTTAAGGGTCCGGGTGACTTCTAGCGATCCGATTGTGTCGTCTTGGTCTCCGGTCGACCCGGTTGTGACCTAGTGGTCGACCTTTGGCCTCGTGAGTGTCCCGGGCACCCAGTGGGTTTCGTTACCGTATTTTTGGGGTGTCTGGAGGTACCGTGTTACCTCGATAAACGTGCCCGTGGGCTTGGTGGGTCCGGGTGATCCCAGGTATTCCGGGCTTCTGTGTTCTTACTAGATCGAGCCACCATGTATCGGTGTGAGTGCGGTGAGGTTTCCCCGCAAGTCGTTGCTTCTCTGGAAGGTGGCTTCCGAGTGGGCCAAGCGTGTGGCCTTGGACGGTGAGTCCAGTCTCCCAGCCTGGGACTGGAGGTTTCTTAAGTTCCCTCCTCGAGGGATGGGTCTCGGCAGTCGTGAACTGCCTCGTGAGTTATCGCATTGTGGTTTTGGACCTAGGGATTAGGCCAGATTGACGGCTTAGTGCTGTCACGTGCAACGGTCTCGACTCCGAGTCTTGTGACTCAAAGACCGTTGAGTTTAGTAGGTCTAGTGGACCATCTAGAGTTTGGTGTTGTCGTGCCACCTGTTACTCCGTGTTACTCGCAATGGGTGCATGCGTGGTTTCCTGTGCCCACGTTCTGTGACACGTCCACTAGTTGTAGCCTTCTTACGGCACGCGTGTGCTGACCCACCTGGGAGTGGTGGAGCGGCTGACCCGAGAAAGACGGTGAGTAGGCTGGTTACCGTAGGGCCCCCACGTACAGCCGAGTCCGGGCTTAGGGGGAATTACCAGCTAGAGGACATGCCTAGGGCGTATGGTCTGAGTGTGCACACGAGGTTGGGGGCGTCGGACGGCGCCGACAGGTGCGACCCCAACTAGTCCTTGTTCTGTGGTACTAGTTACTGTGTGTGTCTGAGTCTCTGCCTGGGGCGTTGTAGCTTGACACTAGTGACGCGGTGTAAGACGTCAGGGGACGCATCCGGTCGTTCTTCTAGTGGGTGGTGCTTCTGTCACGTGGCGTGAGTTGTCGTGTACCGGGTTCTGTTTCCGTCCGCGAGACGGGACTTCGTGAGTGGTTTCGGGAGTGTTCCCGGAGTCGAGGTCTGGGGTTTCCGGTGAGCGTCACCGAGGGCCTTTCCCCAGACAGCGTTGTGTTCACGACGATGAGGTCATGACCGTGTGGTTTTGGCTCGGGCCCATTTTGAGGGAAGGCCTCCGCTTCGGAGATATCGTGGCGTTTTTCCTAGTAGTGTGACTAGGGTGGTTCGTGTCTGGTGGTCCCCGATCGTGGAATCGGGTGGTCGGGGGCGTGGCTTGGTTGTCCCCCGACGGGAGACTAGGTAGTGTTTTCTGGTACAGTAGGAGTAGCTGTAGTGTCGAGGTTTTACCGGCCACCGTAGTTACTTTCCTGCTTTCGTAGTTACTTCTTTCCGTGCCACCGTTGTTTCTCAGTTGGGATTCCGCGGGATTCCTACTGGGCCAGTGACAGGAGGCTCACCCCTGCGTTTCAGGTGCGGCGGTTATTCCTCGAGGTTCAAGGGTGCTGTACGGAGGTTCTTGGTTGCCAGCTTGCCGGGCCGAGTGTTCACTTGGCATGTGGTACGTTTTACTACTTTAGACTGTACTTTCTGTTGGATTGGACTCTGTTGTAGTTGTTCATTTATTTCTGTTAATTTTTGAATTGTCCTGCTTTATTTCCTATCTCTTTGTACCTCCACACTCCTTTTTAGCCCTTCCGAGCCCTCCCGGCTCGTGGGCGACGGTTCGAGTCTCGGGTTATCGGGCCTTCCAGGTAACCGGATTCTCGGGTCGTCACAGTTGGTATCAGAGCGTGGTTGTGGACATACATGAGAATTCAAGATATTGCAGTGATCAAAGTCCGTAAGGTCCAGTACAGTCGGCAGCTGGCATAGGGTTTCGTGCATATTTTCTGCTTTGTTTTTCGCTTGAGTGCGTGTCTGCGCTATATGGCGCGGTGAAGGTGGTTGCTGTTTGCGGCTTTCGTGCCGGCGTGGGGTCTTCGGATCGAGGTCGAGGGCTTTCTCTCTTGGGTGGTGGCCCCAGTTGTGCTGCGTTGGGCAGAGGTTACCGGCGGGTGTGTTGCTGCGGTGCTGCGTTCGAGGAGTCTGCAGCTGGGTCAGGTGGCTGGTGAGGATTGTTCGTTGTTAAGTGGCTATGAGTGTGCTCTGAGGGAACTATTATTGAGTTCGGCTACTCCAGTCTGAGGATTATCCAGCCCCTGATGCGCTGAGGTTGTGGTTTGAGGTGTTAGAGCGGGTGTTCTGATCGAGAAGTGTGCTCGGGTGAGCGGAGGATCTTCTCGGTGGGCTGCTGATTTGTCGAGCCCGATGTCCTTGTTATGCTCAGTGGCGTCAAAAATGACGTGTCGGTCCCGGTTATTCTTGCGAGTTTTCGAGGCAGGATTGGGCTGTGGTGTCCCAGTAAGTTCTCGCTCCTGTGCTCTTGTGTGCGGATGTGTTGTGTTCGCCCATGATTTGGCTCGAGATGAGAAGGTTCCGCAGTGAGTTTCGGGACTCGAGGATGAGCGTCGGCGGTTGCCGGTTATGGCTCGTGTTGCGGCTCTTGGCGTGGTGTGTTGCAGTTCGAGGAATTGCAGCGGTGGTGCATCGAGAGATGCTGTGATTGTGGTCCGACGTGACACTCGCTGAGTGTTGTCGGAGGAGCTGACCTGACGAAAGTGATGGTTTTTTTTCTTGGTGCTGGAAGGTGCTGTTCCCAGCATGCACGAGGCTCGAGGCCAGGTCGAGTGTGGAGTTTTCCTTCCGTTTGTCGGAGGTGTGATTGGGCTCTCTTTTGGTTAGAGAATCGTGTTTGGCTAAGGTTCGCCGTCTTGCACTGTGTGTCCGGATTGGTTGGCCTTCGTGCACCATGAAGTCCGTGCGAGACGCGTCTTGCGTTTTGGCAAGGTGGTTGCCTGTGAGAAGCGTTGCCCGTTCCCTGATGTGTAAGGGTGTTGGCGCTGTTCCGGAAGGACGAGTGCCGGCATGGCGGTATTTTTGAGATTTACGGTTCGTGTTGCGGTTCCCGATGTGCGGAGGATCGGAGTATGCGGGGTTGCAGATGGTTGTCGGGATGGAGGATCCTGAGTTGGCGTTGTGGTGGCTGTGCGTGTGGATCAGAGTGCACGGATCGTAGCGTTGGTTGCTGCGGGTGGATTTCTGAGGAAGTGTAGAGCAACAGAGGATTGGTTCATCGATGTGCGTTGTCTCCGGCGACGTGAGACATGTGGTTGCCGTGCCGTTGCTTGAGATATTGTGGTTCATGGCACTGGCAGGTGGAGAGTTGGGGAAATATGCTGGCGAGATTACCGCATGAGTACCATGTTCTTGTGTTGAAGGTTGCGTTCGCGGATGATATCATGTTTTGGAGAACTGTGCCGTGGATCGTAAGAGGTTGTGTGTCCCGTGGCTCTGTGATAAGAGCGGGAGTCGGGATTGGCAGGTGTCCTCTCGGATTAATTGAGATGGAGGTTTCGATGAGATAGGATTCGATGAGACAGGACGGTGGTCGATGCCTATGTGTGGAGGTCTCTGATGAGACGTTGACGTGGGATATTGATCCTCAATCTGCGGCCATCAAGGGAGGATTCCCCGTAAGTCTGAGTCGAGTGACGTGAAGACCGAGGGGAGATGGAGTCTTTGGGTCCCGCCGTGCTCCCCTGAAGGGTAGAGTTGGCGCGGGGATCCATCTGTTTGTGGTGGTGGTATGTGCGAGAGTCAACGGATGGCTTGCCGAGGTTTAGAATGTTCCCTTCGAATCTGGTGGAGGACCAGGAAAGAAGGAAGAACCTGAGCAAGCTGTGGTTTCCGTTGACGAATGTCTAGTGACCAGTGGATGGTCTTTCATGGACAGAAGATGCTGGTTGTAGGGGCTCGAGAATGGAGAGAGCCGCGTGCCAGCGAGGCCTTTTGGTGGCAGTTTCTGAGGTGTGTTTTCCTAGATGGGATATGAGCTTTGTCGAAGTTTGAGTTCTGACAGAGTTGGTCTCGTGCTGTTGTGGCGTTCGGCTTGCCGTGTGTGGAGTGGTCCTCAGCGTGGAGCCGACAAATTTGTGGTGGTCAGCTGGTAGAGAAGCTGGCGTTTGGTTGGTCCACCGAGCGTGGGTGTTGACCGGTGGATTGGTTCTTGTGGGGAGGATTCGTTCCCGCGGTGGGCGAGAGGGTGGCAGCGATGCCGTGAGTTGTTTCCGTTGTGTCTGAGGTGATACCAGACTTGCGCCTTTGTATTATGCCTGCTCTGGTGATCGATGTGTGTGCGGTGTGCGGAGCGTGGCGTCGTTCGTGATTGTGGTCTGGCCATATCCCTCATGATCGGTGCTTTTGCGAGAATCGAGGTTTTTCTGTGTTGGGGCCTTGACAGCGTTGTCAGTTGGTCGAGGCGTTCTTCCCCTCTGGCTTGGTGCCAGTCCTAAATTTTTAGGACGAAATTTCTTTAAGGGGGGAGGGCTGTAATGCCCTTGATTTTTTTCGGATCCTTGTTCATGGGTCTCGGATCTGGTTTCTCGGAGTGTCCAACTCCGTTGTGTCCAAAATTTCATTTCGGACATCTTTCGTGTTTGGATCGGCGCGATCCGGAGTTGTTTCGGAGGCCCGGAAGAATTCCGCGGCTTTTCCGCGTGTGTTTTCAAATTCCCGGTGTATGTTTCGGTAATTCTTTCGGAACCTCGTTGCGGGTGAATCGGGCCGTTCACCAGGGCGCGAGTGGTACCGTTGCGATCGGTGCGTTCCGAGGATCGTGAAAACGTGATTTTCTATTTTTGATATTTTCTAAAATTTCCGAATTTTCCTATATATATAACCTTTTTCTCTCTCTCCCCTCTCATTTCTCTCTTCTCTCCCTCTCTCTTCTCACGCTCTCTCCTCTCTCCCTATCTCTCCGGCGGCCGACGGGGTGGAGCGTGGGTGAGGTGGGGACGGCGCGGACGAGACACGGGCGAGGATGGGTGAGGATCGAGATGGTGGAGGCGCGGTGAAGCTCAGCCGTGGGTTCGTGGAAGGGCGAGGCTTCAACGGCATTTTCTTCGTGGATCGGTGTCCACGGTGCGTCGAATCTTCGGTGGAGGTAGGGAGATGGACAATCAACCCGCGTACTTCATTTCCCGCGAGTTTTGTAGGCCGTGGTGAGCTGAGCGGGCTTGTTTGGGCGTTTTTGGAAAAATGCATGTTTTGGGGTGTGTGAGCCGAATCTTGTGTTTTGATCGTGTTTTTGGGGTTTAAATGGGTCTTCTCGGTGCTAGAGAGGTTGGGGAATATTTTTCCCTTTGTTTCGCCTTCACCTGGGGGTAGATGGGGCGTGGAATGGGTTTTTCTGCCGTTTCCACCGTATTCGGGCGCGGACTGAGAACGCGCTAGTCCCAGCTAGCGCGTTCTTGAGGGTCGCGCCGCCCCGATGGGGTGCGTTCATCAGAGAAGATGAACAGTAAGGCGGTTCTTGTCGCGCTTTAGGGTCCCAACACGTTCTGTGTTGTCGCGCTATAGGATCATAGCGCGACCTGGTCTGGTCGGGCTATGGGCCTGTAGCGCGTTCGTGGTGAACGCGCTGGGCATGTATAGCGCGTTCTGCCTGAACGCGCTATGCACGTGTAGCGCGTTCTTGGGGTGGCCTGCCGGGCTGCCCGGGGAGGGCAGTCTACGGCTGATTATGCTCCCGTTGGGCGTGTGTGTCCCGGACACCCCGTGGAGTTCCGTGACCATGTCTTTGGGTGTTCGGAGGTTCTGTTTATCTCGATTAACGTGCCCATCGGTTTAAGGGTCCAGGTGACCTTCTAGCATTCCGATTGTGTCGTGCTAGTCTCCGGTCGACCCGGTTGTGACCCAGTGGTCGACCTTTGGCCTCGTGAGTGTCTCGGGCACCCCGTGGGTTTCGTTACCATATTTTTGGGGTGGCTGGAGGTACTGTGTTACCTCGATAAGCGTGCCCATGGGCTTGGTGGGTCCGGGTGACCCCAGGTATTCCGGGCTTCTGTGTTCTTGATAGATCGAGCCACCATGTGTCGGTGTGAGTGCGGTGAGGTTTCCCCGCAAGTCGTTGCTTCTCTGGAAGGTGGCTTCCGAGTGGGCCAAGCGTGTGGCCTTGGACGGTGAGTCTAGTCTCCCAGCCTGGGACTGAAGGTTTCTTAAGTTCCCTCCTCGAGGGATGGGTCTCGACAGTCGTGAACTACCTCGTGAGTTATCGCATTGTGGTTTTGGACCTAGGGAATAGGCCAGATTGACGGCTTAGTGCTGTCATGTGCAACGGTCTCGACTCCGAGTCTTGTGACTCAAAGACCGTTGAGTTTAGTAAGTCTAGTGGACCATCTAGAGTCTGGTGGCGTCGTGCCACCTGTTACTCCGTGTTACTCGCAATGGGTGCGTGCGTGATTTCCTGATCCCATGATAGACCGCCACAGGCGTGTGACACGCCTGGGGTGGGCCGTCAGAGCGTCCCGACCGTTGGCATCCGACCGTTGGTTTGACCGTGGGGGGTCAAGGCGTGTGACGCACCAGGGCTAGCGCGTCACAGCCTTGTGACGGCCCAGCGTGGGTGCGTCAGGGTTATTCGACCCCCAGGTAATGTGACGCTCCAGGGCTGGACCGTTACAAGTGTGTGACGCTCCAGGTGTGGACCGTCACATGCTGTGACGCACCGAGTGGCACGCGTCACAGCTTGCCTTTGTTTTTCCCTGTGACGCGGCTGCATAGGAGCGTCACAGTCTGTAACGCACCAGGGCAGGTGCGTTACACTCTGTTTTACACTGAGAGTGTGACGGCCTGCGTTGGACCGTCAGGGTCCTGTGACGGTCCAGCCTAAGACCGTCAGGCATCTGTGACGGTCTCGCCTAGACCGTCAGAGTCCTGTGACGCGTCTAGGGTAGACCGTCAGGCACTGGATTGCCCCGGGTGGTTTGCAACCCCGTGTCTGTTCCAACCGTGGTCGCCGTGCGACGGTGCCAGTACGTGGGGTGGTCCCCATATGTCGTCGGATGCGGACGTGGTTTTCCATTGACTCGAGAGTCTACTCCTTCAGTGACCCTCCACTAGTCGTAACCCACCAGTACGCGGTGCTGATCTCACCAGGGAGTGGTGTACGGGCCGACCCTTAGAGACGGTTTTTAGACTGGTTTCCGTCGGGCCCCACGTCTGTAGCCAGAGTTCGGCTAAGGAGAAAACCAGTCAGAGGGCCAGACCAGGGACGTGCAGTCTGTGTGTGCACACGTGGTTGGGGGGCAGTTGGACACACGCTGACGAGCATGACCCTAACTAGTCACTTGTTTGTGGTACTTGTTTGGTGTCCGTGCCTCTGGTAGACGCTACCACGTCAGGCAGTTCACCAGCGGTGCGGTGTAAGTCGTCAGGGGACGCTACCGGCTGTGCTTGTAGTGGGAGGTACTCCTGTCGAGTCGGGAGTGTCAGACTGTCAGTCGTACGACTTCGACCTTCGGGTTTCTGCCGTGTTGGCCGTTGTGTTCCGGTTATTTCGCCATGGCACGTGTGTCAGTTTTTGTGCCGTGAGACCGGTAGTTTGTAGATGGCAGGGTTTCCCATTTTTTGAGGTACTCTCTTACTGCTAGCGTAGCGGTTTCTCCGTTTGCGAGGTAGGGTTTGTGTGATCCCTACTGAGTCTTGTTCCGAGACTCATTCCCTGCGTGTTTTCACCGTGTTTCAGGCAAGGCGAGGCTTCAGGGGAGTTCGTCTGAGGCTCAGCGCGGTTCAGGTGCCCAGCGTTAGTGCTAGAGGTCAGAGCCGAGATATGCCCCGTGTAGCTGTACTTTCTTTTCTTATCTCTGTACTAGTTGTGGACTACTGTTGTTATTTTATTGTTATATTGTGGACCATGTAAAACGTTAATTCATTTCCTACTTATTTATATAACTGTTTAATTCTATAATTATTTGTGATACTTGTGTAGTTTTCACACCATCCTTCTAACCCTTCCGAGTCTTTGGACTCGTGGGTGGCGGTGCGAGTCTCGGGTTATCGGGCCTTCCCGGTAATCGGATTCTCGGGTCGTTACAGTTGGTATCAGAGCGCGGTTGTGGAATTATACGGGAATCATTGGTGATTGTAGCGGTCCACTAGTCCACAGCGATGAAGTATAGTTGATGCTGGCATTGGGCATCGTGTGTTTCTCTTAACCTTGCTGTTCCGTGCTTTCTGTCTTTGCTCGAGGTGCGGGTATGGCGCCGAGGCGGGCGACTCGCTCTCAGCAGGGGCAGTCGGCTGGAGGTCAGGAGATCCAGCCGAAGGTTCAGCAGGAGCAGGAGGAGCAGAGTAGAGTGCCACCTGCGGCCACCGAGGCAGTGGATACTGCGAGATTTCCGGGGGCCGAGGATTTCTTCCGTGGCATGTACTAGCTTATGTCTCAACAGTTCGGCGGAGAGGTTGGTGAGGGCTCGTCGACCAGGGGTGGGCCAGGCCGAGCAGTGAGGGATTTCATGCAGTTTCATCCACCTTATTACGGCGGTCAGCCAAACCCTAATTTGGCTAGGAGTTGGCTCGACGAGATGGAGCGGGTGTTCAGTTCCGCGCGGAGTACTGTGGAGGATAGAGTGATGTTGGCCTCCAACCAGTTGCAGGGTACGGCTCGAGAGTGGTGGTCTTCCGAGTGGAAGACGTCTTTCCAGCTTCGTCCACTTGAGCAGATTGTGTGGGGCGACTTTGTCAGTGCTTTCGAGCGTACCTACTATCCAGAGTTTATTGCTACGCAGCGGATGCGTCAGTTTTTGGAGCTGGTTCAGGGCGACATATCCGTGTTGCAGTACAAGGCCCGGTTTGTCGAGCTAGGTCGGTATGCACCTCATATCATGGAGAATGAGAGGGTGAAGACCGCACAGTTCGTTCAGGACTTGAGGCAGGAGCTGAGACACCATTTGATCGCGAATGCTGCCACCGATTTGGAGACAGCGTCTCGTGTTGCGTCTTCTTTGTAGATGGATATGCAGAGGACTCGAGGACCGATTAGCCAGGGGCAGTCTTTGTTAGGTCGCCGCAGCAGCAGCAGTTTCCTCAGCAACAGCAGATTCCCCAGCAGCAGAGGCCACAGCAGCAGTAGCAGGGACAGTATCCGCCGCTACCCAGGTCAGCTAGTGTAGGAGGCAGGCAGAGAGCTCGGGACCAGATTACACACATGACCAGGGCAGAGGCAGTGGCGTCGTAGCTCGTGGAAGGTATTGTTCAGATTTTGAGTTGTGCGGCTCGGGTTTTGTTTGATTCTGGCGCGTCTCATTCGTTTATTTCGGAGGATTTTGCGTTGAGCATCGAGGAGCCGGTGACCCAGTTGTCCTGCGATTTGGCAGTGGAGTTGCCTTCGGGTGATTTTATGATCACTCCGTATTGCTTCGATGAGGTTCCCGTGTCGGTGGAGGGGCGGAGTTTACCGGCTAGGCTCTATGCGTTGCCGCTTCAGGACTTTGATGTGATTTTGGGCATGGATTGGCTCGAGACACATCATGCGTTGGTGGATTGTGGCTCGAAGAGAGTTTATTTTTGGCGACTTCGTGGTCCCACCTTCTATTTCCAAGGTATCAGGTCTTCCACTTCCCGATTCCTTATTTCGGCGATTCGAGCTCGTCGTTTGCTTGGTGCGGGTTGTCAGGGTTTTCTCGCTTCTATGGTCTTGGTAGACCAACCGCGTCCGGATGTCGAGGACATTCCGGTGGTGTGCGAGTTTCCCGATATTTTTTCGGAGGACTTACCTGGATTGCCACCCCAGCGGGAGATCGATTTTGTGATCGATGTTGTGTCGGGTACGGGACCTTTGGCGAAGGCCCCCTACCGTATGGCCCCCGCTGAGTTCAGGGAGTTGCGGGTGCAGTTGCAAGAGTTGCTGGCCAATGGGGTATATTCGTCCCAGCTTTTCCCCTTGGGTTGCGCCAGTGTTGTTCCTGAAGAAGAAGGACGGTAGTTTGCGGCTGTGCATTGACTACCGGCAGCTGAATGAGGTGACCATTAAGAACAAGTATCCGTTGCCGCGGATTGATGATTTGTTTGAGCAGCTTCAGTCTGCTAGAGTGTTCTCGCGGATTGATTTGCGGTCCGGTTACTATCAGCTGAGAATTCACGAGTCCGATGTGGAGAAGACTGCGTTCAGTTCGAGGTACGGGCATTATGAGTTCCTGGTGATGCCATTTGGGCTCACCAATGCCCCCACAGCCTTCATGGACTTGATGCAGAGGGTGTTTCGTCCGTATCTTGACCAGTTCATGGTCGTATTTGTGAACGACATCCTTATCTATTCGCGGTCTGCCGAGGAGCACGCGTATCATTTGGGTGTGGTGCTGCAGACGCTGCGAGATCACCAATTGTATGCGAAGCTCAGTAAGTGTGAGTTCTGGCTTCATGAGGTGCACTTTTTGGGGCACGTGATTTCTGGTGATGGTATTTTCGTGGACCCTGCCAAGGTCGAGGTGGTAATGCAGTGGCCGAGGCCAAGGTCGGTGACGGAGATCCGGAGCTTCTTGGGGCTTACGGGTTATTATCGTTAGTTTATCCAAGATTTTTCTCGCATTGCGACCCCGATGACTAGACTCACACGGAAGGATGTGCCTTTCGTCTGGTCTGAGGAGTGTGAGCAGAGTTTCAGGGAGCTAAAGAGATTGCTCACCTCGGCTCCGGTGTTGGTTTTGCCTTCTGGGCCGAGAGGTTTTATGGTGTGTACAGATGTTTCCGGGGTCGGACTGGGTGCTGTGTTGATGCAGCATGGTAGAGTAGTGGCTTATGCATCTCGGTAGCTGAAGCCTCACGAGGAGAACTACCCTACCCATGACCTTGAGTTGGCGGATGTGATCTTCGCGCTGAAGATCTGGAGGCATTATCTGTACGGTGAGAAGTTCGAGGTGTTCACTGACCATCAGAGTTTGAGGTATGTGTTCACGCAGAGGGACCTTAACCTCAGGCAGAGGCGTTGGATGGAGTTTATGAAGGATTATGACTTCACCCTGTCTTATCAACCGGGCAGGATGAATGTCGTCGCTGATACTTTGAGTCGGAAGGTCGCGGTCAGTGCCTTGATGTTGAGGAAGTGGAGGCTCTGGGAACAAGTGCCCGAAGTATCTTTCAGGCTCAAGATTTCCCAAGAGCCAGGGTTAGCTGTGCTTGCGAGTCTGACTGTCACGCCAGCTATCCGCCGTCAGGTGATAGAGGCTCAGCATGCGGACCCTGAGTTGCCTCGGATTTTGGCCTTAGCTGATGTGGAACTCGGCGAGGACGGTGCTGCGCGGTTTCGTGGCAGGTGTAGACTATGAAAAATCCACTTAATGAAAAAGGGGGGATGAAACCCAAACTCAAGTTTCTAAAGCTTAAAAATTAATAGTGAAAGGAAGAGCATGCGTGGGATGCTAAAGGGGAATGTGATCGCCAGAGGGGTTACCTCAAATAAGAAAAAGGATGATCGCGAGTACCTTGTGTTAAGCGGGGGAGATTGTGAATCCTTTCTTCCTCCTTCTACCGGCCGGCCGATGAAGGGGGTTCTTAGCCTTGATTACCTTGCAAGAACACACGTATCAAATAAAAGAGTGGATTAGCCAAAAGGTGTAGTATCAAAGTTCTAAGATTATGAAATTAATCAAATTAAACATGAACATGAACACACCTTGTGTGTTTTGGTTTTAAACCCCTAGGAGGAATAACAAGGTTTGAAAAAATATGGATAAGCAATAATACGTAGAGTATGAGATCTAACAAGAACTAGAGGGAGGAAGGATGTGTAATGATGTTATGAATGCTAACAACACAATAAAACAAGCAAGAGAGAAAGAGAGAGCTCCTCTCTGCTGTGCGTGCAGCAGTAAAGGTGATGAAGCTTTAGTATGTGATGGAACTGCAGTGGTTCATCTGTGGAAGAATAAGAGAATCGCCTGGAAGGAGAGCTCGTTTGGATGAATAACCTGCAAAACAAATAAGAACTCTACTCTCTGTCAGCTCTGCTCTCTGGATAATGATCTCTCTCTCTCTTCTTGTTCTCTGTCCTCTGTCTTTTCGCGCGAAGAGACTCAGGAGGGGTATTTATAGGGCTAATATCCTTAGAGAACAAAGATTAAAACAAGATAAATATCTTCCATCAAGAAACTCCCTTCCCAGTCGAATACAAGGCTCAAAATGAGGAAGGAACCATTACTGGAAAGAAGCAGGCGAAAGGGAGACGGAATTGAAAATGACGACCCCATGAAGGGCGTCAATTAAAAATGACGACACATCCAAAGGCGTTAATTAGAATAACGACTCCCATCAAGCCGTCAATTCCTGAATTTAATTATAGAAACAAATAACTTTCCTTGTTTAAAATTATCAACTGACGCCTGCCAGACAGACGTCAAATAATCAACGCCTTTATGAAAGATGTTAATTCTACAATTTTCGTTTTATTTGAAATTTTGAATTTTTAGTAAATCCAGAAAATGACGCCCGTATTGGTAGTCGTCCATTGTTAAAAGAGGCGCCCTTGGCCATGCCGTCAATTTAAATAGCGCCTCTGATCAGGGCGTTAATTTTAATTTTTCAAGAAAAAAACAAGAAATCACAATTAATTTATAGAAAATAGAAAAACTTCATATTAAATCAATATTGAAGTCCACTTTGGGGCGTCACATGGTGACATGAGATTTACTCAACATAGCATCAATTTTAGCGTGTCTACAGCTGCCCCGCCTTGGCGTCTGCTTTGCAAGGGAGTGAGACGGAATGAAGCGAATAAGGAAACAAGCGGAATGAGGTGGAACGAACTGATAAGTAGATGCCAAGGTGTGATGTGACACGCCTCTGACACTAAGCGTTAGAAATCTTTCCAAGATTCTGAATGAAACAACTTCGGACAATTCCGAGAAAGCATCGGTCAGCTGGATAAAGGAGAGTAAACTAAATAAACAAAATGTGCGCGAGGGCACGACAGGGAGGCACCATTGGAGAGCGGTTACCAGCCAATGTGGACGTGCTACAACCAAGGTGGATTTGCAGAAAAGTAAAGTGAATTGAGATAAAGATCCAGCAAATGGATGGTTCTCAAGGGACCAGCCTGAGCAGCTTCAAGGAGAATAAAGTACTTGATTTGGAACGGAACATCTCATGTCAATTCAACTAAGAACGAGCGACCTTCATTATTGGCGTAATATGAAGATTTTCATTATTAAGCTCAAAGTCCTACATGATGCATGCTGGGCTAAAGAAAAATTAAAACAAACTAAAATAAAAGATAATCAAGGATAATATTGTTAAGCCACCCAGATTTGGTCAAGAATCCAGATCTCTGAGCTGATACTAAGCCGAAGCCCGTTTGTCCACGCATCAACTCAGAAAGAGGAACCATCGTCCCAAACCTTAAATGACTCAACGGCCTATCCGTGTGATCAAGATTCCCCTGGAATTATCACTATTTTTGATGAAGGGGAACTCAAATTCCAGGTTCATCAGAACCACAAGGTCCTTGATATGTTATAATAGCGTAGATACCTTATAGTAACAATGCATACAGGAATGCATACAGGATGATGGTGAGCAATGAGGGAACTGAGAAATGAGGTGCAGTCACCGTGGGGCTTGGATGATGATGCCCAGTCGGTGGGACCAAGAGCTTCTTAACTTGCACTCAAATTTTCATTAGCCATGATATAAAAATGCATAAAACATACTCAACAACACCGATTTGAACTTTTTTTTTGAGAATTTTAGAATTTTTAGAGTTTATTGAATTTTTATTAAAATTTTGAGAATTTATGAATTTTTATTGGAATTTTTGAGAATTTATGAATTTTTATTGAAATTTTTTGAGATTTTATGAAATTTTATGAGTTTTTATTGGAATTTTATTGAAATTTTAAGAATTTATGGATTTTTATTGAAATTTTTGAGAATTTATGAATTTTTATTGAAATTTTGAGAATTTATGAATTTTTATTGGAACGTACAGACTTTTGGAATGTACAGATGGATGAAGAACAAATGTGTAGACTTAGCAATGTATAGACTTATGGAATGGGGTGTATAGACTTGGTGAAGGAAATGGAATGTATAGACTTGGGTGAAGATGTATAGACTTGGTGAAGGGAATGGAACGTATAGACTTGGGAATGTTGTACAGACTTTGAGAAGGGAATGGAACGTATAGACTTGGGTGAGGATGTATAGACTTGGTGGATGTATAGACTTTGGTGGATGTATAGACTTTGTGGAAGGATGTACAGACTTGAAGGATGTACAGACTTGGTGGATGTATAGACTTTGAGGAGAGAATGGATGTATAGACTTGATAATGGAACGTATGGACTTTAGAAGGATGTATAGACTTTGAGGATAGAATGGATGTATAGACTTGATAATGGAACGTATGGACTTTAGAAGGATGTATAGACTTGCACAACCTGCACTTCAAAGCTCAAAAGATCATTAGCTTAAAATATGATCATAAGTGCTTGATAAAAATAATTTAATCATGATATAACCACACTTAAGTTCATCAGAAATCCAAAGTAATTTACACGCACAAGCTCAAAAAATGACGACCCTTCTGATAGGCGTCAAATTAAGAAATGACGACGTGAACTAAGGCGTTAATTGCATTAAAGGTTTAACTTGGAATTGGAATGCAAATGACGACCTTCATGGAGGCGCTGGATAAATGACGACCCAGAGAGTGTCGTCAATTTAACAAATGACGCCACAAAGAACGTCGTTAATTAGCTATTTTCGTTTCCTGCTCGGAGTTAAACTTCCAGCAAATCGTTTTATTCAAACACAAACCATGCTGCCCGTTAACGTTCAAAACACTATAAATAGGGCAACTGCTGGTGTTTCCAAACATCAGATCATCGAAGCCATAGCACCGAAGCCATCTTCTGTAGACAGACAGACAGAAGAACTCGTAGAAGAATTAGCAGCAGAAGAAAAACAGATCAGAACAAGTAACATTATTAGAAGGATGAACCAGTTAATGCAGCAGAGGCCTTCCAAGAGGTCAAGGATGAGTTTTCCAAGAATTTGTGAAGTGCCAGGCCATATCAGTGGAAAAATTGCTAAAGACCAAGTAAGTGTTCTTTGTGTTTGGAGCTTTTATTTCGTTCTGTCTTTCTTTCTTTTCAAAATTTCTGACGTTATTCTCTTTCTTCTTCCTTTCTTTTATGTTTTATGTTTTCAGGATTACCCCATTATTCCTGGTCCAAGAAGATTTCTAAAGGTCAAGTGGCTTCCTTTGCTACTCTCCAAGCTCTCTCTAGACATGAGATCCTTCCTTGCTAAGTGGAACCTTCTAGGCCTTATCACCCATGCCACCCATTATAATGATATCCATCTTGATTGGGCTTCCATTGGAGCTCTTATAGAATTATGGCACCCTCACACCCATACTTTTCTATTCCCAACCTTTGAAGCAACCATCCTCCTAGAAGAAGTGGAGATGCTCTTGGGTTTGAAGAAGATGAAGCAAGGAGAGGAAACAAAGATGGCCCATATGACTAAGCCCATACAAGCCCATGATATGCTCATGAGCCTTGTTCAAAGCTCAAATTTGGTGAATCAAATGAAGGCCAACAAGGGAATCAATCTTTTGAAGTTGGCTTCTTGGGTATATAAAAACATGGATAAGGCTCAAGGAGATGAAGCCCTTTTAGAGAGAGTGATGAAGGGGTTTGTCATATGTGTAGGAGGAGCTTTATTCTTCCCTTCATTGGAGGATCATTTAGAGGAACAACACTTGAGTGTAATAGCAAGCATGTGGGAGGGAAAGAAAATAGGTGGGGCAATACTAGCCAACCTATACAATGGGCTCACCTCGGCTTCACTAGGACGGCCTTTATTTGGATCAATGCTTCTTCTAGCATGTTGGATAGATTTACACTTTAAGTTTGATCCATGTCAAGCAAACCAAGCGGCCTCCAAAATCTTCTCCAAGAGCCCACTTAGGTATATGACAAGCTCATTGGGCTTATGTGAAAGAGTTACTAATAGAGTTCCCAAGCTCAAGAAGAGGAATGAATGGAGAGATTACTTCAAAACAATGCCAAAGAGCAATTTCACATGCACACCGGGTTTTCTCAAAACCCAAGAACTTCGCTCAAGGTTATCCTCCGGCATCGAGCTCCGTTTAATTGGCGGGACCGACTTCATCCTTTACAACGCACACCGATGCCTCCCACAACTCGGACTTCCTCGACATCTCTTCGAAGGACCTTCTCACCTTCCTCCAATCAAGAAGAGGGATCTATGCTCAAGTGGTGACCATGAAGAAATCAGGACCATAATGGCTCAATGGAAGGTGGCACTTCTCCACAAATCCAAGACTCATGTTGAAGAAGAAGAGAACAAATGTAAAGCCTATGTACTGGCTCTCAAGAAGATAAGGCCCACAGTGGCTTAGAATGTAATCAAAGATTTTCATGAATGCAATACGAATTCCTCTTTTATCTGAGCCAAAGCAATGTATGAAAGAGATCAGTTCTGACATTTCAAGCAATTCTGTCTGATAACAAGGAGTTCCGATCCTTCTGTTCTGAATAGCGCCCCTATCAACGGCGTTAATTACTTAAGACACGCCTCGGTTGAAGCCGTCCATTATATTTCAAACTCATAATTGACGCCCAAGGCACTGGTGTTTCTTAACTCACGTCTTTAAACAAGGCGTTAATCAATTCAAATTTCAAATAATTTTCGAGATAATTCCTTGATTTCTTATAAAACACGCCTTTACTCACGTCGCGTCTTAAACAATGGACTCCCATCTGTTCGTCTTCAAATTCAAAGGGGTAATAATGACGCCCACTCACATCAATCAGTTCCCATCAATGCGTCTGACGACGATTGAAAATCCCCATGCAAATAATAATTGACGTCCAGACTCAGGGCGTCAAATCTATAATCCACGCCTTACTTCAAACCGTCAATTTAAGAATAGACGCCTTCCTATCGGGCGTCAATTATTCTCGACCGTTAAACCCTACTTTCCCCCCTTTCTTCTTCCTTCCTTCGTTTCCATTTCCATTTCTTCTCTCTGCAAAACCCTAACCGCAAACCCCCCCTTCTCTCTCTCTCATTCTCACTCTCTCTACTCTCTCTCCCTACTCAATCCGATGGTTGGCGGCGCCCCCAAACGCCAGAGGGTTACTGCCCCGGCCGTGGTCGACCTGGAAGAGGAACATGCAGCCGTGGAGGGGGCCCCTCCCGCGGCGGTCGAAGAAGTACCGGTGGCGGCCGGTGAAGGGGATCATGACGAAGGCGATGACGGAGAAGAAGAAGAAGATGATGAAGAAGAAGGACATGAAGAAGAAGAAGAAGGAGGCGAAGGAGAAGAAGAAGAAGACGAAGGGGAAGAAGGAGAAAGAGATGGTGAGGAAGAAGAAGGAGAACCGGAGGTGGCGACGGCGGTGGCCCGTCGGCCCGGCCAGCTCCGACGACCAAGGCAACCAAGACAACCCCTCCGTGGGGGGTTGATTGGTCCCGAACGTCAAAAGGTAGGTCCCCATACCCCTATTCTCTATTTTTTTCTTTTATTTCCATTATTTCCCCATTTCCATAGCCCTCGGGCATGACAAAACCAGAGACACAGTAAAATGACGCCCCCAGGGGTGTCGTGAATTTGAATAACGTCCCAGAGAGGGTCATTAATTAGATCTTTTCATTTTCTAAAAATAATTAATCGCATGAAAGAAACATCCTTCAACATGTCGTTATTTTAATTTTATCATGTTTCGCCAGCATGCTGTTATTTCCCTGTGATTTCATTTAAAATTTAAAATGTATGTATTTCTGTTATTTCAATTTCGCACATTAAAATCTTGAAACCCCAGGAAAACCACGCCCCCCATCGGGACGTTAATTAGATAGGTAACGACCACAGGGTGGCCGTCAATTCAACATTTTCCAGAGATGCAATTTAGGATAGAAAGTTACTTCATGAACCGCGCCCCTCCACAGGGGCGTTACTTAGATAACTGACGACCCAGGGTTGGGCGTCAATTCTAAATTTTTCAGATTTTTAGAATATCACTTTCAAAACAACGTCGCCCGCAGGGGCGTCAATTAGATAAACAACGACCCTGGGTAGGTCGTCAATTAAATGAACGTACAGTACCACCCGAAACCTATTTGGAAATAACGTCGCCCTCAGGGGCGTCAATCGTGGAAACCACGACCCACGGTAGGTCGTTAATTATCCAAACAGCAAATATCACAATTAATGAGCTTAAATGAATTTCCACATGAAAACTTAAGCAAAAAAGTTCTTTTATATTCATGCAGGGGTTGATGAGGACGCGGATTTCTTGGGTCCAGGTCCGGGCAGCGTACTACGGCCTCCCCGAGTTCCAGAGAGCTAGGATAGATGCTATGGGGTTTGGGGCCTTCCTTAGCATTGAGCCAGTTAGGCCAGACCTACCTTTGATTCAGGTTTTGAGAGAGAGATGGGATAGGTCTAGCCGGGCATTTCTGATGCCATGGGGGCATATGGTTCCTAGTTTGGAGGATGTGGCTAGGATCACTGGGCTGAGGGTAGATGGGGAGGCGGTGAGCGGGATCACCCTACCTGATTATAGTGAGCTGACCCAGAGGCTATTAGGGCTAGAGACGGTGTACGAGACACCGAGCGAGTGTAGGACCGTTTTCCGCACCGACCTTACCATAGCTATGGGATTGGGGGACTCTAGGCAGAGATCTAGGGAGTCCTTAGAGCAGTTTTCGCAGAGATTGATAGATGGGGCTAGGGCTGCCTACTGCCAGGATCCAGCTGACAGAGAGAGAGCAGACAGAGATTTGAGGAGGTTTCTATTTTTGATGCTCGGGAGACTGCTACTCGGCACGAAGGGCGACGTCATCAACTGTCGCTTCCTGGGATACTCGAGGACTTAGAGGGCGTGGGCAGATACGCCTGGGGAGCAGCGCTGCTGGCGCACCTGATAGCCGACCTGTCCACGGGGACAGGTCGAGAGACGACAGTTAGTGGCTTTTCACCTTTTCTTCAGGTATGCATTTTTTGTTGTTTTTTCTTCTTTTTCTTTTATTATATGCATATGCATGGTCAACTAATGCAATGTATGGATGCAGATTTGGAGCCATTTGTACATGCCCATGGGGCGTGCTGATCTACGACCCGGAGATGAGGGGTCCTTCCCTCTGGCGCGGCGCTGGCTACCGGTGGTGATCGGAGCCCCACTCGCCTACGAGTTGCGAGTGTTGCGACGGGAGTTCCGAGACTTCCCCGCCTCACTGGTATGTATGATGCAATTTTTATTTTTTTTGGTTTTTATGTGAAATGTGATGATGATATGATGATGTGAATGCATGTTTGTGAATGCAGGTGAGATGGATACCCTATGAGGGGATGACCGATGAAGGCCAGCCCTAGGTCGTAGCGGGCCGACCTCGCTTTGGGCATGAGCTTTGGGTTCATTGCCTGAACGAGATTGAGCCGTTACGGCTTAGGCTGGTGATGAGGACCCTCGACCTACACCAGGAGTGGATCGAGGTAGGAGAGCCGCGGGGTATAGGCAAGAAGACGCGTGGTCGCACGAAGGCGATCGACTGGAGAGTGCGGTTCTCCGACCAGTACGCAGACTGGCAGCGTGGCGGGACCCGGGTCACTTCACAGGCGACCGACAGCTCCGAGTACCTCTGACGCTACTGGGAGGTTTACGCCGGCCGACCCCAGATGAGGGTCTTAGGGGTATGTATGAATGCACTTATTTCTAAATTAAATGCAAATGCTTTGTATATCTATCATGCGACTAATACGTGATGAATGCAGGATGCGCGGGACATAGTGGCGATGGATGCACAGGCCCACCTACACAGCCTAGAGGCACAGTTAGCCACCACACGGGCAGACCTTGAGACCTTAGTAAGTGTTTAAATTATTCCTATATGCAAATGAAATTTTAAATTATTGATGATTAGCCACTGACGATCTCAATAAATGCAGCGTGCCCAGCAGGGAGCAGTAGGGGGAGAGACAGGAGAGGCCTCCAGCTCGAGAGGGCCTAGTGCAGAGGTGACTGCATTAGCAGAGCAGCTAGCAGGGGCAGTGGCACGGGCCGAGGCGGCAGAGCGCAACCTTGCCTCACGGGTATGCCTTAAATCTTAAACTCAAAATTATTCATTTGTTTATATAATATATTCATGAAGATTATTTTCTTTACAGACCGAGGAACTCCGGGCTGCTCTTACTTGCATCGAGGAGGGACAACGGGCGATGGCCATGCAGGTGAGTTATTTATTTTCAATTGTATGTTGCTTACTCCATGAATTATTGAATTATTGCATTAAATATGGAACTGATGATCTGTTTAAATGTTTGCAGACTTCACAGTTACAGGCGGCACATACCCGGGCTGCCCTGGTCGGGACAGAGTTGGCGATCCGTGAGCAACGGATCGTGGAGCTGGAGCGGGCCTTGAGGCGGCGAGAGGAGCTGCCTCAGGACGTGGCGGAGCTGCGAGTCGCCCTCGAGATGGAGCGGAGAGAGCGTACTCGGGAGCGCGAGGAGCACCAGGCGGAGCGTGTCCGGGACCTCGAGCAGTACCAGGCGGAGCGTGCCCGGGACAGTGAGGAGCGGTCAGCTTTCGATCGAGAGCTTACAGCCTTGAGGGCCCAGCTAGCCGTTGCACAGGAGCGGCTACGAGCGACCGAGGAGCGTCTTCAGAGAGGTCGGGAGCAGACGCGAGCTGTAGGGTACAGCTTCACCAACTCTACTTTTGTGGCGGGTTCCTCTCTCCGGCAGAGGAGCGAGGCAGAGGAGCCGGCTCGAGCTCCAGCTACTTCTCGGGGGCCCATGCCCCCTCCACCAGCGCCTCGTCGGGAGGACGAGAGTGAGGCAGAGAGTAGGAGAGAGGAGGGTGGAGGCGAGAGCTGAGAGTCTTACTTGTACTCCTCCACCCCCACACCTGTACTCAGACATTTATGATGTATATATATATGAAATTGAGATTTTGCTACCTGAGCACTTGTGTAGTTGTGTACTTGTACCTTCTTTTCTTTCTCGTCTTTTACTTTTGCCCTGTGCTTCCACACTTGAATAAACAGGTTAATTCATCTGTTCGACTTGGCCCCTTGCTCAATAAGCAAGGGATGTCTTCACTTTGACCTTGATAACGGGTCAAGGGGCCAAGCCTTTAATCAATGAAGGCAAAGAGTAGATAAAAAATGCGTCATGCAAGCAAGCAAATGCAAACTAAAAATAAAAGATGCCCATACAAGAATGCAATCAAGCATATGAGAAACAAAGGGCTTGAAATTCCACAGTCATTTTTTTTGTTATTATTGGTATATATGCTTTTTTGTCGAGTTTTTTGTTTTGAAAGTGACACTTAATTTTGAAAAGGATGCCTATTTGAAAATTTTTATTTTGGAGGCGAGTATGGTATAGAGCTTTGAAACCTTAACCATCTAAAATTCATTAGATTTTCTCAAGAGACTTAACAAAAGAGTCAACGTGATTTATACTTTGGCTTTTACTCATATTCTCTCGCAGCCCATCCTTCTTAGTTGGTCTTTGCCATTCTTTGAGTTCACAACCCACCATGGAGGGAGAAGAGAAGAATGATTAAGGAAGCTCACGAAAGGTTTTCAAGAACGGGGCACACTCTTCCCCTGCCCTTATGCCTGTTGGGATTCGGTCTTCGGCTTAGGGAAATTTTGTTGCTCTTTTTGCCCTTATTCATGCATGCTTACGACCAAGGTTTTTCTTGCGGGGACTTTGCCCTCTTGACATGCTTTCTTTTATCATAACTTCCTTTTGCTTTCTTCGAAACAGATAAAGACCTAATTGTACTTGGGCTTTAAGCATTTTGTTCCCTTTTGGGCCCTGACTTCTACCTACTAGGGCGGCGGGCAGGCTTGGTTGGTAACCCCTAACTTGTGTTCCCTCTCGTGAGCCGAAAGGAAGAGAATAGGTAAGGCTTTTACACTCTTGATTGGGTCAGACTTTCCTTGAATTCCGGGCTGCTCGAGTTTAAGAATAAAGCGTGTAGTGTGTGCGTGAATTGACCCAAGAGTTAAACCGTCGAGACTGAAGAATGAATTTAAAGATTTTGATTTTTTCGGTGTCGTGGCCCATGTATTATACCAGCCTCCAAGATTTTCAATTTTTGTTTTGTTTTGTTTTTGCTCTTTTTTTTCTCTTTCTCTTTTTGTTGTTATTTTTAATTTTTTTTCATTTTTAGGGATAGTATTTCTTTAGATAGAGACCATTCCAAGGATGAGTTAGCTCTTCGCCTTCAGCATTAATCAATTTATAAGCGTTGCCAGGATGAACATCTTTTATAATAAAGGGGCCTTCCCAATTAGGTTGGAGTTTTGAACGTGGTCCACCTGGTTTTACAAAGATTCTTTTAATCACCAATTCACCAACTTTGAATTTTCTCTCAATCACTTTCTTTTGATAAAAACGTGAAAGCCGGTTTTGATAAATACGCGCATGTTCGGCGGCAGCCAGACGCTTCTCATCTAGGAGTTCCAACTGGGCAAGGAGAGATTCACGCCGCTCATCAATAGAGAATTCTTTGTCCAATTGTACTCGTAGAGAAGGAACAAGAATCTCGTAAGGAATTACCGCCTCCATTCCATAAGTGAGGGCGAAGGGTGTTTGCCCTGTAGGGGTACGAATGGAAGTACGATAGGCCCAAAGAGCTTCAACCAATTTTTCTGGCCAATCCGTAAATTTGTTAGCCTCACACGTTTTCTTGACAATCTTAATCAAAGTCTTATTAGTTGCTTCTGCTTGGCCATTGCCCTGCGGATAATAAGGAGATGAATGATGCAATGCAATGTTATACCTGTTGCAGAGGTCCTGAAGTTCCTAAGAGATGAACTGGGGTCCATTGTCGGTGACGATGGTACTTGGGATGCCGAATCTTGCGATGATATTCTTCATTATGAACTTGCAGACGGTTGACGCTTTGATCTCCACGTAAGCTTCCGCTTCCGCCCACTTGGTGAAGTATTCCGTCACCGTCAGTATGAATGACTTTGGTTTTGTGAGGAGGGTCGAATCACCCAGGGGTCCAATGATATCGAAATCCCACATGGCGAAAGGCCATGGGGAAGATACGGGATGGAGTGAAGAAGCAGGAGAATGAATTTTGTCGGCGTGCAGTTGGCACTTAACACACCTTCGAACATAGATAGAACAATCCTCTTCTAGAGTGGGCCAATAAAAACCTAGCCTAAGGATCTTCTTAGCAAGTATCTGGCTATTGACATGACCACCACACACCCCCGAATGGGCCTCTTCCACAACTTTTCAAGATTCATCATCATCTAGGCATCTTAATAAAACTCCAGTGAGACCTCTTCTGTAAAGCACACCTCCAATCAGGGTGTATCGCTGGGCAACCCTTCTAATGGCTTTCTTCTATTCTGCTGTAGCTTCTTCAGGATATGATTGATCCTGGCAATATTTATCAATTTCATAATACCACGGCTTTTCTTCATCATCCAATTCTTCTTCCAAGTCCAATAGCATGACCTCCTTATTCTCAATAATTCTGCCTTGCTCAACCTTCCTAAGCACCTCTTCCTTAATCCTAAGAAAAGATGGGTCCTGAATAGCGAGAATGAGCCGCTTACGAACAGTGATGGAGTGGGAATCCCTTTCGGGAAGGAGAACCAAGGAAGATGCAAGAGAAGCAAGAGCATCAGCTAGAATGTTATGGTCACGAGGGACGTGAACGAAGATTAGTTTGGTGAAAAGCTTGGTGTAAGCAGAAGTCAATTCTTGGTAAGGCTTGAGTTTAGGATTAAGCGTACGGCACTTGGAGAGCACTTGGCGAAGAATAAGCTGACTATCACCTACAATTCGCAATTGGGTAACACCGAGTTGATGAGCGGCCTCCAGTCCGGCCAAAAGAGCCTCGTACTCAGCTATATTATTTGTAACTGGAAATGCAAGCTGAGAGGCGAGCGGAATAGTGATACCCTCAGGTGATAGAAGAACAATACCAATCCCTTTCCCTTTTGAATTCAAAGCTCCATCAAAATGTAATGTCCACATCGAATCGGATTGATTGACAGGACATTAGTTCCTCATCTGGAAACTCTGAGCGAACAGGGTCAAATCTGGGGAGAGGGTGATGAGCAAGATGTTCTGCTATGGCGTAGCCTTTAATCACTTTTTGCTGAATGTAGATGATGTCAAACTGAGAGAGGAAGCTTTGCCATCGCGCCAATCGGTCAGTGAGAACAGATTTTTCAAGAAGGAACTTGATTGGATTCATACGAGCAATGAGATGAACCTCGTGAGCTAGGAAATAATGCTTGAGTTTCTGAACTACCCAGACTAAAGCTGCACAAGTCTTCTCCATGGCTGAGTACCTCTGCTCACATGGGTTAAAGAGTTTTGACAAGTAGTAGGCTGCCCTCTCTTTTCCTTCTTCGTCAACTTGGGCTAGGACAGCGCCTACAGAGTCATCCAGGACAGAAATATAAAGAACAAGCGGTTTGCCCTGAACTGGCGGCCTCAGGACAGGAGGATTTGAGAGATAATCCTTCAATCCGTCAAAAGCTGCCTGACACTTGTCATCCCAAATAAACTTGACTCCCGGCTTGGTAAGCTCGTAGAACGGCTTGCATCTTTGTGAATGCTAAGAGACAAATCAGCGAATAAATTGCAACCTCCCGATTAATCCCCGAACTCCTTTCAAATTCCTGAGAGGAGGCATTTCTCTTATGGCCTTCGCCTTGTTGGGATCAATCTCAATACCCCTCTTAGTAACAATGAATCCAAGCAACTTCCCTGATGAAACACCAAATACGCACTTCTTGGGATTCATTTTTAAATGGTACTCCCGTGCTCTTTGCAAGACTTTAGTTAGAACCCCAGGATGCTCAATCCTTGATCTTGATTTTACTACCAGGTCATCCACATACACCTCAATATAAATGTGGATCATATCATGAAAAATAGCCATCATGGCCCTTTGATAGGTGGCTCCAGCGTTCTTAAGTCCAAAAGGCATGACCACATAACAATAAGTTCCCCATGGTGTAGTGAACGACGTTTTCTCTTGATCCTCCTCGGCCAAGCGAATCTGATTATAACCTGAAAAGCCATCCATAAAGGAGAGAGTCTCAAATCCTGCCGTGTTGTCAATCAAAACATCAATATGAGGGAGGGGGAAGTCATCTTTAGGACACGCGCGGTTGAGGTCCCGGAAGTCTATACAAATCCTGACCTTTCCATCTTTCTTCATGACTGGGACGATGTTAGCCACCCAATTAGGATAGTGGACAACTCTAACAAATCTGGCCTTATGTAGCTTATCGACCTCTTCTTTCATTTTTAAAGCCATATTAGGGTGGAAACGTCTCAACCGTTGTTTGACCGGGACAGACCCTGGTTTAAGTGTAAGCCGATGTTCAACGAGCGCAGGATCTAGTCCGGGCATATCTTCGTAACTCCATGCAAATGTGTCCTTGTATTCTTGAAGAACCAAAATGAGCGCCTCCTCTTCGGATGGCGGCAAGTTCTTTGAAATGAGGATGATCCTAGGGTCTTCTTCCGTACCCAGATTTATTTCTTTGGTAGGTTCTTCTACTGAGGCTGATGGTTCATCAAATCTTCTCATGCCACTAGCAAAAGCATCAGCCTCGTCCTCATATTCTTCGTAACCTTCATCCTCCTCTTCAACAGGGTCTTCATCATTCATAATCTCATAGACACCAAAACCCTCATTAGAAGCATAAATATCCTCATATTCTATCTCTGGCAGGATGATCGGATTTTCCACAAATTCTGGGATGGCTAGGCAAGCTTGACATCTTCTAGCTAACTCTAACAAGAATCTACGGGGGATCTGCTTACCCTTGGATCTCTTATGCGAAGCTACCTCGTGATTTTGAACACTAGAAGAGAAAGAACAACCAGGCTGATCACTAGAATTCAATAAAGGTGAAGGAGGAAATGAAAAAGTGGGTACAGAAAGGGATACAGACGAAGTCCCCTCATCGGAGGGGTAGGGGAGGTCCCTTAACAGATCCGGGAAGAGCGGCCCCGGGATCGGGACACACTCGGGAAGAAGATAGGAGGTCTCCTCAACGGAGATGGATTGGGAAATTTGAATTTTGGCATTTTTTTTTCGTTTTCAAGGAGAAAGCAATGGTAGGTGGAAACAGGGGAGAGTGTTGAAATTGAAAGTTTGGTGAAGGATTGAATCAATGATGACCCACGCGGGGGCGTAATGGAGAGTTTGGAAAACCGCTCGAGGAGCAAGGGAGGAATTGGAGAGAAACTTGTAGTGAATTTGGAGAGAAGTTTATTAAGACCGCAGGCGGCCTAGGTATATCTGAAAAGAACACCTGATCAATCAAACGGACAACAGCCGTCGGGTGAATGGATTTGGTAAAGAAAAGGCCGGCCCACAGCCTGTCTGTATTGAAACCCTCTTCAAACGGCACATCGGGTTCTCCAGTATCTGAATAGTCACTCAGAAGCTGCCTCTTGTCTGTAATTACTGTTGGCTTTTCAATCAACTCATGAATCAACGGCGGCCATTCTGGATCAGTTGGCATGAACAAGCGGCTCAGAGCAATAGAGATATCATTCATGTCAAACCACCTATACCAGTCACATTCAGGATCATCCATTTTCCTTCGCTTATCCGGTCTTAATGATTCCAAAGCTTTATATGTGCCTAGTGGCGCTATATGGCGAGCAAACTGCCGTGCATGTATGTCTCGACAATCCAGCATAGAAGTGATTACTGTAGTATACTCATCATCATTCTGAATACCTCCTGTTACAAAATGTGTTTGAAGGGTCCATGTAAGAGGTTGCCGGTCAGTCTTGAGAGTGGAAGTCATAACGGCCCACGGTTCTTTTTCATCTTTACCTGGTGCTTTATATCCGAGGCCACCTCGGAGAATCATCTTTTGAGGCTTGACAGGCTTAACTCTCCCTTGGAGATTGGCACCTAAGCCTTTACCAGTTCGGTACCCCATTTTCATTAAGATGTTCCATCCGGGCGTATTCATCAAACCTTTCTTTTTCTTGCCCTTGGATAGCTGTGTGGTGGAAGGGGTTGAAGGAGATGATGACCTCATCGGGTCTTGCCGCAGATCGGCAACATCCAATACTGAGAGCAAAGGCATATTGGAAGGCCACATGGAGGGCACTGATGTTGCAGAATGTATGTCTTCGGTCGGCAAAATGGGCATACTGGTCACTTTAATGATACGTCCTTTATGTGGAAATTTGATGCATTGATGATTCGTGGAAGGCACGGCATCCAGTTCCTGAATGTAAGGGCGGCCCAAAATACCATTAAATGTCGGGTCCATATCCAAAATATGGAAATCTGCCGTGACTGAGACTGGACCCAAACCAACTTTTAGAGTAATCATTCCCAATGGAGGCTTTCTTGTGTTATCATAAGCTGTGACTGTTATAGTGGACGGTCGAATCTGACTCTCCGGAATGCCGCACATCTTTAAAGTGCTTGGTGGCAAAACATTAATGGATGCCCCAGTATCAACCAAACATTGCTTCACGGCTATTTTGTTGATATCAATGGTGATGCACAGTGCATATTTCCTGGCCGGCTGCGGAGCCAACTCATGTTCATAAAAAGTAATAGCCGGCTGATTGCTAACTGGGTTTAAGACAGTGGTGACCTGTTCGGCCGGGATATCTTCATTCACCATTACTTTTTGCAGGTATTGTTTCAAAGCTTGCTGATGTGTGGCAGATCTTTTAATCAGTTCCAGAATAGAAATACGGGCCGGTGTTCTGTCCAGATGCTTCAATAAATCATACTCCGTGCCCTGTGTAGATTCTTGTTCTTGCTCTCCTTGTTCCTGTGGTGGCTCCTGCTCTCGTTGGGGAAACACTCGTTGAAACATTCGTCCGCTACGGAGCACCATCGTTCTTTGTGCCTCTGTCGGGATTGGTGTGGGTAAAGGGGTGGAGGAAGTAGAGGGAGTGGTGTCGGGTGTAGGCACAGGGTTGGTGGGAGGAAGGGTTCTTATAAGGGGCCTCGCCGGCCGTGGATTATTGGAATGAGGTGATGGTGGTTGTGTAACAAGAAGGGGCCTTGGAATCATGGTGGCAGTAGATGAAGGTGGAACAGGAGGGGCGACGGCTGCCGGCGAGGTACGAATAAGAGGAGGTTTATTTGGTGGAGGGTTTTGGGGTGATGGAGAAATTGTGGGTTGGCGCAACAGAAGGGGACGTGAAGTGACGATATTGGCATTGGATGGCCCAGGAGTGAGGGAGCGTATAAGGGGACGTTGTGGTTGGGAAGGAGGGATAGGCTGGTGCCTTCTTATCAATGAGGGTGGTGGATTAGAATTCTGATTAATAGCCCCGACAGAGGCATTTTCATTGTGCCAAATTTGTCCTCTCTCCACTTCATGGATCGAGGTGACAATATTCACTTGCTGATTTGGGACCGGATGCTCCGGTAGTGGATTATTAACAATCCCCATATTGGGTTGGGGAGCAGGAACCTGTTGTTGATGTGGAGCTTGTGGTTGTCCTTGTTGCTGATGCTGTTGAGCTGCTGGCTGCCGAGGAGGCCTTCGGATTTTTAGAGAAGCAATGACCTTCCTCATTTCATCCCAATCAATATCACCTTGATCATTCATGTCATGTATGTAATCTTTGAAGTGAAAGCAAGGATCGATATTGTGCCCCGGTTGTCGGTGAAAGACGCAATACCGGGATGTATCCACATGTTGGGGCCATATTGCTCTTTCCTTTGGCAATGTGAGCAGGTTAGCGGCCATGAGGGCATTAAAGATATCCAATAAGCTTTCGGGAAGAGGGGAGTACTGTGCCCTTCGGGGACCCAAAGGCCTTCTTTGTTGAAATTGTTGTGGTGCATAATTGGCCGGTGGGGGCACTTGGTGATATTGTGGTGTTTGATTTGGTGGAGCAATGTGGGGTTGTTGTTGAGGAGGTGGAGGAGGCCGTAAGGTCTGAGGAGGGTTGTTATTTGGCTGGTGGACTTGATTATGGAAGGCGGGCTGTTGTGGTGACGGCCCTGGGTTTGAAGGATGGCGGAAGGGTGTGGAATTGCCAAACGCGCTCACCTGCTCGTTGGTAACGGTGCCTTCAGTGGTTGCCCCAGTATTGCCAATATTAACATTCCTCTTTATCACCTTTGGCCTTGGCTCGAACATGCCCATGATTGGCGAATCCTTCATTTGCGTCTGAATATATCTAGCTCTTTCATAGAGCTCTTCCATAGTGCTTAGTTTATTCATGGCCAGGATATGACGGAATTGTGGAGTAGAATTTGAAATAATCATTTTGACTTGCTCCGTCTCTGACAATGTGTCTTTCAATTTCTCGGCCATGGCCCTCCACCTATCAGCAAATAAAACAAAGTCCTCCTCGGGCTTCATCTTTTCAGCAACCAGGTCTGTAACGGACAAGGAGGGACCCACACGGTCCTTGTACTTCTGTATGAATTTTCGTTGAACTATATCAAAATCACCGGCATCGGCCGGCTCCAGGGAATAAAACCATTCAAGTGCGGGGCCATCCAAAGACCGCCTGAAGAGATAAGCCAATGAATTTTTATTATCTTGCCAAAATGACGCTTCATACATAAAATCCTTCAGGTGGATGTTCGGGTTGCCCGTGCCATTATATCGCCGGAAATTCGGCATTTCTGATGGTGGTAGATGGAAAACCGGCATAGGGGGAAGCACGATCTCAGGAGCAACCTTGGGTGTAGTGACCCTCTTAAGCTGTTCCTCCATTTTGGCCATCCTTTGGAATAACAGAGCATGGTTATCAGACTCGACTGGGGCCTGATGAAAGGAATGTTGGTTTGTTATAGGCCTTCTTAGAATTTGGGAACCAAGGGGCTGCTGAGGCCTAACAATGGAATGACTTGCCGGTTGGTCCGGCATAGTCACAACAGGAGTTGATGGGCGCGAGGGTACCCTAGGGACGACCGATGGGTCATTAGGAGAATTAGCGGAGTGGCCACCCATGGCCTGATGAGGGTTAGAAGACGACGGGATGAACTTTCCCTTCAGAAGAGCGGCTTGAGCTGCCTGGCGCTGAGAATCATCCAGCTGAGCAATAGCCTTGAGAATCTCATTGAGATTGAGGGAAGAGGAAGTGTCCCCTGGAGTATTCTGGGTAGTAGGTCGGGCCTGGGAAGAAGGCTCAACCTCCAAAGCAGTAGTGGTGGTGTCCACCATATGGACTTGATTGGAGGAAGAATAGTAATTTCCCTCATAATAAACAGAATCTTGAGAGGGAATCTCATAAAACGGGTCAGAATGACCCTCCTCATTACCATCATAAGTGTATCCGTAGTTGGCCATGTTGAGAATTTTACCTGAACGCAATTTCATACTTAAGGAGAAAGAGATGAATGTCTCGCAATAAGATATAACCCAAAAGATATCACCTTTTCAAAAGAAACACACAAGTTGTAATGAGCGCAAGATTTTAAGATTTCTCTTGGAAATTAGGGTGGATTCAATATTAGGTACTTTCTTTCAAAGGTGGATCCTGGTTGAAAATTTGGGTATAATCTCCGGGTATCTAGATTTTCTCTCCTTTCCAACGAATGGGTCAACTATACTCCGGGTACTTCAATGGTACAACCTGCCTAGCGTCCGTGAGGGAATCCACGGGTGCGAGGACTTACGGAGGCTTGGCTTAGGAATTTCCGGTCCAAAGAGACGGAATGCTCAATGGAGGGTCCTTCCTTCACCAAGAGGGGTGAAAACTCCTAACAAGTGTGGGGAGAGGAGGTCTCCCAAACCGTATGCCAAGATGAATGCAAACAGGTAATATCACCAACAGATATATGATCAGTCAATCAAACAGACAAAAAGAGCAGTTCTGTGGGCACAGAACAAAAACACGACCCAGGGCAGGTCGCTAATTTAATGAACAGCGCCTGGAGTGCAGGCGCTAATTACCGCAAACAGTGAAAGGAACACCTCTGGGCAGAGGCGCAAAGCACTGTAAACAAATACTCAGGAAATAACCAAATCACCAATAATTAAGAAAATGGCGCCTTAAGCTAAGGCGTTCAAAGATAAAATGACGCCCGGTAGCTGGGGCGTCAAAATCACTGAACAATGATCCAATCAAAACAAACAGTAACAATGGAAATGACGCCTTGCTATAAGGCGTCTTATGAAGAAATGACGCCTCTGTACGAGGCGTGAATAAGAAAATGACGGCAGCAGGGAGGCGTTACTTCAGCTTAATGAACTGACAATCAGAATAAACCAATGGAAACTGCAAAACTGGCTAATCAGTGGGGAGGTGTGCACGTGGTGCACAATGGGGAGTGTGCTACGTGGAGCACAAGGGAGGGACACGCGAGGGTGTCAAAGGAGGGGCACCGAGGGCGCCAATGGGAGGGTGCTACGTGGAGCACGAGGGAGGGGTACGCGAGGGTACCAATGGGAGGGACACGCGAGGGTGTCAATGGGAGGGGCACGCGAGGGTGCCAATGGGAGTGTGCTACGTGGAGCACATGGGAGGGGTAATCAAACTAAAAACACTAGAAGTCCCACCGTGATCGCCAATTTGTAGATTATGAAAAATCCACTTAATGAAAAAAAAAGGGGGGATGAAACCCAAGCTCAATTTCTAAAGCTTAAAAATTAATAGTGAAAGGAAGAGCATGCGTGGGATGCTAAAGGGGAATGTGATCGCCAGAGGGGTTACCTCAAATAAGAAAAAGGATGATCGCGAGTACCTTGTGTTAAGCGGGGGAGATTGTGAATCCTTTCTTCCTCCTTCTACCGGCCGGCCGATGAAGGGGGTTCTTAGTCTTGATTACCTTGCAAGAACACACATATCAAATAAAAGAGTGGATTAGCCAAAAGGTGTAGTATCAAAGTTCTAAGATTATGAAATTAATCAAATTAAACATGAACATGAACACACCTTGTGTGTTTTGGTTTTAAACCCCTAGGAGGAGTAACAAGGTTTGAAAAAATATGGATGTAATGCTAAGCAATAATATGTAGAGTATGAGATCTAACAAGAACTAGAGGGAGGAGGATGTGTGATGATGTTACGAAAATAACAACTAAATAGCTAAAGGAAGGAGTCCTCTCTGCTGTGCGTGCAGCAGTAAAGGGAGAGAGCTTCAGTATGTGATGGAACTGCAGTGGTTCATCTGTGGAAGAAGAAGAGCATCGCCTGGAAGGAGAGCTCGTTTGGATGAATAACCTGCAAAACAAATAAGACACTCTTCTCTCTGTCAGCTCTGCTCTCTTAATAATGATCTCTCTCTCTCTCTGTCTCTGTTCTCTCGCGCGAAGAGACCCAGGAGGGGTATTTATAGGGCTAAGATCCTTGGAGAACAAGGATTAAAACAAGGTAAATATCTTCCATCAAGAAACTCCCTTCCCAGTCGAATACAAGGCTCAAAATGAGGAAGGAACCATTACTGGAAAGAAGCAGGCGAAAGGGAGACGGAATTGAAAATGACGACCCCATGAAGGGCGTCAATTAAAAATGACGACACATCCAAAGGCGTTAATTAGAATAACGACTCCCATCAAGGCGTCAATTCCTGGATTTAATTATAGAAACAAATAACTTTCCTTATTTAAAATTATCAACTGACGCCTGCCAGACAGACGTCAAATAATCAACGCCTTTATGAAAGACGTTAATTCTACAATTTTCATTTTATTTGAAATTCAGAATTTTCAGTAAATCCAGAAAATGACGCCCGTATTGGTAGTCGTCCATTGTTAAAAGAGGCGCCCTTGGCCATGCCGTCAATTTAAATAGCGCCTCTGATCAGGGCGTTAATTTCAATTTTTCAAGAAAAAAAATAAGAAATCACAATTAATTTATAGAAAATAGAAAAACTTCATATTAAATCAATATTGAAGTCCACTTTGGTGCGTCACATGGTGACATGAGATTTACTCAACATAGCATCAATTTTAGCGTGTCTACAACAGGCTGTACGTCCCAGCCGAGGAGCAGGTTCATCGTGCGGTGTTGCGTGAGGCTCATGGGAGCAGGTACGCCGTACACCCGGGTGCGACGAAGATGTATCGGAACTTGCGGAGGCAGTTCTGGTGACTTGGCATGAAGAGAGACGTTGTCGAATTTGTGGCCAGGTGCCTGACCTGTCAGCATGTGAATGCGGAGCATCAGCGACCAGGAGGTACTCTCCAGCCCTTGGATGTTCCCGCGTGGAAGTGGGACCACGTGACCACGGATTTTGTGGTGGGTTTACCGAGGACTCTGAGTGGGCAGGATAGTATTTGGTTACTGGTGGATCGGCTGACGAAGGTGACTCGGTTGTTACCGGTCAAGGTCAACTGGAGTGTGCCCAAGTTGGCTCGTTTTTATGTGGAGCGGATCGTTCCGTTGCATGGGATTCCCATCTCCATCGTGTCGGATCGGGATCCGCGCTTCACTTCTGGATTCTGGAGGAGTTTCCAGCGAGCTCTTGGCACGGAGTTGGCGTTTAGTTCAGCGTACCATCCTCAGTCAGATGGTCAGTCTGAGAGGACCATTCAGACCGTGGAGGATATGCTGAGATCCTGCTGCCTGGAGTGGCAGGGGAGTTGGATTCACCACCTGCCGTTGGTGAAGTTTGCCTACAACAACAGCTATCATTCGAGCATCGGCATGGCTCCTTATGAGGCGTTGTATGGGCGTCCGTGTCGGACTCCACTTGACTGGTTTGAGGTTGGTGAGTGTGTTTTGACGGGACCGGAGTTGGTGTAGCAGTGTGTGGATGTTGTGCACGTGGTTCGTCAGAACATGTTGGCGGCCCAGAGTCGGCAGAAGAGCTATGCTGACCGGAGGAGGCAGCCCCCCGCATTCGGCATGGGCGATCGGGTATTCTTGAGAGTTTCTCCGATGAAGAAGGTGATGCGTTTTGGACGGCGTGGGAAGCTGAGTCCCCGCTATGTTGGTCCATTTCCCGTTGTGGAGCGCGTCGGTGAGGTGGCTTATCGGTTGCAATTACCCCCTGAGTTGGCGTCGGTGCATGACGTGTTCCACATCTCGATGTTGCGGAAGTATATGTCCAATGACTCTCATGTTCTTGAGGATTCTGTTTGGCCCGAGGTGACTCCAGACCTTTCCCTCCCAGAGTTTCCTGTCCGCGTTGAGGATAGGCGAGAGCAGCGCCTGCGGAGCAAGGTCATCCCCTTGGTAAAGGTGGTGTGGCAGCGGCACTCTGGTGGTGAGGCTTCTTGGGAGCGTGAGGACGTGATGCGTCGGCAGTTCCCTTACTTGTTTGAGTGAGTCTTCCTCATCTTTCACCTTAGGGTTGTCCTTAATTTCGAGGATGAAATTCTTTTAAGGGGGGAGGGCTGTAATATCCCGGACCTTTTGGATCCTTTTTCGTGGGTCTCGAATCTGGTTTTTCAGAGTGTCCGGCTCCGTTGTGTCCAAAATTTCACTTCGGGCATCTTTCGTGTTCGGATCGGCGTGATCCGGAGTTGTTTCGGAGGCCCGGAAGCGTTCCGCGGCTTTTTCGCGCGTGTTTTCCGATTATCGATGTGTGTTTCGATAATTCCTCCGGAACCTCGCTGCGGGTGAATCGGGTCGTTCACCTGGGCACGAGTGATACCGTTGCGATCGGTGCGTTCCGAGGATCCCGAAAATGTAATTGTCTATTTTTCGATATTTTCTAGAATTTCCAAATTTTCTATAAATACTCTCATTTCTCTCTCTCTCCCCACCCTCTTCTTCTTCTTCTTCTTCCTTCGCTTCTCCCCACCGTGACCACCGCCCCTCCCTCTCTCTTTCTCTCTCGTTCGACCGCGGCGACGTCCCCTTCCGGCTGCAGACGGTGCGGGGCGACGGCGTGACGACGTGGGCGACGGCGAGGTGATCGTGGCGGCGTAAAGCTTGTGGGGAACCATGAAGGGACGAGGGTTTTCAAAGCGTTCTTCGTGATCTTGGTAATGATTCGGCGGAGCATTCGCTCCATTGAGGTAGGGTGACGTTCCCTAGCTCCTTGTCGAGCATTTCCATGATTTATAGGCCGAGGGGAGGCCGAGAGGCGCTTGATTAAGCGAGTTTGGGGTTTTCCATGATTTGGGGAGGGTTCGCCCGATCTATGGATTTAGCCCGCGATTTCACGTTTTGGTGGCCTAGTATCATGCTAGGGGTCCCCAGGGGTCTTCCCCTTTGATTTCCCCCTCTCCGGTGGAGGCATGGGGGCGTGGTTGGGTTTTTTGGGCTTTCCCCGCCATTTCACCGTCGGGCGGGTGTGGCGGTCGTTTCAGTGACCGTCACACCGTGTGACGCGCCTGGGCGGGTGCGCACAGCCCTTGTTTAGCCAACTAGGGTCTGGGAGTGTGACGGTCCCACGATAGACCGCCACAGGCGTGTGACGCGCCTGGGGTGGGCCGTCAGAGCGTCCCGACCGTTGGCATCCGACCGTTGGTTTGACCGTTGGGGGTCAAGGCGTGTGACGCACCAGGGCTGGCGCGTCACAGCCTTGTGACGGCCCAGCGTGGGTGCGTCAGGGTTATTCGACCTCCAGGCAATGTGACGCTCCAGGGCTGGACCGTTACATGTGTGTGACGCTCTAGGTGTGGACCGTCACATGCTGTGACGCACCGAGTGGCACGCGTCACAGTTTGCTTTTGTTTTTCCCTGTGACGCACCTGCATAGGCGCGTCACAGTCTGTAACGCACCGTGGCAGGTGCGTTACACTTGTTTTACACTGAGAGTGTGACAGCCTGCGTTGGACCGTCAGGGTCCTGTGACAGTCCAGCCTAAGACCATTAGGCGTCTGTGACGGTCTCGCCTAGACCGTCAGAGTCCTGTGACGCGTCTAGGGTAGACCGTCAGGCACTGGGTTGCCCCGGGTGGTTTGCAACCCCGTGTTTGTTCCAACCGTGGTCGCCGTGCGACGGTGCCGGTACGTGGGGTGGTCCCCGTACGTCGTCGGATGCGGACGTGGTTTTCCGTTGACTCGAAAGTCTACTCCTTCAGTGACCCTCCACTAGTCGTAGCCCACCAGTACACGGTGTTGGTCTCACCAGGGAGTGGTGTACGGACCGACCCTTAGAGATGGTTTTTAGACTTGTTTCCGTCGGGCCCCACGTCTGTAGCCAGAGTGCGTCTAAGGGGAAAACCAGTCAGAGGGCCAGACCAGGGACGCGCGGTCTGTGTGTGCACACGTGGTTGGGGACAGTTGGACATACGCTGACGAGCGTGACCCCAACTAGTCACTTGTTTGTGGTACTTGTTTGGTGTCCGTGCCTCTGCTAGACGCTACCACGTCAGGCAGTTCACCAGCGGTGCGGTGTAAGTCGTCAGGGGACGCTACCGGCTGTGCTTCTAGTGGGAGGTACTCCTGTCGAGTCGGGAGTATCAGACTGTCAGTCGTATGACTTCGACCTTCGGGTTTCTGCCGTGTTGGCCGTTGTGTTCCGGTTATTTCGCTGTGGCACGTGTGTCAGTTTTCGTGCCGTGAGACCGTTACTTTGTAGATGGCAGGGCTTCCCTTTTTTTGAGATACTCGCTTACTGCTAGCATAGCGGTTTCTCCGTTTGCGAGGTAGGGTTCGAGTGATCTCTCCTGAGTCTTGTTCCGAGACTCATTCCCTACGTGTTTTCACCGTGTTTCAGGCGAGGCGAGGCTTCAGGGAGTTCGTCTGAGGCTCAGCGCGGCTCAGGTGCCCAGCGTTAGTGCCAGAGGTCAGAGCCGGGATATGCTCCGTGTAGCTGTACTCTCTTTTCTTGTCTCTGTACTAGTTGTGGACTACTGTTGTTATTTTATTGTTATATCGTGGACCATGTAAAACGTTAATTCATTTCCTGCTTATTTATATAACTATTTAATTCTGCAATTATTTGTGATACTTGTGTAGTTTCCACATCATCCTTCTAACCCTTCCGAGTCTTCGGACTCGTGGGTGGCGGTGCGAGTCTCGGGTTATCGGGCCTTCCCGGTAATCGGATTCTCGGGTCGTTACAGAGACAACCAGTCAAAACTCAAGAGTCGCTACCAGACAAGGATAGGAGTACCAACCCACTAGAAGTAAAGCCGGATTCGTCCACTGACAGCTTAAACCATGCCTCGGGTGTCCCCCCGACCCCTGGTGGAACGGGGACACCATACTAGTAACCACAGAACAAGTGACTAGCTGGGGTCACGCTCGTCAGCGTGGGTCCAACCACCCCCAACCACGTGTGCACACACAGACCGTGCGTCTCTGGTCTGGCCCTCTAACTGGTTTTCCCCTCAGCTGGACTCTGGCTGGTAGACGTGGGGCCTGACGGATACCAGTCTAAAATCGTCTCTCTGGGGTAGCCTCGCCACCACTCCCTGGTGGGATCACTCGCGTGTCGGAAGGCTATGACTAGTGAAGGGTCACTGAAAGAGTAGACTCTCTAGTCAACGGAAAATAACGTCTAAACCGGACAAAGTACAAGGACCGCTCCTCATACCGACACCGACTCGCGGTGACACAAGCCGAGAACACCACCTCCCGGAATCCCACGGCACCTTAACATGTGGCCCCCACATGATGCCCAGCATCAGTCAGACCACGGGTCAGCACGCGGATCGAGATCCACTCCCCGGAGACTCGAATCGGCAAAACATAACTCCGGTTGGACATGAACCGCTAGCGGTCCACCTTTGGGCCGCCACAAGGGCTAGCGGTTCAACATTAGGCCGCTACACTGGGTGTAGCGGTTCAGCATTAGGCCGCCACCCTTTGGGTTGCGAAGACACAAACGGTCCTATATAGGGCCGCCAAAGAGCATGAGGCGGGCGTACCTTTCGCCTCCAGACCCCAAAATCTCCAACAGTCAGAAACCAACTGTCAAAAATGTCTCGAAGGCCACACCGACCAACTCAGCTGGCGGTCGACCCTTCGGCCGCCACCTGGGCTCTGGCGGTTCATCGTATGGCCGCCAGGCCCAACCTACGTGCGGAACACCAAAAGCGGTAGTAAAGGGACCGCCAGAAGGAAGAGGCGGTCACTGGAAGGACCGCCAGAGTTCCTGAAAATCGAGAACGGCGAGAAAACCCCAAAATCGCCATTCCACGCCCCATTCACCCCCGGGTGAAGGGGAAACAATAGGGAAACTTGTTCCCAAGCCCCAATGCATATTTTGATGCCTACAAACCACAAAATAGCAGATTAAAACGCTAGATCGGCCACTCAAGCCCCAAAAAATGATTTTCCCTTCCAGGCTCAAAATAACCCACTCTCGACCTCGCCTCGGCCTAGAAATCACGGGGAAGATAAATACCGAGCTAAGGATCGTCACTATAATATCCCGGACCTTTCGGATCCTTCTTCGTGGGTCTCGGATCTGGTACTACTACAATTACCTATGATTCTCGTATAGCTCCACAACCGCGCTCTGATACCAACTATAACGACCCGAGAATCCGATTACCGGGAAGGCCCGATAACCCGAGACTCGTACCGTCACCCACGAGTCCGAAGACTCGGAAGGGTTAGAAGGATGGTGCGGAGACTACACAAGTATCACAAATAATTGCAGAATTAAATAGTTATATAAATAAGCAGGAAATGAATTAACGTTTTACATGGTCCACAATATAACAATAAAATAACAACAGTAGTCCATAACTAGTACAGAGACAAGAAAAGAGAGTACAGCTACACGGAGCATATCCCGGCTCTGACCTCTGGCACTAACGCTGGGCACCCGAACCACGCTGAGCCTCAGACGTGCTCCCCTGAAGCCGCGCCTCACCTGAAACACGGTGACAACACGCAGGGAACGAGTCTCAAAATAAGACTCAGTAGGGATCACTCGAACCCTACCTCGCACACGGAGAAATCGCTACGCTAGCAGTAAGCGAGTACCTTGGAAAGAGAAGCCCTGCCATCTACAAAACACCGGTTTCACGGCACGAAAACTGACACACGTGCCACGGTGAAACGACCTGAACACCACGGCCACCACGACAAAACCCGAAGGTCGAAGTCACAAGACTGACAGTCTGCCACTCCCGACTCGACAGAAGTACCTCCCACTAGAAGCACAGTCGGTAGCGTCCCCTGACGTCTTACACCGCACCGCAGGTGAATAGCCTAACGTGGCCGCTCCTACCAGAGGCACGGACGCCGAACAAGAACCACAACGAGCGACTTGCTGGGGTCACGCCCATCGGCGTGGGTCCAATCGCCCCCAACTACGTGTGCACACACAGACCATGCGTCCTAGGTCTTGCCCTCTGATCGGTTTTCCCCCGTAGCCAGACTTTGGCTAACGACGAGGGGTCCGACGGAAACCAGTCCAAAACCGTTCTTAGGGTAGCCTCTCCACCACTCCCTGGTGGGACCACACGAGTGTAAGCAGGCTACGACTTGTGGACTGTCACTAAAGGAGTAGACTATCAAGTCAGCGGAAAGCAACGTCACAACCGGACGGTACAAGGAACGCCCCTCGTACAAATCACCGTCGCACGGTGACACAAGCCGACAACAACATCTCCCGGTACCGCTCGGTACGACGAGAGACAAGCCGACACGACCCATCCCCTTGATCGGTCCACCTTGGGCCTCTCAGGGATGTGCGGTCATACCGGGGCCGCACCAGGTTTAAACGGCCAGGACGTGACCGTTCTACCCCAGGTCCAAACGGGAAGATGAACGGCCGACACGGGCCCGTTCAACTGATGTGCGGCCAGCTCCTGGCCGCACGTGGGTGATGAGCGGTCATCTCCTGGCTGCTCGTCTCCCAACGGTAAAAATCCTGAACAGCTAGTCCTTAGCCGCGCTTTGGGAAGGGCGGATACGGTTTCGCCGTTCAAGGGTTGTGCAGTCTAGATCTGACCGCACAACGGAGCAACTGCACCAGATGAAGCACGGCCAGCACCTGGCCGCACGAAGGGTTAAGCAGCCAGCTCCTAGCCGCACCTGGCCGCACTAATAATCAATGGTCAAAAATACAGGGTTGGGCGATCGTTATGGGGCCGCACTTCAAGATATGCGGTCCCACGATAGACCGCACAAGCCCACTGCGCGCCGAGCCAAACCACAGCACGCCGAGCCAATGAACGGACAGAACAGCGCGGCACAAGGGTTGTGCGGCCACTGGTTCGACCGCACATCGCTCACTTGCGCGAAAATGGCGAACCTCGCCGGAATCACCCATTCCAACCCTAAACAAGCCCCACGAAGGGGGAAACGGTGAGAGAAGAACCCCCAAGCCCCCTAGCATGCTCCTATGCTCCCGAAACGTGGAATCGTGGCTTAAAACGATGGATCGGGCGGTCACTCCCCAAAGCATGGACGACCCTTCCCGGCGTGAAATTTACCCCTCTCGACCTCGTCTCGAGCTAAAACTCGCCGGGAAGGAAGACAAGAGGCCAAGGAACGTCACCCTACCTCCGGTTCGTGATGAGACGCGCCGATCCAAGCCCGAATCCACGAAGAATGCCGTTAAAACCTCGCCTTCCCACGCTTCCCATGCTCGCCGCACGCCCGCACGATCGCCTCGTCGTCACCCACGTCCTCGCGCCGTCGCACCGCCTCCATCTACAGTCAGAACGGAGGTCGCCCCACTCGAACGGGAGAAAGAGAGAGAGAGAGAGGGGCGGCCATGGTTGTGAGGGAGGAAGAAGAAAAAAGGAAGAAGAAGAAGGAAAAAGAAAAGAAAAGAATTAAGAATTTATAAAAAATCCAGAATTTCTAAAAAATACCAAAAAATAGAAAATTACATTCTCACGATCCTCGGGACGCACCGATCGTAACGGTACCACTCGTGCCCAAGCGAACGACCCGGTTCACCCGCAGCGAGGTTCCGAAGGAATTACCGAAACACACACCGGGAATCAGAAAATACGCGCGGAAAAAGTCGCGGAACGCTTCCCGGCCTCCGAAACAACTCCGGATCGCGCCGATCCGAACACGAAAGATGTTCGAAACGAAATTTTGGACACAACGGACCCGGACACCTCGAGAAACCAGATCCAGAACCCACGAAGAAGGATCTGAAACGTCTGGGATATTACAGCCCTCCCCCCTTAAGAAATTTCATCCTCGAAATTGAGAACAACCAAAGGGGAAAGAAGAGGAAGACTCACTCAAATAGGTAAGGGAACTGTTGACGCATCTTGTCCTCACGCTCCCAAGAAGCCTCACCACCAGAGTGCTGCTTCCACACCACCTTGACCAAGGGGATGACCTTGTTCCGCAGGCGCTGCTCTCACCCATCCACAACGCGGACGGGGAACTCTGGGAGAGAAAGATCTGGAGTCACCTCTGGCCAAACGGAATCCTCAAGCACATGAGAGTCATCGGGCATATACTTTCGCAACATCGAGACGTGAAACACGTCATGCACCGACGCCAACTCAGGAGGTAACTGTAGCCGATAGGCTACCTCACCGATTCACTCCACAATAAGGAAAGGACCAACATAGTGGGGACTCAGCTTCCCACGCCGTCCAAAACGCATCACCCCCTTCATCGGATAAACTCTCAAAAACACACGATCGCCAACGGCAAACGTGAGAGGCTGCCGCCTACGGTCAGCACAGCTCTTCTGCCGACTCTAGGCCGCCAACATGGTCTGACGAACCAAGTGCACAACATTCACACACTGTTGCACCAACTCCGGTCCCGTCAAAATACGCTCACCAACCTCGAACCAATCGAGTGGAGTCCGACACGGACGCCCATACAATGCCTCATAAGGAGCCATGCCGATGCTCGAATGATAGCTGTTGTTGTAGGCAAACTCCACCAACGGCAGGTGGTGAATCCAACTCCCCTACCACTCTAGGCAGCAGGATCTCAACATATCCTCCAAAGTCTGAATGGTCCTCTCTGACTGACCATCTGACTGAGGATGATACGCCGAGCTAAAAGTCAACTCCGTGCCAAGAGCTCGCTGGAAACTTCTCCAGAATCTAGAAGTGAAGCACGGATCCCGATCTGACACAATGAAGATGGGAATCCCATGCAACGGAACGATCCGCTCCACATAAAGACGAGCTAACTTGGGCACACTCCAGCTGACTTTGACCGGTAACAACCGAGTCACCTTCGTCAGCCTATCCACCAGCAACCAAATACTGTCCTGACCGCTCGGAGTCCTCGGCAATCCCACCACGAAATCCGTGGTCACATGGTCACATGGTCCCATTTCCACGCGGGAACATCCAAGGGCTGAAGAGTACCTCTCGGTCGCTGATGCTCCACCATCACCTGCTGACAGATCAGGCACCTCGCCATAAATTCGGCAACATCTCTCTTCATGTCAGGCCACCAGAACTGTCTCCGCAAGTTCCTATACATCTTCGTCGCACCCGGGTGTACGGTGTACATGCTCCCAGAAGCCTCGCGCAACACCGCACGACGAACCTGCTCATCGGTTGGGACGTACAGCCTACCACGAAATCTCGTAGCACTGTCCTCGTCGAGCTCCACATCAGCCAAGGCCAAAATCCGGGGCAACTCAGGGTCTGCATGCTGGGCCTCTGTCACCTGACGGCGGATAGCAGGCGTGATAGTCAGACTCGCGAGCACTACTAACCCTGGCTCTTGGGGAATCTTGAGCCTGAATGAAACTTCAGGCACTTATTCCCAGAGCCTCCACTTCCTCAACATCAAGGCACTGACCTCGACCTTCCGACTCAAAGCATCGGCGACGACATTCATCCTGCCTGGCTGATAAGACATGGTGAAGTCATAATCCTTCATAAACTCCATCCAACGCTTCTGCCTGAGATTAAGGTCCATCTGCGTGAACACATACCTCAAACTCTGATGGCCAGTGAACACCTCGAACCTCTCGCCGTATAGATAATGCCTCCAGATCTTCAGCGCGAAGATCACAGCCGCCAACTCCAGGTCATGGGTAGGGTAATTCTCCTCGTGGCGCTTTAGCTACCGAGATGCATAGGCCACCACTCTACCATGCTGCATCAACACAGCACCCAATCCGACCCCGGAAGTTTCTGTACACATCACAAAACCTCCCGATCCAGAAGGTAGAACCAACACCGGAGCCGATGTGAGCAATCTCTTCAGTTCCCTGAAACTCTGCTCACACTCATCAGTCCAGACGAAAGGCACATCCTTCCGCGTAAGTCTGGTCATCGAGGCAGCAATGCGAGAAAAATCCTGGATAAACCGACGATAATAGCCCGCAAGCCCCAAGAAACTCCAGATCTCCATCACCGACCTCGGTCTCGGCCACTGCATTACTACCTCGACCTTGGCGGGGTCCACGAAAATGTCATTACCAGAAATCACGTGCCCTAAAAAGTGCACCTCGTGAAGTCAGAACTCGTACTTACTGAGCTTCGCATACAACTGGTGATCTCGCAACGTCTGCATCACCACACCCAAATGGTACGCGTGCTCCTCGGCAGACCGCGAATAAACAAGGATGTCGTCTACAAATACGACCACGAACTGGTCCAAGTACGGACGAAACACCCTCTGCATCTAGTCCATGAAGGCTGCGGGGGCATTGATGAGCCCAAACGGCATCACCAAGAACTCATAATGCCCATACCTCGAACTGAACGCAGTCTTCTCCACGTCGGACTCGCGAATCCTCAGCTGATAGTAACCGGACCGCAAATCAATCCACGAGAACACTCGGGCAGACTGAAGCTGGTCGAACAAATTATCAATCCGTGGCAACGGATACTTGTTCTTAATGGTCACCTCATTCAGCTCCCGGTAGTCAATGCACAACCGCAAGCTACTGTCCTTCTTCTTCACGAACAACACGGGCGCATCCCAAGGGGAAAAGCTAGGACAGATGTACCCCTTGGCCAGCAACTCCTGCAACTGCGCCCGCAATTCCCTCAACTCAGTGTAGACACGCCATTCCTGACGTCTCTCGAGAAAGTCTCATATTACTATACAACGCCCCGCAACGGCTTACGCATTTTGAATCGCTCGAGTGCTTCCTTTTCTTGAGTCTTCTTCCGCCCTTTTCGGCATCCGGAATCGTCTCGTCACGGCATTCGGACGGCATCAACACCAGTCAGACGCATCAGGAGGTTCCGGAACCAAGAAGGGTGTCTGTCGGGCGGCCACCAACGCTTGTCCGAGGACCCGGGTGGGGGAGTCTTTAGGGTGTACATCTGTCCTAGCTTTTGGTAAAAGAGGACGCGGAGGACAAAGAGTGCTATATACAGGCGCCTCATTGAAACTGCCAAGTCTTTTTATGCCAAAGCTGGCATTATATATTTTTTATTTCTATTTTTATGGAGGCGTCCAGGGGCCTGGACGCCTCCATTAATATATCATTTTTTGTTATTTTGTTTTGTCTTTTTATGCCAACTGGCATATATATATATTATTATTTTTTATATTTATTTTTATGGAGGCGTCAAGGGGTCTGGACGCCTCCATTAATATATTATTTTTTATTTGTGTTTTGGGTTTTGAAAAATAAAAATAAATTAAAAGAATGGGGGCGTCCAGGGGCCTGGACGCCCCCATTAAGACCCACCCGGGTCCTCGGACAAGCGTTGGTGACCGCCCGGCAGACACCCTTCTTGGTTCCGGAACCTCCTGATGCGTCTGACTGGTGTTGATGCCGTCCGAATGCCGTCACGAGACGATTCCGGATGCCGAAAAGGGCGGAAGAAGACTCAAGAAAAGGAAGCACTCGAGCGATTCAAAATGCGTAAGCCGTTGCGGGGCGTTATATAGTAATATGAGACTTTCTCGGGAGACGTCAGGAATGGCGTGTCTACAGCTGTCCCGTCTTGGCGTCTGCTTTGCAAGGGAGCGACACGTAGTGGAATGGTATCGAAGTGGAGTGAAATGAAGTGGGAGCGGAGTGATAAGTTGATGCCAAGGTGTGATGAGACACGCTTCTGACGTACTATTTGGAATTTTTTCTGAAGTTTCAATGAGGCGACCTTGAAGGAGGTCTTTCAAGTCTTGACGGTTGCTTGGACGGAGATCAAATAAAGGAGGGTGAAATGTGCACTCAGGCTCGAAAAATAAAGGAGACCAACTTCTAGGTGTGGAAGTACCTGGGTTATAAACCTGCAGGTTTCACCTTTGGGAGCGGTTACCAGCTAATGTGGAAGTGTTGCAGCCAAGGTGGGTCAAACAAGGTAAAAAGGAATATCTGAGGGTCTGTCCAAACAAGGGTCTCCTTTTGGAAGAGCAACGTAGGGATATGTAATTATTGTACTGATGATGTATGATGAATGCAGGTGTGGAGCTATTACTATTTCCCGATGGGGAGGGCTAGGCATGGGAACAGGAGGGCCGTGCCTCTGGCGCGGCGGTGGAGGCCGGTCGTGGTTGCAGCACCCCACGGCTACCAGCTGGCGTCACTTCGTCGGGAGCTGAGCGAGTATCCCGAGGCCATGGTATGATGCGTATGGTTTTTTATGTTTTCTTATGTGACTGAATGGCAACTAATATGATGTATGTATGATGATGTAGGTGGTGTGGAGACCCTACCTGGGCATGGGCGACGCTGGCCAGCCTTGGGTTGTAGCGGGTCTTCCTCGTTTCAGGCAGGACGTGTGGGTCCATTGCCTGAACGAGATCGAGCCGCTTCGGCTGAGGCTGGTTATGAGGACGTTGGGGCTAGCCCAGGAGTGGGTTGATGTAGAAGAGCCGGCCCGCATCGGACGGAAGACCAAGGGGAAGGCGAAGGTTGTGGACTGGCGTACGCGCTTCCCAGCACAGTACCATGGCTAGCAGCAGGGCGGGGTCCCAGTGGTGTCCCATGTACAGGACAGTACTGATTACCTGAGACGGTACCTGAAGATGATTGTGTCTAATGCAACCCCACAGTTCAGACACGTCCTGGCCATGAATAAACTTACTACAATGGAGGAACTCTATGAAAGGGCCCGATACATCCAAACCCAGTTAAAAGACTCCCCCATTATGAACATGTTTGAGTCGTCGAAGCCCAAAGTGGTCCGAAAGACAGGCGCTGGTGTCCCGGGCGGAGCAACAGAAGGGGTCGTGACAAATGAGCAAGTGGGTGCGGTCAACAATGCCAACTATGCGGTCAACCCAAGGCCTCCACAAATGCCCCGACTTCCCCTCCAACCAGGTCCTTTCCCTCTTCGTCCTCCACCCCAAAATAATCCACCCCAGGATAATATGCCTCCATTACGTCAACCCCAGCAACAACAACCACAACCTCAGCAACAACAACCACCACTTCAGTATAACCAAGTTCCACCCCCGGGGAACTATGGTCCCCAACAGCAACAAAGGAGGCCGCTCGGTCCCAAGAGAGCCTACTATCCACCATTGTCAGAAACCTTAGCAGACATTTTTAATGCCCTCATGGCATCAAACCAACTCGCCCTACCCAGAGAAAGGCCCGTGTGGCCCCCGAATGTTGATACCTCTAAATATTGCGTCTACCACAGGCAGCCAGGACACACAGTAGATTACTGCTTCCATTTCAAAGATTACATCCATGATATGAATGATGAACATCAAATAGATTGGGATGAAATGAGACGATACGTCATCGCTCTCAAGGCTAGGAGACCTCCTCATAAGCCACACCAGCAGTTACAACAGCAGCAGCAGCAGCAACCACAACAACAACAACAGTCTCAGCAGGCCCCACAACAACAGCCCGACATGGGCATAATCCAGAATCTATTACCGGAGCACCAACAGCCCAATCATCAGGTTAACCCCATCTCCTCCTTCCCGGAAGTCGGGAGAGAGCAGGTGTGGCACCAGGAAAGTGCCTCTATTCTTTCTTCCTCCAACCCCATCGTCATGCAACCCCCTCGCCTTGCCCGGATAGCACATCTCTCTCATCAACCCGCGTCGGTATCACCTTCTTATTTTCACCAAACGGCCATTGGGTCTTCCTTATAGTTGTGCCACACTTAAGGGGATTCTACTCCATTAAGGGGCCTTCTCTCATATTGGGCGCGTACTCGAGAATTCTCACATGTTCCTTATCAGATGCGAATCCTGTTCTGGGATACTCGCTCAGCTCCCAACGAAGTGACGCCAGCTGGTAGCCGTGGGGTGCTGCAACCACGACCGGCCTCCACCGCCGCGCCAGAGGCACGGCCCTCCTGTTCCCATGCCTAGCCCTCCCCATCGAAAAATAGTAATAGCTCCACACCTACATTCATCATACCTCATTAGTACAATAATTGCATATTTAACTGTGAAAATGTATAAATAAATTGTGTACCTGGAGAACAAGTGCGAAGTCGCTGACTGTCGTCTCCTTCTCCGAAGTCTGGGAGAGATCAGTAATCAAATGGGCAAGCAGAGCCGCTCCCCACGCGTAGTGTCCCACTCTGTCCAGATCCGCCAAGATCCCGAGGAAACGGCAGTGGATGCCATCCCCCTTCGTCCCCAGCAGAAGGCGGCCCAAGAAGAAGAAAAGAAACCTCCAGAGGTCTAGATCCACCAGCTCCCTCTCGCTCGAATCCTGGGTGAAAGCTGCACGGGCATCTCCCTCCAATCGTGCCAGAAACTCCGCTCCAGTCTCGCTAACCCGCTGGCTCGGGTCAACGAATCCGAGCGCCTCCATGATCTCCACTCGGCCAACTACCCTGCTGTCCCTGTCAGTCACACTCGTCTCTAACCACAGCAGGTCCAGGGCACTCTCTCGGTAGTCGGGGTAGGTGACCCCGCTCACCGCCTCTCCGTCCACCTGTAGCCCGGTGATCCGAGCCACGTCCTCCAGTGACGGCACCATGTGCCCCCAGGGCATCAGAAACGCTCGGCTCGGCGCGTGCCACCGCTCCCTCAATGCCTGGATAAGAGGAAGGTCGAGCCGGAAGGGCTCGATCCTAAGGAAAGCTCCAAAGCCCATGGCGTCCACACGCGCCCTCTGGAAGTCTGGCAGCCCACGGTATGCTGCCACCACTAAGGACCAGCTGATCCGGCCCTTCATCACGCCCTGCACACCACAAAACCAACAAAAGAACACATCAGCATTATGAATAGTAATAAACAATAACACTGTATATACTACTTATTTATCTTATTTTATTTTTATTTTCAAAAATATTTGTGTTTTTTTAGAGGCGTCCAACACCTTGGACGCCTCCATTACATTTTCTTTATTTTAATTTTAGAAAAACCCAAAAATAAAAATAAAAACAAATAAAATATATATATATATTATCATGGAGGCGTCCCATTCCCTGGACGCCTCCTTTTTTTAATTCTTTTTTTATTTACGAAAATAAATAAATTAAAAAAGAACAAAAAAGAAAATGTGCAGGCGTCCAGGCCCCTGGACGCCTCCTTCCCTCACACCCGACGTTCTCCACACAGCCTCTCGTCCGCCCTTTTAACCCAGTGAACCAATAGAATGGAGGTCTAAGGGGCTTACCGGATCGTGCTCGTCCTCTGTCGCGTCGCCAGCATCCACTGCAGCCTCCAAGGCCAAAGGAAGAGCCTCCTCACCCGCGGCAATCTCCTCCGCCGCAGCAGCCCCCTCGGCATCATCCCTCAGCCTCCTCGGACGACGAGCCCGTCGTTTCCGCTTCTCTGGACCCCGCCTCGATCCTCCTCGCTCCATTGGGACTAAGAATGGGTCGTCTGGGGTGACTGGGTCGTCAGAATGAACAGTACAAGTGAGCAGGGAGTGAGGCCCCCCCATATATATAGAAACCACTCTGTTTTGGGCGTCCAGGCGCCTGGACGCCCCCACTTTTTTTTATTTTTTTCAAAATTCAAAAAAATTAGGGGCGTCCATGCGCCTGGACGCCCCCAAAACAAAAAATCAAAAAAATAATAAAATAAAAATTAGGGGCGTCCAGGACCCTGGACGCCCCCAAAACAAAAAACTTAAAAAAATCAAAAATAAAAAATTAGGGGCGTCCAGGCCCCTGGACGCCCCCATAATAAAAATTTTAAAAAAATAAAAATTATATAATAAAAGTAAAAAAGATAAGAGTATGTATATAATCCAAACAAAAGAAAAAACACAAAGAAAAAGAAAAACCACACAAAAAGATAATAATAATTAAGGGGACGGGGGTCCCAAAACATCCATGCCAGGTTTTATTCCATCAGAAAAGCAGAGTGAACTACATCAGGGGCTTAGGCGCCTTAAGCCTTAACTTCCCCAGTTCAATTACATAAGCCCTCCATAGCTCACATTCTTCCCCCACGTGCGCTAAGGCCTTTCCCACAACACTTGTCTTCCAGGGTGCTTTGACGGCCTTCGCTTCCTTCGCATCCGCTTCAGTACCCAACTCCCTCTTCTTCAAAGGAACAATGCCAGTCGGTAGCGGGACGAATGGCGTGGGATGCCAATCTGGAGGCAGCATCGATGCGCATTATAAAGGACGAACTCGGTCGCACCGATCAGTTGAAGATCAACTTCGGGAGAAGGCTTCATGAGAAGATCTAGCGAAAGTAAACATGCCGGTGCGCAAGTAAAGAAGCCTTGTGTCACGGTGCGGAAGTGAGACCGCCAGTCTTCGCGTTTCTTCAGCCACAGAACGCGGTTCACTACAGTACCACCGAAGCCTAACACGTCGGCTATGTGATGAAGAGGGCTTTGTTGGAAGAGCTTCGAAGCAGTTGGCATTCCCTCGCGGTGGTCAAACTTGAAATCCAAATCCATCCAGCAACTCAGGACAAGTGCGCAACCAAAAGGAGGCTTACCCATGCTCGAGGCAGTAAGGCCACTATACATGTAGGCGAGGACAGCGGGTCCCACCCTCTTTCCACGCCAGATCCCGCAGATAGCACTCAGTTGGTCTTCCTCCACCATGTTGTCGGTATAAGGAAACAAGAGAGCACCCGCCAGACAAATGGTGAACCCCTTCATGATTCTCTCCAAATAGTCATCGTCTGGTGACCCTCTCAGGGCATCCATCACCCACTCCGCAAGCTTTTGGAGATCGATCCCCTTTTGAGTACGGACCTTTCTGGCTGCGTCGGGCGGTATGAAGCTTCCAAGGACGTTTTCGGAAGTCCCCCGTGTCAGCATCCGCATAGCCTTCACCTTCCCGTCACTCTTGAATTTCTTCAATCCGAGCAGAAGTCCCGCCTCCTCGAGGAGGATGGTCACCTCGAAGGTCGGGAAGATAAAAGTGTGGGTCTGGGGATGCCAGATCTCCACTAGTGCGCCCATAGCCGCCCAGTCCATACGAATCTTCTCGGTACCCAAAGAAAGCCCTCTCCATCGGCCGGCCGAAGGGGGAGGAAGAAGCAACCCGCCATCTCCCGCTCTTGAGGTAGGCGCGATCACTCTCTTTATTTTGGGGCCTTCCGGCCCCTGGCGATCACATCTTGTTCTCGAGGCCGGGGCGAGTCACTTCCCCAATGGCCGTTTAAATTCCCGTTCTTATACTCTCTTTATATTCTGTTGTATTCTGCTCATATTCTCGAGGCCGCGGCGAGTCACTTCCCCAATGGCCGTTTAAATTCCCGTTCTTATATGTTATATTCCTATCTATTCATATTCTCGAGGCCGCGGTGAGTCACTTCCCCAATGGCCGTTTAAATTCCCGTTCTTATATATTATATTCTTATCTATTCACGTTCTCGAGGCCGCGGCGAGTGTTCGGCCCTGATGGAGGTGTCCAGGGTCCTGGACGCCTCCACCCTCCGGAGCCCTATAAATAGAGGCCCACCCCCTCAGTTCTGCAGGAGCTTCGAAGAGATCCGATAGGCTGCCGGAGCCCAGAGGCTACCGGAGTCATTTTCTAACCAGTGGGGTCTTTTGTAGGTGGAGGTTCTGCCAGCTTCTCGGGTGCCCACGCTCGCGAGAGGAAGGTCGTCTTCATCCACCGCGCTTCCACGCCATCCCTACGCTGCCGGAGCTCCGCCGGATTTCACCATCGGCACATCCAATAAGCCAATCCTTTCCTTTTCTTCTTAGTTCTTTTGCATTCATCATCTCGCATCATCTATCCCCCTTCATAAGGGCGCCTCTTCTTATATACTTCTTGCATCTATCATCTCATTTTCCTCCTACTCAAGTCCGAGAGGGGTTTAAAAGACAACACCAACCAGGTGTGTGTCTTGCCATCATTTCGTTATTTTTATCGCAAGGATTTGAATACTACACCTTCATCTTTCTAATCCACTCGTTACTTGTTTGTCGTTGTTTTGCAAGGGTACCCAAAGAAAGCCCTCTCATTTTTATTTTTATTTTTTCAAAGCCCAAAAATAAATAAAAAATATATATTAATGGAGGCGTCCAGGTCTCTGGACGCCTCCATAAAAACAAATATAAAAAATGTGTAAAGTGCCAGTTGGCATAAAAGACAAAAAATAATAAAAAAATACATATTAATGGAGGCGTCCAGGCCCCTGGACGCCTCCATAAAAATAAACATAAAAAATTAAAATGCCAGCCTTGGCATAAAAGACAAAAAACAAAAGTAAAAATAATATATTTTTGGAGGCGTCCAGGCCCCTCGACGCCTCCATCAACTCTCTCACGGGCGCCGGCGACCGAACGACGGTTTGTCGTGTGTAAAAAAATGGAGGCCCCTTCTTCAATTTATTTTATTTTTATTTTTGTTTTTTCAAAGCCTAAAAATAAATAAAAAATATATATTAATGGAGGCGTCCAGGCCTCTGGACGCCTCCATAAAAACAAATATAAAAAATGTGTAAAGTGCCAGTTGGCATAAAAGACAAATAATAATAAAAAAATACATATTAATGGAGGCGTCCATGCCCCTGGACGCCTCTATAAAAATAAACATAAAAAATTAAAATGCCAGCCTTGGCATAAAAGACAAAACAACAAAAATAAAAATAATATATTTTTGGAGGCGTCCAGGCCCCTGGACGCCTCCATCAACTCTCTCACGGGCGCCGACGACCGAACGACGGTTTGTCGTGTGTGAAAAAATCTAAATTATAGAGACGTCCAGCCACCTTGACGCGCCCATTTCTGAATCACGAGGCGCCGCTCACAAAACCACGAGTTGTGCCAAACCGCGTGCGGCCGTCGTCGGTTTTCGGTGGACCTATTAGGGGCGTCCGGAGCCCTGGACGCCTCCACAAAAATATTTTAAAAAAATTAATAAAAATAGAATAAAATATTAGTTCGGCCCTGATGGAGGTGTCCAGGGTCCTGGACGCCTCCACCCTCCGGAGCCCTATAAATAGAGGCCCACCCCTCAGTTCTGCAGGAGCTTCGAAGAGATCCGATAGGCTGCCGGAGCCCAGAGGCTACCGGAGTCATTTTCTAACCCGTGGGGTCTTTTGTAGGTGGAGGTTCTGCCAGCTTCTCTGGTGCCCACGCTCGCGAGAGGAAGGTCGTCTTCATCCACCGCGCTTCCACGCCATCCCTACGCTGCCGGAGCTCCGCCGGATTTCACCATCGGCACATCCAATAAGTCAATCCTTTCCTTTTCTTCTTAGTTCTTTTGCATTCATCATCCCGCATCATCTATCCCCCTTCATAAGGGCGCCTCTTGATTTTGAAATGGGCGCGTCCAGCGGCTGGACGTCTCCATAATTTGGCTTTTTTCACACACGACAAACCGTCGTTCGGTGAGCGGCGCCCGTGAGGAAGTTGATGGAGGCGTCCAGGGGCCTAGACGCCTCCATTAATATATTATTTTTATTTTTGTTTTATCTTTTTATGCCAAAGCTGGCATTATATATTTTTTATTTCTATTTTTATGGAGGCGTCCAGGGGCCTGGACGTCTCCATTAATATATCATTTTTTGTTATTTTGTTTTGTCTTTTTATGCCAACTGGCATATATATATTATTTTTTTTTATATTTGTTTTTATGGAGGCGTCCAGACCGTGGTCTGGACGCCTCCATTAATATATTATTTTTTATTTGTGTTTTGGGTTTTGAAAAATAAAAAGTCGAATCTCCTTATTCCACTAGCGTATGCGCCCGCCGCATCCTCATATTCTTCACCCTCATTTTCAGTGGGGCATTCTTCATCCGTGATCTCGTAGACTCCATACCCTTCATCAAATGCACAGTCGCCCTCACATTCTATTTCCGATAGTCGGATGGGATTTTCTAGCAACTGGGAGATGGCAAGGAGGGCTTGACACCTGGCGGCTAAATCCAGAAGGAATCGACGAGGGATCTGCCTCCCCTTGGACTTCTTCCTAGGTACTACCCTTGGCCTATCATTCCTAGATTGACTGACAATATTTACAGAAGAAGAGGAAGACGAAGAGGATGGTGTAGAATGTACAGGACAAGACCCCTCAGAGGAGGGGTAGAAAAGGTCGCTCATCGGACCTTGGACGGGTGGTCCGCAAGGCGGTACGCACCCGTGGGAGATGTAGGAGGTTTCCTCAACGAAGATGTGTTGTTGGGGAGTTTTGAGCATGGCTCACGAGTCTTTTGAGGAGAACCACCCTAGTCGTGGTTTGTCAGCCAACCCGCGAGTCTATGCTATGGACTCGGGTCCTTCTCATGAGCTCTCGCATGAGGTGCAGGTTATTGCCGGGGACACGTCCCCACCACAGGATATCTCTTCCTTACTGGGCGTCCTCGCCAACACGGAGCTTACCTCTGAACAGCTCCGGGCCTTCCAGGCCATTCTGAAGGGGAAATCTGTTTCCCCCACGCCCCAGGAATCAACTCCGGCCATCGCACCTCTCCAAGAGTTCGTGCAGGCCATTTCATCTCCTTCGTTGGCACAACCCATCCAGTCTCCCTCGCTTCAAGGACAAGCGAGCCAACAACCACCCTCATTCCTGTTCCCGTCACAATCTCAAACTCACGTTGTTCCCCACACACCGCTTCAGCCAGGGCCAACTGTCGGCGGTCCGACAGCTCCCTCTCATTCCGGGTTCCCCCCTCAAGTCTCCGGGAGACAGTTTCTCCCCCAGTGACAAGTGCCACCTTCACCTCCAGAGGAGCTCGCCCAATCGCTCCTCAATAGGTTCAATCGCATGGACGAGCAGTTTCAAAATCTGAGAAGGATGGTGGACGTGAAAGCCACCCCGGAGGTTGCTTTGCCAATCCTTCCCGTCATTCATCTTCCTCCCTCCGAAATGCCCACGTACCGCAGATACAACGGTACCGGCAACCCCTTCATTCACCTCAAGGATTTCATGTATGAATCCTCCTATTGGCAAAACGATCAGAGGTCCCTGGCATACATCTTTCGAAGATCATTGGATGGTCCCGCGCTTGAGTGGTTCTATTCCTTGGAGCCCCGCGAGGCCGAGAATTTTGAAATAGTCCAGAGAAGGTTCTTGCAGAAATATAGGGATAGGGTCGGTCCCTCACTCTCCATTACCGACCTAGTGGCCGAAAAGATGAAGCCCGACGAAGATTTTGTCCGCTATGCTGATAGATGGAGGTCTCTGGCGGAAAGAATAAGGGATACAATCTCCGAGCCCGAACAAGTGAAGATGATTGTGTCTAATGCAACCCCACAGTTCAGACACGTCCTGGCCATGAATAAACTTACTACAATGGAGGAACTCTATGAAAGGGCCCGGTACATCCAAACCCAGTTAAAAGACTCCCCCATTATGAACATGTTTGAGTCGCCGAAGCCCAAAGTAGTCAGAAAGACAGGCGCTGGTGTCCCGGGCAGAGCCACAGAAGGGGTCGTGACAAATGAGCAAGTGGGTGCGGTCAACAATGTCAACTATGCGGTCAACCCAAGGCCTCCACAAATACCCCGACTTCCCCTCCAACCAGGTCCTTTCCCTCTTCGTCCTCCACCCCAAAATAATCCACCCCAGGATAATATGCCTCCATTACGTCAACCCCAGCAACAACAACCACAACCTCAGCAACAACAACCACCGCTTCAGTACAACCAAGTTCCACCCTCGGGGAACTATGGTCCCCAACAGCAACAAAGGAGGCCGCTCGGTCCCAAGAGAGCCTACTATCCACCGGTGGGCGATGAGTAATGAGTGGTTTTGAAGGCATTAGTGGTGATACGGTGGAGAAAGACGGGGTTATGTATGGTTGACGGATGATAAAAGATTTAGAAGGCGTAGGGGTAAATGTGGTAGAGGTGGATGATAAAGTGGGGGAGTGAGAGAAGATGAGAGGGTGTGAAGGCGTAGTGGAGAGTGTCGGTTGATAGGAGATCGGGGTACGGATGATAGGGCGTAATGGTAGTGGAAATGGTGAAGGCGATACTGACGCGGGTTGATGAGAGAGAGGTGCTACCCGGGCAAGGCGAGGGGGTTGTATGACGATGGGGTTGGAGGAAGAAAGAATAGAGGTACTTTCCTGGTGCCACACCTGCTCTCTCCCGACTTCCGGGAAGGAGGAGATGGGGTTAACCTGATGATTGGGCTGTTGGTGGGAGACATGATGTTGCGGTTGTCCTGACCGGCTCCTTTGGTGCTAGTGGAACGTGAGATGAATCACGTACATTCAGTAGTGACAATATGGGCCGATGAGACGGCCAAACAGAGGGCAGAGAGGTGTTGATAGCATCCACTGTGTGAAGGACAGGTGTACTGACCAAAAGAAGTGACTTGAGGGATGGAGACGCGCTACGAGAGAGCGCTGGTGTCCCGGGCCTCGAAAAAGATAATAATAACCATGGGAAATGAGAAGGCCCCTATTCTCCTACCAAAATAAAGAGAGTGATCGCGCCTTCTGGATTTATCGCTTCGGAGGGGAAGGTCCTTGACACCTGGCGGCTAAATCCAGAAGGAATCGACGAGGGATCTGTCTCCCCTTGGACTTCTTCCTAGGTACTACCCTTGGCCTATCATTCCTAGATTGACTGACAATATTTACAGAAGAAGAGGAAGACGAAGAGGATGGTGTAGAATGTACAGGAGAAGACCCCTCAGAGGAGGGGTAGAAAAGGTCGCTCATCGGACCTTAGACGGGGGTCCGCAAGGTGGTACGCACCCGTGGGAGATGTAGGAGGTTTCCTCAACGAAGATGTGTTGTTGGGGAGTTTGAAAATTGACGTTTTTTTTCGTTTTCATTTTTAATGACAAAGCAGTGAAAAGAGATTGGAGGAGAGAGAAAAGTGGTTATGGCTAGAGGATTGTGAGGCTCATAGAACAGATCATGGTTGAAGACCTGGCGCGGGTTGAAAAGCCCGCGTAGGTATGTAAACAGAGAAGGAGATCTGGAAAGATCATCAGACAATTGTCTGGCCCAGGAAGAAGATATCAGCAAAGGCTGAGACGAGTGGATGGAGAGGATGGCGGCGTATTTTATTCAAAAGTCGGTAGCATTACCTACGGTGGAGCGTCACCCAGAAGATCTCCAGAAGCTGTAATCTTTATTCTTTTCTCTTCGACCAAATGAGACAGTCGGCGCCCTTAAAATGCTGAGCATGAGAAACCGAAACTCAAACCCCAAAGGTAAGAGTAGGATACATTTCCTCGAGCATCGATCAGAGCACGAGAAGAGGGCAGTGTCCCCGCAGACATACGAAAAGGGAGCCCACAAACGTCAAACGACTATATCTCCCTCACAAAAAGAAATACAAAGTCAAAATCAAGAGAAAAGTCTGGTCGTGACCGTGCCTGTTGCAATAAACGGAACCCCTCAAAGCAAAAGTCTGAATCCACAAAAGGGGCCGTGGAATGTAAATGTTCGAGAATTGGTCCGAAGTTGTCCGAAAGGAAAGAGTTAATGGGCCCTTATTCGCTCGCCGGGTTAACGATTTTGCCGATCCTCTCAGGAGGTTTATCCCCCCACGCTCTTCCTTCTTCCTCTAAAGATGAAGGTTCGATGGAGTTTCTGAAAGGTGAAAACTCCCCAGGATCTGCGACCTTATTTTAATATACACATTTGGCTGCCTACTTTGAAAAGCAAAAGTTATCGCTGCGAAGGAGTCTCCGTGTTTCTGGCTGGTCAAGACCCCTGTTTACCACCTTGATGTCTTCTTGTTTAACCTCGGGCTTACACCAATGCAAGCGCGTCACCTATGGGTGCGACGGCGTTTGATTCTGGGTCAGCGTCGCGCGGTTGGTCGTTAGGGTTCCAGGGTGTTCCATCATATACCATCTAGAGTTGTGAGGAAACAGACCCGGGTCGGGCAAATCATTTACCTCGAACACCATTTGGGTGAATCCCTGTGGTCGGAAGCGACTGGGAGCCTAAGCATGGCATGACGGTATTGTCATCAGGGTAAGTCTTAACCGGCGGGATCATCATTTGAGGGGTCTAGAGGCCCAAATCAACCTAGATGTGCACTCAGGATACTTGGGAGGTTAATAAGAAACCCCTGTTCTCACGTAGGTTAGGTGCCCTTTGGGTGCTTGCCGGGCGTTAGCAACAAAAAATTGAAATGATAAAAATAACAAAAAGAGAAAAGGAGAAAATGTACATATTTGTAAATAAAAAATCTTTTTTTATGATAAAACAAAAAAATGCCAAATATAAAAAAGAAAACAAATCAATTTTGCATGATTGCATTTGCGTGCAGCATCTCACTTTAATACCGCTTGCATTCGTGTGCTTGCCTGTCGCATTTATCATCACTTCTTTCCCTTGCCTTCGTTAAATAAAGGCTTGGCCCCTTTACCAGTTATCAAGGACAGTCACAGTGACCATTTGCTTATTGAGCAAGGGGCCAAGTCAGAATAGAAATTCTGATTTGTTTGTTTCAGTGATGTGTGCAAGGATCCAGGCAACAGAAGCAAAGGTGAAAACCAAACAAACCAAACCTTGTATTTTATTCCAAAAACTAAAAAAATTACATCAAGTTCCGCCCTCTCTCTCCGCATTACTCGTCCCACTACTCTCCGGGCAAAACATTCTCAAAGGTGCTACCCAACTACGAAAAGCGATACTCCTACGGCTCTATACTCCTCTTCCTATTCCTGCATCCCGGCGTTGATCTACGGAAGCAGCAGAGAAGCTACCAACACGAAAGCCACGCTCTCGTGCTCTTCGGTAGCGCTCCTCACCATCTCTCAGCCACTGTTCAGCAAGACCAAGGCTGATTCGGAGTTCGAATAGTTGGGCCTCCATGGCCCTTCGTTCCTCCCTTTCAGTCAATCTGTTGGCTCTTTCTCTCTCTGCGTCTCTTTCTTTCTCTGCACGTTCTCTCTCGCGGTCTTCCCTCTCCAACTGGAGAGTGATCCTCAGTTCCACAGCATCCCTAGAGGAGTCGTCATCAGGATGACGCCTCAGTTCCCTCTCTAGTTCTGCTATCCTAGCCTCCTTCTGCGCAGCTTGGCCAAGCGCTTCTTCCGTCTCCTTTTCCTGCCGAGTGTACCATCTCAGATACACGATAAGGCATAAACAAGGAGAACTCAACACTGAGACTCTTACCTGTATAGAGAGCATCCCTTCTGCCTCCGCAGCACGCTGCGTGGCGTGAGCAAGTTGCTCATGAAGCAAGTCAAGTTCTGAGGTAGGAATCCACAAGCTAGAAGAGGCACCATCTACTCGTAGGTGGTGTGGAGACCCTACCTGGGCATGGGCGACGCTGGCCAGCCTTGGGTTGTAGCGGGTCTTCCTCGTTTCAGGCGGGACGTGTGGGTCCATTGTCTGAACGAGATCGAGTCGCTTCGGCTGAGGCTGGTTATGAGGACGTTGGGGCTAGCCCAGGAGTGGGTTGATGTAGAAGAGCCGGCCCGCATCGGGCGGAAGACCAAGGGGAAGGCGAAGGTTGTGGACTGGCGTACGCGCTTCCCAGCACAGTACCAGGACTGGCAGCAGGGCGGGGTCCCAGTGGTGTCCCATGTACAGGACAGTACTGATTACCTGAGACGGTACCGGGCTACTTATGGGGACCGCCTCTTCCTTAGTGGTATGGCAGGGGTAAGTGAAATGGGAATGCTTCACTCTTTTATATGTATATGCATGTAACACTAACTTATGTACAATGTAGGATGCTCGTGATAACATGATCGCTGACCTGCGGGCCCAGTTGGCGGACGCCAGGCGGCAGTTGGTGGCCATCCGACAGGAGTTGGAGATCCTGGTGAGTTTATGCGATGTATTTTTTGTGAACTGGATTTTTTTGATACTTGGCCTCTAACTGTTGTTCGCTCTGTGTTTCAGCGGGCCCACCAGACAGCGGCAGCCGGGATGGCTGGTGGAGCGGGTTCCAGTTCGCGGGGCCCTCCTCCGGAGGTTTCTGCCTGCCGGGCGGCCACCAACGCTTGTCCGAGGACCCGGGTGGGTCTTAATGGGGGCGTCCAGGCCCCTGGACGCCCCCATTCTTTTAATTTAATTTAATTTATTTTTATTTTTCAAAACCCAAAATACAAATAAAAAATAATATATTAATGGAGGCGTCCAGACCCCTGGACGCCTCCATAAAAATAAATATAAAAAATAATATATATATATATATATATATATATATATATATATATGCCAGTTGGCATAAAAAGATAAAACAAAATAACAAAAAATGATATATTAATGGAGGCGTCCAGGCCCCTGGATGCCTCCATAAAAATAGAAATAAAAAATATATAATGCCAGCTTTGGCATAAAAAGACAAAACAAAAATAAAAATAATATATTAATGGAGGAGTCCAGGCCCCTGGACGCCTCCATCAACTTCCTCACGGGCGCCGCCCACCGAACGACGGTTTGTCGTGTGTGAAAAAAGCCAAATTATGGAGACGTCCAGCCCGCTGGATGCGCCCATTTCAAAATCACGAGGCGCCGCTCACAAAACCACGCATTGTGTCAAATCGCGTGCGGCCGTCGGTGGTGTTCGGTGGACGAATATGAGGATGCGGCGGGCGCATACGCTAGTGGAATAAGGAGATTCGACGAGCTGTCAACCGCCGTAGAAGAATCCACCAAAGAAGTCAACTTGGGAACTGAGGAAGATCCTAGGATCATCCTCATAAGTGACAACCTACCACCCTCTGAAGAAGAGGTATTAATTGAGGTTCTCAAGGAATATAAGGACACGTTTGCATGGAGCTACGAGGATATGCCGGGTCTGGATTCAACCTTGGTCGAACACCGTTTAACCCTAAAACCAGGGTCCGTCTCGATAAAACAAAGGTTAAGGCGTTTCCACCCTCAAATGGCTTTGAAAATGAAAGAAGAGGTCGATAAGCTCCACAAAGCCAGGTTCAGTAGAGTCGTTCTTTATCCTCAATGGGTGGCGAACATTGTCCCGGTCATGAAGAAAGATGGGAAAGTTAGGATTTGCATCGACTTCCGGGACCTTAACCGCGCGTGTCCAAAGGATGATTTTTCCTTGCCTCACATTGATGTGTTGATCGATAACACGGCAGGCTACGAGACCCTCTCGTTCATGGATGGATTTTCAGGATATAATCAAATTCGTTTGGCAGAAGAGGATCAGGAAAAGACGTCATTCACTACCCCTTGGGGAACATATTGTTACGTGGTCATGCCATTCGGATTAAAGAATGCTGGAGCTACTTACCAAAGAGCCATGATGGCCATATTTCATGACATGATGCACATATATCTGGAAGTGTATGTGGATGACTTGTTGGTGAAATCAAGAACCAGGATGGAACATCCAGAAGTTTTGGCTAAGGTCTTGCAAAGGTCAAGAGAGTTCCAATTGAAAATGAACCCGAAAAAGTGTGTGTTTGGTGTGTCGTCGGGTAAATTGCTGGGGTTCATTGTGAGCAAAAGAGGGATTGAGATAGATCCCGACAAAGCTAAGGCCATTAGGGATATGCCGCCTCCCAAGAATTTGAGGGAAGTCCGAGGTTTAATCGGGAGGTTGCAGTTTCTTCGTCAGTTTGTGTCCCAACATTCACAAAGGTGTAGACCTCTCTACGAGTTGACCAAGCCAGGAGTAGAAGTTCACTGGAATTCTAAATGTCAGAAAGCTTTTGAAGGGTTAAAGAAATATCTGGCTAGTCCACCCGTTCTCATTCCACCCAAACCAGAAAAACCTCTGATCCTTTACGTCTCAGTCTTGGATGACTCCGTGGGAGCCGTCCTCGCACAAGCTGATAAAGAAGGTAAGGAACGGGCAACCTATTACTTGTCCAAACTTCTCAATCCCTGTGAGCAAAAGTACACCGGCATGGAGAAAACCTGTGCTGCCCTCGTTTGGGTAGTGCAGAAATTGAAGCACTACTTCTTGGCTCACGAGATCCACTTGATTGCTCGAATGAATCCTATCAAATTCCTTCTGGAGAAATCCGTCCTTACGGATAGGCTAGCACGCTGGCAAAGTTTTCTCTCTCAGTTCGACATCACCTACATCCAGCAAAAGGCGATTAAAGGCTATGCCATAGCCGAGCATCTCGCTCACCATCCTCTTCCCAAGTTCGATCCCGTCCAATCAGAGTTTCCAGATGAGGAACTAATGTCCGTCAACCAATCAGATGAGCCAATGTGGATGCTATATTTTGATGGAGCTCTGAATTCTCAAGGGAGAGGAATCGGCATCGCCCTCCTGTCGCCTGAAGGCCTCACATTCCCATTGACATACCAACTCAAATTTCCAGTCACCAACAATATAGCCGAATATGAAGCTCTTCTAGCTGGCCTAGAACTCGCTCATTCTTTTCGTATCACTGAGTTGCGAGTCGTAGGTGATAGTCAACTCATCCTTCGCCATGTGCTCACTAAATATCGCACTCGCGATCCCAAACTCAAGCCATACCAAGAACTCACTGCTGCCTTTGCCAAACTGTTCGCCAAACTGATCTTTGTTCATGTCCCTCGTCATCAGAATATTCTCGCCGATGCCCTCGCCTCGTTGGCATCATCCATAAGGTTCCCTCTAGGAAGATGGTTTAAGTCCATTTCCATCTACAAACTTCACGTCCCTGCAATCGATGATGCTTCCTACGTAAATACCAAAGACAGGATAGCAAGAAAGATCCTGCAGGAAGATATCCTTGAGAAGAAGGAGATCATGTTGGCAGAGGTTGAAGAAGAAATGGCTGATGAAGAGAAACCATGGTTCTATGAAATTGTCAAATACTGCCAAGATTAGTCTTATCCTGAAGGGGCCACCACAGAGGACAAGAAAGCCATAAGAAGGGTGGCTCAGAAATATACATTGGTTGGAGGTCTACTCTATAGGAGGAGCCTTACTGGTATTCTGTTAAGATGTCTTGATGACGATGAGGTTTAGAAATGTGTAGAGGAGACGCACTCGGGCGTGTGCGGTGGCCACGTGAATAGTCAGATGCTCACCAAGAAGATCATTCGCCAAGGCTTTTATTGGCCCACTATGGAAGAAGATTGTACTGTCTATATGTCCGTAAGTGTGTCAAGTGTCAACTTCACGTCGATAAAATCCATTCACCATCTTCCTCACTTCATCCAATATCTTCCCCGTGGCCTTTCTCCATGTGGGCATTCGACATTATTGGTCCCCTAGGTGATCTCAATTCCCTCACCAAGCAGAAATCTTTCATCCTTACTGCGACGGAATACTTCACCAAATGGGCCGAAGTAGAAGTTTACGCGGAAATCAAGGCGTCAACAGTCTGTAAGTTCATCATGAAGAACATCCTCGCCAGATTCGGCGTCCCAAGCACAATCGTCACCGACAATGGGCCACAGTTCATTTCTTAGGACCTACAGGACCTCTGCAAAAGGTACGCAATTGCATTGTATCATTCATCGCCTTATTACCCACAAGGTAACGGCCAAGCGGAGGCCACCAATAAAATATTACTCAAAATCATCAAAAAAATCTGGAGGTCGTAAAAATATTAGTTCGGCCCTGATGGAGGTGTCCAGGGTCCTCGGACAAGCGGTAAAATTAATAAAAATAGAATAAAATATTAGTTCGGCCCTGATGGAGGTGTCCAGGGTCCTGGACGCCTCCACCCTTCGGAGTCCTATAAATAGAGGCCCACCCTCTCAGTTTTGGGGGAGCTTCGAAGAGATCCGATAGGCTGCCGGAGCCCAGAGGCTACCGGAGTCATTTTCTAACCCGTGGGGTCTTTTGTAGGTGGAGATTCTGCCGGCTTCTCGGGTGCCCACGCTCGCGAGAGGAAGGTCGTCTTCGTCCATCGCGCTTCCACGTCGTCCCTACGCTGCCGGAGCTCCGCCGGATTTCATCCTCGGCTCATCCAATAAGCCTTTTCTTCCCCTTTTTTCCATAGTTCTTTTGCATTCATCATCTCGCATCATCTATCCCCCTTCATAAGGGCGCCTCTTCTTATATACTTCTTGCATCCATCATCTTATTTTCCTACCCATTCTTGAGCCAGTCCTAAAGTCCTCATAACTAATCGTAGCCGAAGCGGCTCGATTTCATTCAGGCAGTGCATCCACAGTTCCCGTCCGAACCGGGCACGACTTGCTAGAACCCACGGCTGGTCGGCATCGACCATGTCTGAGTAGGGTCTCCAGTTTACCATCGCTGCAGGGAACTCCTGTAGCTCTCGCCTTAGCACCATCAGTTGGTAGGTTAGGGGTGCCGCACTCGTGATAGGTTCCCACCGCCTGACTTGCGGCACCATCGCGGGTCGCCAATGCCGAGCTCTCCCCATAGGGAGGTAATAATAGCTCCACAGCTGCTCGGCGCAGGTCATCAGAACCTTGCAAAAACACAAAAAAATACAAAACAAGCAAAACCAAAAAAATACCTGGATGAATGGTGTGAAACCACTCACAGTCATCTCACGATCCGTTTCTTGGAATAGGTCTGCAAACAAGTGTGCCAGCATGGCGGCTCCCCAGGCATAATACCCTACTCTTTCAAGGTCTGACAATAGCTCCAGGAAGCGACATTGGATACCATCCCCTTTCGAGCTCAGTACCAATCTCCCCAAAAGGAAGAGGAGAAATCTCCTCAAATCTATGTTGCATCTTTCCCAGTCGTCGAAATCTGTGCAGTACACGGCACGGCATCCTATTTCCATCCTTTCCATGAACTCTTCTGAGGATTCATCGTCTCGCCGACGAGTGTCGGTGAGCCCTAATGCATCCATGAGGGACGCCCTAGCTACCGATCTGTTTTTCCGACCATCTAGGTCTCAAGGAACGGGCAACCTATTACTTGTCCAAACTTCTCAATCCCTGTGAGCAGAAGTACACCGGCATGGAGAAAACCTGTGCTGCCCTCATTTGGGTAGTGCAGAAATTGAAGCACTACTTCTTGGCTCACGAGGTCCACTTGATTGCTCGAATGAATCCTATCAAATTCCTTCTGGAGAAATCCGTCCTTACGGATAGGCTAGCACGCTGGCAAAATTTTCTCTCTCAGTTCGACATCACCTACATCCAGCAAAAGGCGATTAAAGGCTATGCCATAGTCGAGCATCTCGCTCACCATCCTCTTCCCAAGTTCGATCCCGTCCAATCAGAGTTTCCAGATGAGGAACTAATGTCCATCAACCAATCAGATGAGCCAATGTGGACGCTATATTTTGATAGAGCTCTGAATTCTCAAGGGAGAGGAATTGACATCGCCCTCCTGTCTCCTGAAGGCCTCACATTCCTATTGGCATACCAACTCAAATTTCCAGTCACCAACAATATAGCCGAATATGAAGCTCTTCTAGCTGGCCTAGAACTCGCTCATTCTTTTCATATCACTGAGTTGCGAGTCGTAGGTGATAGTCAACTCATCCTTCGCCAGGTGCTCACTAAATATCGCACTCGCGATCCCAAACTCAAGCCATACCAAGAACTCACTGCTGCCTTTGCCAAACTGTTCGCCAAATTGATCTTTGTTCATGTCCCTCGTCATCAGAATATTCTCGCCGATGCCCTCGCCTTGTTGGCATCATCCATAAGGTTCCCTCTAGGAAGATGGTTTAAGTCCATTTCCATCTACAAACTTCACGCCCCTGCAATCGATGATGCTTCCTACGTAAATATCAAAGACAGGATAGCAAGAAAGATCCTGCAGGAAGATATCCTTGAGAAGAAGGAGATCATGTTGGCAGAGTTTGAAGAAGAACTGGCTGATGAAGAGAAACCATGGTTCTATGAAATTGTCAAATACTGCCAAGATCAGTCTTATCCTGAAGGGGCCACCACAGAGGATAAGAAAGTCATAAGAAGGGTGGCTCAGAAATATACATTGGTTGGAGGTCTACTCTATAGGAGGAGCCTTACTGGTATTCTGTTAAGATGTCTTGGTGACGATGAGGTTTGGAAATGTGTAGAGGAGACGCACTCGGGCGTGTGCGGTGGCCACGTGAATAGTCAGATGCTCGCCAAGAAGATCATTCGCCAAGGCTTTTATTGGCCCACTATGGAAGAAGATTGTGTTGTCTATGTCCGTAAGTGTGTCAAGTGTCAACTTCACGCCGATAAAATCCATTCACCATCTTCCTCACTTCATCCAATATCTTCCCCGTGGCCTTTCTCCATGTGGGCATTCGACATCATTGGTCCCCTAGGTGATCCCAATTCCCTCACCAAGCAGAAATCTTTCATCCTTACTGCGACGGAATACTTCACCAAATGGGCCGAAGCCGAAGCTTACGCTGAAATCAAGGTGTCAACAGTCTGCAAGTTCATCATGAAGAACATCCTCGCCAGATTCGACGTCCCAAGCACAATCGTCACCAACAATGGGCCACAGTTCATTTCTCAGGACCTACAAGACCTCTGCAAAAGGTACGCAATTACATTGCATCATTCATCGCCTTATTACCCACAAGGTAACGGCCAAGCGGAGGCCACCAATAAAACATTGCTCAAAATCATCAAAAAAACCTGCGAGTCTAGTAAGTTTTCAGACTGGCCAGAAAAACTTATCGAAGCCCTATGGGCCTATCGCACTTCAATCCGTACCCCCATCGGGCAGACTCCATTTGCCCTTACTTATGGTATGGAAGCGGTAGTCCCGTACGAGACTCTGATCCCTTCTCTCAGGGTACAATTGGACGATGAATTTCCCCTCGACGATCGTCGTAATTCACTCCTCGCCCAGTTGGAACTCTTGGATGAGAAGCGGCTGGCCGCTGCCGAACACGCGCGTGTGTATCAAAATAGACTCGCTCGCTTTTACCAAAAGAAAGTCGTAGAGAGAAAATTCCTCGCCCGTAAGTGTGTCAAGTGTCAACTTCACGCCGATAAAATCCATTCACCATCTTCCTCACTTCATCCAATATCTTCCCCGTGGCCCTTCTCCATGTGGGCATTCGACATCATTGGTCCCCTAGGTGATCCATATTCCCTCACCAAGCAGAAATCTTTCATCCTTACTGCGACGGAATACTTCACCAAATGGGTCGAAGCCGAAGCTTACGCGGAAATCAAGGCGTCAACAGTCTGCAAGTTCATCATGAAGAACATCCTCGCCAGATTCGGCGTCCCAAGCACAATCGTCACCAACAATGGGCCACAGTTCATTTCTCAGGACCTACAGGACCTCTGCAAAAGGTACGCAATTGCATTGCATCATTCATCGCCTTATTACCCACAAGGTAACGGCCAAGCGGAGGCCACCAATAAAACATTGCTCAAAATCATCAAAAAAACCTGCGAGTCTAGTAAGTTTTCAGACTGGCCAGAAAAACTTATCGAAGCCCTATGGGCCTATCGCACTTCAATCTGTACCCCCACCGGGCAGACTCCATTTACCCTTACTTATGGTATGGAAGCGGTAGTCCCGTACGAGACTCTGATCCCTTCTCTCAGGGTACAATTGGACGAGGAATTTCCCCTCGACGATCGTCGTAATTCACTCCTCGCCCAGTTGGAACTCTTGGATGAGAAGCGGCTGGCCGCTGCCGAACACGCACGTGTGTATCAAAATAGACTCGCTCACTTTTACCAAAAGAAAGTCGTTGAGAGAAAATTCAAAGTCGGTGAGATGGTCGTAAAAAGAATTTTTGTCAAACCTGGAGGTCCGCGTTCTAAGCTCCAACCCAATTGGGAAGGACCATTTGTAATTCAAGCCGTGTACCCTGGCAACGCCTACAAACTAGTCAACGCCGAAGGGACCGAGTTATCCCACCCTTGGAATGGGCTTTATCTTAAGAAATACTACCCTTAGCACAAACAAAAAAATGATGAAAAGATAAAAACATCAAAAACAAAGAAATATTGAAAACCACTAAAAATATGGAAAATTCAAAATGCCGATACCTGGCAGTCACCATATAGTTAAGTCCCTGCTGTAGACACGCCATTCCTGACGTCTCCTGAGAAAGTCTCATATTACTATACAACGCCCCGCGACGGCTTACGCGTTTTGAATCACTTGAGTACTTCCTTTTCTTGAGTCTTCTTCCGCCCTTTTCGGCATCCGGAATCGTCTCGTCACGGCATTCGGACGGCATCAACACCAGTCGGACGCATCAGGAGGTTCCGGAATCAAGAAGGGGGTCTACCGGGCGGCCACCGACGCCTGATCCGAGGACCCGGGTGGGTCTTAATGGGGGCGTCCAGGCCCCTGGACGCCCCCATCTTTTAATTTATTTTATTTATGTTTCTCAGGGCCTAAAAATAAATAAAAAAATAATATATTAATGGAGGCGTCCAGGCCCCTGGACGCCTCCATAAAAACAAAAATAAATAAAATATTTGTAAAATGCCACTTGGCATAAAAAAGACAAAAATAATTTAAATATATATATTTTAATGAAGGCGTCCAGGCCCCTGGACGCCTCCACAAAAACAAATAAAAAATAATAATAAAAATGCCAACCCTATCATAAAAGACAAAAGAAAAATAATAAATAATATAATTTTGGAGGCGTCCATGCCCCTGGACGCCTCCATCAACTCCCTCACGGGCGCCGGCCACCGAACGACGGTTTGTCGTGTGTGAAAAAATCCAAATTACAGAGACGTCCGGTCAGCTGGACGCGCCCATTTCTGAATCACGAGGCGCCGCTCACAAAACCACGCGTTGTGCCGAACCGCGTGCGGCCGTCGTCGGTTTTCGGTGGACCTGCTTGAGGCGTCCAGGACCCTGGACGCCTCCACAAAAGTATTCCAAAAAAATCAATAAAAATAGAATAAAATATTGTTTCGGCCCTGATGGAGGTGTCCAGGGTCCTGGACGCCTCCACCTTCCGGAGCTCTATAAATAGAGGCCCACCCCCTCAGTTCTAAAGAAGCTAAGCAGTGATCCGATAGGCTGCCGGAGCCCAGAGGCTACGGAGTCATTTTTCTAACCCGTGGGGTCTTTTGTAGGTGGAGGTTCTGCCGGCTTCTCGGGTGCCCACGCTCGCGAGAGGAAGGTCGTCTTCATCCACCGCGCTTCTACGTCGTCCCCACGCTGCCGGAGCTCCGCCGAATTTCACCACCGGCACATCCAATAAGCCAACTCTTTCCTTTCCTTCGTAGTTCTTTTGCATTCATCATCTCGCATCCATCATCTCATTTTCCTCCTACTCGAGTCCGAGAGGGGTTTAAAAGATAACACCAACCAGGTGTGTGACTTCCCGTTATTTCGTCATTTTTATTGCAAGGATATGAATACTACACATTCATCTTTCTAAGCCACTTGTCATTTGTTTGTCGTTGTTTTGCAAGGGTAGCCGAGGAAAGCCCTCTCCGTCGGCCGGCCCGAAGGAGAGGAAGAAGCAACCCGCCATCTCCCGCTCTTGAGGTAGGCGCGATCACTTTCTTATTTTGGGGTCTTTCGGCCCCTGGCGATCACATCTTTTCATCGAGGCCGCGGCGAGTCACTTCCCCAATGGCCGTTTAAATTTCTGTTCTCATATTCTCTTTATATCCTGTTATATTTCGTTCATATCATCGAGGCCGCGGCGAGTCACTTCCCCAATGGCCGTTTAAATTTCCGTTCTTACATTCTCTCTATATTCTGTTATATTCTGCTCATATCATCGAGGCCGCGGCGAGTCACTTCCCCAATGGCCGTTTAAATTTCCGTTCTTACATTCTCTCTATATTCTGTTATATTCTGCTCATATCATCGAGGCCGCGGCGAGTCACTTCCCCAATGGCCGTTTAAATTTCCGTTCTTATACTCTCTCTATATTCTGTTATATTCTGCTCATATTCTCGAGGCCGCGGGGAGTCACTTCCCCAATAGCCGTTTAAATCTCTGTTCTTATATTCTCTTTTATATTCTGCTATATTCTGCTCATATTCTCGAGGCCACGGCGAGTCACTTCCCCAATGGTAGTTTCAATTCTTGTTATTTAATTTCTGCACCATTCCCGTCCCCCCGAGGTCGCGGCGAGTCACTTCCCGCTATGGCCGTTTGAACCCCATATCTTGCCATATTATACTTGTCCCGCTCGCCCCGCCGGAGCAATCTCCCGTGGTGGCCCCTTCTCTCTCTTCTCTCAATTCTGTGTTGCAGCAAACAGCAAAACAAACAAAAAGAGGAGTCCGCGCGCTCTCCGCATCCTCTTCCCCGCTCCATCGAACTCCGAACCGCGTGACGTCGCTCACACCTGCATTTAACCTTCATGTTAGGATAGGGCCCATTAAGACTTGGTAGGCACCGGGTCTTGGTTTGCCAGAACCGTGGAGATCCCTGTCCGGCCACGTCGGCCTATGCTCGCTCGAAGGAAGCCAACATGTGCTCACTTATGTATTTTATTCAAAAGTCGGTAGCATCACCTACGGTGGAGCGTCACCCAGAAGATCTCCAGAAGCTGTAATCTGTCATTTTCTAACCCGTGGGATCTTTTGTAGGTGGAGATTCTGCCGGCTTCTCGGGTGCCCACGCTCGCGAGAGGAAGGTCGTCTTCGTCCACCGCGCTTCCACGTCGTCCCTACGCTGCCGGAGCTCCGTCGGATTTCATCCTCGGCTCATCCAATATACATTTTCTTCCCCTTTTTTTCCATAGTTCTTTTGCATTCATCATCTCGCATCATCTATCCCCCTTCATAAGGGCGCCTCTTCTTATATACTTCTTGCATCCATCATCTCATTTTCCTCCTACTCGAGTCCGAGAGGGGTTTAAAAGACAACACCAATCAGGTGTGTGTCTTACCATCATTTCGTTATTTTTATCGCAAGGATTTGAATACTACACCTTCATCTTTCTAATCCACTCGTTACTTGTTTGTCGTTGTTTTGCAAGGGTACCCAAGGAAAGCCCTCTCCGTCGGCCGGCCGAAGGGGGAGGAAGAAGTAACCCGCCATCTCCCGCTCTTGAGGTAGGCGCGATCACTCTCTTCATTTTGGGGTCTTTCGGCCCCTGGCGATCACATCTTGTTCTCGAGGCCGCGGCGAGTCACTTCCCCAATGGCCGTTTAAATTTCCATGCTTATATTCTCTTTATATTCTGTTATATTCTGCTCATATGCTCGAGGCCGCGGCGAGTCACTTTCCCAATGGCCGTTTAAATTTCCGTTCTTATATGTTATATTCTTATTTATTCATGTTCTCGAGGTCGCGGCGAGTCACTTCCCCAATGGCCGTTTAAATTCTCTTTATATCCTGTCATATTCTTATCTATTCATATTCTCGATGCCGCGGTGAGTCACTTCCCCAATGGCTGTTTAAATTCCCGCTCTTTATATTCTCTTTATATTCTGCTATCTTCTTATCTGCTCATATTCTCGAGGCCGCGGCGAGTCACTTCCCCAATGGTCGTTTCAATTCCTGCTATTTAATTTCTGCACCATTCCCGTCCCCCGAGGTCGCGGCGAGTCACTTCCCGCTATGGCCGTTTAACCCTCATATCTTGCTATATCACATTTGTCCCGCTCGCCCCACCGGAGCAATCTCCCGTGGTGGCCCCTTCTCTTTTCTCTTATTTCTGTGTTGCAGTAAAACAAAAAGAAGGAGCCCGCGCGCTCCACGTCCTCTTCGCACCCCCAACCGCGTGACGTCGCTCACAGATTGGCGATCACGGTGGGACCTCTACTGCTTCCTTTTGGCTACCCTTGCAAGTTCGGCACCATCCGTGCCTCTCCACCTTGGCGCCCGCGCGTGCCCCCGTTGTGCTCACGGCAGCACTGTCAGTTTTGATTGGTTGTTTGTTTATTACATGTCTGTTATTTCTGTTGTTTTCCCACTCCATATCTCTGTCAGCATTTCATTGCATGCATCCATCCCTCTTTTCTATCCTTTTTTCGTTTTTTTTAGGATCACCCTTTCCCGGTGAAGGAAGGACTCTCCGTTTGAGAATTCCTCTCAACGGACTAGAATCTCCTCCACTGGGACCTCCGTAAGTCCTCGACATCGAAGAATCTCCTCTTCGTTCACTGGGCTGGTTGTACCATTGAAGTTCTCCGAAGTTAGTCATTTCATTCGTGGTGAGACGAGAGACCCTAGCTGACACGGCGGTGAAACAAAAATAAACTAGGGTCCCCATTTTGTGTGAACTTCGGATCTCGCTAAAAACATAAAAAAATCATCAAAATCAAAACACAAAAAAAAGGCGTAAAGGCATCAACTTGTTTGATAATCTCTGCTACCTGCTTGCTAGTGTATGTTTTTACGTTTTGGGAAAACTGTGAGCATGGCTCACGAGTCTTTTGAGGAGAACCACCCTAGTCGTGGTTTGTCAGCCGACCCGCGAGTCTATGCTATGGACTCGGGTCCTTCTCATGAGCTCTCGCATGAGGTGCAGGTTATTGCCGGGGACACGTCCCCACCACAGGATATCTCTTCCTTACTGGGCGTCCTCGCCAACACGGAGCTTACCTCTGAATTGCTCCGGGCCTTCCAGGCCATTCTGAAGGGGAAATCTGTTTCCCCCACGCCCCAGGAATCAACTCCGGCCATCGCACCTCTCCAAGAGTCCATGCAGGCCATTCCATCTCCTTCGTTGGCACAAGCCATCCAGTCTCCCTCGCTTCAAGGACAAGCGAGCCAACAACCACCCTCATTCCAGTTCCCGTCACAATCTCAAACTCCCGTTGTTCCCCACACACCGCTTCAGCCAGGGCCAACTGTCGGCGGTCCGACAGCTCCCTCTCATTCCGGGTTCCCCCCTCAAGTCTCCGGGAGACAGTTTCTCCCCCAGTGGCAAGTGCCACCTTCACCTCCAGAGGAGCTCGCCCAATCGCTCCTCAATAGGTTCAATCGCATGGACGAGCAGTTTCAAAATCTGAGAAGGATGGTGGACGTGAAAGCCACCCCGGAGGTTGCTTTGCCAATCCTTCCCGTCATTCATCTTCCTCCCTCCGAAATGCCCACGTACCGCAGATACAACGGTACCGGCAACCCCTTCATTCACCTCAAGGATTTCATGTATGAATCCTCCTATTGGCAAAATGATCAGAGGTCCCTGGCATACCTCTTTCGGAGATCATTGGATGGTCCCGCGCTTGAGTGGTTCTATTCCTTGGAGCCCCGCGAGGCCGAGAATTTTGAAATAGTCCAGAGAATGTTCTTGCAGAAATATAGGGATAGGGTCGGTCCCTCACTCTCCATTACCGACCTAGTGGCCGAAAAGATGAAGCCCGATGAGGATTTTGTCCGCTATGCCGATAGATGGATGTCTCTGGCGGAAAGAATAAGGGATACCCTCTCTGAGCCCGAACAAGTGAAGATGATTGTGTCTAATGCAACCCCACAGTTCAGACACGTCCTGGCCATGAATAAACTTACTACAATAAAGGAACTCTATGAAAGGGCCCGATACATCCAAACCCAGTTAAAAGACTCCCCCATTATGAACATGTTTGAGTCGTCGAAGCCCAAAGTGGTCAGAAAGACAGGCGCTGGTGTCCCGGGCGGAGCCACAGAAGGGGTCGTGACAAATGAGCAAGTGGGTGCGGTCAACAATGCCAACTATGCGGTCAACCCAAGGCCTCCACAAATGCCCAGACTTCCCCTCCAACCAGGTCCTTTCCCTCTTCGTCCTCCACCCCAAAATAATCCACCCCAGGATAATATGCCTCCATTACGTCAACCCCAGCAACAACAACCACAACCTCAGCAACAACAACCACCACTTCAGTACAACCAAGTTCCACCCCCGGGGAACTATGGTCCCCAACAACAACAAAGGAGGCCGCTCGGTCCCAAGAGAGCCTACTATCCACCATTGCCAGAAACCTTAGCAGACATTTTTAATGCCCTCATAGCATCAAACCAACTCGCCCTACCCAGAGAAAGGCCCGTGTGGCCCCCAAATGTTGATACCTCCAAATACTGCGTCTACCACAGGCAGCCAGGACACACAGTAGACTACTGCTTCCATTTCAAAGATTACATCAATGATATGAATGATGAACATCAAATAGATTGGGATGAAATGAGACGATACGTCGCCGCTCTTAAGGCTAGGAGGCCTCCTCATAGGCCACATCAGCAGTTACAACAGCAGCAGCAGCAGCAACCACAACAACAACAACAGCCTCAGCAGGCCCCACAACAGCCCGACATGGGCATAATCCAGAATCCATTACCGGAGCACCAACAGCCCAATCATCAGGTTAACCCCATCTCCTCCTTCCCGGAAGTCGGGAGAGAACATGTGTGGCACCAGGAAAGTACCTCTATTCTTTCTTCCTCCAACCCCATCGTCATGCAACCCCCTCGCCTTGCCCGGGTAGCACCTCTCTCTCATCAACCCGCGTCAGTATCGCCTTCACCATTTCCACTACCATTACGCCCTCTCATCCGTACCCCGATCTCCTATCAACCGACACTCTCCACTACGCCTTCACACCCTCTCATCTTCTCTCACTCCCCCACTTTACCATCCACCTCTACCACATTTATCCCTACGCCTTTTAAACCCCTTATCATCCGTCAACCATACATAACCCCGTCTTTCTCCACCGTATCACCACTAATGCCTTCAAAACCACTCATTACTCATCACCCACCTCAAAATCATTGCCCACTTCAATCCCTACCCACTTCTACTTCGTCTCCACCTCCACCTTCCAGACCCCTTATCCTTCATAATCTGCGCGATATCCCCTCTACCTCCATGCCTCTACCTAACAAACCCCTCATCAGAATCCCTGCTCCCGTCATCACCCCTGCTTCATCAACCATTCCTCCACCACTACCCCTCAAGCCCCTGTTAAAACCCACTGCTACCCCCGCAGAGGTACAAAAGTCGCAGGCAATGGTGCTCCGGAGTGGAAGGATTTTTCACAGGATTTTCCCCCACAACAGTCAGAATTCTGAGCAATCTCAGCCAGAGAAGGATGATGGAGAACAACCAGAAAGAGCTATCCCTGGAACACAGTATGATCTATTGAAACACTTGGACAAGACACCTGCTCGGATCTCCATCCTGGAGCTTCTTCAAAGATCCATATCCCACCAGGCAGCCTTAATAGAGTACCTTCAAAGGGTCATGGTGAATGAGGACCTCCCTGTAGAAAAGATCTCTACCGTCCTGATCCCAACGGACACACAACCGGCCATCATGTTCCACAACTACGAGCTCGCTCCCAAGGAAGCTCGGAAATATGCACTGTGCATTTCAATAAAAATCAATGGGGTATCCATAAACCCGTGTCTTGTGGACACGGGTGCGTCCATAAATGTGATCTCCATGAGCACTCTTCAGTTGTGTGGGATCGACGAGGAACAAATAAGACCTTCTTCGATCACGGTCACGGCCTATGACAATAGCAAAAGGCCGCCGCAGGGGATGATTATTCTGAAGGCAGAACTAGGCCCCATGTCAATTCCCACGGAATTTCATGTCCTCGACATGGACCCCACATTCAAGGCTATACTGGGTCGCCCTTACATCGAAGATAAAATATTAGTTCGGCCCTGATGGAGGTGTCCAGGGTCCTGGACGCCTCCACCCTCCGGAGTCCTATAAATAGAGGCCCACCCCCTCAGTTCTGGGGGAGCTTCGAAGAGATCCGATAGGCTGCCGGAGCCCAGAGGCTACCGGAGTCATTTTCTAACCCGTGGGGTCTTTTGTAGGTGGAGATTCTGCCAGCTTCTTGGGTGCCCACGCTCGCGAGAGGAAGGTCGTCTTCGTCCACCGCGCTTCCACGTCGTCCCTACGCTGCCAGAGCTCCGCCGGATTTCATCCTCGGCTCATCCAATAAGCCTTTTCTTCCCCTTTTTTTTCATAGTTCTTTTGCATTCATCATCTCGCATCATCTATCCCCCTTCATAAGGGCGCCTGTCATGCATCATAGTATACGATACCTACGCTACTAGAACATGTCAAGGACCTTGCGGCCCGAACAAATCTGGGATTTGAGTTCCCCTTCAACAAAAACAGTGATGATCCCGGAAGAATTTGGATTGTACGGATAGGCCGTTAACTTGTGGTAGCATGGGGACGACGGTTCCATTCAGTGAGTTGGTGCGCGGATAAACGGGCCCCAGTCCAGTGTCGGCTCACCGGATCGGTATCCTGACCCGTTCTTAACAAGTTGACAATATTATCCTTGGCTATTTTCTATTTTAGTTTGTTTTAAATTTTTATTTTAACCCAGCATGCATTCATATAGGATTTTGATTTATTACAGAAGATCATTCAAGTGATTCGATTGCGAAGGCCGTTGTGCTTATATTCTCTTTATATTCTGTTATATTCTGCTCATATGCTCGAGGCCGCGGCGAGTCACTTCCCCAATGGCCGTTTAAATTCCCGTTCTTATATGTTATATTCTTATTTATTCATGTTCTCAAGGCCGCGACGAGTCACTTCCCCAATGGCCGTTTAAATTCTCTTTATATCATGTCATATTCTTATCTATTCATATTCTCGAGGCCGCGGCGAGTCACTTCCCCAATGGCCGTTTAAATTCCCGCTCTTTATATTCTCTTTATATTCTGCTATCTTCTTATATGTTCATATTCTCGAGGCCACGGCGAATCACTTCCCCAATGGCCGTTTCAATTCCTGCTATTTAATTTCTGCACCATTCCCGTCCCCCGAGGTCGCGGCGAGTCACTTCCCGCTATGGCCGTTTAACCCCCATATCTTGCTATATCACATTTGTCCCGCTCGCCCCACCGGAGCAATCTCCCGTGGTGGCCCATTCTCTTTTCTCTTATTTCTGTGTTGCAGTAAAACAAAAAGAAGGAGCCCGCGCGCTCCGCGTCCTCTTCGCACCCCCAACCCCGTGACGTCGCTCACACTCAGCGGGAGCCAAACGGTAGGGAGCCTTCGCCAAAGGTCACATACCCGGCACCACCGGAATGTCCTCGACATCCGGACACGGCTGGTCTACCAAGATCACAGAAGCGAGAAAACCCTGACAACACGCATCAAGCAAACGACGAGCTCGAATCGCCGAAATAAAGAAACGGGAAGAGGAAGACCTGATACCTTAGAAATAGAAGGTGGGTCCACGAAGTCACCGAAAATAAACCCTCTTCGAGCCGCAATCCACCAACGCATGATGTGCCTCGAGCCAATCCATGTCCAAAATCACATCAAAGTCCTGAAGCGGCAACGCATAGAGCCTAGCTGGCAAACTCCGCCCTTCCACCCACACCGGAACCTCATCGAAACAATACGGAGTAATCATAAAATCACCCGAGGACAACTCCACTGCCAAATCGCTGGACAAATGGGTCACCGGCTCCTCGATACTCAACGCGAAATCCTCCGAAATAAATGAATGAGACGCGCCAGAATCAAACAAAACCCGAGCCGCACAACCCAAAATCTGAACGGTACCTTCCACGAGCTGCGACGCCACTGCCTCTGTCCTGGTCATATGTGTAATCTGGCCTCGAGCTCTCTGCCTGCCTCCCACATTCGCTGACCTGGGTAGCGGCGGATACTATCCCTACTGCTGCTGCTGTGGCCTCGCTGCTGGGAAACCTGCTGCTGCTGAGGAAACTACTGATGCTGCCTCTGAGGACAGTCACGCGCCATATGCCCTGGTTGGTCACATCGGAAACAAACTATCAGCGCCGTGCACTGCCTGTCTGGATGGAGCTCGCTACACCGTGGGCACGGTCCTCGCGATCCACCCACTGATCCCTGACGCTGAAAAGGAACCGGCTGCTGTACACTACCCGATGAAGCCTGCTGCTCACGGCCTCCCTTCTTCTTCTTTCGGAAACTCTTCCTGAAGAACTTCTTGACCTTCGTGCCAAAAGACACCGATACTGTCACTAACGCTGCCGGTGTCGGCGCTCCTGAACCACCCGACGCATGCTGGAAGGAACCCTGCTGCTGGGTAGCCGACGGTTGGCTGCGACCTGACAAAGACTGCCCCTGGCTAATCGGTCCTCGAGTCCTCTGCATATCCATCTCCAAGGAAGGCGCGACACGAGAGGCTATCTCCAGATCAGTGGCAGCGTTCGTAATCAAATGGTGTCTTAACTCCTGCCTCAAGCCCTATACGAACTGTGCGGTATTCACCCTCTCATGCTCCATGATATGGGGTGCATACTGACCCAGCTCAACAAATAGGGCCCTGTACTGCAACACTGACATGTCACCCTGGACCAACTCCAGAAACTCACGCATCTGCTGCGTAGCAATAAACTCTGGACAATAGGTACGCTCGAAAGCACTGACAAAGTCGCCCCACGGAATCTGCTCAAGGGGACGTGACTGAAAAGACATCTTCCACTCGGAAGACCAACACGCTCGAGCCGTACCCTGCAACTGGCTATATGCCAATATCACCCTGTCCTCTACAGTACATCGCGCGGAACTGAACACCCGCTCCATCTCGTCGAGCCAATCTCGAGCCGAATCAGGGTCTGACTAACCGCCATAGTAAGGTGGATGAAACTGTAAGAAATCCCTCACTGCTCGGCCTGACCCACCCCTGGTCGACGAGCCCTCACCAGCTTGTCCGCCGAACTGCTGCGACATAAGCTGGTACATGCCACGAAAGAAATCCTCGGCCCCCGGAAACCTCGCAGTATCCACTGCCTCAGTGGCCGCAAGTGGCACTATACACTGCTCCTCCTGCTCCTGCTCCTGTTGAACCTCCTGCTGGATCTCCTGACCTCCAGTCGACTGCCCCTGCTGAGAGCGAGTGCTCCGCATCGGCGCCATGCTCGCTCCTGAAGCAAAGGACAGAAAACATGGAAACAACAAGGTCAAGAAAAACGCACGATGCCCGATGCCAGTGTCAACTGTACATCATTGCTGTGGACAAGTGGACCACTACAATTACCTATGATTCTCGTATAGCTCCACAACCGCGCTCTGATACCAACTGTAATGACCCGAGGATCCGATTACCGGGAAGGCCCGATAACCCGAGACTCGTACCGCCACCCACGAGTCCGAAGACTCGGAAGGGTTAGAAGGATGGTGCGGAGACTACACAAGTATCATAAATAATTGTAGAGATTAAACAGTTGATATAAATAAGCAAGAAATAAACAACCTTTTAATTAATACATGGTCCACAAGATAACAATAAAATAACACAGTAGTCCACAACTAGTACAGAGACAAGAAAGAAAAGTACAGCTACACGGGACATACCCCGGCTCTGACCTCTGGCACTAACGCTAGGCACCCGAACCACGCTGAGCCTCAGACGCGCTCCCCTGAAGCCGCGCCTCGCCCGAAACACGGTGACAACACACAGGGAATGAGTCTCAAAACAAGACTCAGTAGGGATCACTCGAACCCTACCTCGCACACGGAGAAACCGCTACGCTAGCAGTAAGCGAGTACCTCGAAAAGAGAAGTCCTGCCATCTACAAAACACCGATTTCACGGCACGAAAACCGACACACGTGTCATGGTGAAACGACCAGAACACCACGGCCAGCACGATAAAACCCGAAGGTCGAAGTCACAAGATTGACAATCTGCCACTCCCGACTCGACAGAACTACCTCCCACTAGAAGCACAGTCGGTAGCGTCCCCTGACGTCTTACACCGCACCGCAGGTGAACAGCCTAAGGTGGTAGCTCCTACCAGAGGCACAGACACCGAACAAGAACCACAACGAGCGACTAGCTGGGGTCACGCCCATGGGCGTGGGTCCAACCACCCCCAACTACGTGTGCACACACAGACCATGCGTCCTAGGTCTGGCCCTCTGACCGATTTTCCCCCGTAGCCGGACTCTGGCTAACGACGAGGGGCCCAACGGAAACCAGTCCAAAACCGTCCTCAGGGTAGCCTCTCCACCACTCCCTGGTGGGACCACACGCGTGTAAGCATGCTACGACAAGTGGAGTGTCACTAAAGGAGTAGACTCTCAAGTCAGCGGAAAGCAACGTCACAACCGGACGGTACAAGGAACGCCCCTTGTACAAATCACCGTTGCACGGTGACACAAGCCGACAACAACATCTCCCGGTACCGCTCGGTACGACGAGAGACAAGCCGACACGACCCGTCCCCTTGATCGGTCCACCTTGGGCCGCTCAGGGATGTGCGGTCATACCAGGGCCGCACCAGGTTTAAACGGCTAGGACGTGACCGTTCTACCCCAGGTCCAAATGGGAAGCTGAACGGCCGACACGGGCCCATTCAACTGATGTGCGGCCAGCTCCTGGCCGCACGTGGGTGATGAGCGGTCATCTCCTGGCCGCTCGTCTCCCTATGGTAAAAATCCTGAACGACTAGTCCTTAGCCGCACTTTGGGAATGGCGGCTACGGTTTCGCCGTTCAAGGGTTGTGTGGTCTAGATCTGACCGCACAACGGAGCAACTGCACCAGATGAACCACGGCCAGCGCCTGGCTGCACGAAGGGTTAAGCGGCCACCTCCTAGCCGCACACCCCGGTGTGCTGTATAACGGTAATAATCAATGGTCGAAAATCCAGGGTTGGGCGGTCGTTATGGGGCCGCACTTCAAGATATGCGGTCCCACGATAGACCGCACAAGCCAACAGCGCGCCGAGCCCAGCCACAGCGCGCCGAGCCGATGAACGGCTAGAACAGTGTCGTACAAGGGTTGTGCGGCCACTGGTTCGACCGCACATCGCTCACCTGCGCGAAAATGGCGAACCTCGATGGAATCACCCATTCCAACCCCAAACAAGCCCCACGAAGGGGGAAACTGTGAGAGAAGAACCCCCAAGCCCCCTAGCATGCTCCTATGCTCCCGAAACGCGGAATCGTGGCTTAAAACGATGGATCGGGCGGTCACTCCCCAAAGCATGGACGACCCTTCCCGGCTTGAAATTTACCCCTCTCGACCTCGTCTCGAGCTAAAACTCGTCGGGAAGGAAGACAGGAGGCCAAGGAACGTCACCCTACCTCCGGTTCGCGACGAGACGTGCCGATCCAAGCCCGAATCCAGGAAGAATGCCGTTAAAACCTCACCTTCCCACGCTTCCCACGCTCACCGCACACCCGCACGATCGCCTCATCATCACCCACGTCCTCGCGCCGTCGCACCGCCGCCGTCTGCAGCCGGAACGGAGGTCGCCTTGCTCGAACGGGAGAAAGAGAGAGAGAGAGGGGTGGCCACGGTTGTGAGGGAGGAAGAAGAAGAAGGAAAAAGAAAAGAAAAGAATTAAGAATTTATAGGAAATCTGGAATTTTCAAAAAATAACGAAAAATAGAAAATTACATTCCCGCAATCCTCGGGAAGCACCGATCGCAACAGTACCACTCGTGCCCAGGCGAACGACCCGGTTCACCCGCAGCGAGGTTCCGAAGGAATTACCGAAACACACACCGGGCATCGGAAAACACGCGTGGAAAAAGCCGCGGAACGCTTTCGGGCCTCCGAAACAACTCCGGATCGCACCGATCCGGACACGAAAGATGTCCAAAACAAAATTTCGGACACAACAGATCCGGACACTCTGAGAAACCAGATCCAGGACCCATGAAGAAGGATCCGAAAGGTCTGGGATATTACAAGAGAGGCTACCATGAGGACGGTTTTAGACTGGTTTCCGTCGGGCCCCTCGTCGGTAGCCAGAGTCTGGCTCCAGGGGAAAACCAGTTAGAGGTCAGACCTACGACGTATGGTCTGTGTGTGCACACGTGGTTGGGGGCGGTTGGACCCACGCTGACGGGCGTGACCCCAGCTAGTCACTCGTTTGTGGTTACTCGTTCGGTGTCCGTGCCTCTGGTAGGAGCTACCACGTTAGGCACTTCACCTGCGGTGCGGTGTAAGACGTCAGGGGACGCTACCGACTGTGCTTCTAGTGGGAGGTACTCATGTCAAGTCGGGAGTGTCAGACTGTCAGTCCTTGCGACTTCGACCTTCGAGTTTTGTCGTGTTGACCGTGGTGCTCCGGTCGTTCCACCGTGGCACGTGTGTCGGCTTTCGTGCCGTGAGATCGGTGTTTTGTAGATTGCAGGGCTTTCCTTTTTGAGGTACTCACTTACTGCTAGCGTAGCGGTTTCTCCGTTTGCGAGGTAGTGTTCGAGTGACCCCTACTGAGTCTTGTTCCGAGACTCATTCCCCGCGTGTTTTCACCGTGTTTCAGGTGAGTCGCGGCCTCAGGGGAGCGCGTCTGAGGCTCAGCGTAGTTCAGGTGCCCAGCGTTAGTGCCCGAGGTCAGAGCCGGGGTATGTCCCGTGTAACTGTACTTTTCTTTCTTGTCTCTGTACTAGTTGTGGACTACTACTGTTGTTATTTTATTATATCTTGTGGACCATGTATCATGTAAAATGTTAATTTATTTCCTGGTTAATTATATAACTGTTTAATTTCTGTAATTAATTGTGATACTTGTGTAGTCTCCACACCATCCTTTTAACCCTTCCGAGTCTTTGGACTCATGGGTGGCGGTGCGAGTCTCGGGTTATCGGGCCTTCCCGGTAATCGGATTCTCGGGTCATTACAGTCACCCTACCTCGGATTCGTCCGAGACGCGCGCGGCAGATCGCCGCCGATCCTCAAAAACCCGCTTGAACCTTCACGAGCTCCCACTACCTCACCGAGCGTCGATCGCCACGCCGTCGCCTTGCCGCATCTGCAGCCGAAGGGGAGGGCATCGTGGCCGTCACCGGAAGAGGGGGGCGGTCACGGTCGCATGCGCACGGGAGAGAAAGGGAGGAAGAAGAAGAAGAAAGAGAAAGGAGAAAAGAAAAAGAATTGGGGATATATAGAAAATTTGGATTTTTCAAAAAATACGGGAAAAATAGAAATATATACCCCCGCGATCCTAGGAACACGCTGATCACCATGGTACCATCCCTGAGTAGGTGAACAACTCGGTTTACCCGCTACGGGGTTCCGTAGGTCCTGTCAGGGAAAAATACGAGAAACCGCAGAACACATTCCGGGACCTCCGAAACTGATCTGATACGCACGGATCTGAACCCGAAAAATGTCCGAAAGATAATTCCGGGTAGAATGGGAACAAAATCTCTGAGAAAATAAATTCGAGACCCAAGAAAAAGGATCCGAAGGGTCTGGGATATTACATCAATGCCATCGACCACAAGCCTTCCTGGATGGATCCTATCCTAGATTTCCTATGGTGAGTGCAACTCCTCATGGACTACTCAGAAGCTCGCTGTGGAGGACTCGGGCTGCCCACTTCACTCTCGTGGAAGGGTGCCTCTACTGTTGCTCACTCTCCTCGCCTCTCCTGAAATGTCTATTTCGCATTGAAGCAGAGCAAGCTATCAAGGAGGTCTATGAGGGCCTATGTGGCAGTCACGTTGGAGGTAGGCCGCTCATTAGAAGCTTGCTTAGACGTCAACAAGGATACTGGTGTGAACGCGTCACGTGGTGGACTGAGAGAGAGAGATGGGGTTTCTCCCTCTCTGAGTGAAAGAGTAAAAAATGATGAAAATGAAAACGCGTGCGTAAAAAGGATGATGTAGAAAAGACGGCAGAGAGTATAACCTGAAAGGTCACTGGGGACGTGGAGCCTAGACTTACTGGACCTTCGGTACAGGGCGGAGAACGAGATCCGAAGACCCTCTCACGCAAACTGAACCCCTTCCCGGTAGGCGTAACCTACCATTCCGAGGACAGAGCGTGTCTACAACTGGTAGCTGACCATGCAATAAGACTACCTCAATTCCGTTCGCCGGTGTGACCAATGCCAAAGATATGGGCATCTTCATCGCCAACCGACGACCACACTTCACACTTAAATGGAATCGCGTCCCTTCACCCAATGGGGAGTGGACATCCTCGGTCCTTTCCCAGAAGTCCAGGGAAGGAAGAAGTTCCTAATCGTCGTCATCGACTATATCACCAAATGTGTGGAAGCCAAAGCGCTCACCAAAATCACAGTTGAGGCGTCTTGGAAGTTGACCCTGCAGATCGAACATCATCTGTCGGTTCGAGATCCCATGAGTCCTGACCACCGATAATGGTCGCTAGTTCAATATGCTTTCTTTTACGAGAAGTGCACGAAGTTGGGAATTTGGAACCATTACACCTTGGTAGGGCACCGCCAAGCTAACGAACTAGCGGAGAATGCAAAGCGGACACTTCTGCATGGCATCAAGACACACTTAGAGCAGGATGGTGAGTCATGGGTGGAGGCAGTACCCAACATTCTATGGGCACACCGCTCTACTGTTTGGGCGACCATAGGCGAAACCCCTTTCCATTTGGCTTATGGAGTAGAGGCGGTGATTCCTATGGAGATCTCCAATCCTAGTCTAAGAGTGGGACAGTTCGATGAAGCATACGACAACCGTGCCCTACGGGAAAACTTGGATCTATTGTCTGAGGACAAGGAGCGAGCTAGAGCATGTTTGATCACATATCAACAACAATTGGCTCAGTACTACAAGACTCGCGTCAAGGAACACCTCTTCTTTCCTGGTGACTTGATCCTCCGGCATGCAAGTGTCGCAGACTTGCAGTTAGCAGCTGACAAATTGACACCTAACTGAGAAGACCTCTGTAGAATCCTAGAAGCACTCGAAAAAAGGGGCGTACAAATCCATTACTTTAGACGGCTGAGAAGTGCCTCGCACATGGGATTATGTAAATTTGAGGGCTTATTATCAATGAAAAAGGCTGGTGCCAGTTACAACTCTTTTGTTTCTTATGATTTACTTATCGGAATATGTGTATGGCATGGGAGGCGTTACGCTCCCAAGAGTGAGGCCAACTAGTATGCTCCTATGACAAATGTGACCAACTACCCCCCTTGAAATGAAAGATCCCGGTTCAATACCTGTCGGAAGGGCCAACCAACCACTTGCCTAAGCAGGCCAACTAGCCCCACATAACAAAAGGTGAATGAGTCCCCTCCTGACCGAAGAGGAGACCAATGAGCCTCTCGAAATGACGATGTCTAGATAAACCTCTAACGAGAGGCCCAACAAGCTGCTCGCTAGAGCCAGCCAACTAGGCCTTTTTAATGGAAGGTCCAACGAGCAACTCGCTAGAGCCAACCAACTAGGCGTGTATAATTCGTCTCACTAAAAGTCAAAACTAGGGCCAACTAATCCACCTGGAAGGTGAGATCAACCAGCCCTTGTGTAAAGTCTTAGTCTACAAAGCACCTACTCCATGCTATGTGTTGAAAAAATGTACAAGGCAATTACACATTGGAGAAACATGTGAAAGGGGGAAAAGGAGACTTCTTTATTAAACCCCTTGGGGGAAAGATACACAAATGCCTGAGCATGGGCATAGATGAGCGGAGTTGACTCACCCTAGACTGGGAGAACTAGGAGGGGAGGGTCCGGTCTCGTCAAATTTTGGCCCAATGTCAGAGGTGAGGTTCAACACCCCCTTGATGTCATAAAATCGGTGGACCTTGTACAGGGCAGCCTTCCACCCCGAATGGTACCATCTCCAGAACACCTTCCCCTTGGCGTCCGTCTTGAACATCGGGGAAGGCTCGTCGGAGGATAAGTCAGAGATGGTTGGAAGAGAGGACTCTACATGAAAGCACGAATGCTTGGGGGCTTCCTCTAGAGAGTTGGAGGAGTGCTCAGACTCAGAACGCGACATTGTCAAGCAAGGAGAGATTGGCTTCAGTAAATGAGGGGAGAGAAAGATCGTGTTACTGCATTACTCAAAGCTTCCACCACTATCCCCTATTTATAGCATAACAGCCTCGCCCAGCGGTCACAGAGGCCCGCTGATCTTCGTTAACTAACGTGACAATTTAGAAAGGTGAACCATCCGAAAGGCACATGTGAGACTTCCAAGACGATGATTCTGGAAGACGAGTCGTCTTGAATCTACGCTAACTACTTAGAATCTCAAGAGAGCTGGAGGCAATGAAGGTTGCGGGCTGACCCTTGTCAAAGGGGAAAATATAACATTCCAGAGTGTAAGCACATCGAGGCATAACCAACCACAACATGCTAGGTAAAAGGGAGATACCCACAAATATTATAGAAGGCCGGCTACAAAATCTCCGAAGTAGTTGGAGGCAAGAGGTTGGAGTCTCCCTCACAGGGTAGACACCACGCGTACAAAAAAAGAAGAAAAAAGGAAAAGAAAAGAAGAGGAGGATACCTGGAAATTAGAGTATGCTTCACTCCTCAGTAGGACTCTTGCGCTCGACAATTGGAGAAGTAGGAGTCGGAAGGACTACAATGAGCACTGGGGGGCTATCGGATACAACCACGACTCCCTTCTTTGGAGCAATGCCGACACCACCGTCCTTGGGAGCCTCCTTGGATCACCCGTCCTATTTGGCAGACATCCCACCTTCCTCGACACCCACATACATGATCTTCTCTTCCTCGTTAGAGTTGGGAGGAGGCTAGAGATCAGCCAAGGGTTGCCAACGAACTTGGCTGCAGCCTCCAGGGCAGTCGCCCAACCCCTCTGGAATCCTCGACTCATGGAGGGATCATATATGGTGAGGGCCAGTTCATTGAGCTCCTCTTGGAACTCTATGGATGCTTGAAACAGCTCCACTGCCGTGGCCGCCTCCCTTTCCATTGCACTCCTTGTTGCCTTTGCTACAATCCTTGCCACCTTAAACTGGTCCTAGGCCAAGATCCTTGCCTGCTCAAACCACCACTTGGCCATTTCCAGCGCGTGGTTCGCCTCCTCAAGTTCCTTCTTGTCTTGCTCAAGAGCGCTCTGTCTGGGATTAAGATCAGCCAGAACCTTCTATAGGCGGGAGGTCTCCTTCGACGTGTTCACAGTACACCCTTCCGAGGCTGACAGATTATGGACAACAGAGATTAGCCCGCGGTAACCTTCCGCCACTAGCTAGGGAGTCGCACAGGATGCCCTGCACTTTCTGGTAGTCGACAGGGAGAAGGACTCCTTCCATTATCAACTCCCGAGCAACTGGGAGAGAACTGCTGTTGCTCCCCTCTGGCATTCTCCGCTGAGGGACCCCCAGTGTAGAGGAAGAGCCAGAGGCTGGAACGGCAATGCCCTGGCCATCACGGGCATCCACATCCTTGGGAGGAGCGGTCCAGCACGGCAGAGAGAGGGGAGTCCTACATGACATCTTTTGACGAGTAGGGATCGATGATTGGGCTTTAGCCTTTTTCCCTTTCTTATGCTACCGCACCACGGCCTCTACCTCATCCAAGGAGGGACCTTTGCACTTATCCCCCGCCATTGGTTCGATGCTGCACGGTAGGGCTCAAGGAGCAGAGGACAAATCCTCAGGCGTGCTTGGCTTGATAGTGCTCAATGTCTCCTCCTTGACAGTGGTTGGAACCTCCTCCTACTTCCTCGACTTGGTAAAGGTGATAGCTAGAGTATGGAGAGATGCCTGAGAACTGTTAGATGGCCCCACAGGAGAAGCAACCACCGCCTGGACATCCACCAGCGACCGATACCATAGGCTACTTGAAGCTAGGGGAACTGTTGGTAAAGAAGCACCAACGGGGACCTCACCTTGCAACGGTTGAGTCCCTACTACTGTGACTATGCCCAATGGAACTTGAGGGGAGGCGATGACTCCTAATGGTCTTGAGGGCGAGCGCCTATCGATGGTAGCACTGGGTTGGAGAACCAGAACATAGGCTCGGCCACTGGAGAATTTGGGTGTGGTTCGAGTACACCTGAAGAATAAAAAAAAACTATCAGTAACCGCTCAGGGGGTTTAAACTCATCAACCTATGGATCCTACTAGGGGGCCAAGCAGGGCTCCAGCCCAATCTCTTTAGTTGGAGTCAATTGTTGGTCCATGTCGCTGAACCTCTGGTGAAGAATTGTGTCGATAGTTGACTTGTCACCGGGCCCTGTAACAGGGTAGAGTCTAATGCTCGGAGAGCTTAGGCGCAAGAGGCAAAGACCCAATTGCTTACTCGCCCCCTCTCGCCTGTCTTCGTAATGATCACAAAGTCGTCCTGTCAGTTTTTGATGTTTGAGATGGCGGACGAGACCTCTATGAACTACTTCCCGCTGTGAGCTCTAAAGTATAACTCACCGCTACCAAACCCAGGGCACCGTTGAAGGTAGAAGAGGGAGCATAAAAGATTTATAGTGGGTTGATGCCAATCTCATCACAACGCCAGACAAAAACACACAATATCCTCCAAGAATTGGGTGACAGTTGTCCAGGGTAAATTCTGTAATAACAAAGGAGGCACTCGAAGAAAGTTGTAATGGGGAGACAAAACTAGCACGAAATGCCTCAATGGAAGTGTCAATCCCCCCAGGGTAACGCACTCCCAAACTCTCATCTTGTGTAGGGAAGAGTATGTCATAGTTCGTCGGAATCTAGAAGGATTCCCTTAAACCTCAGATCACGCGGTACACAACTCGAGAAACAGGAGGAGAATAGGGATGAGTGGGAGCCCCTAAGGTGCTTGAACCACTTTGTGGTCCTCCGCGAGAAGCCCTTTGAGCCTCAGAGGAAGATTCCTCACTAGGCTCCTGGGAAAGAAGAAACTTCCTACAAGGAGGCATGGCGTAGCACTAAGGAGAGGAGGTCTCACCAGAAAGTAGGAAGCCCGGGAAAGTGGAAAGATGATGAAGAAGGAGCAGCGAAAGCCCAGCACTAGAGAAGACAAAGAAAGTGCAACCTTATGGCCCCTTCCTACACTTATTTAAAAAAAGAAGGCGGCCACATCACTTCAATTAAATTCAACAGCCGAGATTAAATAGTTAGAGACAAGTTGGATCGTCATCAACGGCTGAGGGAGGGTGGGAGAACTCCAAGAATGGCAATAAGAGCCGTCCGTGCCCACCTTCTCATGCGTGATGGGATTTGATCACGATGAAGATGATGTCATGCCCAAACAGCGCCGTGCATATATATTAAGCTCCTAGGCAAAATGGCGTCCAGGGTAATGAGAGCCCTGGAGAAATGCCATGTGGCCTATACATGAGTAGGTCAAGAAACTTTCCTTCAGAAGGAAAACCTGAGAAGGTGACCAGATACTTGCGCAGATAAGCATTCCCAAATGAGCTCTTCTTCTCGAACACCGAGCACTTTTGTTGCTTAGGAGTGGGAGGCTAGTGAGAATGGAATAATCCACCTAGGCCCACTAAGACCCAATGACGACTGGCTCAAGATCTAGCTCGTACCCCGCGCACATAACTACCCCACGATCCACATGGCACATGATTTGGGAGCTATTATCATCATAATGGTGGAGTAATGGACATCAAGGGGTGACCCACGTCCCCTCATGCCTTCTGTTGAGCGGAAGGCCAAGTGTCACACGATCCCCACGATTTCCACGATTTTAGACAACTGTTCCCCCATCAAGTCAGGTAACGTAGACGACGAAGACGTGCTCAAAGAGGACCCTATAATATGTACCCTGGCCGAGCGGCTCTCTATTATACTCATCCTCCCGAGCACTCTCATCACTATCCGAGCACTCCGCACTCGCTCCGAGCACTGATCTGACTTAGATATCGTATGGTTGTCCCTGGGATCATGCCCATGGCTTCTTTTGATGTCCTTTCTTTGCTGGCAGGTGTTCTCCTCGGAAAACCTTTTCTCTTCCCATATAAACAAATCTCATGGGTGTAGCACGCGATTCGAATAACCATTTTTCGACCTCTATAGTATATATATAGCTCTATTAAAAGTGAATTTACACAAAAATCTATCATGTATTTGCATTTATATGTATACTATTCTTTAGAGGGCGAACCTAGGAGCAATGGTAAGGTTGCCTCATGCATGACCTCGAGGTCACGAGTTTGAATCAAGAAACAACCTCTCGGCTTTGCCAGGGCAAGGCTACGTACATTGTCCCTCCCCAGACCCCGCACTGGTGGGAGCCTCATGCACTGGGTATGCCCTTTATGTGTGCTCTTCTTATGTGAATTTAATATTACGTACTTATGCTCTTATTATCACATTTCGCTTAAGAGATCGTGCACTGGGAGTTGTTGTGTACACTTTAATGTGTAATGCGGGACCCAACAAGGAGGTAGTGATGAGACGGTATGAGCTTCAGGTGGTTGGGTCGAGTACATAGGAGCATCACTGGGCTTCTTCCCATAGCATTTGAGATGGATGGTCGAGCGTTGGGCGCTTGGGAGAAAAGCTTCCTTAATTGTTGGCGGGGAGCGATGCAACGGGAGAGCACTTAGAGGAGTTGCTGGTTGCCTGGAGTCGAGTGATTCTTGCATAAGAAAAGAGATGTTCCAGACCGGGGGTGATGTGCACTAAGAGAACCCTTCGATACTTAAGTCAGCATAGAGTCGAATGTCTATGATGCCAAAGGTTATCGAGAGAGGTGAAAAGAGCTAGTGTCGAGGTGGCACATGCAGGCGTTGCCTTGTGGGGGTAGAGGAGCACGTCCCCGATGGAGGCCGTTGGGACATGCCTTTATAGTCATAGAATAGAAGTGCTATGAGTGCTTGCCTTACTGTTACGGCGAGCGTGCATGTGGGGTGACAAGAGAGGAGGTCATCCCCGGGCGCAAGGTTTAGCGTGCCATGCAAGGGTTGGTGGCAATAGGGCAACGTGCGACATGCACCATGGTGGCATGTCGAGAGGGGTGACGGGAGGGGGCGTCGACCCGCTGGTCCTTTGGTTGCACGTCCGGTCTACTGATTATGACACTACTATTAAAGAGGTTGAGATTTAAAAAATGGACGGAAGGTGTCTTGTACTCGTCAATGGGTGCCACATCACCGATTTTGTTGAATTGTTCGGATAGCCCACGTCATGAGTGACGAAGAAAGTGAGGGAATATTGTATGAATATTTTGATAAACATTTTCTAAAATAGGTATACATGATATTAAACCAACATAAGGAGGGTATACATATAAATGTAAATACATAATAGATTTTTATGCAAATTTACTTATTTTTATGTGTACTATAGAGTCTATACATGAGAAAAAAAGCCTCATAAAATTCGTCTAACTTGAAATCATAAAAACGTTAGATATTCGTAGTGTCCTGAGCTCATACTTTTCAAGGGACTCCACCACTTCGAACGGCCGACGACGGCTCCGGGACCATGCGATGCGACGCGAACCGCCGCGACGCCCACGTTGCAAGGGGGTGAGCTGGCTCCGCTCTGCCCCCTTGCAGGTCGGTCCGACAAATGACAACATTGCGGGAGAATAGTGATCCCGGGTTGCTGGACCGCAGCATTCAATATCTTCGGAACTCAGAAGGTTATCAACTTCAAGAGAGGCTAGGGGGAGTTCCTCATTTAGAGAGATGAAATTATATTATCATTTCTACGTTTATATGTTGTATTCCATTGGTATTTGAATATATTATTCTTTCAATTGTGTAGTCTTTGGTAGCATCGAAACAACCATCTCAGTCTGCTGCGCCACGACACTCAACATCTAAGGCACCTAGTCAGTCGTCTCAGGTATACGTACAGACTATCACAGTAGAAAGTAAATTGAAAAATTATCTAATCAGGCTTCTGCTTCTCAGACATCTAGAGGGACACAACATCCAGCAGATAAGCCGCCCCCTGCTCCACAGAAGAAAAAATCATCATGGACCACATTATTCAACAGCAAGAAGGACAAGGGACCACCATTAAATCCGATAGATATTGCAGACATGGAGACATTAGATCCCAATGCAGATGACAACACTCCCGAGCCCTCTGTTGAGCCCCGCATCAGTGGGAGTCATGACTCCGATGATGATAGTACACCGATAGGGTCTTCATCCCATGGAGGTGGCAGTTGTCAAGGTGGTCAACGGAGTCGTCGTGAGGATACTAGTGCTGGTGGCAGAGACTACAGCAGTGGTCATAGTAGAGGTCGTGGGGGCCGTCAACATACCGCATGGACAGAGGAGCAGCACTTCACACATGCCACGCAAGATGAGGACCACGGTGCTCCACCGGCAGGGACGAGGCGGGCAGTTGATTATTGGGATCCCTACTATGGAAGTTCGGTTGCAGACAGTACCAGCTATCAAGGCATGTTGTCTGATTTTGAGAGGATGAGCACACATGACTCCCAAGGATCTGGAAGATCGTATGGACGGTCATGGCCGCAGCAGCCGATGTATCATGGCGACTCAGATAACAGTAGTTCATTTTTCTCATCGTATCCATATCCTTATGCCGCAGCTGCGCCAGTAGAGGTCGTGTACGCACAAGGTTCGCAGCAGTATGAATACTACGTACGCATGTACTGGGAGAACTATTCAGGTTCAATGCGCTATGAAGACTATCTGTCCTATATGCAGACCACATTTAATGTCAAATTGTTTGGAGATGGGCACTGGCCCAGTTTGGGTCCATACTCTTAATTAGTATGTGTTATTTGGTTATATTTATAACTAACTAATAATTAATTATAATTTTTTTCATATCTAGAGTTATGTACTTATCATTGAAATCACTAATGTAAACTTTTACATCATTTGCAGGTCATCATGGACGGACGGCGTCACCCTGCGTGGGAGCATGGATACTCTATTGAGGGTGATGGACATGTGCACTGTAGATGCTGCGAACATCGTGTCACCGGCATACACAGGTTTGCGGAGCACCTTGCGGGAGTGGGACGCGATGTTCGTGCATGCGACCGAGTTCCGGGAGATGTCCGACATTCCTTTCGGACACAATTACATGATAGATACGGTTCTCGTAGCACACCCAGGACATCTTCTTCTACGTCCCGGGTACCTCAACCACGAGCATAGGGCGGAACAGGATCTTCCTCCACGTCCAGAGTTCGAGCAGCACCAGCACCAGCACCAGCACCAGTCGCACATGATAGAATTGAAGTTATAGATGTAGTGGGGACTTTTTTTTACAGATTTTCATGTACCCTCCACCGCAGCACACGACCCATCATTTGTGCAGATGGTTACATATTTTCAGTCCCACCCACATGTACCTCCACCCACTAGGATAGAGTTAGATTATACGGGTGATCAGTCTCATGTATCTGATGATGAGTTTTGGGATTCATGCTTCATTGATGACGAGGATTAGTGAGTTTTGGGATTCGGACTTCACTGATGACGAGGATTAGTGAGTTTTGGGATTCATGTTTCACAGATGAGGAGGATGAGTGAGTTTTAGGATTCGGGCTTCACAGATGACGATGATTAGTGAGTTTTTGTATTTTATACTTCATGAATGAATGTCATTATTATGTCACTGTTTACTTTAACATATTAAGTAATTTAAATAAATTTTTATGTATTATATATAATAGGATGTTTAATTAAGCGGTGAAATATGTAATTTTTATATAATTAATTATGTGTAATTTAGTATGGATCTATTATCATAAAAAAACTCTACATTCTAATATTTTTAAATATATATAACATTTAATCTTTCAAAAAAATTTATTAAAAATTTTAAAAAAAATTAAAAATCACGCGCTGAGAGTCCGAGAGGGCGGACCGGGTCGCTGTGCGACCCGGCCGACCCGACCCGTCCCGCGCCGAGACCGGGTCGACCGGATCGGCAAACCTTGCATTAAACCAACATAAGGAGGGTATACATATAAATGTAAATACATAATAGATTTTTGTGAAAATTTACTTATTTTTATGTGTACTGTACAGTCTATACATGAGAAAAAAAGCCTCATAAAATTCGTCTAACTTGAAATCATAAAAACGTTAGATATTCGTAGTGTCCTCAGCTCAGACTTTTCAAGGGACTCCACCACTTCGAACGGCCGACGACGGCTCCGGGACCATGCGATGCGACGCGAACCGCCGCGACGCCCACGTTGCAAGGGGGTGAGCTGGCTCCGCTCTGCCCAGCCGGAGGTGCTCTCATCCAGTGCGCCCCCGGGCTATCAATGTTAAACGGTTCCCGTTAAGAGGAGTGGAAAGAATCGACCATGCTCGCATGACGTGGAGTCGTGCACCGCCATGCACATTAGACGCTTAAAACTTCTTCTTATATAGTTCTTAGATATACACTACGTTGGCCCTAAAACCGGAAACCACCATAACAATATAATTCTTCGTGTGCTTTTTTTTAACACAAAATATGATACACTTTGGTTGGAGTGCAAATTTTAATAATGATATTTAAAAATTTTAGAATGTTAATATTATATGGAATGATAATAAGAGAAATAATATAAGAGGAGCATGTGTAGAAGAAAATGGGGGAGCGGGGTTGGACTAGAATCTAGAAGAGGATCAACTGGAATTTTTGGGACTCTCAAAATAATAATAATATTTTAAATACCTATCATCAAGCATATATCAAAATTATTATGACATAAAAATTTTATTTAATACCTCGTCACAAGTCCATCCAAGATCCAACCGACAGGAACACGACAGGGACGGGCTAACAACGGCAGATTCACATTTCGAGAGCCAGCCCCCGCGAGGGAGGCGGACGCACACGTGCGCAACGGCCTCGCCGCACGGTTCATCCGTTACCAAGAGGGGGACTCCCCGTAACGTTTCCGTTTTTCTCAACCCCGGACGTTTGAGTCTCGGAAAATTTTAAAGATTATTTAAGCCGGAAATAACATGAAGTCATGAACACCGTGCATGAAAACCACGTAAGAAGCATGGGGGTGACGTGGTCCCGAGGGCGTCCGAACGCCAGTTGGATCGCACGGCGGCAGGTGGCTTCCCGTTGCCCGCGCTCCCCGCCCGTCTCCACACACGAAGGCGTTGTCGGGACGTTAGGCGTGCCGAAGTTTGACAATGACCAGCCCGCGGTTAAAAGTAAAAATTTCCCCGGTTCGTGCCGCCACGTTGATGTTCTACACTTTTGTACTCTTCAGTCTTTCAGATGAATTAAATTCACACGAAGACTCATTTTAGTGGAAGGGCGAGTTACTGTGTTTCACCCTTCTTCACCTAACGCAGATCAGCAAAATACGTTTTCCAAAATTTCTCTATGAATTTTTGTGGGTTATTTTAAATACGACTTCTTCGGATTGGATCTTTGTCCAATGCTATTATTCAGTCAACTCTTTCTCAAAAAATTAAGGAGTTTTTAATATACATAATTATTAAATTAAAAATGATAGATTCAACATTCTTGCATCTATGTTTGTTTATACATACATCAATAAAAATATTAATATTATGTAAAAAGATCGTATAATGATCCATATGTATTATTTTAAGTAATCTTTTGTATATAAAAATTAGGGTTGTCAACGGACCGGGTCGGCCCTCCGATTTCGGGTCAGATCGTAAGGTCTTTTCCGACCCGTGGATTCTTAGTCGAGTCTAAAAATCCGACTCGACTAGACCCATGGGTCGGACTCGGGCTTTAAGTTTGACTCGTGAGTCGACCCGGCCCGTTCTTTTTTTTATTATTTCAAATTTTAAAAACTACTTAGTTAAAGTTATATTATTTTATTTAATTAAAAATTAAAAATTCTATTTTCATACAAATTATGTAATTAATATCAAAATTTTAGTTAATTTAGTGAGATTATAAATTTTATATTATTAAATATATTATTATTTTAATTTTTAATTTTTATTTAAGTTGTCGGGCCAAGTCTTAGTCGGACTTTACAGTTTTTTAATAATATTGGACTCGGCCCGGCCCGACATAGCTCGGGCCCGTGCCGGGCTCGGACCTTAATACACTACAAGAAAAATCGCGGATAGCGACCGACCTAGCGGTCGCTATTCAGTCGTAGATCGGTCGCAAATATGCATTGCGACCGAACAGATACTATCTAGCGACCGAATATGTCGGTCGCTATATAATAGTCGCTATATAGCGACCGACATAATTCGGTCGCAGTATCCGTCGTTACCAGAGACCGATTATAATCGGTCGCCTGACCGGTCGCTAATAATTCGGTCGCCATTCAGTCTCTATTCGGTCGCGAATTATGTTGTATTTTTAAAAATAAAATTAACCTATCGGATTTATTCGGTCTCAATTCGGTCGCTAGTCGGTCGCTAAATTTGTTGTATTTTTAAAAATAAAATTAACCTATCGGATTGATTCGGTGGCTAGTCGGTCGCCAGTCGGTCGCCAAGTATAATTATTTAATAAAAGAAATATAACGTATAGTCGCTATTCGGTCGCCATTCAGTCTCCATGCGGTCGCTAATTTTGCATTATTTTTTTTTTAAAAATTTGTTTAAACTGATAAATAAATTACCTGATAAATAACAAATTCATAACATAAATATAAAATCAACTACACAGACAACAATATCGACAAATCTCAAATTCATCACATACAAACACCTGATAAATAACAATTTCATAAAACAATAATAAATCAACTACACGGATCACAATCTCCACGAACCTCAAATTACACACAATTAAAATAAAATCACAAATTAATCATACATCCATAATAATAAAATGACAACATACACAACTAAAATAAAATCACAAATCCTCCACATATGTCTCATCCTGGTCGTCGTCTCGTCCAACATCATCCTGGTCGTCGTCTCGTCCAACATCTCGCGACGGATGATCCTGTATATCATTTAAAAAAATTATAATCAAATCCTTAATAAAGAAATCAAGCATTAACAAGACTTAATAAAGAAATCAAGCATTAACAAGAGTATGCCAATAGTTTAAGCCAGCTCATTTTCATATATATAAATACACACACACAATATAAGTTCAAATTTCATCTTGTATTTTAAAAATGAAGTTTGAGCGCCGAGCTCAAACCGGGCATCCGATTTGGATTCCGTCAGTTCTGACAAGTCACTTTCATCTCCCCGGTCGTATTGGAATGATCGGCACGGCCATCCGACCGGTATTTCGAATTTTAGACCCCCGGACCCGTCCTAACAGTTCATTTGAACTAAGTGTATTTTAAAAATGAAGTTTGAGCGCCGAGCTCAAACCGGGCATCCGATTTGGATTCCGTCAGTTCTGACAAGTCACTTTCATCTCCCCGGTCGTATTGGAATGATCGGCACGGCCATCCGACCGGTATTTCAGATTTTAGAACCAAATGCCCCGTCCTAACAGTTCATTTGAACTAAGTGTATTTTAAAAATGAAGTTTGAGCGCCGAGCTCAAACCGGGCATCCGATTTGGATTCCGTCAGTTCTGACAAGTCACTTTCATCTCCCCGGTCGTATTGGAATGACCGGCACGGCCATCCGACCGGTATTTCAGATTTTAGACCCCCGGACCCGTCCTAACAGTTCATTTGAAATAAGTGTATTTTAAAAATGAAGTTTGAGCGCCGAGCTCAAACCGGGCATCCGATTTGGATTCCGTCAGTTCTGACAAGTCACTTTCATCTCCCCGGTCGTATTGGAATGACCGGCACGGCCATCCGACCGGTATTTCAGATTTTAGAACCAAATGCATAAGTTGCTGCTTCTCGCTGCCTCCATTCAGGTTTGTTAATGTTTTCTTCTATGAATGGCATAACAAGAGGCACAATGTCATCTCCCACGGTCCGTGCAACCAAACCCAAGCATGTTCCTCCAGCCATTGCAAGATTCCAAACTCCTTCATCCTGATCTTGGTCGTCTTCTTGCTTAAGGAGTGTCTCCAACAGCATAGGGACAAGCGCAGGTAGTGCCTGCTTGATAAAATAAAAGCAAGGGGTGTCAGAATCAGCAGAAAAATCCCCTCCATATTCATCTAAGATGTCAATCTCTTCATCGCATATTGAGCTCCAGAATTCAATAGCTTGTAGAGCAACAGGTTCCTCATCTTCCCTCACAGCTTTTGCAGTGATGTTAAATATGTCCTGCATATACGATGCAAGCTTCTCATAATACATGGAGGATATGGAGACCAAGCATTCGAATGCAGCCTGCCGTATCTTCACCTCAGGGGACAGAGTAGCTTCACAAATGACTCTCATGATATAATCCCTCTCCATATCATTCCCGAAGTTTGCCTGAGCAAATCCCAAAGAATTATGCAGAGCTCGAGTTGCAGCCAGCCTAACATCAATGTTTCCCTCAGAAGCACTCATGCCTTGAACAACCGCTGTCAATATCTTATTGACTTGCTCTTGATCAACTTCATCAGGGGAGACTTCTTCACACATGTAACCTAGGGTGTCCAAAGTTGCTTGCTTAACATCTGGCTGAAGTTGGTGAATATTTGACAAGAGAGAACTGATAAGTTCAGGCCATTGATTTTGAGGCAACTCAATACCAGCAATCTTTGCAACAACTTGAGATGCAGTAGATCTTGCATCAATCACCGATGAAGAGAGAGTCTGTAGTAAACATCCTTTGACCTGGGCCCTAACAGCTACATCCAATGATAACCATCTCTGCACATGCTCAAATTTTCTGTGTTGCTCCTTTGCATCCAGGGCATTTTTGAGAATCAAGCCTGCCAATTTACGGCTAACAACAGGCTTGTCATTATTTGCTAATTCACTCGAAAGAGATAGCAAGAACCCAGTAACATTTTGATCCTGAAATTGTTTTAAACTTTCCTCAGCATGCTTGCGAACCGCTGAATCTATTGACTGTGCATTCAAAAGAACTTGGGTAACTTCCATAGCCATTTCTGTATGGTATCTTCTCCGCCTTTCCCTTGCAGGGATACGCCCCAATGGCGGCCGCCGCCGACTATATATAATATCCTTCACTTCTTGTAACTTATGACCTATGCTCCTTTGTATGAACTGCCCTTCCTTTGCTTAGAGGTGCTGTTCCTGGCTTCCTGCCATGACAGTTACCAGACTTTGGGGAGATCTTTTCACCTAAATTGGCATATTTTATTCATGTCTACATGTTACTTTCCTTATATTATTCTAGCTTTATGAATATTTATAGATCTGTATCCTCCCCCACTCAAGTGAATAGAATTTATACATATCTTTTCACTTTCAGTTCTAACCAAAATCTCTATACACCTATGGAAAATCCTGCAGAACAGTCTGCCTGTTGATTCTAATATCCAGAGGATAGGTGTAAGATGGTATTTAGAGTTAAGAAAATGATATTTTCCCCTCCTCAATCTAAATTCTTATATTTTGTAAGATGATAACACAAAAACATAAAGAATTATTTTCAACAAATACTACAATGCATTATACATGAAAGTATACATACCTACTACCGGTGGTAGCGGTGCAGAGGTCGGTCGTAACGGTGTAGAGGTCGTGGGTCCTGTGAAAATAATAATCAGATAACACAAATACATAATGAATTATTTTCAACAAATACTACAATGCATTATGAAGGGAAAGTATACATACCTACTACCGGTGGTAGCGGTGCAGAGGTCGGTGGTATATGTGCAGAGGTCGTGGGTCCTGTGAAAATAAGAATCAGATAACACAAAAACATAAAGAATTAGGTCGTGGGTTGTAAACTTTTCTTCAAGAGATTTGTGCAGTTCATATCAGTTGATTACGGTTGTCTATGTTGTCTTTTATGTTATAGATATAATATACTCAATAAATATTATTGATGGGTGGGATGTTTCACTGGAGATTAGGATGTGAATTGCTTATATTCCACATCAGTTTCTGTAAACTATGCACATGGATTTCACATCCAAATCCAATTTTTCACTATGACCTTAAATGAATTGAACACTGGGTTACCAGATATTGTTTGCAGCCTGACTGTGTGGTATCCATTTATGATATAGTTGCAGTTTGTGCTATTTGGCCAAGGAAACACCCTGACATAGTTTTATAACTTGGTTGAATCCTGCACAGAACGGCATCTTGTATTTAATATGGTTTGATCGATCTATTAATTTCAAGAGGACCATTGTAGGTTTTATCAGTAAAAGTTTCAAGAAAAGGAATGGTTCATCATAAATTCATAATTGCCCAGTTCTGCTGCCTCTGTTATTTACCATTTATGATATTGTAATTGTGTTCAATGTGCTTTTCAAGTAAATATAAGTAAATCTAGGGTGTTTTGTGATGGAGGACTTAATTTTGTCTCAGTGTCAGATGAAATAGTTAATTGTATATCTAGACATTAATATCCAATTCCCATTAGTCTCCGTTTATTGGAAAGCAAGGTGAATTCTGTTTCTAGGGCTTCTTTGCCACAACTTCCATTATTCTTGCTGCTTCTCTTGGGAAGCGTGTTTTGATGTTGTCTTGCTTGCTAATTCATGTCAGGCATTTCAGTTTGTTAATTTGATGACATAATGTAAAGCTTCAATGGATTTATCATTTAGTTGCTTGTGTTTCTTGTCATACATTTTTGATAATGGTTAGACCCTCCACTTCAATGTGGCCATCTTGCCACAGTTCATTCAAGTTAATCAGAAGTACAAATAGTTTACTACATGAAAAGAACAATCTGAAGCTGCCTACGTACATGGTAACACAGAGCATTCCAAATGGAATCTCTACATATTTCAGCTCAACTATACCTGGTCTTTCCCATTCCCAATCTGCATACATTGCAAGATGAAGTCCATAATGGAAAAGTATTTGCATTCTTTTATGAACAGTAACTTCAGGCCAGGCCGACGCCTCTCCTTCAATGTGCAAGATTGAAAAGTTCTGTATCAGCTTCTTCAGCGTAGAGGGATGCAGACATCTGCGGGAAGTATTTGATTCTAGCATTGATTTGATGCATTACTGAAGGGCTTTACAAAGAAGTCTAGGCATAAAATTGTATCTGAGTTCGATTCTCTAACAAAAGTCTAATTTTGTGGGTTCCAAGGCTGTTATACCATAAATGCTGCTACTTGAGGTCATTGCTTCACTAAAAGGAATGTGAGGTTGGGATGAGATTATTTACACAAAACCTGCACATGCTGTTTTGTGTACACTTTCTTCTCCGTTTTAGTTTCAATTGATATTCTCAAAGTACTCATACATGGTTGAGTGGCAATAATTTACCTGTAGACCCCTGGCTGAGTTTTTATTGGCAAATAATCTGCTGCACGCTTTTCTACAGAAGTTGGATGACATTTTGGAAGGCTACATATGATTTGAATTTTATCATGCATGTATTGTTAACAATATCTTTCATTGGTTTTGTAATTCAGGGCCTTAGTTCTGACCTTACACATTGTGAGATGATAAATGTTACTGTAGTCACCCCAAGTTTTGAAGAAAATTGCCTGAAAGTTCTTAGTCTTGATTCCATTTTACAAGGTGATGGTGCAGGCTAGCTGCCTTAATCCTCTTTCCTGTTACATTCAACAAGGAAAACAGGGCTATTTGCTTCCTAATTAAGCTAGCGATCGGACATCCAAATTGAATCACACCTAGGGGACGACAAATTAAAACTTCTCTTGGAAGTTAGAATCAGGAAACTAATTCTTCTGCTTCTTTCTTCTGGTACACTATATGCTTCCGCTGCTCATTAAACATGCTATTATGTTCTTCAGAAGAAGGTATAATCCCTATGTCCTTGGGCTACCTTAGTAGCAGGACAAACCACATTGCTCCTAGCCATTCAAGTTGAATTATTTTTTTTCAACCTCATTTTAAACATGCTTCACATGAAAATTGAGATTTTGTCTTTGGTGTGACTTCCATGAGTTTAAGTAATCCGGACTAGATGAGCGTCAAGCTCATAGCAATCTTTGCTGCAACCCTGGCCTATATACGGCTTGACTCAATTTTAACATTTTGTACCGAAGGGAGACCTTAAATTCATCTATTTTTGCTTACAATTTTCTTAATATATAGGGAGAGGCTTCAATGTTACTGAATTGTGTTGGCCGGATACGTTTCAGTTCAATCATATTTGCAACAAACATTCTTCAACATCCGTCATAGCAATCATGTGTTGCATGATGGGATCTTTGAGATGCAGATTTCATGGGAGTGGACTTGATGGGCCACCATCATGCAACAAAACGGCCAAAAGGTAAATCCAACCTTGGAATATTGTGTGTAAACCCCAACTTTAGTGTCTTCACGGGGCGAACAAAGAAAACACGGACATCCAGTTCCCCAACATCCAAGCAATATCACAATTGGACCAACGCAGTCTCACAAAGGGAACCCAGGCACAGCAATAATAATGATGCGGACCATTAAACTTGCGCTCTCGAACCATTTCCTTTGGGGTATGGCCGTACAAATTGCCAGTTTTGACGGCGGGAGTTTCCCAGACAAATTTAAGGGTTTGCCCGTGGTTCTCAAAAGAGAGAGTGTGCCCTCTCTTAAGAGCCACATTGAGAGGGCCAGGATACCAGCGGTATCTACCAACCTGAGACAAGCTAACGTCGTAGATGTTTGCCACAGGTATATTATGCAAAGGTTTCTTCTACGAACTCATAAAACGCCTAGAATGGGCAATAAGATTAATCTCTTTTTTTTTCAACAAAACCAGAAAATCATAGATGAATTGTTAATCGTCTGATCAAATGGCAGTTCAGTAGTGCAAAGTTCTCAGATTTAAAAATATAGATAGATGCAAAGCTTGTTGTCTACCATGACAATGGCATGAACCAGCCAATGAATCACCGGCTTCCGATGGCACCCTCACTAGCAGCATGCGCAAGTGTCATGGTAACCTTCAAACAAACAAATCCCCAAAAGGGACGTTTCCCACCTCCCATCGTCAAAAGACCAGCTGTGCTTTTTTAACACGGGAAGACACCGCAATCTTAAGTTAATCTAAATCTTATAACCCTTTAACAGCATGCAATGCTCTCCATTATTCCAAAAATTGGGGGAAAAGTCAAGTTGGGACTGCAGTTTATATTTGTCATGGTGGTGGTGGTGGTAGTGGTGGTTGCATGCAGTAAATAAATAACGAGATGATAAGCCAGAATGATGAACAAACAGCATAGATGGTTGCGAAAAATGAGACCAGAAATTCAAAAAAAAAGGGGGTGTGAAGTTGAAAAATGGCAAGAAGCGGAAACCCGACGCAAATATTTACCTGACGCGAAGCACTTTGCACAGGCGATCCCAGAAGTCCATCACAACGCGTCCCGTTAGAAATCTTGAACCACCTTCACGACCATTAATCCTTAGAAGGTGGCCGTAACCATTAGTGTGGACTACCCCATGCAGTAAATGGGTAGAGTCCCCTAACTGAAGATATACCCAATCTTCGAGATCATCGGCGCTCATCTCGTAGTTGCACGTCGTGCACCTGAAGGGTGGGTGGGGAGGGGGGGAATAATGCACGATCAGACAAAACACATTGAAATCACAAGTAACAATCTGTTCTGGATGATAATCAAATCATAAGCGTTTAGACGCTCTTTCCAGCTTCTTGATAATATATTGCCCCAACTAATGACAAACTTACAAACCCACCACTCCATGTCATGATTTTCCGCAGGCCGGTGACGGAGGGGGAAGGGAGAGAGAGAGAGAGAGAGAGAGAGAGAGAGAGAGAGAGAGAGAGAGAGAGAGAGGTACCTGCGGAGGGCGACGACGGCAGGGCGAGCGGCGACGGCGACTCGACGCGAGCGGCGCGGCGACGGGCTCCGGCGGAGGGGGGCTCGGGCGGGAGGCAGCACGGGGAGGGGGGCTCCGGCGGAGGAGGGGGGCTCGGGCGGGAGGGCTCGGGCGGAGGGGGGGCTCCGGCGGAGGGGGCTCGGGCGGGAGCGGGGAGGGGGGCTAGGGCGGAGAGGGGGCCGCAGGGGAAGGGGGCTCGGGAGGGGGGGCTCGGGCGGGAGGGGGGGGGCTCGGGCGGGAGGGCTCGGGCGGGCGGGGGGCGTAGTAGGAAGTATAACGGCATCAGCGACCGACTAGAGACCGAAGTTAATTCGGTCGCAACAATAGCGACCGATTAGCGACCGATATAAATGCGGTCGCTGAAACGGTCTCGGTTATGCGACCGATTATTTCGGTCTCCGAATTGGTCTCTATTTGGGACCGACTAGCGACCGATGAAATCGGTCGCTAATTCGGTCGCTATAGCCACTTTTTCTTGTAGTGATATTAATAAGTCGGGCTTGAGCCGAGCCGACCTAAACTCGGCCTGAGTCCGGTCCATTGACAGCCTTAATAAAAATAGTAGACAAGAGTCTATTCCCCGGTCTTCTCGTGCAATGGCACCAGTTTTAAAGATATACGTGAGTAAATATACACACATGAATGATGGATGTGTAGTTTTCCTTGTAATATTAATGGTTTATGTGCAAAGATCTCAATAATTAAATCTAACAAAATTAATAAGGTCTAAAATTATGATCCCTTTTAATAACTTTGTCAGCCATCATTTAATAATGTTAATTGGTTTAAACCCCCTGTCAAAATCAGAAGATCACCGTCCCATTATGTAGGAGTCCCACCAAGGGACCCACTCTTTGGACGGCCGAGCTGGCGCGGGCAGCATACGATGTGAACCGCCGCAAATGCCGACGTCGTAGGGCCGGAGACGTGTCTGGTGACCGCGCAGTCAAATGTGGAAATTGTGGGCCCCGCCCGGTAACCGAGTTACCGTTAACCAGGTAAGGGCTCGCCGGCCGCATTCTCGCATGACGTGCGAACTGCGAAGGCAAGAGCCATGCAGAGTGGACCGTCCAGGGGTTGTCTTTTTATATATCCACTTGTCCAGGATTTATCTATAAAAAGAATAACAGCAGGAGTGGAATTATTTGAGTGCTCTTATTTTATCTGAATATCTGATTAAGAAACGACTTTATTAAAGCATCCCTGTCGAAAAGTAAATTACAGAAACGTCCTTCTTTTTAACATGTGTACTCATGTATCCTGCTGCGTAAAAATAGGTTTAGATTTGCTCCTGTGTACGAGTCTGCAACATTTACTTGAATACACCTGCTACACGGGAATAGATCGAAATTTGCTCTCGTGGTAATAAAAACGAACTACTAAGTTAACCGTATCTGCATAACTGTTAATTATAATTTCAAATTAATAAAATAATTAGGTTTTGCAAAATTTCTGTCTCCCACTTTTTTCTCAAGAGGGATGCATGGTTTGGTAAGTTAAAAGGATGTACGTGGACAAAAAATGCATAGAATCTTTTAATATGGGCAAAAGTGAATTAGGTATACTTGCAGAATTAATAAGAGCATATACGTAAATATGCTGACAAGATCGGTATGGCTGTAGTTTTGCTTTTAACTAGAGGCATATCTGTGGAATACCCTATTTTAATTTTTAAAAGCACGCATGCAGATATTGTCTCCCTCTGCCGCTGACATCTTCTTAAGCCAACCAACTATTGGTGTATGTTTAAACTTAGCCACATGTTCAAGTGACGAAAATGCCTCAGTGTGCAAGGTCGGCGTCTTCTACCCAAATTTAATTTAGATTCTTATAAGAAGACATTAATTCTAGACTGACAATAACAATTTTCTCGCATGATTGCAAGTTTGTGTCTGTAGATTACTTTTGGATATAATGAAATTAGTTTTTTTTAAAAAACTCTCAAACTGGTATACATGCAATAAACTGATCAATTGAACATCTTACTTAATTACCTCTCCAATCTTATCAGTTAATATTAATATATTTGTTACTTTTTCTTCCGGCAAAAGGAGTCATAAGTGGTAGATCGATGACACAGGCACAAGAGGGCCAGTGATCGATGAGTAGTAGTATCCTGGTGCTCATATCTTTCTCTGCTGGCGATTACTGGGGAAGATGAAGGGACTGGCGTGAACTGTGAAGAGAGCAATTTCAAATCAATTAAAAATACATAAGAGCCGCAAGAATTATGAAAAGAGCGGTCACATCATAATTTGTTTCACAAAATTCAAGAATATTTTAAATAAAAACACGGTTTAACGACGAACAAATCATCATGCTCTATATACATATATAGATCACGACTTTAGAATCTTCCTAGCAAACTACGATTTGATCATAGAAAATATGTCAAAGCATGATTATTTGCTCAAATCTTGCGTATAATTGTTTTTGGGTACTTAATTAGTGGAAGGACGACGACCCCCCACTCCCAATCTCATGCGAGCAATATGGCTGCATGAGCTGCGGTATCATCATCCTCTCTCACACTCTCTAAAAAGAAAGAGACCAACGACCGCTCGTTGTACGTATGGAATGGGCCTTATCTTGTCTTCCTCGTGCCTTCACATTTTCTCCGCCCCCCTGCCCCACCCGAATGGCACGTCGCCACGTCAGGTCAGGTTTCGTGCTGCCGCAACCCGTAAGTGGAAACCATTACGACCTCGGGCAGCAGCGCGTTGGGGACCGGCGGGATCGCGCATGGGAAGCCCGGATAAGGAAAGCCAACTGCTTGCCCGCTTCCCCTCACCCCCCGGTGGCGCCAACCACCGCCTCCCCGTTCCCAACCCGGCAGAAACCACCTCCACTCCATCTTGACCGCAGAACACTCCACCACTCTGCATGGCAAAGCATGCGATTGTAACAAAATATTATTCTTATGCTATGGTGCTTCCGTATATAAGAATGTTTTTGTTTGGGGATGTGATTGTGGGGGAAGAGAGGGGAGGAAACGTGCTAGACGTGAAAGATTCCGATGGCGGTCGGGTTTGGATTTTGCGTGTGAATGTGCTTGGCGGTTGAGGTCACAGGAGAGTGACGGGACCACGGGGTTGTCGAGAGGGAGAGAGAGAGAGAGAGAGAGAGAGAGAGGGGAGGAGAGAGCAGAGCCGCAAAGTGAAGTCCGAGGGAAGCGACGAACACCCACAACAAGAAGGAGGCGAGAACACCGTCGCGTGTTTCTCAAATCTATTCTCACTCCTCCCCTCCCCATTTAAAAACTCGTTTTTTTTTTCATCCCCAGCAACGCAAACGCTTCCCCTCTCTCTCTCCAGCCCTCTCTTCGATCCGTCCCAAGTCCTCTCTCTCTACACCCACTTCGCATGATTACAAGTCACGGCATCTCCCCTCCTCGTTCTGCCGTCCCCTTGCTTCGTCGTCCTCGCCCTCCCTCCGTCCGCAGGGGTCCGCTAGGGGTTCGGCCGGGCTGCTGCTTCTCCCCGGTGCTGTGCGCTCCCCCTCCACCACCCACCCCCCGCCCGGGGCTTGATGTCGTCGACGTCGTCGTCGGCCGCGGCCGCGGCCGCGGCCGCCAGCGCCTCGGCGGGGGCGGCTGGGGCCGCCGTGCCGCCGTCCCCCGGCAAGATCTGCTTCAACGCGCACTGCAAAGAGCGGCTGGCGGAGCGGCCGCCGCAACGCCGGCGGGGCTGGCGCCTCCGCTCCGGGGAGCTTGCCGACCTCTGCGACCGCTGCTCGTGAGTATACTAGTCCTCCCTCTCCGCCAATTCGTGTCGTCGGGCTCGGGAGGGAACTCGTTTTCGTACGTTGGGGGAGGGGGTGGGGTGGGGTGGGTGGCGTGGGGGAAGTCTGGTTGGCACGTGCTAGGGTGGCTGGTCTGTTTTCAACACCCCCTTTTCTCTTTTTAGTTTGTTGCTAGCATGTATGATTTTTGGTGCAGTAGCATGTGCTATTGTTCTTGCTCTTTCAGATTTTCTTTTTCTTCTTTGCGTTGTTATTTGTGTACTGGAGTGCAGCTGGAGCTCGTGGATTGCGGCTCCTGCATCCGAGGCGGCAGTTGGCAGATGGATGTGATTTCTATTTTACTTTGGTATGAGCTCATGAGCAGCTAATTGATGAATGCTTTCTTTTGCTTATGCGTCCAAGATGGACCTGGTTCTGTTCCATTGCTGCGTTGGAATCTAGTTCTGTTTCTTAGTTTGTAGCGAATTGGGAGTGTGAGTGGGGATCAGATAGATTAAATAGCTGAATTTGCATTTTGAACATTCGTTTTGAAACATTCTGGCGCTTCATCGTCATACAGCTCCTTTTAAATGCTGCTATAATCCGCAAAGTAAGCGAATTAGCTTTTGACTGGGTGTTTAAGTCAAATCTCTGGATTCCTTTTAAGCTCCATTATCGTTTGTTATCTGCTTTAGAGCGGCATATGAGCAAGGAAACTTCTGTGAGACTTTCCATTTGGATGAAGATGGTTGGAGGAAGTGTGAGTCGTGTGGGAAGGTGAGAAAACATACATGTCTGCATGTTCACTTGTCCTTTTGCGTGTCACTGCTATTTTATTTTTATATTTTTTTCATTTATGGTCCAAAAATCTGATTATGAATCCACTCTCTAGCGTGTCCACTGTGGATGTGTCGTATCTATTGCTACATTTATGCTACTTGATGCTGGAGGAATTGAATGCATTTCATGTGCTCGGAAGAGCTTCATCATGGTAAGAAGAACATGTCCATTGTTTCTAAGGACTCTTATCATTAGTTTCTTTATTTGTTTAAAATTTCCTCCAGAGAGCATGTATATTCCTATTCTTATATATGACAAACTTGTATGTTCAGTTATGAGTTAATCCTTACTCTTACCAACTGACACCCATTTCTTCTAACTCATGAGCTCAATCCTTCACTTATAAAGGAAAAATCTATGAGACACAGCTGATTAATTGAGTCCCTTAGCCAATCACTGTTTCTCACTGCACTTTTCAGGATGTTGCGTTTGTGCTATTCAACCAAAGACGTCAATTGGGCTATATGTGGGAAGAGAAACAATTGTATCTTTTGGAGCAAGAATAGAACAGAGGAGCAGATTGCATCCTTCATCTGTGATCATATTTGAGATTGCGCATTGGCCTTGGGTTGGGGGGGGGGATTTACCTTTGTCTTGTATTGTGAGTGATCATTGTAGGTAGCCTTGCCACATTAGCTTGATGTGGTTTTGATGCAAGGGTAGCCTTGCCATGTGGTGGATACTTTTCTGGGGAGATCTTTAGTCCATGGAGGTTGATGTTTGGGGTTGGGGTGTACTGCACTTTCATTTACTTGTAAAATGAATGAATATGTGGTTCCATCCATTTTTAAAAAAGAAAAAAGCATCAAACCCTATGTACTTATTCTACAAGACATATGGCTTCAGGAATCAAGTTTTTCTAGTCATTCAGTTCATAATAACAATGCCTAAGTCCCAGACTTCTAGGTTATAATAATCATAACCAATGTTCTAAAACTTCTAGGCAGCTTAAGGTAGTGAACTTATCTACTGCCTAAGCGGATGCCCTAAGGGGTGAGATGGCCACCAAAAATGAGGTGGTTATATTTTTGTCATTTTTACTATTTTTTGATTCAGATATATACACTTTTATTTTCTATAGATGCTTTCATAAGGGAAGAAAAATTAAGAGAATGGATTTTTTCCGCTTTCCAAGAAAAGTACAAAATAATATAAAGTACCCCATAACTATGTGATTAGATGTTTCTTAGAAAGAAAACCATGTTCTAACTAAGATTAGAATGACAATCAGGTCATTATTAAAACTGCCGCATGCTCAATAATTTTGGCTGCTAGTAAGGCATTTTTAGAAGCATGCCACCTCCCTCTGTGTGTGTGTGTCACTGTCTGTAGACAAACGCATGAAAAGAATAACGTGAAAGAAGGTGAAATTCAGTTGTTTGTGATAATGAGGTGACTGGATACTGTACAAGATGATAGAAAGAGGGATGGAGATTCAATGCTATTTGGTGATTTCCTCTCTTATTTTCCTCAGCTAACAGTAAACATGAAATGACGTATTAAGTTTGATATCTATTGGTGAATATTGATGATATGTACAGGAGAATATTGACTTTGATATCCCAAGGGATATACATATTTTAAGACTAGTGATCTGTTTGAGATTTCATCTGTTAAGAGTTGCATCAATTTTGACAGGGCTGGTCAGATTTGCATGTTCATAGCTAACTTTGGGAATAAGAAAAGTCTGACCCAATCCTTAGGGCTTAACCAAAGCATGGATACAACTAGTGACCCAGTGTTTCATATGATCTTGGCAAACACTGTCTGCTCATTGAACCATCATTTCCTGGTAAACGACTAAAACCACATTAATTCAACTGAGAGAGTTTTGTTCCTTCAAAATTATGTTCGATTTCAAATAAGTATTGTTTGATATATGAAGTATTAAAGTCATTGTTTTCTATGGAGAATTCGACCATCAGTTTTCTTGCCTGGCCTGATTGACATTTGGACATGAATGACTATATACAGCAGCTATGTCTTGTTTCAATATTGTTATAGATCTATCTCATCCACATCCAGATGTTAATGTCAGATAAGAGAAAAGAAAAGAGAGCAAAATTGAACTGCTTTGTTTTGCTAGTATGACATCATTTCCTTCTTGTTAAGGTTTAGCCCCGCATCGGATTAAATCTGTGGGGCCCTACCCTCTTTATCTGTTCAGGATTCCCTCAACTTAATGCCTAGGCTTTGAGTTCTAGTTCGGGCCTTTAACATGGTATGAAAGCTGGGCTTTCTCATTTGGGTCACCCCACCTGTTCATTTGTGCCATTTATACTGTGACAATTTGGGTTTATACTATAACCATTTGGGTTCAGCACCAGAGGCTGTTGAGGTTTAGTCCCACATCGGATAATCTGTGGGCGCCTACCCTCTTTATCTGTTGAGGATTCCCTCAACTCAACGCCTAGGTTTTGAGTTTGAGTTCGGGCCTTTAACACTCGGTATTAGACTTTTCTTTACACTATGTTAGTCACTTGGACGTAGCAAGCATGGTGTGTTCTAAAGCTTCTATATGTATGTCTTCTTTGTTCATAAACTTATGGAATTATTTTTTCACCTTAGTGATGATTTGGTTTGACAAGTAGGTTTACATCAACAAATAATTTTTCTTGTTAGTCTGGACAAATTTCTCCAGTGAGCATATTGACTGTAATTACAATGCTTATCTTAACTCAGCACCATTTTTCTTTTCTTTGGTCTCACATCCAATGGATTTTTCACTTCTTCAGGCACCAAGTAATTCATGGTCATCCTCTATACTTTTTCCGTTGGGTCCTGAGAGGTTGAAAGACTTATCTGCTAAAAGCTGGAGCCAACTAACTGCTTCCAGTCCAGTTCCTGGACAGTGGCGTCAAGCATCTAATATGTGGAATACATCTCAGTCAGAACTGCAACAGCGGTTGTCATTTGAATTTGACAGGCCTAATGGCACTGATAGGCTAATATCAGGGACACGACTTGCCATCCCTTCACAGGAAAAGAAGAAAATTGAAGACCCAGATAGGGCTACATCCCACCTAAACCATGTTCAACTGGGAAGAATTGCTAATGGGAAGAGTCCACTTGGATCTCTGCCTACATTCAGTGAATTGCGTAGGGAAGATGGAAGTGCAGATGGCTTGCATGATTCCAGCCATCCTATAGGAGAAACTGATACTGTTGCCACAAGGAAAGGAACTGTATCAGATCCTTCTTCGAGCAATTCTACCGGAATCAATTTTAGGGCACTTCCAAGTTCAACTACAAATACATCAGTTGCATCTGCTTTGAAAGATGATCCATCAATCGCACTAATTGGCTTGCCCGCACCTTTTCCCCCACCTGGTGATTTAAATGATTCCACCAGAGCTCAAACACAACGACAACTACATGCCACTTCACTAGCAAAACAAAACTATCCTGGCGTTCACAATGCTGCGGACCCTAGTGGAGAGTCCCAAAGTCAGGTTCGGAATGGAAGACCTCGAGCAGATGCCCGTAGCCGAAGTCAGCTACTTCCTCGGTACTGGCCTAGGATAACTGATCAAGAACTACAGCAAATTTCTGGAGAGTATCCTTTATATCTTGTAGTATTCCACTGACTCAAAATATAAGATGATAAATTTCCATTTGATAAATTGGTATCAGCATTGGAGGATATGGTTTGCATGCTTTTGCATTTTCATTTTCTACACATCATGATGCTACTTTATGGCAATCAAAACCTCAATTTCCTTCACTTACCTAAGTTCAAATTCTGTCATCACTCCTTTGTTTGAGAAAATGCTGAGTGCAAGTGATGCAGGTCGAATAGGTCGTCTGGTGCTTCCAAAGAAATGTGCAGAGGTGAGTCTATCTTAGTGGGATTGTGGTAAAGTCACTGCCAGGTTATTCTGTTTCCCACTTCTCCAGTATGAATTTTTGGCAACTCTATATTTTGTTTGCTTACAGAAAATAATCTTATTTTCCTCCCCTTCCTTCGGTGGTGGCGAGGGAGTGGGGTTGAAGAAGAGGAGATTATTGCTTTGCTTAGGACATCAGTTTCTAATACATTGAGGTGACTGATACTCTGAGATCATGTTATCTAAAGGGATCTGGCTTCTCTTATCTTGTGCCCCTTCCTTTCTTTGGGTTTCTTGTTCTCTCCCAACCTCCAGTTTTAGTCTTGGATTATGTTTGTTTTTGTTTCCTTTTACATAATCCCTATCATATTTGCTTCCTACGTTCTCTCTCTCTCTCTCTCTCTCGATGTGTGTGTGGAATGTTGCATGTGTGTGTGTGTGTGTGTGTGTGTGTGTGTGTGTGTGTGTGCATGTGTGTATATGGGGGGTGGGCGGATGTTAAATTGCATCATGCCACCCTAGAAGCGATCAATTTTTTTCTGCTTTCCCTAATGGCTTCACACGAACTAATTATTGTTTTTCCTTTGTCTCTTGTTCAACGTGTTTCTTTCACATGACCTAATTATTTCAGAGTATAGTGCCCCTAAGCTTTCATATTTCACTGGATAATGCTGATCCCTGTTGAAAGATAATTAGAGACATGGCAACCCCTATTTATACCTTTAAAACCATTTATCATTTACAATTTCCTCATCTTTCTCCTCTTTGTTCTTGTTTTCAATTCTAATTGTTATATAGTTTTTGTTTGTGATTTTGGTACCTATGGCTAGTTTCAAGATTTCTTACATTTTAGTACTTACGCAAATGGTTACGGAAAACAGGCATACTTCCCTCCAATTTCCCAACCCGAAGGAGTTCCTTTGAAGGTTCAAGATGCCAAAGGCCAAGAGTGGGTTTTCCAGTTCCGCTTTTGGCCCAACAACAATAGCAGGATGTATGTCTTGGAGGGTGTCACGCCTTGCATTCAGTCAATGAAATTACAAGCAGGCGACATTGGTAATATAGCTTGTTGTGCTGTATATATTATCCGTTAATTTTTGAATCCTTGTTGGAAATTCATCATTGCAAATGGTTATGAAGCTGCTTGATTGCATATGTTATTTTAGTGTTTCTGTTGATACTATAGAGAGCATCACTTGTCTTTATTGAAAAGGTTGTCTTTTTTTTTCTCTTCTTTGGATTTATTCTCGACATGTTTTGAGATAGAGGTTTGTGTATGAAGATATAAATCTTGTCTTCTCCTTTATTATCACAACATTAATAACCTGATTTAAGGGTGAGTAGGTCTCTAGTTGTCACTGTGAGGATGCTTGTGGATATCTACTGGGACATGTCTAATGAATAATGAAATATTTTGTTCCTTGGTTCTCAACACACCAGTCTGCTCCCATGTCCTTTTTGATGACTGACAAATTTCGATCCCATTTCTTTTGTTTTTAGTGAATTTATTGTGCTACTCCGTTTCTGGAAAAAGAAAAAAAACTGGTTCATGACGGCATTGGATTGATTTTCTGAAATCAATTTGAATCATAATCTGTCTATTCTTGCAGTGACAATTGCCACTTAAACACAAGGACATATGAATGAATGAGCAATACAATTTGTGCTTGTGGGGCACACAGGATGATGCCATTTGCATACTATTTCTAAAATTTTGCATGTATGAGAAAATTTTCTGTAGAGCGTTTAGCTTTTAACTAAATCAGTTGATTAAGGTAAAAGTATAATGGGATATAACCTTTGAAGAAAGTGCTCGGCCAAAATGGGACATAATTCGGCCTCTCCCATCCATGGCCCACACTCACCGGCGAATGTGACCAGCTTTTCTATTGTTGTTAGTTAGAGGTCTGAACTCTAACCCAAAACCTAGGTATTGAGTTGAGAGAATCCCTCACATATGTAGAGGAAAGACTCTCATGGATTTCTGATATGGGACTAAACCACAACACCCCCCTTGCGCCGAACCTATCGATTTGGGGCACATCACGGGTAGGGTCAAGTGTCCACATATGGATACAGATATAATGGGTAAACTTGGCTCTGATACCATGTTAGAGGTCCTAACTCTTAACTCAAAACCTAGGTATTGAATTAAGGGAATCCCCCACATATATAGAGGAAAGACTGTCATGGATTTCCGATATGGGGCTAAACCACAACACACTCCCTTGTGCCGAGCCAAGCGGTTTGTGGTGCATCACGGGTAGGGCCAAGTGTCCACCTATGGATACAAATCCAATGGGTAAAACCTAGCTCCGATACCATGTTAGAGGGCCAAACTGTAACCCAAAACTTAGGTATTGAGTTGAGGGAATTCTCCACGTGTATAGAGGAAAGACTCCCATGGATTTCCAATACGGGCCTAAACCACAACATTGTTAGAGGATGATTTAATGGTTTCAAAAGGCTGTATTATTGTTTTGTAAAGAGAGTATATCGATGAATTCTACATATCCTTCCTTTTTGCCTTCTGTCTCATGAAGGTTCTTATAAATTATAATTGTCATTTATTGTCAGTTTAAGGAAACCTGCCTGATTTGAGGTTTTTTTCTCCTTGCAGTAACATTTAGTCGAATAGAGCCGGAAGGGAAGTTGATTATGGGCTTCCGAAAGGCATCAAATGGTGCAAATGAGCAGGTTTGGTGCTAGGAATAGTGAAATTTTAGACTTTCCTTGCCATTAATGTGAGTAAACATAAGTTATGGGTCTGGGTATGGCTATCATTCATGTGGGATATATGTCAGTATTTTCTTTAACCTGACTCGTAATTGGCTACCAAAACTTTCTGTTTGAACAAAAATATTTCTATTTGTTTTTCTTTTTTTTGTGCTTTAGTTGAATGTTACCAAATTTGTGACATGAAGACATATGTGTTTCCAATTGCTTGATGTGGTTAAGGACATGTGTGAGCAGGCTTTTACTAGTGTGTGGACAACTGCTTGAGAGATATGAGTTTCCAATTACTATATCACATAGAGGGCCGATACTGAGTTCATATCTCATTACTTTAGTTATAAAGAAAGCATCAAAGCATCTATAAAGAAGCATCCCCTTTTGTATGCCATTTTCGGATAATATTGTTTTAAGGGATAATTGCAAAAATAACCCTCTTATTTCAAAAATTGCAGAATTGCCATCCTTAGCTATTGTTATAATAACCGTCTTGAATGAACAATTGAACATTAGTGCAAAATTACCCCAGGTTAGTTGCCGTTTAGGATGTTTGTTTGGATCCATAAAATTAAAATTTTGGATGAAATACCCCTATAGAAAAGTATTATTTTCATCAGCATATTGTGCCAGAGAAAGAGAAGTGGTAAAGAGATAGGTACGTGAAGAGAGAGAAAGGGTTTAGGAGAGATTAGGGGTGTTTTGTTTTTTTTCTTCGAATTTGGTTAAAGACTAACCAGGTTAAATAAGAGATTTTAATGGAATGCTAATAGCGAATGACGGCAAGGATGTTTTTACAAGTATTGCAACATAACAAGGTTATCTATAGCAATAGCTAAATAAGGATGGCAATTCTGCAATTGTTGAAATAAGAAGGTTATTTTTGTAATTATCTCTTGTTTTAATTGAGGATAATATAGAAGTTTTAAGTGATAACTCTGAGTGATCGAGGGGAACTTTGAATCCAAAAGTTTTAGGATTAGTGAATCAAAGTTAGAATATGTGAAATATAATTTTAATAACACGAGGGTATTTGGTATTTTGGTTATGGTCAATGGTCAAGTTACACATACAAGTAGTGACTTTTGATATTTACACCCATTATTCAAGAGAATGGGAAGATTCAAGAGGATGTCACAGTCTCATATGTGGACGGTAGGCTGGTTGAAGGAGTTCCATGCGATTGATAGGTCTTGCTAGAGCTCAAAGGGAAGTTTTAGAGAACTGCTACGAGATGTTCTCTGCAGCATAGACTGAGTTTGCAGTGGTGAGCACACATGCATGAAACGTGTATGGCGGAGATGATGATGTTAAGATGCACGTATGAAAAGACTTCAAAGGATAATATTTAGAATTTATATATATGTAGAGAATTAAATGTATGTTGACTGACATTAAGTTCAGGGAAAATACACTTGGATGATTCAATCCTGTGACTGTGCCACCTGCATCCAAGATGATCCTGCTTTTTTGAAAGTAAGCTGATCCTGTTTAGAAGATGTGATCAAATTCAAGTGGACGATGGCAGGACTTGGGGAAGACCTAAAATAAAATGTCTTGACATATTAAAGAAGGCCTTAAAACCTTCCTAGTTTTAACTACAAAGTACAAACATGGGATCACTTCCGAAAAAAGCTACAAACATGGGATTAGAAGATTGAAGTGGTGGAATAGGATTTATGTAGCTGATCCCAAATAAATGGGATGAGACTCATGATGATGATGCACTTTGAATATATTATACTCTAACAATCTGTATTTGATTTTTTATTTGGTTAAACATACGATTATCTGGCTTAATGAATGAAAAACATCAATATAGGCAGTCTATTAAGCCATGCGAAGTATATACAGCAGAGCATGCATTTTGCATGGGTTTGAAGTGGCAAACTTGTTCGTACAGCATCTGCACCAAGATAATGTAGCTCAAATTCCTCACAAGGCTGTTGATTCCCCTTTCTTCTGTTTTTTGGCCTTTCCCACTTAAGAATCACATAGAAAAAATGTCCTAAAAGGCTTCTCAAAACCCAATGTCAAATGAACTCCCATGTGTTGTTTCTGTAGTGGAGGAAGGTTGACATTTTGGTTTAAATTGAATTTCAAAGTAAAAAAGTCTTTGCAGGGTGTGGACTCAGTGGATGCATCTGTATGTAAGTTCCCTGTATTTTTCCTTTTTGATTGACATCATGTAGTTTCTTTGTTAATGTCTTGGAAAGAGCATGTGGAGGAGCTAGACTTCCAAAAAGAAACATAAAATGCAGAAAGTAGACTTTCTAGAAGATGTTTAAGTCACTACTTTAGTTTTTCTGTGTTCATGATACAGGAAAATGGGGGTACAGGTTATCTTCAGTGGTATGAAATCAATATTCAAAAGGGGACAAAGGCAATATATATTCATCTGTGAAAGTAGAAATGCATAGGAGGTGTGTGGTTACCCCAAACTAAAGGGCACTAGAAGAAGATGAGGTCAAAAATAAAATAAAATTTCTAAAAGGGCTTTTATTAACTGATATTTCCCAAGGAGCATAGAATAAGGTAAATTGGAAAAAGATGGCCTTACCTTTTGAGCTTTGTGCAAAATGGTCAATGGTATTGGAGCAGACTTTTTAAAATGTGGAGGCATGTCAATGAGATGCTAACCCTTTGGATGCTTATGTTGCAGGTTGTATGATAAAGCTGTGAACAGTTTGCTGATCTCTTGCTATTTGAGTGGAGAAGTTTGAATAGCAGTTGGCTTCTCATTCATTTCAATCCTCAATTTGACAGTTTTGAAAGCATGTGGGATGTCTCATAAAATCTGGAGGAAATGAGGAAGAGTCCAAAGTGGATACTGTTACATGGTTTTCTCTTGTGCTATAGAGCAGTTAGCTGTAATGGAAATAACTTAAATGTCTAAAGGGAAACAAATGTATTGAAAATTGTTACTGAACCAATCCACCAACACAAAAAGTCTATTTAGTGGGTGGTGTTAGAATTAATATAGGCATGTAGGACTTGTGAACACCCAGTATGGTACCAAATGGCTTTTGTTAACACCCCCCTCAGGGAGCAGCATTCCTTGAAACTACAAGGCCTGAGCAAACTGGCTTTGATGCTATGTTACTGAACCAAACTGCCAATTCGAAACTTGAGCTGATCTGTGGGGGGGGGGGGAGAATTAATATAGACATGGAGTGGCTTGTGGATATTCTAAATGGGACTAAACAGCTTTCGGCAACAAGGGTATACATGAGCTTTCGGCAACAAGGGTATACATGTGTGCATCTTATCTTTCATTGGAACCTGACGTAGATTCCTGGCAAATACTTATCTACAGTTCTATAAACAGCTTTCACCATGTACACTGGAGAATAACAAATTAAGAAGTTTGCATGATGATATCCCTTGGTGTATGTTATTTGCAAATGATATTGTCTTAATTGATGAGAGTATTGATGCTTTAAATGCTAAGTTAGAGCGTTGGAGGCATGTCTTGGAGTCTAAAGGTTTTAAAATTAGTAGGAGTAAGTTAGAGTTTATGCATTATAATTTTAGTAATGGGAGAGTGGTACAGGAAGACATGGTTCTAATTGATGGACAAAATATTCCGAAGAGTAGTAGCTTTCGGTACTTAGGGTCTATCATACAAGAGAATGGGGAGATTTATGACGATGTTGCACATAAGATTAAGGTAGGCTGGTTAAAATGGAGAAGCGCATCAGGAGTCCTCTGTGATCGTCGTGTGCCTGTGAAACTCAAAGGGAAGTTTTATAGAACGATTGTGAGACTTACTTTGTTATATGGTACTGACTGTTGGACAGTACGAAAAGAACACATTCATAAAATGTGTGTAGCAGAGATGAGGATGCTGAGATGGATGTGTAGTAAGACTAAGAAAGACAAGATTAGGAATGAGCGTATCCGTAAGGACTTGGGGATAGCCTTAATTGATAGTAAAATGAGAGAAAATAGACTCAGGTGGTTTGGACATGTGCTTCAACGTCCTAACTCAGCGCCAGTTAAAAGAAGTGACCGAATCTTAGTGGATGCTAGTAAAAGAGCTCGGGGAAGGCCTAAAATAAGATGGTGTGATGTTATTAGGAAGGATATTAGTTTCTTGGGTTTAAATATGAATATAGCACTTGATAGAAATCTTTGGCGGAACATGATTCATATAGCCGACCCCAAATAATTGGGATAAGGCTCTGATGATGAGTTCTATACTAGCTGAGGTTATTCGTGAAATGAGTCAATTTCTTAACCAGCTCCATGAACTTCTATCTTTTGCTATATGGAGGTTTTCTTTGTGAAAATGAACTTGTACTATAGCTTTCTCGCCTTTGTATATGTGTGGATGTATCAATCCTCTATATCATATTATAAAATTGGTTGTTTCACGCCCCTTTTTATTACAATTTATAAATCCATAGCTAAGGAAATCATCACAACTTTAAATGGTAGTTTCTGGTTAAATATTTGAATTCCACAACCTTGGACATAACTGTTGAGATAGTTCTTCAACATACAGGTCTACCTAAGGGTACAATGGCAAATAAATGACTAGCTGAAGGATCTATTTTGTCTTTAACATGATGCAAATGGAGTAATCAAGCATATACTATCTTACTGAACAAGAAAGGGTGCGTAATGGAATTGGGATTGGAAAGGGCTCATAGCCCAGATATGATGTGTCACAGGTCACAATCCATGTTCCTGATTGCCCAATTTGAGTTCACTCTTATTGATTCAGAAGGAAAAGGGACAAATGGAAGAAAAGGAGAGGGAAAAAATGCAAAGAAGACGGGGAGGGGGGTGTTGAAGGACTGGAGGAGAAGGAAGAAAATAGCAAAACCAAAGAGGATAACATCTAGGTGTGTGATGCATGGTTGTGGATGGAAATAGCAAAGCCAAAGTGGATAACACCTGATTCATTCTAGTTTTTACATACTTGTCAATAGGATGCAATGGAAATTATAACAAGAGTCCATCATGTGAATTTGTTATTGGAGTATAATAGTTTTGCATGGTATGATAAGATCAAGAATTCCATGCTAATCAACATATGATAGGCAAGCCATTTACACTGGAGAATAACAAATTAAGAAGATTTGCAACTTGAACATGCTTAAGTGCATTTCTCACGTACCATTCGTTTTCAAAATATTATATTTTTTTATTTGACTTCTATTATCCTGTAAAATTTGTAAGATCGTATTTATGCAATTTCTATCCGTAATGATCATGAAGCATTCTTATGGCTTCTTTGACCCCGTTTGTCATTCATCATTTTTGTTGACAGGAAGGTCAAGCAATCAAATCTGCAAATGGTTGCCCTATAGCTAAAGAGGCTAGTTATAGGAATGGTAGACCTGGGGAAGGCACTTCAGCACCACCTCCTCGTCCTCCCAAAGGTAACCCCGAATCGAGGAATATGGCTGTTCCATCAGATCAGGCAACTTGGTCCAAAGTTGGTAGATCAGGATTTATTCAAAAAGAAGGCACTGCTTCCAAATCTTCTGCCCTTCCCACCAAGAGGAAAAGCAACTGGCTTGGTTCAAAGAGTAAACGCCTAAGGATGGAAAATGAGGATTCCATTGAGCTCAAACTGACTTGGGAGGAAGCTCAAGAATTGCTGCGTCCCAGTCCTAACCATAAACCATCTATTGTTGTGATTGAAGGTCATGAATTTGAGGAGTATGAGGTATGATAAAAGCATGACTCAGTAATTTATTTCTGAAAGATGAAAGCAAAAACATGTCAGTTATATTGTATTTTAGTAATTCTGGCTGGATATGGATCTCTGTTTATGAATCTTTGGAGATGGGAGTACTTATATAAGTTGCTGAAATCCAATCTGAGATGCTTTTTGGGATTGTTCCATGCATGATCAAGATCATTTGAGTTTCTAGACTTCATTTTTTTTCCAAATTCTACTGTGGCAGCCTTTTTTGTTGAAATTCATGGGAGACCTAGGCCCTCCCCATGTGCTTAAAGCAAAAGCTTAGGAAAGGATGAGGAATCAAGGTGGGGTTTAAAAAGCCCTGGTCTGAAGTTAGCCTCTTCCTTAATGGTTCCCTATTGTCTGTAACCAACTCACCTAAATAATTGAAGTACCATCCTGTTGTATCCCCCAATTCTATTTGAAAATTTAGCCAAGCCCGCCAAAGATGACTGTCCTTCTGGAATTTCCTAACAGGTGATTTAATTTGAAGTTGAATTTGAGTTTGAGCTCTGCGCCATGAAATGGTATCCCCAGTCAATGAACCATCTATCTGGACCCCTCTCCTACACCTGGTTTGGCTGGTCTGGGATGCTAACCCCTATCTTCTTCCTCATGCTCTCCCCCTTTAGGGTTTCTGGAGTCCTCTGCCTACCAGACCCTCTGCAACCCCTCTGACCACAACTTCCACCATGATGACACTTTGGTTGAAAGCACAACTGGCACCTGGCCTCTCGCCTTGATTGCACTGGTTTTGAACACAACCCTTAGTTCAACATGAGAAAGGCAATGGGGAATGATGGTGGCATCCTTCTTTCTTTTGTTAATGTTGTGGTTTAGGCCGACATTGGCTATCCATGTGAGTCTCACCTCTAAATATGTAGAGGATTCCCTCAACTCAATGCCTAGATTTTGGGTTAGAGTTCGGGCCTGCAAAATGGTATCAAAGTGGGTTACTCATTGGATTCACATGTGGACATTTGGCCCTACCCGTGATGCCCCCCAACTGGTTGGTTTGACATGAAGGGGGGGGGGGTGTTGTGGTTTAGTCCCATATTGGATATCCATGGGAGTCTCACCTCTAAGTATGTAGAGGATTCCCTCTAGTCAATGCTTAGGTTTTGGGTTAGAGTTTAGGTCTCCAACTGTTATAATAATATGGAGTACCTTTCCATATAGGAGACAAAGCTGGCTCCTGCTATGGTGCATAATCTGGCTATCTTATGGGGCTACCCACATCTTTTGACCAGCCGGAGATAACTACTGCCACTACAACTTAGCCAGCCTCACATATCCCTTCCCTGTTTGATCCCTCTTTCTTTTCATTTAATGCAACAGTGGTACTATCCAGTTTTCAAAAAAATCACTTCCCTGTTTGATAATGGACCTTATGCATTATCAACACGGATGTAATCATGCATGGATAAACACATTCTACATAGGAGTTAGTGACGACTATGTGTTCATTACTATTAGATTTTGGAAGTGCCTTCATACTTTCTCCTACATGTAACGTTAGCCCCATACTGTTCTTCACATATTTCACAGCCACCTTAGTTTTGGCTGACAATGCTTAGAGGGTCCAACTGTTTCTGCTTCTGTTTTCTTCCTTTCTCAACTTGTTCAGACATAGGATGTTCTAGAAAATCTATAAGATGATCATCCTTAAGTGATGTATGGGACCTACCTTCTACTGGGTCATTTCATTTAATGGTCTTTGGCATGTTGAGAGAACTTCTTGCAATTTGTTTGCAGTCTGCATGAGGATTTATAGTGCCTTTAACTGTGTCTGGGTGGTATTGTGAACCTTATACTTCATAGCTTTCTTCTAGATATTGGTTTGTAATTTTGCAGTATTTCACCCTGATCCATGAGATGCTTCAATGAAGCCCGAGGAAGTACTAGGTTGCATGCCTCTACATGGAACTAAAAGTGGGATGCTTGGATCTAATTCTTGGCTTCTGTTCTTCTAATATTTGAAAGTGAAAATAAGGACGCGATTTTTTCTTCTTGATGCATGTACAATAAGCTTTTCTAGTTTTTCTTTTTTTTTTTAAAGTGGGTAGTACCACTATTGTATTAAAAGTAAAAGAGGGATATACAAGTTAAGCCAATGAGCTCTCATAAAAATCCCTATAGAAAAGAGGCCTTCCATGCCAATTGCCAAGGCAGAGTGGTCGGCATTAACCCTCAAACAGCTTTTCTAGTGTTTAATAAAATTATATGTTAATTGGATTGAAACATAGATGGAAACATAGCAAAAAATTATCAAAAGTATCTCTGTGGTGAGGTCATCTGTCTAGTCAATAAGCTGATCAATTGCCTTTCCTCCGCTAGGTGTTTAAACATTATTGCTGGTCATTAGAGTCAAAGATCTAGACACTTAAATTGGAGTTGTTGAAGGTCCTAATGGCCCCATTGCTGGCAAGGCTCAGCTGAATAATGAAATGGATTTTGGAACTAGATTATTTAGCAGAATCCTTGAGCTCCTTTTCCGATACCCCTTCAGTTCATTAAAAAAAGTTAAGAGAGTCCTTGTGAGTTTGGCTAGAGCACTTGCGTTTCAATAAGTTTGCCTGGACAAGATATGATCTATTTACAAGATGGAACACTTACATAAATATATTTTTTACTATTTTATGGTTTTTATTCATTTTCATCCTTTTTTAAATTAATATATATGTAAAAAAACCGGTCCTTCAATGTTGGAACTTGGAACTGGTCGGTTCCCAGTCTGAATGGGAACCAGAACTGGCTCCACCAGTTCCGGTTTGGCAATCCTTGGTTCCAGCATAGGTGGGAGAGGTGGAGAAAAGCAAAATCAAATGGGTATAGGTATGGTTTCCTGGGTATAGGTATGGTTTCCTACGATACCCAAGAAGATGTGTATTTGAGTATCTTGTTGAGTCCTGTTATATTGTATTGTAATCTCCCCTTGGCTTGTTGCTTTGTGCATCAGGTTGGTGATTGGCCTGTTTAGGGATAACCGGTCACTCTGAGACCAGTCAATTGAAGAAAAAAAGAGGAGAAAATGGAAAAGAATGGTAGAACATGAGAAGAGAAAAATTGGCCAAAATGTTGGAAAAGTTATGCCAAGGGGTCTAAGGCAAGGTTGGCCGATGTTGGATTTGCCATTCAAAAATGAAAAGAGAGGACAATGAAGAAAAGAAAGAAGTGAACAAATGGAATATTTTGGATAAGCAAAATAAAAGTTCTTCCTCTTTCTCTGTGGGTGGATAGCCCCTAAACTGGGCCAATCTGAGCCACAACATCAGTCACAGGTCAAATCTTGAAGTGGCTGGTCACTCCCTGTTACTTTTGAACACCAGGTATTGATTATATTGCTCAGTCTATATTGAGATAGGCCAATTTTACAGTTCCTGAAGGTACTTTTCCTAATGTCTAAGGATGAACTTTGCATATTCGAGGTGAAGTTCACGTGGCCCAAGATATCTAAATATCTGCTTCCCTCATATAATGCTCTTGGTCACTGCATTATGTTACTGCAAGGCACAAATAAATTTCATTGTTTGATCTTGAGTTTAGAAATCCTATAGTTTGGTGTTACCATGTGAGAGTTCACGTAGAAATTCTATCATCTCTTTATACACTGAGTAGTTTATTCTGAAGGATCTGTGAATGCGCTTGCACTTTAAATAAAAGCGAACTCCGGCTGCTACAGAGGCAGCAGAAGTTAGTTTCTTGGTGGCCGGAGGTGCCTTGATCCACATGCAGCGGTGGTTGTTGGTGAGGGGGACTTGCCCCAACCCAAGGGAGGTTCACCTTCGCATCACACTACAGGGGGTACCTCTCATCCTGTGTGATGAGGAGGGCATAACCCATTTGGTCAGACCCTTTGTGTCGGTGGAGGAGGGGAGGTTGACCTTCATCCCGGAAGGTTCCACCACGGACGTGCAGGCAACTGTCCAGACAACCAGTCATGCAAAGGTGCTGTCAGTCATCTCCTCCATCAGAGGGGAGGCCTTTGTAGTCCAGGTAATCTCCGAGCCGGCCCACCTGCCGTGGCGATAGGGCATGGTAGGGCAACACTCCCAACGGTGTGAGGAGGAAGACGAAGGGGTACGTGGCTTTTCTGTGGCCCTTGTTTCAAAATTCAAATAGCTCGCCCGAGATATTGGGCTGGATGGGCCAGATTGAGTTGGGTCAACAGGGCCTGGTGCGGGATGGACCACTTATGCCAGCTCATGGTGCAATGGGACCGGATGGGCCAGATCGTGTCGGGTCAATAGGTGGCCCAGTTCAGGACTGCTTCTGTCAGCCCACAATCCAACAGGTAACGGTTGCAGATCAAGAATGTTACCCCGGACCTGGAACTTACCCAGATCCGGCTCAAGTGGTCATATCGGCGTGGCTGGACCCGATATGCGTCGTCTCCTCCGCCTGAACTCCTCCACTGTGCATTCCCCGCAGCGAGAGGTAGGGATTTGCTGTTCGGTGGGCCAGTTGTTGACGACGACGGGCATGGCACCGGCAGACACTCTCTGGCAGCCCCTGTTAGAAGCCCGACTGAGGACACCGCAGTTGCGATTGATGTTCAATGACTACCTTGGAGGCCCGCCACTGTTGGGAACCCTGTTCTCACCCGTTCGCCTGGTGGCAACGTTCAGCCAACTCGACCTTCTGGCGGGAGTTGGAGATGGAGCCGGGGATTGTCCTCTTCAGCCACACCTCACCCCCTTGTGCGCTAGCCGACGGTGGATGTCCATAGTGTGGTACGGCTTCTCGCCCCTTCTGTCTTTTTTTTGCCTTTTCTCCCCCTTTTTTTCTCAAGAAAATATTTTTCTCCCTTTTTTGTTTTCTTTTTTTCCTCCTATTAGAAGGCAGAATGAGTTAGGGAGATGAATGAGAGAGATGGTACATAGAGGAAAGAGAGAGAGAAGAACAGGGGGTGTTATAGTCAAAAGATCAAGAGAGAGAGGTGACGGCCGGCGGAAGGACCTGGATGCCGGTGGGATCTAGGTGACCGGCGTGTGACCGGCGACGTCGACAGCGGCGATGGCAGTCGGGGCAGAGCTTGGCTGTAGCACTAGTGGGAGGGCGGCACCGTCGAGGACGACAGCGACCACGGACCACGACGGTGGCTCTGGATAGGAGGTCGGAGGTGGCTAGGGAATCCCTGCTCGGTGGTGGCAGTCTCAAAAGAGGACGATAAGGGGGATTGATGGAGGAGAAGAGAAGGGTGTGAGCTAGAGGGGGAGGGAGAGAGACAATCCTCATGCCAGTGAGGATTGTTTCGTGGAATGTGGGGGGGTTGGGGGGAGTGAGAAGAGAAGGGCGGCGAAGGACTTAGTTAGAAGATGCAAAATCGACATCTTATGTATGCAATAGTTCAAGTGTGAGGGGGATGGGGAATCCAGCTTGAGAGAAATTGGTGGGCCTAGGTTCTCTAAGAGAGTGGCATCCCCGACTGAGGGGAGGTCGGGTGATATCATGATTCTATGGAACCAGTTTGAGGTCAAGGAGGTCGAGGAGGATAGACAAGTTGGAAGAGAGTCTATCTCCCTACATTTCAAGAATGTTAGGGATGGCTTCTTACGAGACTTCTTAGGGGTATATGGACCACAAAGCAGAGAAGAGATTCTTTTGGGAGGAATTGCTTATGTACCATCACAGCTCGGGTCGTCACTGGTGTGTGGGAGGGGACTTTAATGCAATTGTTGCACTGTCTGACAGGACAAATGATCACCTGCTTACGGGTGGACTTCCTTGGCTTCATCAGCAATGCTTCTTTGATTGATATTAGACTATCTAATGCTTAGTTAACCTGGTCCAATATGAGAGTAGTGCCCTCATGATCTAGGTTAGACATGTTCCTTGTTTCAGTTGACTGGGAGGATCACTATTCACACGTACAGGCTTCTTGTTTGGCTAGACCGGTGTCGGACCATAAACCCATCTTGTTGATAACTACCTGCAAACAAATCAGGAGAGGTAACTTTAGATTGGAAAGATACTGGTTCAGAGAGGCAAACTTCATGGGTATTGTCAGACGGGTCTGGAATGTTCAGAGGCAAGAGTAATATGCCATGGCATGGTTAGTGCGTAAATTGAAATATATGGTGCAAGTGCCAAAGGAATGGGGAGCTGGCAAGACTTTACCTAGCAAGGAGGCAAAAGATAGAATCCTAGTACAACTTGGAGGGCTTGATCGCTTGGAGGAGGTAGGTTAACTGGGTGATTCTTGCAAACCGCTTAAGGACCAACTCTAGATAGGATTTTGATGAGATCCTCACGAGGGAAGAAATATATTGGAAGCAAAGGTCTAGAGAGAAATGGATCAAGGAAGGTGATAGAAACATTGCTTATTGCCGGTGGATTGTCTCTGGCATGAGGAGGATCAATTGCATTTCAGCAATTATAGTTGGCGACCGAACCTTCACCATAGATGAGGACATTAAGATGCAGGTAAGGGACCTCTATGCAAAACTCTTCACTAAGAATGACATAGTTAAACCTCTAGTTGCGGTAGATCTTGCAAGCGATGAAGCCCTAGGGCTAGATGCTTTTTCCCATGACCTTCTTTCAAAAGTGTTGGGCCATCATCAAGATCGATCTCTTGTTAGCAGTGCGGGAATTTTAGGAAGGAAAAGCACATTTGAGGGGTGCTAACAAGACTCTACTAGTCCTCATCCCCAAGAAACAAGGAGCACAAAGTCTTGAGGACTTCGGACCAATCAGCCTTTTGAATGGGACTTATAAAATCATTTCCAAGCTTCCAGCCAGGAGGCTAGACAATGTGATTGACGAATGGTTAGTGGCTATCAAGGGGCTTTCATCAGGGGACGACACATCCAGGACAACTTTTTGGTAGCAGATGAATGGTTGCATGTCATGAAGACCCAAAGTAAGAAAGGGGTTGTTCTAAAGTTAGATTTTGAGAAAGTTTATGACTGAGTCAATTGGCAGTTTCTTATTGGATGTTTTTTGAAGATGGACTTTGATGGGAAATTGATTGGCTAGATTTGTGCCTGGGTTTCATCAACTACTTTTGTTGTCCTAATCAATGGAGAAACTACATCTTATTTTCACAGTGGCAAAGGTCTTCGTCAGGGAGACCCCATGTTCCCTTTGTTTTTTGTTCTGATAGTGCATATTTTGATCAGGATGTTGTTGAGGGTTGAAACCCAAGGGCTTATTATAGTGTTCATATCACGCACTTACAATATGCTAGCGGTACCATTCTATTTCTAGTAGAGGATGAGAGGCAATTTTATGTTTTTTTTAGTATCACTAATTATATAAAATAAAAAGTAAGAAGTTACAAGTATAGAGGGAAAGCTCTCAGAAATAAAAGGCAGCAGACAACTCTCTGTCCCGAGAGCAAAACAAAGAGAGAAACAAAACCCCTATCGACCAAGCAACCCACCTATGGCTGACCTCAGCTTCCCTACTTTGCCCTCTCTGAAGCCCACACGAACCCTCTCCACTCCCTCTTCCCCAAGGTCCTAAACAAAGGCAAAGAACAAAGAACGGGCCGCACACCCCTCGATTCTACATACATACCTCAACTGGCCCTAAAAACTCGTCCTACCCCTCTTTTACACTACGCATCTCCCTTCTAGAAGCATTTTTGCTATCTTGGCTTCCCTTGCCAGCTTCGCATGCCATCTTCTCTGGATTGTCCTGAGCGCGGATTTAATATCCTTATCGACTGTTTCAGAGGATACCCCAATCAGGTTGGCCACATCTCTCGCCTACTCCCCCATAATACTCTCGACCTCAGAGAAGATTTCCTTGACGTCATCTTTTTTCTGCTTGATTTTCTCCTTAAGTGCAATGCCCAAAAGCACGCAAGTCTCCCTTGGCACCCCATCTTCCTACGTCACGTGACTGACTGGGAGCGGAGGGATTGCTACACCGACCCCCTCGAGACATTGAGACCAAAGACAGGTCTACCAGAGAACCTCCCATAGAAGCATCCACATCACCCACCTCCTTGTAAAGGGGACGAAGGCCTCCCTCGCTCCCCTCCTCGTCCCTTCGGCCACAAGCCTGCTTGTACAACCCAGGTAGCTGACAAATGGAGACTTCGCTCGTATTAGCTGGTATAGCTTTGCTGCCTGCCGCAATTACTCATTGGAATTGAAGAAGCTGTTGCTACTTGGACAACATCCTCTCTTCCGCCTACCTTTGCCAAGTCCGTCGGCTGCTCTTCCCTGCCTTCTGTTAAGTTGCAAATGGGGACTCTGACCGTAGCAGCCGGGATACCTCCCGCAGAGGCACCCCCGAGGTCGGCACCTCCTTCTACACAGCTGACCCACCGGACGTCCCCTCCGGGGCCAGAGGAATCTGCAGGGCAGCAGATGGCCCAGCTATAGCAAGCTCAGTCTTCTGCCCTACAATATGTTATTAGGCCGACGTTGGAGTTATCTACACGCGCAAAATAATTCAAAAAAATATGCACATAAATTTAGGCTTTTGAGCTTGCATATTATAATTTCCTTGCGTGTGATTTATCAGACGATTTTAGGGTTCGTGTACAGGACCTTTTCCCACCGACGGGAGTCGGTGTTAATTTACATCGGAACTAGTCCGAACACCTTTGATTAATTGCCTAAAATCTCTTTTGCCTTTACAATACCGGCTACGACGGAGAATTTTAGCCCTAGGGAAGAATTCCCTTGTCATAAGGCAAGGGCACCATTGCAATTGTCCCTTTACATGAGGGCTTATTTGCAATTTTTTCTTTTGAAGGGGCTTATTTGCAATTTCTCCTTTTGGAGGGGCTTATTTGTAATTTTCCCTCTTAGAGGGGCTTATTTGCAATTTTCCCTTTTGTTTATAAACTTTGAGGATCTAACTAGGCCCCGGGGACCACCTCCGGTTTTGCAGTACCGGGAGGTGGGCCCCTCCGGGACTGCAGTACCCGGAGGTGCCACCCCCGGGTTTGCAGGCCAGCCTACCATAAGGAGAGAAAGGTGAGAGGGGGTGCCCAGCTAGACCCGATTAAAAAACTATAAAAAGCCACCTTGCCTTGTCCTTTTCCACCATTTTCTGAAGCCTTCTGCTCCTCTTAGCAGAACAGGACACCAGCGATCTTTTTCTTTTGGTTTTGTTGACTTCTCGGACGCGTACTACTGTCCTTGTCACTGGAGCAAAGGGATAGTCTTGTGGCACTTGGAGAAAACTCCGAGGACCTCAGAATTTTGACTTTCTTTCATGGGGGTACAGACTTTTAACACCGCCCCCTAAGTGTTTGATGAAATGACCGTGTTAGAACACACTGTTTCTTTTATGTGGAAGCTTTGCCCAACGAGATGCCAAGGGCGATTGAATTTAAACCTCCTATAACGACTGCGATTTAAATCGCTCTACGCCGTCATTTAGCGGAGTTAGTTTCAGGTGTTTGATGAAATGACTGTGTTAAAAACACACTACTTCTTGCTTCGATCTTCGCCTAATGAGGTGCTGAGGGTGCTTGAACTCAAACCCACTATAACGGTTGTGATTTAAATCGCTTGACACCGTCATTTAGCGGAGTTAATTTCAGGTGTTTGATGAAATGACTGTGTTAAAACATGCAGTCTTCTTGTATAAAACTTTGTCCGGCGAGATGCCAAGGGCATTTGAACTTGCTCCTCGTGTGACGGTCACGGTTTAAACTTCTTAAAGCCGTCATGTAGATTTAACTTGTGCAATTATTCTTGGTTCTGAAATTAATCGTAAATATGTGTGATAAACATTATGGGGTTCAACAAGAGTTGCTGGAGGAAGTCAGTCGTCTCAAGGTGAATTTCAGCAAGAATCTAATTGTGGGGATCAACATGGAAGATAGGGCCCTCAGGAGAGTTGCTTTCATGATGGGCTGCCAGATAGGGGGTTTTCCCTTCTCCTATTTGGGACTCCCGCTGTCTCTAAGGATCTTATGTAAGAAAATCCCCGGTAATCAGAAAATGCAGCGGAATAAAACATTGAAATCAGATTTTCTTGCACAGGGTCATTTTAGATCTTGACTAAATGATGGACTCTAAGGACTACGAGTGTACATCTGGTTTATACTGTACAAAGATCTCGAATCTCCAATGCATGATGCCAATTCTACCGATCCTTCATTCGTACAACCGTCTGCCCTCTAGTGGTATCCACATGCTTTCCTTGTCGACGGAGTGTCACCACGGGACGATTCCGTGAACAACTACTTCTCTCACTTGATGTCTCACAAAGAGAGAGAGAGAGAGAGGAGGGCGGCTTAAGGGAGAACCCTAATTACTTGGTGTTATGGTTTCTCAAGGCCTTCTTATATAATGGTAATTATCCCATATTTACCGTAATACGGCTCTCTTAATTAGGTTTAGTGTGACCCTCTAGGTCTAATATCAAGCTGGCAATGAGCCCTATATGAATATTAAAACCCCTTTTAATATTGTTATCATAAAATAATATAACTTTTCTCATTATTTTATGTGCAATGATACTAGAACTCCTAATTTATAGCAGCTCAAGGATCATGGTCGGCCCCAAGTAACGCGCCATGAACCCCCAGACGATAGAAGGGATTCACAATTCGATTGGAACCTTTAACCAACAATTATCGTGTGATATTAATCCTTCATTCATATAATGTCTCTTATCGAACCTGGGGTATGTGTAATAGCCAAACCTTTCTCATGTCTAATCTGATAGATCACACTCATCCCCATCACACTGGAAACTCCTTTCTAGTTGACTGTATAACCTTGGCCAGGAATTTTGTCTGAGTGATTCTATGAGGTATTATCTCTTCATCTAAGCATACTTGGAGAGTGAATGATTCCTTATTGACCACTTAGTCACCTTCATACGCTTCACACTACACTTGAGTATTTTCGACTATCCTAAACCTATGGTTATGGTCTATAAAGTAAACATCAAAGTGTAGTGATCCATACATAAGGTGTCTTTGGTGTTTCAGGTCTAAAAATCTATCACACCACTATGATTATGAGTCTCCTGGTCGACATATATGTATAATCACCCATGCAGGCACTCCTTGACAGATCAGTTCAGTGAACTCATTGTTGTAATGAGCACATGTATATATATCTTAGTGTCATGACACCAGAGATTGGGATCAGTCACCCTCATCACATGAGTGGATATCATGCACGCCAGTCTTTTCTGATCTTTGATTCTCATCTCAAAGATATATCTAGAAGATTGATCTCATTATCATAATCTTATTATGATTCAATCTTCATTGCAAACATTCTAGGACTTCACTATGTCAAGCGATGATATGCATAAATTACTAAGATATAATAAATAAATGTCACAAAATTTATTATTTTGAATGAGAATATATATGAAATGATGTCATCACTTCATAAGTGATTGGTTTGCAGGGTATACACTTCTTTCATCTTTTACACTGCGGTGGTTGGCTTAATGTGGTACAAAGGTACGAAAACAAACTGACAAGTTGGAAGGTAAGACTTCTCTCCTGTAGGGGGAGGATGATGTTATGTAAATCGGTATTGGATAGCCTCCCTATCCATTTCCTCTCCATCTTCCATATCTCGAAGACGATTGTAAGGAAGATAGAATCTATCCAAGTAAGATTCTTCTGGCACGGGAGTGAAGATAGAGATAGGGGATGGCATGACATTACATGGGAGAGAGTTTGCAAGAACAAGGAAATGGGAGGTGTGGGCATAAGGAATATTGGATACTTCAACCTAGCTTTGCTGTGCAAATGGCGGTAGAAGCTCGGCTCTGAAGAAAATGGAGTATGACTACAAGTCATTCCGCAGAGGTACTACGGAAGCGTTAGGGTCGGGGACATGATGCTATCCTCTCAGCACAATATCTCACCTATGTGGAGAGGTATCCTACAGTGTATGGACATCATTGTTGTTAGCATCTGGGTTAAGTTGGGGAGTGGACAAAGGTGTTTGTTTTGGAAAGATAGGTCATGTGGAGATCATTCTCTCGAGGACACTTTTCTGTAACCTTTTGTCATTCTTTAGCTCCACTAGCCACCGTCTTTTAGTAGAAATCTCAGGGAGGAAGAGATGGATCAACTAGAGGGACTTCTTACTCTTGGACTAAGCCTCAGAGCACAACCAAAGTGACCAATAGTGGTGATGGGAGAAAGATGGTCATTTTTCTGTAGGTCAGCATAAAACCTTATTTTTGATGGAGGAGTGCATCACCATTTTATGTCGCAGGTCTGGAACATTAAAAGTCCCTTCAAAGTGAAGATGCTAATATGAAAGATTTTAAATGGGAGGCTACCGACCTATGACAGATTGGCTCCATTTTGCATGAATATCAACACTCTCTGCAGCTTGTGCGTAGCGGCGGAAGAGATTTTGGACCACTTTTTTATAGGTTGCTCTTTCTCTCGTGAGAAATGGGAACAAATTACAACAAGGATCCAATGTGCATTAAGCACGCATGAGAATGTGCAACAACTACTTGGGGACTCGCATAGAGGATGGCTACTTAAGGGAGACAAAATCATCTGGCGGCTTATTCTCCGTGCTAACTTGTGGGCTTTATGGAGACAAAGGGACAACGGAATTTTCAGAAGGGAAACAAGAGCCGTGGAGAGGGTGGTCTCTTTCATTTGTGAGAGGGTGAAAGAGGGGGCCTACCAGCTCTATAATATACACTCACACAACTCCGTTTTTGTTTTGTTGGGGGCCCTGTGCATGCCACATTGTCTTAGTGTGTAGAGCTTTTTGTATGGGGATCTTTGGGGCATACTTCTCCTATATGTGTATATCCCTTCTTTTCAGTTAATACACTTGTGGTACCGCCCACTATAAAAAAAAATAAAAGGGAAATTGTCATTCATCCTATTAAAGGTCCGAACTCTAACCCAAAACCTAGATGTTGAGTTGAGGGAATCCTCAATAGATAAAGAGGGAGGTGCCCACAGATTATCTAATGTGGGATTAAACCTCAACATCCCCCTTGGCTCCGAACCCGAATGGTTACGATATGAGTGGCAAGCGCCGAATCCGGATGGTTACAGTATAAACCTGAATGGTCACGGTATGAATGACATAATTGAACGGGTAGGGTAGAGTCTGAGAAAACCTGGCTTTGATACCATGTTAATGGCCCGAACTCTAACCCAAAACTTAGGTGTTGAGTTGAGGGAATCCTCGACAGATGAGGTGGGCGGCGCCCACAGATTATCTAATGTGGGATTAAACCTCAACACATCCAACTTATTGGTGTTGCACTATAGCCATTTTCATTGTCATTTATGTTGTTATCAAGTTTTGCCAGATCGATCCGGTACGTGTAGTACAGGGTGTGCCAGATCGTACCAGGAGGATATCGGTACGTCGATGAGGTGGCATGCATACGGTATGGTACCGAGTGGGGGAAGAAGAAAGGGGGAGGGTCGGCGTCATCTGGCAGTGCGAGGGAGAGCGGAAGGGTGGTCGGTGTTGTTGGTGTCCTCCGACGGGTTGGGGAAGGGGGTGGAGGGGAGAAAAAAGGGGAGGGGCCTCCGAAGAGAGGGATCAGGGGTGGGGGAGAAGAGGGGGTTGGATATTTATAAAATGATCCCTAGAAAACACGATTTCTTCTCATTTGTCCCTCAAAAAAATGTTCTCGATCCGACGTGGCACAGTAGCGTACCATACTGTGTCGGACAGTACCAACTGGAACTGGCATGGCCTGTACGAACGGTCCTGCAAACCTTGGTTGTTATATCCCATTGCCTTTGGTTGAGTACACAAATTGCAATTGCATTTTCGTTCTTTATGGGGAGCTAATTACTGCTTGCTAGATCCACTAGCATGTATCAAACTATGGGGCTACATCCATGCTAACTAGGCCATCTATGAAACTATGATGTTTCAAGCCCCGTAACAAGTTTTTCAGTGGGATTCACAAATTGATATTTTCCATTATATTATTTGTTGTCATGATCTTCTAGAGGAAAATACTTTTCCTATACAAAAAGGTCATACCAAGATAGTGAGGACCACACTAACCCCTCAGCAGAACAAAAAGAGGGGAGCTGAGGGAATTCACATTACAAAGCAATTCTACCCATTCCCCCACTCTATCACAAATAAAAGAGACGAGAGTCCTCAGGTCTAACCTCCCTTCTAAAAATCCTATTGTTATGTTCACCCTACAGGGACCAAAGCGTAGCATGCAAAATCAGCCATCACACGATACTATCTCTCTGAGGGGCCAAGACGTGCCCTAGGACCAAATGAAGTGTTGCACCTCTGTCTGACGGGCAAGTGTACAACGGGCTCTCAAGGTCAGCCCGTCTCACACTTTCTGCGAGTAGGAGAAACCTACGAATAGATGGCCCAATGTCTCATCCTCCTGACTGCACAAGCAACAAATTGATTGTATGCCCGGGACGAACTAGAGTAGTCGGTTTCGAGTGAGAAGCCTCCCATGGGAAATCCTTCAAGTGAGTACCTTCACCTTCAGCGGACTCCTCGGCCTCCAGATCTGCGGGGCTAGGCTGTGGCGCCCCCCTCTGACTGAGATGATGGCGTAGCCAGACTGAACCGAGAATGGCCCCTCCCTACCCCACCTCCATGTCCACGCAGGACCTGTGGAAGTGCGTGGCAAAGTCGCGGAGGAGTAAGAGCTCCTGGAGCTGCTCCATCTCTGCGGTCCTAAAGTCTCTTCTGAAAGTCGGTTCCCAGGTCCCCCATGAAAGATGTGGGTCAAACGTCCGGTCAACCGACCCCGAAAGGTCAGCAAAGACATCAAAGAGAATAGGGAAGGATGACTCCAAAGTGAAATCGCTGCACAATCTATCTTTCCAGAAAAGGCACCAGTTGCCTTTCCGTAGATGGACCCGAACGTCGGAGGAGATGACATCCCTGCAAGTTAAAAATGCCACGCCAAATGGGAGAAGCCTGAGACAGGGTTGGTGTGTCCAAATCCTAAACCCTCATGTCGGAGTATCTCTGCCTCATCAGATGCACCCAAAGACCCCCAATCTCCACGGCCACTTGCACAAGAGAGCTTGATTAAAATCTACAAGATCTTTGATCTTTAGACCCCCCTGTTCCTTACTAACAGTCACCCTCCTCCACTTGATGTGATGTCAACCCCTACACTCCCATGCCAAAAGAGTCTCTCCTGAATTGACTCAATCTTCTTCACCACATTTTTCGAGATCCAGAACACTAAGATAAAATAGATAGGTAAGCTGTCCAAGACAGATCTGCATAAGACTAATCTGCCCCCATAAGATAGCAGTCTAGCCTTCCAACCAGCCAATCTGGCCTCATACCTCTGAATAATGGGAAGCTAATCTGCACACCACAGAACACCTAGGGATAGAGGGAGGTCCAAGTAAGGGATATGAGAATCTCTTATCCGACAACCCAAGAAGCACGCCGCCCTCTGGAGAGCCTTATACTCCATGTTAACCCTAACAAGCATGCTCTTGTTAAAGTTAATCTTCAGACCAGTCGTCTCCTCCAGCAATTCTAGAAAAAGTCTAGTCACATAAAGCTGCTGCTCACCCTTTGCTAGGAACAAAATAGTTTCATCAGCATACTGCAAGTGGGTGACTGAAGGACCCCCTTTCCCCAACATGGAAATCCCTGATCAGATCTGTAGTCTCTGCTCTCTGTCACACCCTACTAAGCACATGAGCCACAAGCACAAAGTGGAGGGGCGGCATAGGATCTGCCTGCAGGCGACATAGGATCTCCCTACTGCAGGCCTCTACCACTATAAAAGAACGAAGACATCTCCCATTGACGAGGACAACAAAAGAAGCAGAAGAGATACAAACCCGGATCCAACCAATCCATTTATCACCAAAATCCATCTTCTCCAATACATCAAACAAGCATAGCTATTGACCCTATTATAAGTCTTCTCAAAGTCCAACTTCGGGACAACTCCATTCTTCCTCTGAGACTTCATGGCAAACAAACACTCATGGGCTTCCAAGAAATTATCATGATTATGTCTCCCCCTGATGAGGGCTCCCTGAAACCAACTGACCACCCTGTCCATAACTCTATCCAATCTCCCTGCCAGCAGTTTGGCGTTGATCTTATAGGTGCCATTCCCGGAAGCCTTGTGCTCCTTATTTTTTAGAGATGAGGACAAGGAAGGTTTTATAAATTCCCCTCAAGTGTGTCCTCCCCTCCTGAAACTCCCTAACAGCAGCCATAAGATCATGTTTAATGACATCCCAACAGTGCTGAAAGAAGACCAGTGGGAAGCCATCCGGTCATGGAGCTTTATCCCCTGCAAGGGAGAAGACAACCTGATGAACCTTCTCCTCTGTAAAGCTCTGGGACATAAGATCCCTCTCCTCTGGAGAGAGTTGGGGAAGAAGATCGTCTGCAATCTTTGGTTTAAAGTGATCCTCCTCAGAAAAGAGCCTGGAGTAGTAATCTCTCGCCGGTCTCTCGATCTGCTTATCTGAAGAAGTAGATAGCTCATCCTCCCTTATACAAGTAATGGTATTAACTCTCCTCCCTGAAGCGATGCGTTAGAAGTAGACAGTATTCTTGGCCCCCTCTTTAATCCATCTATTCCTCGATCTCTGTCTCTAGTAGATTTCCTTCCTAGAGAGGATCTCATCAAATTGACTCTTCAAAGAGTCCCTAAGGCTCATATTCTTTGCATCCATCAGTCTTGCCTTCTCCAAAGTATCTATGCTCTCAATCTGTTGCAGAATTCTGTCCTTAGATGCCCTCCCCGTGAAGGTCTTGACTGCCCCCCACATTTTGAGAACCCAAGCAATATGCCTCAACTTCAGCACCATTGTAGCCATAGCAGAGCCACCAAGAATCTAAGTATTCCAAGCTCCCCTAACAATGTCCATGAAGTCTGCCTCCTGAACCAGAACCTCTCAAGCTTGAAAGTGGACCTCCTATCCTGCATCCGGCTGGTCTTCAAAAAGATGGATTTATGGTCTAACATAGCTCTAGCCAAAGGTAGCCCTTGCACATGAGGAAGTGACCCTCCCAGTCAATAGAAACCAAGAACCTGTCCAACCTCGAGCAAGAAGCATATGCTCGCATGTTGGACCAAGTGAAGCGACCATGTGCTATGTTGATGTCCACCAAGGCCCCCTCCTCAATGAAAGTAGTGCAGTCCTCCATGTCCCCTGCATGGTCACTCTCCCTCGACCTCTCCCAAGGCACAACCATCGCATTGAAGTCCCCACTAATGCACCACGGACTACTTGAGGATCGGTGAAGGTTGACCAGTTCCTCCCACAAAAGTTGCTTCGCCTCCCTGCTGCGAGGTCTATAAACTCCAGTGAAGTCCCATGAGAAGCTATCCCTCACATTAGTGAAGTGAAGGGAGATGGCCCACCTGCTCACCTGTCTGTCCAGTACCACCTCGTCAATCTCGAAAGGGTTCCAAAGGATCATAATCTCTCTAGACCTGCCCACTGTCGGGGACACAACACCCAAGAAAAGTCTAGCACCCCTTAACTCCTTTATGAAAGACTCACCATCCCCTTCGGACTTGGTCTCCTGGATGCAAAAGATGTCAATCTTACATCTCCTGATCAGCTCCTTTACCGTCCTCTTCTTCTCCACCCCCCCATCCCTCTCACATTCCGTGAGAGAATCCTCATGGAAACAAAGTGGTATTCACCTCCTCCCCTACACCTTCCCCCTCCCTCACCCTTGGCTACTGAGCTCTCTCCTCCTAGAGCATTGAAGCACACCACCTCTTATTGATTTTGCTGAAAGCCCTTTTCACGTCTTTGTCTGCTCCGGCTTCAAAAGAGATGCCTATCTTCTCAGCCAACTCCCTCACCTGCCCGTCCATCATTTTTTCAACCACGGCCACTATCTCCCACACCTCCTCCCTGCTCAAACAACTCCTCCCCTTCGGCTCCTCCCCTGCGGTGAGTAGAGCCACAAGCCCCCCTGGTAGAGACGAGAGAACTTCCTCTCCCGCTAGTAGAGACTCCTCTGTCTCCTGATCAACGGCCCCCCTGGAGGAGCCCCACTGAGCTCGCCCTAACAAGAGACGGGTCTACCATTGTCAACTACAGGCAATCTTCTGTTGACGAGCCAACACCGGTGGTATCAGGAGTTGGCACTACGGTTGAGATCTCCCTAGACAGGGATGCCAGCTGATGCAGCGATGCCGTCGCCCAAGTTGAGGATCACTGGACTGGCAGCCCCTCCCAGGCCATCTGCTTCCCTTTCCCCTTGACGGCCGCAGAAGACACCGCCATACGCCACTCCCCTCTCTCTTGCCAGAGCTGCACCGGAGAAGACGGTTGCCATGATCGGAAGTGGTGACTAGCTGCCGGCGAGGGGGAGGCGATCGCCTGAGGGTGCCCCACCATCGGAAGAAACACCTGGCACCGTTGCACATCGGACGAAACTAGGCAGGGAAGACGACCCATAGCGGGTCCTGGCGAGCCGATAGGCGCCAGATTTGTGGGTAAGTCACGAGTAGGCTTGCCCGGCCCGTAACTCAAACCCGCACGGCAAAAACTCGAACTGTCACCCACAATGTCAAGAGCGAGAGAGGCCCCAGCCCGAGCCATCTCGGACAAGCCCGGCTCGCTGCTACAGTGCGATCGATTCGAATTTGAATCGGCCGCCAACACCTTACCGGTCTATACATCCCCTACCTCTCAACAGTTTCCCTGGAACCCTGGTTGAGCCGGTGGCGCAACCTCGACTTCCTCCTTCACCCAAAGGCGGACGATGACTTGGACACCGGCGAGGTCGATAGAGGTGACTATCGGTATCGTTGCCGGGCTGGCCCCCTAGATGGTGGCAACAACACACGTATGAGAGGTCCACTGGGTAAAGCCCAAAGTACCCCTCTCCACCCTGCTAAATCCTGGGCTAGGAAGGTGAGCCCATCATCGTCACAGAGGTGGCTCGGCACACCCTCAAAGAGGACCTTAAACCGCCTCGACATCAGGTTGGGGAAGGTTCCTCGAGACTTCTGCCACCTTTGAAGGCGGGGCAGAGCTCCACCGGCCACCAAGCAACCTACATCCACCATCCGCGACACAGAGTCCTCCTGCCCCAAGAATGTGGACATGGCCATCCTCGCAACAACCCAAAATCCACCTACAACCTCCTCCAGCCGCCTTCTAACAACCTCAACTTCCACCGACCTTTCCAATAGGGAGACACACAGGCACCGCCGCAGCCAAGCGAGCCTGGTTTGCAGGAGCTCCGTTGGAAGCTCCCCTGCATCCAGCCATCGCTTATTCAACGGCCCCTTCACCTACAGGTTGCTCCTAACCACATCCGCAAAGGGGACCAGCAGCCACCAAGGATGGCACCAGACACAGCACGGCCCGACCCCTTCTGCTGTAGAACTGCCGAATGTGCCATCGGCAGCCACAACTGGAGCATGTGGGAGATTGACTTGCGGCCCGCACCCCTAGATGGCGAGCCCCACTGCCTGAGGCAAGCTCCGACGCGAGACGCCCTGCCGGAACATGACCCCCCATGACCAAGAGAACCCCAACACCCCCTTGCTTCTCTCTCTAGAAAAAAGCTAGAGAGAGTTGGACCGTAGATATCACAAAATAAAAGAGACGAGAGCCATCAGGTCTAGACTCCCTTCTATCCTGGTGTATTAATTGTTGTATCATTAATATTCAAGTTCACACAAGATGTATAAATAATTTAATATAACTTTATGACCACCTCTCTTTTTACTTTCTCAAAATAGTGCAGCATCATGTAAAATCCTCGAATAACTGACTATGGCATCGCATGCACTTGGGATTTGAGGGCTAGTAATCGTATGCTTTCGATATCCAGTGCAGGATTGAGTACAGTGATTGTCCATGTTTTTGAAGACTTTGAACAAACATGAAGGATCAGATAATAGTGTTCTAGAAAGTTGGCAAGAATCTAGTATGGGCACTCCTGTGTGAATTGAGTATAGTAATTCTGCATATCATTGACTTATTTTCATAATCCCACAATCTCATTTACTTTTGAAAAGGTACAGATTTTAATGATGGTAATCCAAGTTGATATTTTCATTTGGATGTTTCATTGGATTCAACATGCAGTCTGTGTCACTTATTTTGTTGAAACTTCTGGATAGCTAAATCTTGTTGTCACGGTGTTCACCTTCCAGTATGAGGACCACATACAGTAAAGATAGCACTGATTGTTTTACATGCTGGCATTACATCAAGCATTTTGTGTTAGATGATTGATGCTAACTATTTTCAACAGGAACCACCAGTCCTCGGGAAGCCTACTATTTTCACCGCAAACCAAGAAGGGTAATTGTTCTTTCTCAGATTTCCTTGGAATTTTTTGGTGACATTTTTAAATGACTTACCTTTTATTCAAGGAAAACAGCATACATAAAGTCTACCCCATGTTTATATATAGTTTTAGTTTTTTTCCCCTTTCGATAAGATGGACATAATCTTTAGATTTGTTTAGGATGGACCCTTTTAATCAGATTAGTCAATTTCAAGCATTGTGAATTTAAAAATTTAGTGGGTGGTTTGGCTTGTTTGAAACAACCTAGTTTGTTTTAGATTACTTTTACTCAAGATTCTTTTCATGCTTTTAAAATTTGTCAACCTTTTTTTTTTGAAAGTGGATAGTACCACTGATTATATAAAAGAAAAAGAAAAAAGTTACAAGTATAGAGGGAGAGCTCCCACAGAAACTCTCACGTATAAAAGGTGGCAGAAAACTCTCGGCCTCGGGAGCAAAACAGAGAGAGAGAAACAAAACCCCTATCACCCGAGCAACCCACCCCCCACACAGACATACAAAACAAAACCACCAACCACCCATAACCTGATAACTTCCCTACTCTACCCTGTCCAAAACCCACACGACCCTCTCGACACCCCCTTTCCTCAGGGCCCAAGAAATGGCAAAGAATAAACAAACACACACCCCTCGACCCTACCGGCAGGCCTCAACTACCCTTATAATCAACCTACCCCTCTCCTATATTGTGCACCTCCCCTCTAGAAGCAATTTCACTGTCTTTTCTTCCCTTGCCAGCTTCACATGCCGTCTTCTCTGGATTGTGTTGGGCATGGATTTAACATTCTTATCGACTCCTTCGGAGGATACTAAAATCAAGTCGGCCATATCTCTCGCCTGCTTCACCATAATCTTCTCGACGTCAAAGAAGATTTCCTTGACGTCTTCTTTTTTCCGCTTAGTTTGCTCCTCAAGTGCGAAGCCCAAAAGCACACAAGCCTCCCCAAACACCCCCTCTTCCTGTGGCACCAGTCTGACTGGTAGCGCAGGGGCTGCTGCACAGACCCGTTCTAGAGACACCGAGACCAAAGATAGGTCTACTGGAGAGCCATCCACAGAAGGATTCATAACACCTGCCTCCTTGAAAAGGAGACGAAGGCCTTCCTCGCTTCCCTCCTCATCACTCTAGCCACAAGGTAGCTGACAAATGGAGACTTCGCCCGCATCAGCTGGAACAGATCTGCTGCCCTTGCAAATGCTCGTCGGGATCGAAGAAGCCGCCACTACCACGACAACATCCTCTCTTCCGCCTAGAGGCACCAAGTCAGAGGAAGCCCTTGCTTGCTGGCGAGAAGATGCGTCTCCCTGGTCCACTTCCAACGGAGTTGCCACGGCATCCACCTCCTCCTCCTCATGCTCATCATTGTTGCAAAGGAGGGGGAGGACTCCCTCGGTCCACTCCATGCTACAACAGTTGCCAGCCTGCGAAGCCTCATCACTCTTCCACGGCAGGAGGAGGGGTCTGCACGCCTGAGGCTCCGCTGCCAACAAGGCATCCCTCCTTCAGTCCTCTTGCTTCGCCTCCTTCTGCTGGCGTGGGGTCCAGGGGTCCAACCAACTTGCGCTAGGTGGATGCGACGAGGGCTCACCGTAAAACTCAGGGTAGATCTGCAGAAGAACCCCCACCGAGATCTGCAGGATTCCGCCGTCGTTCCCCGCTAGGACCTCCGTCGACGTGATCGCCGTCGCCGGTTGCCGGCCACAGCTGGCACCAGAGCCGGGATTGCCACCTGCAGCCTGCCTACACCTCAACCCACTGTGTCGGACTAAGATGGGCCTATCGGGTGAGGAAGATAGCCACTATTGGTTTCGGGTGAACCAATACCTAGCAGAGGTGCGGATTTAGGTAAAACGACCTGACCCGCTTGACTGGTTGGTGGAGGCTTCGGCCAGTTCGTGCGTGCATCCACCTAGCCCGCCTCACCTGTTGGCGGAGAAACCGACACAAATACGCTCCTCTGATGGGCCAAACCTGGCCCGCAGTTGGCTCCCGCATGGCCCTGAGATTCAAAATTTGAAACAATTCTTGAGAGACCGCCATGACCTCCCAGCTTGCCTCCTTTCTTCTCGCGACGAACCCATGGTTGCCCTAGGTGTGCCGCCGGGGGGGGGGGGGGGCTTCTCTTCGCCGCCTACACCGTTTGAAGAAGATCCAGCTTGGCCGCTAGCCGTACCAGGAAGAGCTCGCATGCGAGCTTGACAGTGACAACCGCCGGTATCTCCTACAGACTGTGGACCCAGACGTCTGCCTCCAGGGCCGTGGGGTCTCCTCCACTGTAGAACCCCACTGTTCCTGGCTTTACCTTCCCAAAATGTTGGACCGACGACGACACCCCCTTCTCGTCACAGGGGACAAGAGGGACTCCGATGAAGCGCTCTCGAAGCCATCTTGCCCTAGGGTCGGGGAAGGCCCCTGATTGAAGAGTCCACCTGCGCAGAAGGAACAGTTCTGCTTGTATCACCGCGCACCCTGCCTTAGTCCACGTGGCTGCCGCCTCCTCTGATCGGCCTTCCGCTAGGAACCTTGTAAGGCCGGGTTTGGACCACCTCCCAACCATCCCCTGAGCTCGGGCCACCATCCAACATCGCTTTCACTCTCGACGGAGCTGTAGACCTCTCCACTAGATCCACCCTAAGACATTTGCACATCCACAGTAGCTTTTCCTGCACCACCTCCGATGGCAGAGGCACCACCTCTACATAGGTCCCTCCATCGAACTTCTCAACTGTGCTCCTGGGGGCGTTCCTCACAGCATCTACAAAGGATCGATCTAGAAGGATCTTTGCCCCAAACCTCCAGACCAGTGCTCCACAGGGCTGTATGAGATGGTCCTGCCCTCCGCATCTGAAGCAGCGTCTCTCCCCGAGTGAGAGATCGGGCCCCCTTCTTCGGCGAGGCGCATCCCTGCTCTGGCTGCCACATGCCCCAGTAGCCCTTGTTGCCCTCTTTCTGGCCGCCATTGGCCCCTGTAGCGCCGACTCACCTCTCTTTGGCCGCATCTGGCCTCTGCAGTGTTGGCTCACCTCTCCCTGGCCGCCATCGGCCCTTGCATTGCCGACTTACCTCAGATCTACCCGCTCAAGTCAGGCCTCCTTCGGCCTCACACTCTAGCCACCTCTGACCTCTATGCCCGGCTCATCCTCGCCCTACACGTGCTGCCTTTGATGCAAAGTCTTCTACTTTAGATCTCTCAGTCACGTCTTTTGCTGCACCAGATGTGGCACAGTTGGCCAGATAGCAGACTCAACTTGCCTCAGCTTCGGCAACTTCAGCAGCTCCTTCAATCCACTGGTTTTCTACATGCACCCTCTACCTGCTGCCTCTAGTATTGTCTCTACTTGGATTTTAAACTCTGGGACTTCTCATCATATGACTTCTGATGGCTCGTTACTTGTAGATTGTTTTCCTGTTCCCAGTCACTTGCAGATTCACACTGCTAATGGCAGTCTCTTTTGTGTCTCTCAATGTGGCTTCATCAGTCGAAAATCTGATCCCTCTGGTTGCTTAACCCTTCTTCTGTGCTTCATGTTTCCAAACTTTCTATGAACTTAATTTCCGTTAGTCGCTTTGCTGATGTTGGAAACAGTATCTCATTCACCTCTTCCTTATATTTTGTGCAGGATCTGCATACAGGTTAGAGGATTGGAACCGGTCATAGAGTGCGCAGCTTGTATCACTTGGAGTCACTACATCTTCCTCTTTTGGCCATTGTCTCCTCTTGCACTTGTGGGCCGGCTTTTTCTAGTGTTGACCTATGGCTACGTCATCTCGGTCATCTTTTTGAATCTCGTCTTAAGTCCCTGTTTCAATCTGGAATCTTAGAGTCTCATCAGTCTTCCATTTGTTTGTCTCCTTGCAAGGGTTGTAAGCTTAGTAAGCATTCCGCTCTCTTTTTCTTCTCGAGAATCTATATCATCCAAATCTTTTGGTTTAGTGCATTCTAATATTTGGGGTCCATCCTTTTCCTTCCATGATGGGTTTTCTTTATTACACTAGCTTTATTGATGGTTGAACTTGTTTCACTTGGATTTTTCTTATGCACCAGAGATCTGACTTTTCGTTTATTTATCGTTAATTCTCTAAGATGGTCTACACCCAGTTTTACTGCATTAAAGTACTTTGTACTGATGGTGCTCGTGAGTACCTCTCCATTGACTTTTGAGATATCTTTTCTTCACACGGAACCCTTCCTTAATAGTCTTGTCCTTACACTCCGCAACAGAATAGAGTTGGTGAGCACAAGTATCGTCACATCCTTGACACTGCTTGGGTGCTTCTTCTCTCTGCCTCCGTTCCTCGTGCCTTTTGGGCAGAAGTTATTCTCACTTCTATTTATCTTATTAATATTACACCGTCCTCTATTTTTTCTAGGTATGTTTCCCCTACGAGCGCCTTTATGCTTTGTTGTCTGCCTATTAGAATCTTCGTACCTTCGGTTGCACGTGTTTGGTTCTGCTCCCTCCTCACGAGTGCACAAAACTCTCTCCTCGAGCAGCTAAGCATGTTCTCCTCGGGTATAGCACAAAGCACCATGGGTATCATTGCTATGATCCTCTAGCTCGTTGGCTTTGTGTCTCTCGTCATGTTACTTTTTTTGAGGACTTTTCATTTTTTGCCTCTTCCTCTCAGGTTTTGGCTCAGGATCTTTCTTTCTTATCTGATCCTGACCCTTCTCCTCCGGCCATTTTTTCGAGTTTTTCTTTTGATGAGCCTTCTCCTGCTCCTTCCCCCTTGCCTCTCGAGCCTTCCTTACCTCCTCGACCTCCCATTGTCCATGTGTATAGTCGTCGCACTCCTGAACCTAGCGTTGTTTCTATACCGCTGGATGACGATGTTGGTGACTCTCAAGGACAAGACGAGCCCACGTTTGCTCTTTTTTTGCCTCATGCGGATCCTCCACGACGTAATCTTCCATGTAACCACCATCCTCCTGATAGGTTTTAGTCTTGTTTTGGCTGACTCGTATTCTCCACAGTTCTTTACCTTCCTTGCAGCCCTTCACACCTATAGGAGTCTCAGAGTTATCGCCAGGTAGTTCAGTTTCCTGAGTGGCGACAGGCTATGGACGAGGAGCTTCATGCTCTTTAGCGGACTCAGACTTGGGATCTTATTCCATTTCGTCCTAGCATTTCTCCTATAAGTTGTAAGTGAATTTACAAGATCAAGGCTAAGTTTGATTGTAGCATTGTGCGTCATAAGGCTTGGCTTGTGGCACAGGGTTTCACTCAAGAGTATGGCATTGATTATGAGGAGACTTTTGCTCCGGTGACCAAAATGACCACTGTCCGTACTCCTTGCTATTGCGGCTGATCGTCAGTGGCCTCTCTTTCAGCTTGATGTGAAGAATACTTTTCTTCATGGTGACCTTTTTGAGGAAGCAGTGGCCTCTCTTTCAGCTTGATGTGAGGAATGCTTTTCTTCATGATGACCTTTCTGAGGAAGTCTACATCCAGCCTCCTTTTGATCTTTTGACACGGCCACTCCATGTCTGTCGACTTCGCAAGGCCATATATGGACTCAAACAAGCTCCCCGTGCTTGGTCTGAGCGGTTCCGTCAGGTTGTTCTTGATGTTGATTTTCGGGAGAGTGTAGAGGATTATGCTCTTTTTGTTCGTGAATCTCCTCTTGGTCGTGCTATTCTTCTTCTCTATGTTAACAACATGATCATTATTGGAGATGTTGCTGCTGCTATTGCCTCTCTTAAGCACCACTTCTATCAGCAGTTTGAGATGACACACCTTGGGCCCTTGTGATATTTTCTTGGTCTTGAGGTCGCCTACTTCTCTCGCGGTTATTTATTGTCTCAGTTGAAGTATATCAATGACAGTCTTAGCGTGTTGCTCTCTCTGATTCTCACACAGTTGACACTCCTATGGAGCTTCATCTCAAGCTTCATCCGTCTGATAGTATTCTTTTAGATGATCCTACGTGCTATCGTCAACTTGTTGGGGCTTTGGTGTATTTGACTATTTTTCGTCTGGACATTTTCCATGTTGTTCATGTCCTGAGTCAGTTTGTCAATACACCCACTTCAGTTCACGTTGCTACTCTTTTACGTGTACTTCGGTATTTTCGTGACACTATTCAACGCTCTTTATTTCTGTCGTCCACAATTACATTGGAGCTTCATGCTTATTCGGATGATGACTGGGTTGGTGATCCCACTAATCGTCTTTTTACCACGGACTTTTGCATTTTTCTCAGCTCGTCTCGTATTTCATGGCAGAGCAAGAAGCAAGCTTTGTCTCTCGTTCTCGCATTGAGGCTGAGTATCGTGCCATGGCGAACACCTCTGTTGAGATCGTTTGGCTCCGTCGCCTTCTTCGTGATTTCGAGGTTGACTCAGCTCCTACGTCTCTTTATTGTGACAATCGGAGTGCTCTTCAGATCGCAGGCAATCTAGTATTTCATGAATGGACCAAGCATATTGAAATTGATTGTCATTTTATCTGCCAACAATATTTCTCCGGTACTTTGTCACTTCTGCACATTTCCTAGTAACTTGTTGATCTCTTCACAAGGTCTCAAATGACTCTGCGCTTCATTAGAAAACTCTTGGTGTATGATCCCCCTTAAGTTTGAGGGGGTTGTTAAGAGAAGGATCCTCCGGATCTTACTAGGATTGCTCTTCCCCTGTATAGGCTTTCCCTCTTTCCCCTCTCTTCCTTTTTTCTCTATTACTATATTTTGTACCTCCTAGGAATAGGACTTTGGCCTTTGGCCTTGCCCTCCTTTGGGGGTCTTGTACTTGTATATATTGCACACATATGCGATGGGAGAGATCAAGCTCTCTAATTTCCCACATTGCATCAGTTACAAATGAGTTGATAAAATTTAGCTACAGTCATCTTATCTGCAAGGCTGCAAACTTGGCTGTTACAGGAATCAATTTTCCAACTTATTTTTACTCTCATTGGTAGTAGAACTGCACATATCTCATGGAAGTTATTTATTAGACCAAGTTCAGTAGTCATTTTTTAAACACAATCATTTTCTAACCAGTGAGAAGAATCAATGGGCTCAATGTGAAGATTGTTTAAAGTGGCGTAAGCTTCCTGTGAATGCACTCTTACCTCCCAGATGGACATGCTCTGACAACTCATGGGATCCCGGAAGGTAAACTATATCCTTTCTGGCAACAGGAAAATGTTAGAGCTTGCTTTAAAGAAGATTCAACTGCATTCATTTTTTCATATATGAAATGTATAGATGGAAAGTATATAGTTAAATTGCTGCTAAGCTGTTGAGTTATTCACATGCTATTTAAACTCTGTTAGATCTTTGCTTATATTAGATTCTGTTTTGGATTTATACAATCATTATAGACACACCGTGTGATGTGAGAACAAGAAGTCTGATTGGAATATGCGCTATTATTAACTTTCAGTTGATCCTCAGCCTCTTTATTTATCTACTCTTACTACTTATTCAGTTTCAGATAACTCCCTGGATTTTCCTTCATTGTAGATGTCATATCATTTGAGTCTCCAATAAATGAAATTGTATGTGCTGAAGCAAGAGAGATTGAGGTACCAAAAGAAATAAAAAAGAAACTGAGGAAATTTCTTTGTGGAAGAAACAATCTTGTATAAGCATTACAGTTCAATCATACATTTTGCCTGCATACTGAGAACGTCAGACATCATTTGGAGGTCCCTGTTATGGAATGGAATTCTTATACCAGGGAATCTGCTTGACAAATACATCAGCATTAAGGTGGAAAATAGAGAACATACACTGTTTTGGAGGGAAAAGTGGATTGATGATGTATCTGCTAACAGATGGGGACATGTAAAGGACTGGTTATCATCAAAGGTGGTGAAAGTCGTTCTGTCCCACACTGGGTATTTATGAGCCACTTCATGCCTATATCAGTTCTGGGCCTCTCCACCTAACAACTCGAGTTTTGGGTTGGCGGTTCAGTTCAGTAACATGGTATCAGAGCCAGGTCCACTCTTAAGGTCCCCTTCTCCTATTTGGCCATTGCGGTTTCAAAAAGTACTGCCGCTGTTTATCATACGATTTCATCCAGGTTTGTCATAAGGGGAAGTGTTGGCAACAGCCATTTAGTCTCACACTGGGCATTTATGAGCCACTGTAGCTGCTCACTAAAGTACAAATTAACTTTAATCAAGATGTTCAGGTTCTGTGGGGCTGAAACAGTGGACAGTTTCCAGGAAGTCTTTCTGTACCTCATTGGACAGTAATGTTCCGAAGTATAAGAAATTTGAAGTATGGAGGGTCAAATTGATTAAAATTAGGGTTTTTATATGGCTGATATCTGGGAAGAGAATTATAACCATAGTATATTGAAGAAAATCGTGCAAAGATGGACATTATCTGCTCATTCGGTGGTGTTGACAGAGATGTGAACCACCTGAAAGATTAGTTGTTCAGTTAGCCAAGTATGGAGGAGGTTTGGCACCTTCGTACAGTTTCATGTTAACTTTTACATTGTTGGCTGTTGAGGAGAGGTGGGAATGCTTCAGGAGGACAAAGCTCAAGGTCGCCAATTGCACAAGATGCTTAATCCTTCTCATCATACCGCATGCTATCTGTTGCAGAATTATGGAGGGAGTGAAATAACAACATTTTAGGGGAATAGAAATTTGTTTCTCTTAGAGCTTTATTCTTTACAACTGGAGTCATTATATCCTGGGAATTTCTACTGATAGCTTGGCGAGGGAAACCAAATGCATGTAGTTCAGTTCGTCTTTCTTGGCAGTGTCCCTAGGTGAAAGAGGGGAACTTTTTCTATCTTCACCTCATTGTCCTACCTCTTGCTAATTAACAAAATTGGTGCTGCAACCGACAGCTTTTCCCAAAAAGGGGAAAAAGGAACTTGCATATATGCCCCATTTAAGTGAGTAATATATGTGAATCTTCCTCTTTTGCTTTCATCCATTGCCTGTCGCAATCTCTTGACTGTACAGCCCGGGGGAGAGAGAGAGAGAGAGAGACGTGGGGTCTTGTGGCAGCCACTCTTACTACTGTCGCTCTCGTGCTGCAATCCCCAGTCAGGGAATGGCTGCTGTCATTGTCATTAAGAAGGTATAGTTTGCAAGATTGGCCTATTCTGACCAAAATCAGTCTATGTAGGCTGCAAAATTGGAGGGTGTTAATCTGATTTTGGTCCTCTAAAAACCAACACTGGGGGTTCTATAAAAGAAACAATCACGGTTCTATAAAAGAAACATTGATTGGATTAGGTTGGATTCACCCAAACTTGTCCAATTTGGCCTTGGATCAGTTGATTCATTTGTGAAATGGATGAACTGGACTGCTCAGATCTGGACTGATCTGGCAATATTTCTATTTCACAAAACGATGAACTGGACTGCTTGAAAAAATCCAATTTTGTAATCCTTGGGCGGCCCCCTTAGACTGTAGAGGTGGATTCCCTCTCTATCTGCAGGGTGGGGCTAGATCCTTCCCACTGGAGCGCTGAAAGGGTTGCCCTACTGTCAGTAATGGTGGATAGGGCTGCCCTCTTCAGTGGCAGATGGTGAACTTGCTGACCCCTTCCTCTCAAAAGGGGCAGCCCTCCCACACTGCAGAGGGGAACCGTTTCCCACCCGAAGGCACAGCAGTTCCCTCAGGTTGCAGATGGGGCAACCCCCTCCTTGCCAGGGGTAGGGGGGAGAAAGAGAGAAAGTGGAGGGGGGGAGGTATTGGAAATGGAGGAGATGTAATCTTCTAGTATCTTCAGGATAGCTTTGCATGCACTTTTGCTTCAAGAGGGATTCACATGTAGAAAAGCTGAAACGAAACTTGTTTCTTGAAATGCATTATTTCTTGCACCTGTTTCAAAGATGTGGTTGCTCAATTTTTCATCTTGACCATCTTATTTTCATGCTTGATTTCAACTATTGTAATTATGTTACCCTGATATCATGAGCATGCCTCCGGTGGATGAACACTGCACTCATGTTGTACCAATAGATAGTATAGATCTTATTTTGCTAAAACTCTTTCAGCATGCTTGTTTGCAGGTTTGAATGCGTTTTGCACATGAATCATTTTTATGTCCTTTATAAATGTATGTTCCTGCTTTCCAGGTCTTCATGTTCGTCTCCACAGGAGATAACTACACAACAGCTTGCAGCTTTGCTTCCCTCTAATAATGGTATGCAGTTCAAAGTGATGTTGATGGCTTTCGTTGTCTATAGAAAGTCCACTTACTCTGATACATGGCATTTGCAAACCTGTTTTCTGATTGATTAAGTCTGTCATGTATGATATATTTGTCTGGGTCATCGTGTGGTTACTGACAGGACATATTTATATTCCCTTTAGAAATTTATCTAAACCTTCTTGAATTGAGGTTTGTTTATTTCATCTGATGGTTATCCATCTGGGTCATGATTGAGGGAAAATTGCACAATTATGATTACAGAAGGTCCAACGTTGATCGTGCTTAACAGAATTCCATGTGCAAAAGAATCAAACTCATCATTCCTAGTGCCGCCTTATGTATGCAACTCGAATTCAGTTCTTTGAAAGAAGTCTGTTTCAATTTTACTTCTTCTTGTGCAAGAGCCTGGCCACACTGAATTACAGGTGGGAACCACAAAGAAGCAACAGAATTAACAGCTCAAAGAGAATCAATGACTTAGAGTATATAATACAATGATGTGGGAAATGCTATTTTTCTTCTGTCATAATGATGTTATTTGCATGAACAAGAAGGCCTTGCTATTTTAAAATCCAAATTCAAGGATGTGTCCATGTCCATGTCTGTGCCAGACAGTTGGGGAATTTTAATCCTTATATTTGTTCTGTATTTTCAAATGCCAACCAAGTGTTGTGTGCATGTTCATGCATACCCTACATTAATCATTATTGGTGTTGGGACCAGCTTGTTTGGTTGAATATCTCTCTCCCAGCATTATTTTTCTTCTCAGGTGCATATGCCTTTACACAATTCTTAGGGAAATTGATCGTACTTTGTTATCTAGCATATGACACTGTGTTTCATGATGGTATTGGCTTCATCTGTATTCCTGCTTCTTTAGTTGTTTCATGCATTTGAGGGAGTGTGTTCTAATTACTCCTTGGTTAATAGTTGCCTTTGTGAAGTTAGCACATTAGTGTCACATGACTCCTTTTGTCAGTTGTAAGATGACTGGTCAAATTAGCATAAACAGCACATGAACCTATGCTGTTTTTAGACATACTAGCTGGTCTAGCTGGGGCTTTTTGTAGGCATCTCTCCTATTCTATGGTTGTCCTGGTGGCTGTTTGAAGCGTCTCACCATCTTATAGAGCTTGATCTTTGGTGGGGAAGCTGGTTTAAAAATCGGGCCATGTCCTTCCCCATAGTGCTTGCTGGCTGACCCATCCAGATTTACCAGAAAGCCCTTTCATTTGTCAGGAAGACCAACTTTCTGCAGATAGATCTGCAAAATTTGCCTACCTACTGTTGTCACACAGTTATATATGCAATCATTTATTTACATTTGAAGTCCAGAAATGAGACAAGTCAGTTTTGTCATGTATTGACAGCTTATTTCTCTTTTTGTGCCCTTGTGCAGTCTCGTCTAAAAAGAGCAAAGCAAAAGTTGGAAATGAACCTGTGGAAGCATCAGATGGACTTGATACACTTGCAAATCTTGCTATTATGGGTGAGGGTGAATCCCTTCCCTGTTCTTCACAGCCCACTACTAAGCACCCACGCCACCGGCCTGGCTGCACATGTATCGTGTGTATCCAGCCACCCAGTGGCAAGGGTCCCAAGCACAAGCAAACATGCCAATGCAATGTCTGTCTCACTGTCAAACGGCGTTTCCGTACTCTCATGTTGAGGAAGGAAAAGCGACAATCAGAAAAGGAAGCTGAGAAAGCAGAGGCTGCACGCAAGAAGCAGCAAGAGATCCAAATGCCAGAGACATTATCACAAAGAGAGGGTGACACTTCAGTAACAAGTAATCCTGTTGGTTGTGAAACAGAAATAGTGGCTGTTGCAAGTGAAGGTCTTAGTGATGGAGACCCGGACAGAAAGAAGGCGCTGCCATCTCCCATCAAGACGCAGATTGATTTGAACATCCAGCCAGAGCGGGAGGAGGAGCCATCTCCTCTGTCTGATGCTGGCAACCTAATGAGACTGCTTCGAGATGCTGCTGCTTAAACATCTGTTTTCTCTCTTTAACATCTCAAATGGCAAAACCACCCAGCCGACTCTGTGTTGGTACTGAGCCAGTGTGCTCATCAAGAAGCGGTGAGTGGCGGAGGTGGCACAAAGTGATGCATATAGGAGAGCCCCGTAGAGCTGCAAGTTCCTCCAGCAGCTGGCATCATGTTGCCCTACCCACTGAAAATGCTGCGCCTGCTCAGGAGTCTCTCCCGCATTTTTAGTACCCGGCTTTTAGTTTTTTTAAATCGTTTGCATTAAAGAGAAGGTTCTTTTTTTCTTTTTTGGTCGGCTGGGATCCTTGCACCACCGATGTTGGGGGCTTCTCTGGTTCCGAAGAGATTTGGTGTGTTTTACCATTCTCACCTTCGTCCCAGGCAGGGAAGTGGGAACACTTTAGGTGAGGATTGTTTCAAGTCCATATCCACTGGTACTAGTATATAGATCCTATGTATGTATTTCAAGTGGACCGTGGATTGTTGTTACTCCGTGGTGCCCACTTCTTAAGTTAATATTCCTCGCAAGGTCTCACATTTCTACAGGCTTAATTTGTTACCACATATACATACATATATATATATATATATATATATATATATAGAGAGAGAGAGAGAGAGAGAGAGAGAGAGAGAGAGAGAGAGAGATACTGCAATCTGCTTGTACAACACTGTCGGTATTCATGTTCGCATTTTGTAGGTTTTATGTCATTGTAAAGCTGATCTAATGCTGGCGTGTCTGCTCGTTTGTGTCTACAACCAAAGGTAGTGTGTGTGCGTGCATCTTCTGATGATCTGATGGCCCTTACCTTCATTATCGTACTTGCAATTCATGGAAAGTGAGATTCTAAGTGTAAGTATCTTCTCCACTTTGTGCAACATTGAGGTTTTATTATGTCATTTCGGCAAACGAGTGACAAACAGAGAGCTGGGAGGAGGGGTTTAAGTAGGGCAGTAGTTTTCCTTCCTAATCGAGGGACTTTAAAACGGAGTTTGCACGACAACTTTTCAGAAGTTGTTTCTTGTCATAGAAGTTGTAGTGTTCTACTGACACTGGCAATGACCTTGGATTTGGGCGCCCCCACCGACCCAAAATTATAGAATTCACATAGTTTGATTGGCTTGCAGAGAGTATAGTTTTGTAGAAAATTCAAAATGATGTGAAATTTGATTCCTTGAATTTCTTACACAAATGTGCTTGAATTAATTCAAAACTGTATGATTTTAAGCTAGCTTTATAACCCACGTTTGATAGAACATTAGACATGTAACATTGGTTTAAATACGAAAATATTGATCTAGAAGCTCATTGAAGTTTGTCTAATTCTTTTCTAAACTCCTATAAATATTTGACATATTACATTCTGTAATAAGTCATCATGTACGGGAGGAGCTATTGATATATTATTACGAGTTGTCAGCATAATTGAATTGTCAGGTTCAAGAGATAGCTATTGGCCGTTTTCTTAGCCTAATATATAATAAAATCACGAAATCTTAAAAACAATTTCCGTATTCTTTATAGTGTAGAGGCTAAAAAGTGTTACCTTCTCCTCGTACTACATCTTTAAAATTTGTTTGATGGGGAAGAGTGGTCGACCACCTCGAGGAAACTTGCAATCACTAGACTGGACGTCACAAGGAGTCCTACAAGTGATCTCAGGGGACAACCCTCTAATACTTAAGTCAAAACCGGGTGAGCGAATAAAGAGAAAGCTAGAGAGAGAGAAAGTTGAGAGTTTGGAGAGAGGTGATGATGTTCTACGATGTGGGGAATGCTCGGCGATGTGACTGCTGGGGAACTCAGTGGAGAACTCTTGATCTTCCCCTCTCAATATTGTTCACGCTCTGCGTAGTAAACCTCTGTGTGTGTCCCCGTAAGTCTGTCTGGGGCCCTATTTATATCAGTTGCAGTGGCGTTGTCTCTTCCCCAATTTAGCAATAGCATGGTTAGTGGAGCGGTATCCTGTTTGATCGTGGAAATCATCCATTACCCCCTCGCCTTTTCTCTGAGGAAGGGCATCGTGGCGGACATCTCGACGGCGTGGGCGTGATTCAGTGCTTGTCAGGGTAAGTCCCGTAATAGCAGTCTCAATGTTCATCCGTTGGCCAGTCTCACGGCGTCCGGGATGCACGTACGTGGAGATCTTGCCTGTAGGCTGGCCAATCCTTGATGGACCTTGATTGGGCCGCATTTTAAGACCGTTGGCCGGCTGGCAATGGCCGCTTCGGGCCTGGTGGCCCTTAAATGCTAATGGGTCTGGCGTTACTAGGCTGTGTGGAGCCTGACATATTTTCTCCTCCTCATATAGGTTTGTATACTTCCTATAATAATAAGGATTTTTTACATGTAAACCATGGTTAAATGTCAAATTGTAATATTATCATGCCTATAAATGCATTGTAGGGATATTGCTACTTTTTTCAAAATAGTAAAAAAATGTCATCGTCGTAACCGTCGTAGCCACCCGTGAATCTAACCCTGGTTAACTTTAACTCGACGTGGGAAAAGATGGTAATGCCTATAGTTAAAAAAAAATCATGTCCCTCCCAACTTCGCCTCTCTCTTACCCTAACTATGATTCCTAGGAAACCTAAACAATTGAAGAGGGGGAAGTACCACATGGAAGGCCGTTAGGAGGAGGGCGCCGACAGTCGGAGAGGGGGCGTGCATACTGGAGGGGGATGATCGGGGTGGCCGCCGGGAGGAGGGGGTGTTTGAAGGGGGGTTGCATATAGGAGGCAGACTATGATAGGAGGGGGGTACGTAGTAGGGAGGGGAGGTCGCATGGAGGGAGGGGGGGACTCTGGCAGGAGGGGTTACAGAGGGGGGAGGGGGGATTCTAGCAGAAGGGGAGTAGCCGGAAGGGGAGGTCTCAAGGAGGGGGAAGGGGGTTGCGGGGTTGGAGGGGATGACTCCGGTGGGAGGGGTAGCAAGGTGGGGGTATCGCCATGGGGAGCCCCCTGGCACCGCTACTGTAGGTCTTCGTCACTACCTTAGTCAAGAGGCTCCTAGCACTCCTAGCCAATCCCGCGGAGCTCCACGAGGTGGATAGGACACAGACGATAGACATGACGTCATCGTCGAGCGGCCGGGACGACAGGGAGAGGGTGGCTAGCTAGCCCATGATGTCTCGCGACGATGACACAGGTGGAGGGGGCATAGCTGGTAGTGACCATGGTGTCCATCTGGCTGGGGACCATCGCGTTCAGCCTCTGCTTGGTGCATACCTCCACCTTCTTTATGTCTCTCAGTCTCCCTCTCTCTATCTCACAGTAAGCCGGCCCCCCCTCTCTCTCTCTCTAAGGGGGGCAAGGGTTGCAGGCGTCACCTCCCTCTCTCTCTCTCTTTGTAGAACTCTCTCTCTCTTATCTCGCTTTTGATAAGATTGAATAATTGAGGTTTTAGAGGGATATTTTAGTCATTTATTTATAAAGTAAAAAATATTTGAATCTTTGTAGAATATTCTCCTTTATGTCGACAAAAGTTAACCGTGGTCATATTTTTACAATGTTTTGACAAAAGTGAAGGTATCCCTACTAATAAGTTTCTAGACACGATGTTTCTCGTAATCTGATGTTTAGCGATGATTTATATGAAAAACAATCTAATAATAGCCTGACTATATATACTTGGTGCCGGCACCCCTCAACAAATCTAGTGCATCTCGAGGCAGATGTGGAGAAACCATACGGTTCAAAAGCCAACAGTAAGCATCTATGCACTTGAATTCCATCATAGGTATAGATCGTGTATTCATTGCTGCCTGCGGAATGTACATTAGTATGACCGTTCGTTAAGTGTTTGTTCTTGGGGGCATGGCGGGTGGGGGAGAAATAGTTGAACATGGAGTGATGACCAAATCAATCTGAACAAAAGTAGCTAGGCTAGATGCCATACTAACTGATACGTGATTCAAGGGAAGAAAGGTTGCAGAAACTTGTAGCAACTCCATGAGCAGCCAGCCAGCCTGCCAGGGGTTGGACGTCGTCATGCGCGCGGCGTTTTCCTTGAACCTCTAAAATGGAGATTGATTAGCTGCCGTAAGTCATTGATGGAGCCGAAAGCCATGAATCCTTGTACATCATTGTACCACTCTTAACCCTTCCCACCAATCCTTGTCCCCTGCAATGATTTTGATGTTTTTTTTCCCACTGTTGGCAACCAAAGGAAGCTTCTTCAGCTCGGGACAGTGATATACCTCGAGTTGTTCTAGGGAATTAAGGGAGAAGCAAGGGCTGCTTGCTTATGCAACACTTCAGTGCTGGGAGGCTATATATCCAGTTCCATCCTGTTGAGCGTAGGGAGGGAAGAGCAGTCGCAATCATGGGGCTTGTGATCTCCTGATATGCCCCTCCTCCTCCTCCTCCTCCTCCCCCCACTGCATCCACCGGTACGACAGCACTTCCTCGACCCCGGCCCGTTGCAAGAAGATCTGAAGGCAAGGCAGCTTCAGGTCGCGAAATGCCATGAGAGTTGCTGGTGCAAAGACTGCGGAGGCTCTCAAAAATACTAGGGGGCGTATCCCCAACTCTGATGTTTCCAACCTTAATTGTAGATACGTAACTCCTCCGGACTACTTTGGCATTTGCTTAATTTTGCTGTCAAACCTGAGGTCGATCGAGTCTTCTTCGGACATGCACGTTACGTAAAACAAAGGTAACCGAAGCATCTCTGGCCTCCCAGAGGGTTCACATAGATGTTCAGTCGTGATGTCCGGGGCTTCGGAAAAATCCCGACGTCAGTGGTTCATCTACATATATATATAGCCTATGGGCTGCTTTGTTAATCGAACCGTCGGTTGGGTTTATAATCCTATGAGAGAGAAAAATGGCGGGGCCCACCCGCTTCCCTCACACACAAGAGCGGCGTTCGACCCCGGGCACCGTGTTCGACCCTTTGGGGTCGAACACGAACACGGTATCCGTGTTTGAATAACAAAGCAGCCCTATAAGATTACTACCTCAGGAGAAGATAGAGTATGGAGAGCCGAAACCCGAGACGTGTTTCGGCATTTCATCACCTTTCTTGTCAATGGAGAGGTACGTTGTGGATTAGATTTTACTCCTCGTCATATAGAGTAGTATCACTCATTTTCAGATTATTGGTGGACGTCAAGTTGTTAGTTAGCAAGATCAACAATCCACAATATATGAAAAGCCGCGGAGTGTCAATTTCGAATCCCAATTCTCTCGTTCCCCTCACTGAATCCCTCAGTCCCAGATAATATTTAGCGGGTCATCCTCCCTGCATAGTCCATGCATATATAGATCAGCCCGAGGGTTTCATAGTCTCAGGCTAAGAAAAGAAAGTTTGTAAATTAATTAGATCACTTTATGGTTTAAAACAAGTACCTAAATAATGGCACGAGAAATTCGATGAAATTATTCTTTCTTATGACTTTAAAATCAATCAAATTGATACATGTGTATATCATAAAATATTTGATGAAAATATTGTCATATTATATTTATACGTTGATGACATTTTAGTCTTTGGATCCAATATACATGTTGTTAAAGAAGCAAATAAATTTTTATCTCAAAAATTTGACATGAAAGACTTAGGTAAAATTGATCTAATCCTCAACACTAGAATCATAAGAAAATCATATGTAATAACATTATCATAATCTCACTGTGTAGAGAAAATTCTTCGAAACTTCTACCACATATATTGTCAACTCATATCTATCCCTTACGACACCAGTGTTCATCTAAAGAAGAACCTAGGAAATCTAGTACTCCAAAGTGAATACGCAGAAACCATAGGATCACTTGGATTCCTTACAAACTACACAAGGTCAGATATTGCCTATGCAGTCAGTAGGCTTAGCAGATATACCATTTACCCAAGTGAAAGTCATTGGAATGCTCTAGAAAGAGTACTTAGATACTTAAAAGACACTACGTCATATGGCTTACACTACACTGGTTATCCATCTGTTTTGAAAGGCTATAGTGATGTTAATTGGATCAGCGATTCTCTAGATGTCAAATCCACATCAGACTTTATTTTCATATTGGGAGGAGGAGCAGTGTCATAGAAATCCACTAAACAAATAGTATTAGCTATAATTAAGTATAATAGAATCTGAAATAATTGCATTAGACACTATCTATACAGAAGTTGAATGGTTGAGAGATCTTTTAGCTAACATTCCATTAATGACAAATCTTTTGTCTCTTACCTCTATTTTGTGTGATTGTAAATTTGCAATTGACAAATGCACATAGGCAAACATTGATGTAAAAATGAATAGACATTTGAAAGTGCGACACAAATCAATAAGAGAAAAAAAATGAAACAATAGTTGATAGCCTTGAACTTTGTGAAGTCAGAAAGAAATCTTGCAGATGTATTCACAAAAAAATTATCTAGAATAGTGGTTCTAGAAGCGTCAAGGGGGATAGAATTGAGCCTACAAAATAAAATATTACTATGGTGGTAACTCAATCTCACGGAGGTTCAATATGTAGAAACAAATTTGATATGTAACTTTGTGGAGCACTAATGATTTATGCTCCCATCCCTATGGCGCTAGTGCTCGTTTAAGAGCAAGAGGTAAGGATGAGTTTTATGCTCTTAATGAATCTAAGATTCATGAGACATGGTGATAACCTTACTCACATCCTTTGAAGGATTCATCGACATGTGTGAAGTCGTGAAGTCACAATTATGAGATGTGGGCTATCTTATAAAACACACATAAAATACTTGCGAAAGACCATTTATAGCGCAAACCCCATAGAATCTCGATTCAGCTATACTATGTGTGAATTTGAGAAAATCTGAACCATGGAACCTGATTCAAGACATAGTCTACCAAACATTCTCATAAATAACCTCAAATAACACTAAGTGAAAATTCAAATCGAAATATATTTTCACCTATTAAGTAGTATAAGGGGCTCAACAGGCTTTTATTCGTTTGCTTGCTAGCTTTCTATTTTTTTAATTTAATATTTTTTTAAAAAAAATAGATCATGTGGAGGATTGTTAAATGCATGTGACATAAAAACTTTTAAAACCAATAAATAATAAAACTCACGAATCATTGTAATATTCACACAAAATGAATGTTGTAACGTGCAACATTTCCAGTAAATGGAAACGTTAAACACTAAAATGTAAAAGAATTGAAGGGGCGGCCATAAATTTTGTAAACATTGGAAAGGGTCTTCTAAGGCCTATATATAGACCCCTTATCCATCCAAAACATAATATATATAGATACAATAGTAACATACACCAACAACACGTGAAAGTTTTCTCCAATTTCTCTCTTCTTCTTTTCATTCCCTCACAATTTCTATTTTCTTTGTGCTGGGTTCCTAAAAGTTGGATTGAGATTCACCAAGGCTCTCTTCGAGAATGTGCCGACGAGAGAGAGAGGGTCGCCTACCGAAGAGTCATTGTATCACTATGAGGCCTTTGCTGTGAGACACGCACGTAGGGGTGTTCATGGTTCGATTTGGGGCTTTTTTTTCCAAACCGAACCGAACCAAACTAAACCTCAAATCGAACCGAATCGAACCAAGCAAATTCGGTTTGGTTCAGTTCAAACCAATTTTTTTATTTCTTATTATAATATATATGAATTTAATAAATTATATATATATATAAATTAAAATACTTATATTTTGTATATTTATATGCCTATGTAATCCTGTTTTTAAATATTTTAATATATTTATGATATATAATATTAATAAATATAAATATAAATAATCAATTCGGTTTATTCGATTTGGTTCGACACGTTATGAAGTCAAATCGAACTGAATTTAAATTCAAATCGAATCAAACTGAACCGAAGTTTGGTTCGGTTCGATTTGATTAGTTTGAATCGAATTATGAGCATCCCTACGTACACGTCGGGTGATAATAGTTCTCTTAATTTTAATGACTACGCACTTCGACCAGACAAACTACGTTTCTAATTTTATTTTTAGATCTAGTTATTTATTGTTAGTTCTTATTTTCATCACAATATTCCTAACACAATATACGTAAGGTCGTCTGATCCCATCGCACGGGGATAGCGAGCATTTGTTCTTCCTTTCTTTCTATGGGTGTGATCATCTTTTATCATGTTATTATTATCAGAGCTGCAAGGCTAGTCTCCCTTCTTCCTCCCTAATCAATCTTCTTCTTCCTCACCTCACCGTCGCTGCAGCCTCCAACCAGAACAGAGCACCGATTCTTCTCCTTCAAACTCCTTTGCCTTCTTTTCTCGTTCTTTTGTGTTTTGTCTTTTCCACTCCCTCTTATTCGTTCTTTTGAGTTTCGACGTCATCATCCTGCCCATCACCCAGCCCTTCCAGCATGGCCAGTGAAGGCACCTTATTCTATGCCTTGGCCTTTCCTGTGCAATCCTCTATATCCCATGTCCAGCCGCCAGCTCAGCTTCCTCCTTCAAATGGTCTTCATTATATCCACTTTCCACCTTCCAATACACCCATGCATGCCTCCCCGTCGCCTAGAAACCGCCCTCCACACTGCAAGTGGCATACAAGGCCGAGGTAGCTTACCGTGCCAGATTTGCCACTGTTTCGGTCACGCAGTTGATGCTTGCTCTCAAAGGTACAGCCCATCTGGTGTGTCTCATCGCCCTCTCCCCTCTTCTACATACTCAGTTGGTGCACCTCGTACCACGTCGGGCTTTATTTGGTACCTCGATCGACTACGGGGTAACTCACCATCTCACTCCCCATGTCTCCTACCTCAGCAATCCAGTCCCCATCGATCATGGTCTGGATCAATTTCACATCGGGGATGGGTCAGGTCTGCCTATATCTCACGTCGGTAAATCTTTTATTCCTTCTTTGTCTCATTCTCTCTGGCTACGTAATATGTTGCATTTTCCTTCTATTTCTAATAATCTCCTTTCTGTTGTCAATTATTTCATGATAATAACGTTGCTTTTGAGTTCCATCCTGACTCTCTCTTTGATTAAAAATTGAGTCTCAGGGAAGGCTCTTCTCACGGCCAAGTTAAGCATGGGATGTATCAACTACAGATTCTCGGTGGGCACGTTAAAGCTAAGGCACTGGTCGGTGAGCGTGCTACTCCCACGTGTAGCATGAGCGTCTTGGTCATCCCATCATGCATTTCTCGGTATGGTCTCCCGCTCAGTGGTCCTAGCTTAAGTCATGCCTGCCTGCCTTGTTAACAGGTTATGCTTCATAAGTCCAATCTTCCTCTCTCTCTCCAAGGTGTTCTAGTGGGCTCTTAGAAATAATTTTTTCTGATGTTTGGGGTCCAGCTCCGGTGTCTTTCACCTATGGTCATCATGTCACATTTATTGATGATTTTAATAAATTCACATGATTATTTTCTATATTTCGTAAATCAAATGTTCTTGATGACTTCCTTGAGTTTCAGCGTCACGTTGAACGGCTCTTTTCTTCTAAAATCAAAGCTTTTCATTCTGACTAGGGAGGGAGGGGAGATTTGCGCCCCATCCCGTCATTTGGAAGCTCAGGGCATTACCGATCGACTCTCTTGCCCGCATATCTCTAAGCAAAATGGTATTGTTTAACGCAAGCAACGGCGTACACAGAAGAAAAAGTGAGATTAGCGACTGAAAAGTTTTATCTCTAATCGACCTCTAATCTATCGTCGAAGACTTTAGCATCGGATTTGCAGCCGATTAGTAACCATCGCTAATTAGTAGATAATTATTAACTGCTAATAATAATTCTGCCGCTAATTCATCTTTGAGTAGCCACGAAAATTAAAATCCACTATTAATCGGCCACTGATTTATAACGAATAAATTCCTTGTCTGTACGGGGGAGCGCACCCCGACAACCTTTATTTATGTCCAACTTGGGTGGAGCTCTGTATTCGGATTACTTCGACCTCAATTTGATATGGAGTTAGATTAAAGGTGGGTTAACTCAACCTGATTAAAATAATTCGAAGTTAACTCATTTTTAGTTTGATAGGAGGGTAGTTAATTTGAGAGTAAGGAGGTGGGCTAATCTACTTTTAATCTAGTGTGATTTGATAAGTAATAGGTAAACCCGGTAACGATGATAAATAAAATATTATATTTATATATCTTTTTAAAATTTTAATATATCTCTCATTCCCTCTCTCTACCTCTCTCCCCTCCCCTCTCTCTCTAGTCACTCTCTATCACTCACATACATTAATTACTAGTTTAAGTTATTATTCATCTTTAAATTTTTTAATTTATTTTAATTTTAAATTATTTTAATATATATTATAAATTAAATATATCATAAAAATAAAAAATATTTTTGATAAATAACATCATTAGTATTTTTGATAAATAATATCAATAATATCACTAATTAAAATTTAAAAGTTAAAAACGGCATTAATTACGGGTTTATGTTACTGTTTATCTTTAAAAAAAATTATTTTATCTTAATTTTTAGATATTTTTATTATATTATATAAATATAGTATACCATTAAAATAAATTTTGTTTGATCAATGATGTCACTAATTAAATTTTAAAAGTTAAAATGGTATTAATTACGGGTTTATGTTACTGTTCATCTTTAAACATTTTTATTTTATCTTAAAATTTAAATATTTTTAATATATTCCATAAATATAATATACCATTAAATTAAATTCTTTTGATAAATAACATCAATAATCTCACTAATGAAAATTTAAAAGTCAAAAACGGCATTAATTGCGGGTTTATGTTACTGTTCATCTTTAAAATTTTTATTTTTATCTTAATTTTTAAATATTTTTATTATATTATATAAATATAATATACCATTAAAATAAATTTTGTTTGATAAATAACATCAATAATCTCACTAGTTAAAATTTAAAAGTAAAAAATGACATTAATTACGGTTTATGTTACTGTTCATCATTAAAAAAATATTTTCCATTAATTTTAATATATTATATAAATTAAATATACCATGAAAATTATTTTATTTTAATAAATAACATCAATAATCTCACTAATTAAAATTTAAAAGTCAAAAATAGTATTAATTATGGATTTATGTTACTGTTCATCTTTAAAATTTTTAATTTTATGTTAATTTTTAAATATTTTTAATATATTCTAGAAATATAATATATCATGAAAATATTTTTAATAAATAACATTATTAATCTCACTAATTAAAATTTAAAAATCACAAATATTTTTAAAAGTTACTATTTATCTTAATATCTATGTTTTTAACTTATATAAATATTTTTAATAAATTCTGCATGATAATTATATTATTATAATAGTAAAATTTTTGATAAAAACTATCAGTAATATTATTAACTAAAAATTTAGATATGATAAAAGTTATAACAACTTACTGTTAAACGAGAGAGAGAGAGAGAGAGAGAGAGAGAGAGAGAGGGCTTTAACCTCCCGGCCGTACGTCTACTATTTGGTGGCATCAATCCAGTTGCAGAATCCAAGCTCTGTTGAAAGATGCCGTGCTTGTTGACGTGTTGAGTCTTCTTTTAAAGAGATTACACGCACGGTGATGCCATGGGAAAGAAGAAGGTTCCTCTTTCACACAAAGGAAAAGATGATACGGCCTCTTTTGCCTAGTTGCCTTCGTCTGGCCCACACCTTCAATACATTCTGATGCGTCTTCTCCTTTAAGATCTAATGGGAAGATGAATTAATGTTTGAGTTCTAATTTGATCGACATCCAACGGTGCAATGAGAAATAATATAACGCGAACAAAGCACAGATTCATGAGTACCTTCCTTTATTCTTACGTACAGTATACTCTTTGAATTAAATCTCTTGTTAAGGGTCGATCACGTTGGAACTCATTATTCTTAAGTAGCTGCAATTAACATTGAAATGATCAGTCAAACTCGTGTAAAATCCCCTTGTCAAGGCGTTCCCCAGCTAGATTAATACTAGACCGATAGTATGCGGTTAATGGCTGACACGGTATCACACCATGGTATTGAGATTAACCTCGTATCTTTCTTATCTTGTCATCTTCACTCAATTAATTTTTACGACACATCTTGACCGTGAGAGAGTGTTAGAATTTGATCATAATTTTTGAACAATATTCTCATATCGGTTAATAGATTGTGATCCATGTGCTTATGACCCTGAACCTGTGTATCTTAACACTCAAATTTTGTGAATTCCAACAATAACATACATATGTACCCTGTGTAATCAAGGCTCCCCAACAATATCTTCTTCCCGTAACCCAAAATGCCTTAGGTTACATTTGGTATGGAGTTAAACCGAGGTTATCCCCGTTTCAACATCATCCTTCATTTGGTATAGTAAAAATTGACGAGGATATACCAGATTAATAAGAATAAGGATAACCTCAGATACGGGATTAATACGGGGATAACGTATTCTAACAAAAAGTTGAAATGAGTTATCCCTCACCTCTAACCCCATTCTCTCTCCCTCTCCCTATCACCGTCCTCTCTCTCTCCTCCCTCCCTCTGCATCCCACATAAAATAATATCATTAATAATAATTATTATTATTAAAAAATCTTACTCTTATTAATGATGATGGGCCGAAATTATAAATTGAACAATATTAATAATCAAGAGTAGTATAGATACACATATTAACAAATCTTATGATACTGTTAATTAGGTATCAATAAGACGAGAATAATTTTAAAATAATAATATCATTGCCATTAATTATTATTAAAAATAAAAAATACCTTAAATACCAATTTCATTTGTGCTAATCATAACTAATAAAAAATTAATTTGATTATATTTTTATTATTAGAAATCAAGATCATCAAATATAATTAATTAGATTTATCATTAGTCATAATCACAATTACTATTATTAATTAAATTTAAGTTGAAGATTTGAAAAAAAAACTCATCTTAATTTTAACCAAACGAAGAATAACACCATCTTTTAACCCAGGATAAGAATGACAAAATAGTCTATTTCTAACATTTGTACATATTCCTATCTCTATTTTTTACCAAACGAATAATAGAAAATATTAAAATACTTATCCTCTCGCATATCAAACGTACATCAGAATACAAATAGAAATAAATAAATTCAAAATTACTTACACCTATTTTCGTAACGATTTATTTCGATACCAAACATCCCTGATGTCAAGCATGTTACACGCCTGGATTAATGGCAGGCAAGGCTGGACGACGTAAGAAAACTAAACGTCTCCGGCCCCGCCCCCATTGTAGAAGACACTGGATCCAGTGCATGAAGTGTGACCGAACGATCCATCAGGAACGTGCCCTTGCACTTTCCCTACACATCGTAAAGGGAGACTTGTTAGATATATATATATGCTATATTTTACACGGCACTGATATATCTAGACTTGGAGTCTACTTCAATACTATAAACATAATCAAATATGAAAGAGGAGAGGTAGAAGAAACAGAGAAGAAGGAGATGGTGACTTACTCCTGCACAATAGACTCCAAGGACCGGAAATAAGGAAGGAACCGAGGCCTCACACTGCGACCATCCGCATCTTGGAACCACTCCAACTGTTCCCACCATTCGCCCTCCCCACGAATGGCACGAATATCTTTTGCACTGTTAGGCCCCAAGGGGAGCTTCTTCAGCATTGGGCACTGAGCTATGGAGAGACATTGTAGGGAAGACAGGAGCATGGGTTGCCTGCTTATCCTACACAACATCGGCAGGTCCGCCAAGTATAGCTTCTTGAGTTTATGGAGGGATGAGCTACCGTGATCAAGGTCCTCCTGATCTCCTCCTCCTCCTCCTTCAAATCCCCCCAGTACTGCCGGCAGTAGTTCCTCTATCCCCCAACATCCAAATACATACATGGTAACTAGGCAGGGCAGCTGTCGAACCCAAGTCAGGTCACGGATCCCATGGCAACCAATGATATCTAGCTTACGGAGACTCCTGAGAAAAGAACAGGACGTAACAGGAACCACGATTTCTTGCAAAGAATCCAGACGTAGCTCCTCTAGGCTGCTACTTCGTGGCATGCTTTGGCTGTCAAATTTGACCACGAGGCCACATTCGGACCAATCACGTATGTCAAGAAGCTGCAGCTTCTCTAGTCTCCGGAAAGCTACGGATAGCTGTTCTGCCATCATCCCTGCATGCCTTTGAGGAAGGATTTGTAGGGCCATTTTGCATTGGCACAGCCTGTCGAAGCTCAGCAATGCCTGGAGAGAAGAGAGATTCTTTACCGTGAGCCGGAGTTCCTCCAGGTTGTCCCAACAACTCTCGCTGTCTCCCATGTTTACCAAAGTAGGTAACGGTGATGATGATGGGGATGATGATGGTGTTGGTGGTGAAGATGTTTCCTCTCCATCAGTGCTCTCATCATACAGGTTGCTTGAAGGTTCATTTGGCAAAAGGATATTGTACCTGCTCTGGAACAACCCCAAGGCTCTCAATCTTGTAAGGGTTGGGATCACCTCTTGGGGGACATGTACAAGATGTCCTGTATGATCCAGGTTCAATTGACTTAGCTTTCCCAACTTGCTGAGCCCCATGGGCAATGAATTGATGTACGTCTCCTCCAAATTGAGGTACCGCAACTCAGCTAGAAAACTGATCTCTTCAGGGAGTTTCTCTAATGTAGTAGATGACAGATCGAGGACACGCAGAGCAGGCATGAACTCAAAGATGCCTCGCTCAATGACATATAATTGAAATGGACCATGCAGATCTGAATTAGACTTGTATAGCAATGTCTGTAGATTGAGGCACGATGGTACACTGCGAGGCAGACCTTTGAACTCATTACACATCAATGATATCCGCTTTGCATCTCTCCATCTTTCGGATCGGGGGAGAAGGAAATTACCGCCCACGCCTGCGCACACCAAGAAGGTGTTGTTCTTGTCGAACTGCCCACCAGTGAGCCACAGACACATTTCGCGGACAACATCATGCATCTTCACATACAATTTCTCATCAAAATCTTTACTCTCTATGCTCTCCAATAAACCCGCAGACGTGAGCTTGGTGATCATACCATGTCCCCTATGCCGAGCTCGGATGATGCTACTCGAGTGGGTACTAGCAAGATCAAGAAACTCTTCCCCGACCCAATACTCTATAACTTGTTCTACAGGAATTTCATAGTCCTCTGGGAATAGGCAGCAATAGAGGAGGCATTCTTTTGCCATGTCATCTCTTAGCCTGTCAAAGCTAAACTTCAGAAGAGAAAGGACTTGGTCTTTCATTCCTGGCACCTCGTGGGGTGTCTCCTTCAGTTGCTCCTCTGCTTCCTGCCATTCCCCACGCGAGTTAGCATCTGCCATGGCCCGTCCAACAGTGATCAGGGCAAGGGGTAGGCCGCCGCATCTCTTCACAACCACCTTTGCATGCGGATTGATGAGAATGCTGTCCAAGTCTACTTCTGCACCCACGTTCTTCTTGAAGAGCTTCCATGACTCGCACTCATTCAGTGCCTTGACCTTGGCCAACCTCTCGGTGCCCATCTTCCTGCAAACTTCTCTGGATCTTGCTGTGAGGATGATCTTGCTCCTGTTCTTAGCAGAAGGTTGAGGAATCCCAACATCCTTCAGGTCCAATTTCTCCCACACGTCATCCAACAGCAACAATAATCTCCTCTTGGACAAAGCCGTGAAGATCGACGCGGCCTGTTCCTCAGCTTGGGAAGAAGATGCAGAAAGGCTCAGACCGATCCTGTCACCAATTGACTTCTGGATCTTGTGGACGTTGGCATCCTTAGACACCGTGACCCAGATCACCACCTGGAATCCTGGAGCTCCAATCTCTGAAAAATTATTGTTGATCATCTCTAGCAGGGTCGTCTTGCCGACGCCGTCATCATTCAGCCAACCTCCGATCTCCTGCAGGTAACCACGGATCTCCTCCATCCCAACTAGATAGGCCGAGGAGACGGGCACCTGCTGGACCTGGTTTCTCCACAGGAAAATCCGATTCCTCACCTCCCCCACCGCCCAGTTCCTCAGGGATGAGAGGGAATCGGCCACTGCTGACCCCAAGAAGCTCAGCAATGCCGTCTGGACGGGCTCCCATACGCATGCCAGCACACTGAGACATGTGACGCCGGCCATGAGCACGGTTGGAGATGCTGTGGTGGTGGTGGTGGTGGTGAGTGCCGGCGGCGGTGGTGGTAAAGGGGAGATGGGAGCTGGTCGTCCGAACGGTGGCACCGATGTTGTGTGAGAGAGTTGGGAGCAGCTCTAATTAAAAGTCGGAACGTCCGTACATTGGCGGCTGCGCAGATAATGATGTAACACTGAATGCCGTATTTTTTACGGCCACGCGAATCACGTCTCTCTCTCTCTTAATTAGGAGCACCGTGGACACCCTCCACGCCATGTCGCTCTCTCTCTCTTAATCATGAGCATCTCTCTTAATCAGGAGCACCGTGGACACTCTCCCTCTCCCTCTCCCTCTCCCTCTCCCTCTCTCTTAATAAGGATCGCTCTCCCTCTCTCTCTGGTCCCCCCCCACGTCCGACCAATGAGGGTGGTCCGAGCTTTGCCTGTCGCCGTCGCTCTCTCCCTCCCCCTCTCTCTTAATTTCTCACTCTCTCTCTCTCTCCTTCTCCGCCGCCCTCCTCGATCCCCGCTAACTGCCACTGCCCTCCGCCCCCCTCCGGGACCCTTGCCACCGCCCTCCGATTCCTAGGCGCCTTCGGCCGCCCTCTCTCTCTTAATCAGGAGCACCGTGGACACCCTCCACGCCATGTCTCTCTCTTAATCAGGAGCACCGTGGACACCCTCCACGCCATCTCCCTCTCCCTCTCCCTCTCCCTCTCCCTCTCCCTTAATAAGGATCGCTCTCCCTCTCTCTCTGGTCCCCCCCACGTCCGACCAATGAGGGTGGTCCGAGCTTTGCCTGTCGCCGTCGCTCTCTCCCTCCCCCTCTCTCTTAATTTCTCGCTCTCTCTCTCTCTCCTTCTCCGCCGCCCTCCTCGATCCCTGCTAACCGCCACTGCCCTCCGCCCCCCTCCGGGACCCTTGCCACCGCCCTCCGATTCCTAGGCGCCTTCGGCCGCCCTTTGGGCACCCTCGCTGTCACCCTCTGTAATCTTATTATTCCTTCCATCACGAGAACAATCAATCGAGGAATGAGCATTGTTCATTCTTTAGTGTCATTGGTCTAGTATTTTTTTGAAAATTATTCGTATGTTCTTAAATTATTTCAAAATTATTTCTATACTCTCAAGTTTATCAAATTTATCGTATTATCTCAAATCTCTCAAATCTTTTAACCAAAGTTACGGCACTCTTAGGGTTAACCTTGCAAATGACTGTAACTAGGACTGTCAATGGGCCGTGCTTGAGTCAAGTCCAACTCATTAATTTTAAAGCCCAATTCTGGTCGGGACTCGGGCTATGTCGGGCTAGGTCGGGCTGGGCATGACTATTTCCCTCAAACATAAATCTTGATTTTGACATGGCCAGCTAGCCCGGTCCGACTAATTAAATAGGGATGATTTTTTATAAATGGAAACGTTGTAAACCATTGGTGATTGTTTAAAATCACCCAATCCGGGTACCCGTTCGACATAGATTTTGACATATTCGAATTGCATTCGTACCCCGCTTGAGACATTATTCAAAATCTCCTCACCCCGCATGAGACATTTGACCCCCTCTAGAGCCTCCCCCCTGCCGAAAGTCGCCTTGTGTAGAGTCACTCGCCAGACCCCATGCACAAAGAAGAAGAAGGAAGAACATGGCCGTCTAGGAACAACTTCCCCGTAGAATTTGTAAAAACAAAAGAGAAAATATGAATTGAACTTGTTTCCAGACAAAGCGCCTTCCCCATTCCCCCTCGGCAACGATCACTTGTCAAACAGCTCGGCGACCCTATTTCTACACAAGGGGATGGCAAGTAGCAACGACAAGTGGTGGACCGACTTCAGGGAGTTGCAACTGCGACAACAAATGGCCAGTCGGGTGGCTGGGGGGGAGGGGGTGTGCAGGTATAGCAAAGACGGCAAGCGTTCGACCGACTTAGTGGAATTAAGTTGTAATGGTGATAGCAAGTGTCGAGCCGGGTGAGGGGGGAGTTGCAACGGCCACGACAAGCGGTGGACCAGCTTCGAGGAGTTGCATGGAGTAGAAGCCATACGGGGAAGAAGAAGCTCACACAGATAAGAAGAAATGGGGATCAATATCGTCATTGGGGTTTCAAAATCCCGTCGTCGACCTAAGAAGCTCCTCTCCCCTAACTTGGGAAACCGCACCAGCTCCTCTATCTTCCCCACATGTTGGGAGGGAGGAAGAAGATGAACAGTTGATCCTCTGCGGTTGCAAGTGATTTCCTTTGCCTCCTCACCAATTTCAAACCTTCATGTCCACTGAGTCATTACCTTTTCCCCCTCACCAATTTCAATTTTAAAACCTTGGCGCCCATTAAAGACTCAACCTATTTTCCCTTAAAAGACTCTAAAGACTCGACCAGGCCGGCCCAACGTGCCGTCTTAAAAGCCCAAGTCCAACCCGCTCTATAGTCGGGCCTTGGCTTTGAGGCCCAACTAGAACCCACTGGCTCAAAAGGATATGGTGACCTAACCCAATGTCAGGCGAGGCCTGCGGTCCCGTCGGGCAAGCTCAGCCCATTCACACCCTAGCGGTAACTCACTCACGTGAGTTTACCATTTTGCCCCCATTCTTATTGAAAGTACAGAGAGAGAGAGAAAAAAATGGGTAGTGACTATCTTCTCCAATGTCGGTGAGACTAGGAGGCAGAGAGAGAGAAGGGCGAAGGGGGGAGGGAGGGTGGTCGGAGGGGAGGGGAGGAGAGTGATAAGGAGGCCAGACGTTGGCACCTCTAGCATGCGTAGAGAGAGAGAGAGAGAGAGAGAGAGAGAGAGAGAGAGAGAGAGAGAGAGAGAGAGAGAGGCTCTCGTTGGCGCACGTCGCCTTTGGGTCGGCCCCCACGAGCGTTCTGACACCATCCCCGAAGATCACTTGGCCGACGAGGGAGAGAGATGCGAGTGGGCGGTGGTCGATGAGTTCTCTTCTTCTTGCATCAAAAGAGGAAGAAGCCTAGGCAAAGAGCAAATATTGGAGTTGAGGTAGCAATGGACCTACCGACAACATACATAAGCGGCGGACGGCTCTGGGGGAAGTGGCGAGGAGGACGGGGGTGCTATGTTTCCCCATACGACTCGTTGGAGGAGGTAGAGGGAGAGGCAGGAGGGATGATGGGGGAATTTGACTGAGAGACATTCTAGAGGGGTCTCTCTCTCTCTCTTCTTCTTCTTCTTCTCGTGTGTCTCAGCCCTTCTCAACCCCTTGGCAGCATTGTCCACCCTTCTCCTCCCTTCTCCACCCCTCGACGCTATTGTCCAATCCATCAGCGAGCTCACCTGGGCACCTACCGCCACCTCTTCCTTACCTAACTCAGCGACTTTGGTATGCCCTATTGCACTCACTTCTCCCTCACCATCATCCTCACTATATAATACCCATGAGAAGAGAGAAAGATAAATGAAAGAGAGAGGGAGAGAGTTGACTAGAGGGAGAGAGAGAAAGAGAGAGTTGACTGATGGTGGGAGTACATTAGTTGTTTCTTTCCCCCTAGCTCACCTTGAGAGTAAAGATTTTATATGAATTGATGACGTCAGGGGTACATTGACACTTTTGTAAAGATTTAAGAGGGATATTTGATGAATCGGTGATGACAGAGATACGACGACAACTTCGTAGAGATTAGGGGATATTTTGATAAAGATAAAGATGAGGATATAAAGATAATATCAAAAGATTTCAAAGTTATAAATAAATTTCTAAAAACTATACATTGATACGGGAACTACGACTCCACCGTTCGGGTAACAAACAAACTGTACAGCATAATAAAACAGGGAGAGTGGGATACGGGATCCATCGTGGCCACTCGTGGGCTCAACTTGCCTCGGAAGATCCAGAAGATTCCTAACTAACGGGACCAGGTCGTACGGACCCAGCCCCGCCTTCAACTCAATGGCTGGATTTTTTGAGTCCAGCTTTCCTCCCACAGAGGCGCCGGGTTAGGCCAGCGCCCCCTCCACACAGTCCCGCCGCATCATCTTTGCGGCTTCCGCCACGTCCGCCGGACTCCGCCGGTCCACGACCGGGAACCCCACGGGCGCAACTTTTCTTCCCCCTTTTTTTTCTTTTTTTTTTAAAAAAAAATGTATAACTGAGGTATGTTCATCCTCTCATGAACAGTGGTGTGGTGCGGTGCGGTGCGGTTTTTTTTTCGCCGCCATCGCAGCCCTCTCGGCGCGAACAAGCAGCCCCGCCGGCCGCTCCCCCTCCGGTGCCCTCCTCCCCTCAACCCGCCGGTATCGCGGCCTTCCGCCGGCCGCCGGATTCTCCGCCTTCGATGCCTGTGACCGATAACCCCCTCCGACGGCGCGCTCCTCTCCTCCCTCCGGTGCTGCTCCTTGTCCCGGAATGACAGCGCGACGCCCCACCACCGGCGGGGGCCGCCATGGGACACCGATGGCGATAGGCCCCGCTGCAGCCATCCTCACCGGTAGGACGTGGGGAGACCAGAGAGAGAGAGAGAGAGGGGGGGAGGCAGGGCGTCGGTGGGGTGTCTCCTCCGGCGTCGGCACCTCCGCACTGTCGTCTGAGAGAGAGAGAGAGAGCAGGAGGGCAAGAGACGGGGGAGAACGAGAGTGAGAAAGGGGAAGACAGAGAGGGACAGGGAGGGCGCCGGCAGACCGGCGCTGCAATCTAAGAGAGAGATATCGGAGAGAGTGAGAGAGCGAGAGAGAGAGAGAGAGAGAAGAGAAGACTGAGGTGGCAAAAAGCTGACTTGGCATAGGTGCGGTGGCAAAATTATATAGGTGGCAAAAACAAGGTCTAATCTTGTAAGTATTTTGGGACTGATGAGTCTAAGAAATTATTTATTAAAATAAATTATTTTAAAAAAATCTTAAAAAATAAATTATTAGAGGCATCTAAAAAGTCAACGGGATCAAAACATTAAAAAAAAAAAACCTTGTAAGCGCCTTCCCTTTTTCAACCATAGAAGTTACGCAGACCCTGCCAATTCTATTATCAACTTGGGTGGAGCGTTCGGATTTAATATATTCAGATACTCTTTATCACAATCACACCGTATACAAGGAAGTGCAGAGCAAACCTTATCTCGTTGTTGACCTCGTTTCCTGAACGGTTTAATGAAATACTATAAGGCATTAAAAAAAGCACAATTTTGAAGAATGAATGGAAGTTCTCCCATCTCCCAATTGGGGGCCATCCACAGCTACATATGTTGTACAAGAGATACTCTTGAATCGTGATGCACACCCAAGGTGTGCACATTTTCATATATATATATATATATATATATATATATATATATATATATGTGCGTGTGTGTGTGTGTGATGAGCTCACCTCATCAGTACGACTCATCCTCCCATCAAATTATCTAAAAAATAATATAAGAAAAGAACGAATCATGCAAACTTGATTTTTTTAATTTTTTATAAAGGGGCATACGTACGGAAGGATGCGTCGTACGGACAAATACGTGTACAATGACCTTAGGTGTGTAGCAATACATATTATTAAGGGCGGCTTTGACGTCGGGGTAAGGGGGGGGCGGCTAACCGACCCCGAAGGGTCGATTGAGATACCCAGGGTCGGTTAACGCGATTGTGTGAGGGAGAGTCGAGCGGAGGCGGGGTCTAGCGGGTACGCTATGTCGGCTAACCGACAGACAGCTCCGCTGTCAAACACGCCCTAAGAGATTAAAATTTTGTATGGGCTTAATGGACCAAGGCCGATCTCCTTCGCAAACCCTCATATTGGGAATGAGTTTGGCTTACTGCACACCTAGATGCTCTGTACTTCTTGGGTGTGAAGTGTCTTTAAATTTTTTATTTTTTAAAAAGAATTTGAACTGATCTCTAAGATATCTTAATTTGATATGCAAGTCACGTCATTATTTGATTATCTAAAAAAATAAAAATAAAATGAGTCAATTTCTAAAAGAATGGACTTAATACTATTCATTTGATCCGATTTTTTTATTTATTTTTGAATAATCTAATGATGGCGTGACTTACGCCCAAATTAAGATATCTTAGAACTCAGTGTAAAGAATTTTAAAAAATAAAAGTCCTACGCACATAGGGTGTGCAGCAAGCACGCACATCCCGTTGCGCAGCGAGCCTTACTCATTGGGAAGAGATGCTTAACGGGCCAATAATCGGTGGGCTTGGATGGTCAAGAGGGCTCTACCTTGATTTGCCCAATAAACGGTCATACTGGATTGGCCAGTGAGTGCCCAGACGAGCCGCGGGGGTTAAATCCTGTGATGATTAAAGTCAGTCAATCAGACTTATTTTAATGGAGACTGCACACAAGAGACATTGCGTTATATCGCCTAAAAAATAGGAAGTCAATAAGAATTATTTAGATTACCTTTCGATAAATAAATAGAAAGAGGGGGGCTCGAGTATATTGTCCATAGCTTGTAATACGGGACTTCCTTGTGAGTAACGCATTTTTTTATTTTGAAATGCATATAGATATAAATAAAAGATAACGTAATTCTTTTTTAGCGCTCACAAATCATATGAAAAGAATGTGATTAAATTGTGAATAGATCGAGATTTTTGAATTAATGCCATTTTTTAGACTCGGAGTGACGACATGACCTGGAGCTGGATGTACTCCTGCTAGCAAATTTGTGAAAAATGCATTGAGATGAAAATCTCTAATTAAATAGCAATTTGTATCTGAACGTACAGCTTATTGCGACATTGCTATAAAAAAACGGGGGGGAAATGCCCAGGAATTTAACGCTCTGATGTTTAAAGCAATGTCACCTAGAAGTACGACATTTCACCACAAACTTAGGTAGATTCCTTCAATGTATCTTATTAGAAAATCTCCTCATGATACAAAATGACGATCATTTGTCTTTTCCCCTTCTCACAATTCCACAACGGACATGTGGATCAACACATTGTGAGATCGGAACTGGGAAACAAAACATACTGCTAAAATCTAACTGGTCTGGAGAGACTTGAGATGATGAAACTGTATGGCAGCTCTCCAGAAGGCACTGATTTCAGAAGATTAGACTGGATGCACCAACGAGGCAAGTTGTAGAACCTCGACTCCACCAGCAAATTACATGTCTCCAAACAGCCAAGCAAGAGATGATCACTGGGTCTTCTTTTCGAGTTTGCCTTTCATTGCTCCACTGTAGGGCGAAACATGGTATGCATACTGCTGTAGAACTGAGAAGATGACCATCTCAACAATAACCAGCGCATTTTGGATCGCTTCCTCGATATGCTCCACATCTAACCAAAAATGATGAGATTTGATCACTCCTGCAGCAGCTAAGACCTCAAGCGCAACGCCCTGCCACAACAAATCACAAAAGAATATGTCAATCTAGCATTCCACTTTCCTTCGGAGGGAGGGGGTTGAGGGTGGGGGGGGGGGGGGGGGATACATGTGCTTGCCTTACGGACTGCTCAATCCCTACATCGTTGTGTAAGAGACCAAGCTGGGAATTAAACTCTATCCAGATTTGTTGTTTTCTTGGCATTCCCAAGGACTTAGCATTACAGTCCATAAAATCTTCCCACCCATGGTAAACATTGCCTAAAGTTTCATTAACATTGTGATCTATGAAATCTTCCAACTTGAGGTGAACATTGACTAAAATACCATAAAACAGTGAAATGATAACATGGTGTTTATGTTGTTATACTGTATTTTACTTCAAAGCAAATTACCCCACCAAAATAAATGTCTGAGCTGTTGCCTTTTAGCGGGAAAGAATCTATCGTAATGTCTTTGTGGGAGCTTTCACGTTTCACGACGTCTACTTAATAAATCATGTAAGAAGCTCTTTTATGTTTCTTCCTATGCAACTCAAAAAAGTTTATACTCAAACTTCAACTTTCAAGACCAGAAGCAAATCATGTTTGCAATCCACAAAAATGTGACCCATTTAATTGGCATGATCAAAGTGTGCTAAGGCATAGAAACTAAGTCAATTCATTTCTTTTTTGCATGCCAAAATCATATTTTTAAACATTTTTTTTATTTTCCAATAGCCAAGACTGCTAAAACATTAGTCACAAAAGAGGTCAGTTTCACATTGAGGATGATCTCAGAAACATCCACAAAACACCACTTGGCCTCTGTATGTTGCATGAAATTTCTCAACCAACCCCCAAGGAGAGAAAAACCACCACTACTAAGTTTCTAACAGATGGAACGAGACTTAAAGTTTCTCAAAGAGGTTTCCCTGAGAAGTGAAGAAACGTTACCTGCCAAAAGCAGAAGAATACAATCCCTTTGATGCACATGAACTTTGCCAAAGGCTTGTGTGGAGCCAACTCTTTTGCAAAGACATGATAGAAAAGGACCAGGGCATATAGAGCCAGAGAGACAGAGAAGTTCAATATGATGGTAAAAGTCCAGCTGAGCCAGCTGGGATAGAACCCAACAACCTGAAATGCAATCATAAGTATAGAGCAGACAGGTCGAACCACAACAAACTGCCATGTCCAGTATTTAAGTGCCCTCAATGTATTGTGCTCCAACCGAATTTTGCGAGGCTGCAATAGGAGAAATAAGTTATTTTCTCAAACTGCCAATGAATTAGAAGTTTGCTCCAACAAAGTTCAATTAAAGCAAGAAAAGCAAAAAGTAAGGTTAAATTTAAGAGTTGGTTGTTAAGCTTGGTCAAGTTCACTGAAGGAAACCCTGCTTTGGTCTACTCCTCTTGGTTACAGAGCATGAATTGCAGTAACATTCAAATTCAGTAAAATAGTACTGCCAAAACTCAGTCTCTTGCTCTAAATGCAAGCTGGAATTTATTTATTGGATTTGAAAACAAAAACAAGCAACTCCATATCTTTACATTGATATATTTTCACAAGAGAAAAGTAAAATGAGGTGACACATGATCTTCATTGATCAATATGTTCTCTTAAAACTCATTAGACTCATCCCTTCAGGCCAAATCAGTTGAAAGACAACAACTTTGTTCCGAAGATGCATACAATGGAGATCTAATAATTAGTCAAGGAAAAAAAACAATAGTACCGACTCATCCATCATAAGAAACCTCTCCCAAATGTCTGGCTGCCTCTCTCTGAGGGTATACATGCACACTCTCAAGAAGGCACTTCCATAGGATGGTGCCTCAACTTTACAAATGAGACTGAAAACTGAAGCAGATCAGGATACAAAAGGGAGCAAAAGCCACAATAAAAGTAACCAAAAAGAAAGAGGTCGAATAACACAAGTGCTGCAGCTTTGCAGCTAACATGTTATTGCCTATATTATCAAAGGTGCCTAAGGCACTCACCTAGGCGATGGGGTGAGGTGAGGCACCCATAACTCGCCTCGCTTCGGCTGGGCAACGTTGCTATGGCCTCAGACGGCTTTGGGCCAACCCACTTGGGCTGCACAGCCCATTCCTATAAGAAATTTCGGCCAGGGGGGCTCCACCCAACCTCAACAAGGGGACACTACATCCCTTTGACCCCCCCAACCTAACTGCACAAGTCAATCCACCATGCGAGGCCAGGTCTATGTGAATTTGATAGGTTCTTAATTTATATCTCACAGCTAAATGGATGAATTTACTAATCTTACTGATTTTATATATAATAGATGTGTTGTTGACATATTTAATAATATTTTTATATTTTATTTATTTAATATATTTAAAAAAACTGTCACCTCAATTGCCTAGGCCACCTCCTAGACGTTGAGGCTAAGGCGACCCCTTGATCGCGTCGGGGGCCTCTCTCCTCTGACTACATAGGTTATTGCTCCCATCACCATGATGTAGAAACTTTTATGACAATTTTAGTATTGAGATTTGATCGTAGTGCCACTGCATCTAATTCGCAACACCAATCCAGTGAGACAATCATGTAAACAAAATGCAGACACAAGAAAAGAATTACCAAAAAAGAAAGAATAGAGCACCGTCTTATAGTAGAAACAAGAATAAAATGTACTCAATGAAGCAAAAAAAATTTCAATGGTAAAGGACATACCAGAAAAAGGCTCACAGGAAAAGAGTGATGAATTTCCCTCCCTTTGATTTCATCAGGCACAAGGTTCTTGCTAAGGGAGATATTCAGGTAACTATACATCAAGGCCATGAATTTTGCTATTACCTGCATATGAAATTCACCTAAGGACTTCAGTATGACAGCCAATTCTCAAATAACATGTTGAAATTGATCGTCAAGGACTCACCAGTGCTTCATAACATTCCTTAACAGAGTCCAAGAATGTGAAGAAGGGTTTGCTGCCATCAATATCCAATAAACCCACAAAGGAGTCAAAAGCATACAAGGGAGCCATGAGTATGATGATTATGATAGCCTTTTGTTCTTTGGGGTTGTTCCAGTAGAAGAGATGTTGTGTTAATAATTGTATTGTGAAATGCATTGTTAGCATCACTCCACACCCTGCTCCAAGCAGAGTAAGAGTCTCTGGATCCATTTTTGTTATGTCCATTGTATTCCAAGTTAACGCCTGATTTCACAACAGCAGAACTTCAAGAGCAACACTGTGAAAACTTCACTGTCAGATAATAATTTCTGAACTTTTGTTTAAAGTAGATAACAGTTACACTGACACCATCCTCGCTATGAACACAATTGTAGCAAATAACAACCAAGAAATTAAGGAACCAAATTGGCACAACCATAGACAGTTAAGAAACCAAGTTCATTCATTGATTGCAATTAAAAAGTGAAAAATTTTCCTGAACTATGATTTTTATTATGCCCAGAGTAAATAAGTCAACATCCAATTCAAGTCAATGCTGATAGCTGCACTTTCTGTGATCAAGTCTCAAGTAATCAGAAAACTACATGTCTATGTAGCCAGAGGCAAGAGGGAGTCAAGGGGTCACCTTAGCCTCAAATGCCTAGGTGGTGAACCAGGCATCTGAGGAAACATTTTTTAAAATACATTAAAATAAATCAGATACACAAATATGTCAACAACACATATACAAAAATAACAAAATTACTAAATTCATCCATTCATATGTGAGAAATAATTTAAGAACTTATCAAATTCACATAAAATGAGCCTGATCTACCTTTGGCCCAAAGGTGCCTACGGCCACAGCAAGCTCGCCTAGGAAAGCTCAACTGAAGTGAGGCGAGCTATGGGCCCCTCACCTCGCCTCATCGCCTAGGCGAGCGCCTCAGGCACCTTTGCTAACATAGCTACATGTAATTTCATCATAATATTTGAAGGCTGTCACTAACCCCAAAACATGTTCGATAGATATCTTAGCATGTACAGGAGGATGTACTATATGCTATTCTGCCAGCATCCCTTGGCTCGACTGGCCAAAGTGCTCTTTAGGAATCAGGGATTAATCATTTAAAGATGCCTGGGGCACTTAGCCATCAACAAAGTATGTTGAGTTTGTGCAAATACATTTACTCGCTGATGATGCTTTTAGGTGTTGTATGGGTGTGCTACATAAGTCATTTTTTGAAAAGTGGGTGGTACCAATGTGCTACATAAGTCATAATCTTCCAGTTTTAAAAACAATGTTCAAGATTCTTGGGTTTTGGTTGATAATAAGGTCTGTTGGATTGAAGATCTAAACCAGAGAAGAAATGATAGCACATGGGTTGACTGCAGTTTAAAACCCAAATACTAAAATCTCACCGAACATCGGGCAAACACTGAAAAATGGTATTTTCCTGTACGTTAAATCACTTTCTGGCACATTAAATGACAATTTATCATTCATCACTTCGCACTTCTCCCAGGACCAGGTATTGCTATGTAAGAAACCAACCGACAAATGTAATATCGATAATCTTTCTCCCCCTGACTTACAAAAGATAAACATGTCAGGTGCCCTTCCTATATAATACAATTTTTAAAGCACATTCCTGCGATGAAAAAGATGCTATGGTAAGAAGCGAACTAATCCGTCTTATTGTACAGTACCTCTAATAGGCACACTTCTGTGCACCAAAATACTACTTTGATGGTTAGTCCCTATTCGTCGTAATCACATGGATTCTACTGATTAACTAAGATAAATCAGAAGTCACGCACAGAAGATCAGGCGAATGGCATTTGAGTTAAGAAATCTGTAGAAAAGAATGGAAAAGAAGCTATCCTCCTAGTTCCAGGTCCATAACCCACCCAAATCTTCATAGCAGCACTTGATCTCAATTCTAATAATTGCATAAAAAGCCTATATCCCCTCCCCAGGAAGCCACTGAATACACAACTCAACACAGTTCTACTTCAACTTCGACCCCCTGGTTCATCATAAAGAACCCTACTTTCCTGACTCTTTTAATATGGGAAAAGGAAAAGACACCTCCTTTGCAAATCTCGCCCAAGTAATCACATAGATCAGCTACGGGCACAGAGCAGTAAGGATATAATTACTACAGCTGCGGCAAAATAAAAACAGCAAATAGCAAAGCAAACGCGGGCATCATATGTGCAACCCCAAGTCTCAAATTATCAACAAAATTTCACCTCTTTCCACCCTACCAACAGGAGACGACCTGTTGAGGAACCACGGGGGGGAAGCAAAAAAGAGTCCAAATTTATCGGAAAGCAAACATCAAGATGTTGAAGCAGAGAACGAGATTTCACCAGCAAGCGAAGAGGGACCGGGGTCTGCCGACGGGAGAGATCGAAGGCCAGCAGCTTCGGGGGAAAACAAGGAAGAGGGAGTGCCACGGTAAGATGGGGAGGACTGCACTGTTGGGGACGGCGACCACAGAGCGGGGTGAAGAGGCCTGCCTTTGCTGACCAAGGGTGACGAGGCCCCGTTTTATTGGCAGGAGGGTGGGAGGATGACACCACTTCCTACGGGGACCTTTGGGCTTTCACCAATGAGATGCGAAACCATCTGGGAACTGACCCAGGGGGGTCGGCCGAAATGGCCCACGCCTCCTTAAATGCGTCATTAACCGGGATGACAGCACCCCCGCTGCCGCTGTACAGCCACGTTGCTTGGAGAAATGTCAAATTGTTAGGGAAAATGTTGCATGTTTTTTAATCTGAAAAGTCATCAGAGGGAACAGGGTTTGTTAGGAAGTTGTGATCAAAAGATAATTTTCTTAAAACATTAAAAGAATTGTAAAAGGAGTCCTATGAACTTATTTTATCTGAGTAAATAAATAAATAAATATTATTATTATTATTATTACTATTATTATTAGAGTGACGAGATCTGAATCACACCACAAAGGTACACGTTCCAATTTGGAAACCCAGAGTTATCATCGTGAGTGTACCATTTTCAATATTTCTCTATACTTTTATAATTAGGATATCGGGCGGGGCTGGTGTTACAATTAAAGCCTTAAAAGCCTTAAAGGGATAATTACATAGACCCCTAGACTTTTGTGTATTATAATACTCTTTGTCTTTATTTTTAATATGATCATATATACGCTCATATTAATGAACATTGTCTGGTTATACCTCTCCAACTCTCACACCCTCCCAGGTTAACGACAGATTAGTGTATTGAACATGAATAATGTGAGGTTTTAAAAGGATATGCAAGACAAAATGAAAGCTTGTGGGGCTATGCACGTCATTCTCTTAATTATGTGAGTAAATTAAATAAAGGTGGATTGATCTTTTTCTCATCTTAACTTATTTAAAATTAAATTAAATAAATGACATAAGAATAGATAGAAATTATGTTATTGCGAGGGTAGAAATGTCAATACGAAGAATATAAGGATGACTTTGATAATAGAACGGGGCGGGTCGACGGGCCGGCAGGAGGGGGAGCGGGGGTGCCGGAGGTGGGAGAGGGGGTGGTGGGGGGCCGCAGGAGGTGGGAGAGCGAGGGGGTGGTGGGGGCGGGGGGGCGATCTCGGTGGTGGGGCCGCCGGAGGTTGGGGGGCGGTGGTGGCCGCCGGAGGTGGGAGAGGGGGGCGGTGGGGGGCCGCAGCAGGAGAGGGAGGGGGAGGTGGGAGAGGTGGGGGGGCGGTGGTGGCCGTCGGAGGTGGGAGAGGGGGGCGGTGGGGGGCCGCAGCAGGAGGGGGCGGGGGGGGCGCCGGAGGTGGGAGAGACGCCGGAGGGCCGCAGCAGGAGGGGGCGGGGGGCGCCGGAGGGCGGCAGCAGGAGGGGGGCGGTGGGGGGCCGCAGCAGGAGGGGGGGCGCCGGAGGTGGGAGAGACGCCGGAGTGCCGCAGCAGGAGGGGACGGGGGACGTCGGAGGTGGGAGAGACGCCGGAGTGCCGCAGCAGGAGTAAGGATGAATAGGACGAGTTATTTAACTTATTCACTTTTAATCTAGTTTAGTAGTAAGGTTAAATTATCTGGAGTCGGTTAAGATTAAGATTATTATTATAGGACTAACTCATTCTCCCGTTTCTAATAGAATGAGTTATTCTCGAGGTAAGAGTAAATTATCAAACTCAAAAAGAGAAAATTTAAAGAATAATTTATCCGGATCCATCTCGAATAATTTATCCTAACCTATTATTAAAGTTGTCATGGGTATAGATTGAAATATATAAATTTATAAGAATCATGTAATTATCCCCACTATAAAACTATAGCATGAATTTATAACAAAATAGAACACTTTCAATCTTTTTATATTTGTACTTGTTGTGTTAGGTTGAAGATTAAAAACATGGGTGTCTCTATGCCCGTCAGTTACACGATAAACTGGAAGTTCTCCCTAACTTCCAGGGGACATTCCGGATGCCGTTCCATTGGATGGGTGTGCCAATCGAGTGGGGGTTCCCTTTTACATAAACTGACCCGTGCAAGTCCCGATGTGTTTTCAGTCGTGGGATGTGAGAAGCCTAATTTTATAAGAGTGATTTTTAAAGAAGGAGCAACTTGTCTGTTTTTAAAACAAAAAAAAGAAAGGGAGCAGCTTGCAAAATGCCACTGCCAGCGCATAAAAAATGCATCACATGAAAGTCGTGCACCGCCTCCCCTCCGCCTCGCCGCCATCCCTTCCGTCGGAGGGCGGGTTGGAGGGGGAGCTGGCGGCGGTGGTCTGCCCGCCTGGTTCCTTGGTTGGCGGCGGCGGCGGTGTCCTCTCGTTGCCGGGGGGGAGGGGAGAGGGAGGAGGGTTGCCGGTGACGCTGCTGGGGCCAACCCCGGAAGGGATCGCGGCGACGGGAGAGGAGGCCGGAGGGCGGGGTCGACGGAGGCACGTTCGGCCGTGCGTGGTCCACGCGGACCAATGGAAACAGGGCGTCATGAGGAACGTCATCTTTTCTCGTGGGCTAATCTCACGTCACGGCAAGGTTCAAGCAGCTGTCATTAGGCCGGGTAATTATCTTTTTAAAATTCGAAACGAATTCGAATTCGTATTCGTTTAATCAGATAATTATCTGAATAAAATATCCGACAGATAATTTAATCGGATATAAGATATTCAATTATCAATCGGATATGAATTCAAATATTGAGATATCCGTGTCGGATATTGTCCGACTGAATATGAACCCTTAGATAAAAATCTAACGATATACATAGAATCTATATGTAATTAGTTTAAATCTTAATATATTATTTGATTATTTTTTTTATCTTTTTTGTCTCAAAATATAATTTAAAAATAAGAAATTCACTCACACTCACTTCGTAAGTTATCTCCTATTTTTTAAGATGAAGTCTAATCTTTTGATAACATCTCTCAAAATAAAAAAAACTTTCACTCTTTCTTTATTTTTTTGAGAAAATAATATACGATGCTCTCACATGGCTAATACAACTCACCCCTAAGTAGGACTAGTAATTATCCGTTTAAAATTCGAACCGAATTCGAATTCGTATTTATCTGATCATTATCCGAATAAAGTATTCGACGGATAATTCGATTATTAATCAGATACAAATTTGAATATCACACTATCCGCTCAGTATCCCGACCGTTTACAGGTCTAGATGTCATCTTAAGGCAGCGAGACCCAGGCCCCTGTTGGCCTAGCTGTTACCTGACACCGATGACTACCTCCTAAGATTAACGTTCGAGGGTAATTAATTAAGATTCTTTGATAATACTTGGGGTTTTATTTTCTCCTCCCTATCAAAATTCACTTTACTCTGCACACCTTATATTTTTTTTAATCTTTACTTGGGCCCCCCTGCCATACTATCTGTTTTCGTCGTATTTTCTCATCCTAAGCAGGGTTTGCCGACCCGGCCGACCCGGTCTCTGCGCGGGACGGGTCGGGTCGGGCGGGTCTCACAGCGACCCGGTCCGCCCCATTGCCTCTCCCACATCCGGCGCCCCCCCTCCCCCTCCTGCTGCGGCCCCCCACCCCCTCTCCCACCTCCGGCGCCCCCCCGCCCCCTCTCCGGCGCCTCTCCCACCTCCGGCGCCCCCCCACCCCCTCCTGCTGCGGCCCTCCGGCGCCTCTCCCACCTCCGGCGCCGCCCCCTCCTACTGCGGCCCCCCACCGCCCCCCTCCTGCTGCGGCCCTCCGGCGCCTCTCCCCCCCCCGCCGCCGCCCCCTCCTGCTGCGGCCCCCCACCGCCCCCCTCCTGCTGCGCCCCCCCACCCCCTCTCCCACCTCCGGCGCCCCCCCGCCCCCTCCTGCTGCGGCCCCCCATCGCCCCCCTCTCCCAACTCCGGCGGCCACCACCGCCCCCCCACCTCTCCCACCTCCCCCTCCCCCTCCTGCTACGGCCCCCCACCGTCCCCCTCTCCCAACTCCGGCGGCCACCACCGCCCCCCCACCTCTCCCCCCTCCCCCACTGCCCCCCAATCTCCGGCGGCCCCACCACCGAGATCGCCCCCCTGGCCCCCACCGCCCCCTCCCTCTCCCACCTCCTGCGGCCCCCCACCACCCCCCTCTCCCACCTCCGGCGCCCCCCCTCCCCCTCCTGTCGGCCCGTTAAATGGCCGACCCGCCCCGACCCGTCCGACCCGAGCCGGGTCCCGCCTCGCACCGCACCGGTATGTGGCGAGATGCACGGGACAAAGCGGTTCGGTGCGTCCCGTCCACGACCCACGGCCCGTGCGACCCGGCACCTGCCTGGGTCGGGTCGGGTCGTGCGAGTCGATGCGGGTCGAGACGGGACGGCAAACCCTGATCCTAAGATTAACCTTCAAAGAAATTTCAAGTAACACTTCCAGTGGTGGCAGAATGTCATGTTCACGGACATAAGTCTTAAAACATATTTGTATTACCTTAAAAATTTAATAATTTAACATTGAAAATAAGGATGAGAAAAATAAGGAGATATGGTAGACACAATCAAGGGCCCTAAGCTAATTATTACTTAATCAATTTACGAATGAAGTGTGATGTCGTTTCTAGTGCTAATGAGATTATTCTGCCTTTCTATTAATAAGACGTTCAACACTTGTCCACGAATGAACACCCATCGTCACTAACGAAAGCTCGTCACTAGTTAGGAGTCAGATAACTCCTCCTCTCTCCCAACTATTTTCTTATCGGTAAAAAATAATATTTGCTGCTGGATATTATTGTGGGAGAGTTTCGACATATTTATACATTATTCTAGTAAAGATTGTTGATTGAAAAATTTAATCTTCACCTTCCACAACACGTGAGAACAGACACGATCGTGAAGAACACGTCGATGATACGATCTCCTCTCCCGTAAGAAGATTATTCTTGATTTTTCCTTTCTCTAGAAGATCCCCTTGATAGAGCATAGGTATTCAAGATCTTCTGAAGAATGGGATCAAGTCTCTTAATTTCTAGTTCTATATAAGTTCAACTCTCGTCAAGAAGAACTCTCGTGAGAATATAATACAAGTTCAACTCTCTTCAAGAAGAACTCTCGTGAGAATATAATGAGATCTCACACTTTTTCAGAAAAAATCTGTCATTTGATAGTTATTTTTAATGTGAACAGGTGTTTACTTAAACCCACCTCTTGGACCCTTCTTAATGGGCCAACTTAAGTGTTACTTGACCAAATAAAGGTCACACCAAAAGAATGAAAATCTAACTATTATTTCTTATCCATCAAATCTCATCTTCTTATGGAGACAAATCATATAAGAATTATATATACGAGAGTTCTAATCGATCAAGTCATAGTCTGAGTTGGGAATTTGGTGTGCATACATTTCGGACCGATCAAAGTGATTACGGGGGGTCGTGTCCACTGTTCAAGGCTTCGTCGGGATACGTGGCACGATATATAGTCTAAGTTGAGAATTTGGTGTGCATACGGCAAGAATTCTAGAGGAGTCTGATGATCATTTTTTGGCCTTTCAGAGATGTTTGAATCTCAAATTTAAATTAGGACGATAGTAAAGGAAAAAATGGCAAAAGAGAAAACGAGGGAGATTCATATTACAAACGCTTAAAAATAATTCAATTATATTTTTTATTTTTGATTGATTTTTAAAAAATAGAGTTGGAATGATTATGTTAGAGATATAAAAACTTATTTGGGTGATTCTTAAGTTTTAAGAGATTTTGAATATAATTGATAATAAAGTTCAAATAATAATAATGTTTTGTATTTTTTTATTTTTTTGACATCAAATACAATCAACATACCATATCCAAAATTGTTATCTAACTTTTATGCATAATTAAACATAAATTTAGTGGAATGTTACAATGTCACTCTTTTTTCACATGGTTTGTCGTGCTCTTTTCTCACTCTCTAATTTGAAAGTAAGATCACATGAAAATTTAAAATTTTATGGATGAAAAGTATGTATCTTAAATTTTAAATCATATTATTTTAATCATCTAATTATATAAATAAATAAGTAAGCTAATAACTGATAATTTGTTAAGAAGATATGACATGATAACATTGTTCTCAAATTTAAATTCGGCAACCATCATTTGAATTTTGGATGGAGGTTGGAACCGTGGAATTCCTTCGTTGAACCGGTTCGGCTCACGGCCGCTGAACCGCTCTGTCACCCCCACGCCCACCCTTTTCTCCGCGCTTTCGGACGCGAAGGCGGAGGCGGCGGCGGCCGCCGCAAGAGGCAGCGGAGTAGCAAAACCCCTCCCTTTTCCTCTGGTCCTTCCTCTTATGGAGGCGACAGCATGGGATGGGGGAGCCATGGACGCCGCACTCTCCTCCGGAACCAACGTATTGTGGCCTCACGCTCCCTCTTCTTCCTATTCTGCGGAGCTCAGAGTTGTTCTCGGCGCCTTGCGGTCTCCTCTCTGAGAGCATCTGTTGATTCCTGCTTATACTCCTGCTCTTCACTCTCCAGCATCAACCCTAGCCCTAATGGGTCGGCGTCGAACTCTCTGTTCTCCTCTGCTCTTCGTCGTTTTGGATCGTCATGTCCGGGTCTGCCTGGTTTCACCAGAAAGTTGTCATCTTTGGGTTCTACTGGGGAAACTGGCGGCATTCTTGGTGCTGGCGGAGCGAACGGCAACTCCTGGACCTGGGGAGTGGACCATGCCGAGGTTGCCCAGATCGTCGAGTTGGTCAGAGGCGAAGGGAATGACCTGGAGTCGAGGCTGAACCAGATGAACTTGCGGCTGTCTCGTGCGCTGGTGGGCGAGGTCCTTCTTTCACTGAACAGTCACGGAGCTTCTGCTCTGCGCTTCTTCGAGTGGGTTATGGGGACACAGCCCGGTTTTAAGACCGATTCAGGGATCTATAATTTGATGATTGATAATCTTGGACGTTTACATGACTACGGAAGCATGTTGGTTATGCTGAGAGAGCTTTCTCGTGGTGGGCATTGCCTTACAGAGAAGGCCTTCAAGTTTCTTACATTTAGCAGCTCTGTCGTGGCCAAGGATTCTGTCAGAAGAGTCGTGGAAATTTTGAACGTGGCCGGCGGCTCATGCCGTGGCTCTGGAATCTACTCGTTGATTAAGTTGCTCTGTGATTCGGGTTCTTTCGAACTCGCAGTTTTTGTGATGGAAGAAACAACTAGGAAGACTTCTTATTACAATGTTTTGATCGCAGCCAAGTGCCGGAATGGTGACTTCCGAGATGCCCATGATCTGTTCGATGAAATGAGAAAATGGAGCTGCGACCCCAGTACCAAATCCTACAATTACTTGCTTGGGAGCCTCTTCAAGAATGACAAGGTTGCCGAAGCTTGTGAGTTGCTTGAATCAATGGAAAAAATGGGCTACTGTCCTGACTCAGTGACCTTTGAAGTGGTCATATTTCATGCGTGCAGGGTCAACAGGATGGATTTTGCTGTTGAGTTCCTCAGAAGGATGCTGGCAGACGGGATTGACCCAAGGTTCACCACACATGCAGCATTCATCAAGGGTTACTTTAGGTCCGGGCGGGCCACGGATGCACACAAGTATGTGGTTGATATGAGTGAGCGGGATAAATGCTCTGCTAACATGAATTACAGCTTGTTGGCAAGTCTTTTCTGGAAATCAGGTAGAGTTATAGAAGCAGGTGCATTTCTATTTGAGATGATGGGGAGGAATCTGAAACCCAACTTCTCTGTATATGTGAAGGTAACAAAGGATTTATACAAGTTGGGCAGAGGTGACTTGGCCTTAGAACTAAAGGGCAAGTTCTCAAAGTTCCACCGGAGTACTTGAGTTGATTGATATAGCTGTTCAAGTGATTTGCACCAAGGCGAATCTGAACTGCATTCATCATGTATACCAACATTATCTTTGTCACACAGAGCTGTCTGGGAGAAGATGGTATCATTTTGTTACATATTGTAGCAATTCTGGAATTATCATCACAGATTTATGGATGTCATTTCTCATGTTGGGGCATACTAGTGATTGAATTGTCTCAGTATTGCATAAATGGGTAGAAGATCTTACCAGACCAGCTAACCTTGCCTGACAAGGAAGTTTATGGTTACATGGTTGCTGAAGTAGAGGCCTCTTTCAACGTTGATCCTATTGTTGTTTATAGGCAGCTTCCTTCATTGCTAAGAATAGCTCATGATTGCTTACTAAATGGGAAATTTTAAAGTGAGATGCCAAGGCTTCAATGGATGAAGGAAAGTGATGAAAATTAAAAGAACAGGGAAAAACATCCCATGCAAAAATTTTCCAGATAAATTTCAAAAATATATTGCAAAGGATTTGTCAGCCACCCAGCGAGTGAGAAAATATTGAAACTCCTTGGATCCTTCATTAGGTCTCGCTGACCAAAATTAATGAGACAAGGTTTATGATGATCTTAATTGTTTATCATGCTAATAGATTCTCGCAAACGAGGTTATGGTGGAGCAAAATGATGCTTTGAGGCATTTCTGCCATAATCGCTGATGCTGATCATCGGACTTCGCTTTTGCTGATGGTGAAATCATGTCGATCAGCTGAGAGGATGCCACATCCTGATGGCTTTCTGGAACATTTTGCATTTCATGTCGGGATATTGTTAAATATTTTATGTAGAGGTGTCTGCTAATTATCTGATTGAATCGACCTTTCCAAAGCTTTTATACTATCTGGCACGATCTTGATTCCAAAGGGGAAAGAACTGTATGGAGCCAGGGAAAGAACTGTATGGACCCAATATGTGCTAGCTTCTATTGAGAAGTAGTTTAAAGAGAAAATGCTTGTTCTGCTTGGCCATCCCCCTCATAGTGTTATTTTGAGTTGTGAGGAGCCTTTGTCAGGATTAGAACTATCTTAGATAATATGAAAACAGAGATCTTTATGTCACTTGAACAAGCTCAAAGGACAAAATAAGTGTTCTTTAACTTCTGTTGAATAATTAATGGCAAAGGAAAATAACAGTTTATGTTGGATTTTGCTACAAAAGGTTGTCATCACTGGCTCTCGCTGGATATGGCTTATTGGCTTGGCTTGAGCAATTACTGGGTTTTCAGTGGCTCTTAATATTCAAGGAAGCTTCACCAAAGTAATCCTCTTTTTCGAAAGAGGCTTATTGCAGTCACATGCTGAAGGTAGAGTTGCTAATTTTTCAGCTCTTCATTGGTGTCCTGGTATATTTCACTCTATTTTTATCAATGAGGCTCTGGTATTCACGCGAGATCTAAATAGTCCTCTTCGACGTTTGATGGAATAATTGCCTAGTAAGGATTCTCAAGTCAGATGATAAAGGTGGACAATAATTGTTCTTATCTTCTCAGATGGATTGTTCCCAGCACACACTTGTAGATTTTCTTTTAACTATTATCTTCTTGCTAACGTGGCAGGAAAACTTTGTGAAACTTTATGGCTGGAAGATGAACTGATCCCAGGAGCCAAACAGATCATTATCTCACTTGTAATAAAACAGCTTGGATGCTGTTCAATTTTTTCTCGGACATGTCTGAATGTGGTGACAATTGGAGGCTGATGGAAAGCTTGAAAAATATTCAATCATCACTCAGGATTAAAGATGTTTGGTGTCTTGCCTCTACTAATATTCTATAGTGGGCTGGCAGCAGCATGTCATATCTCCAGATTGAGTGTCAACTCAATTGGAGAGAAACTAAGACAAAGCATAACAATTATTCAATGTAACATTAAGCAACAGTCTACTTGTTATATGACGGCCAGGTTCATTTTGTTCATTACAATTGTGCCCTCGTTAGATTTGCCTGTGATACTTTTAGAGATCAGTGTTTATGCTTGGTGGAGCTGAGCTACGTGGTGTTTTTATGTATGGCTAACTTAACAGCAAGATTTTTCCGGGACTATGCGGTATTTTTATGCATGGCTTATTTAATAACAAATGCTTTTCATGCGATTGACTATAGGCACTTTCGGGTTTAACTTTTCGGGGACAATTATGTTCATGTATCACCAGGTGTCAACTGGGCCTGGCCAGCCCGGAGGCCCGGTTGTCCCAGTCCAATTTAAACCGGGTGTGAGCCACAAAAAATGGCCCGGTCCTAAAATTGGGACTACCCGGCCCAGAAATTTCATGGGCCAGGCTGGGCCTTTGTAAGGCCCGGCCAGGGTTTTTTTAAGTTAAATAAAATATCTTATAATGTGTAAAATTTATGTTTTTAAGTGTATTATAGTGACATATTATGTGTTAATTTTATGAGGAGGGCATATAATCTATCATAAATTGAGAATTTACATGTAGATATAGGTGAAATATGTTTTTTCTTGATACGTTTCTAAGGTTGAATGTGTTACAATACATATAAGATTAAATAAGATATAATATTAATTAATTGTAATCGGGATTGGGTTTGGCTAAACTGGGCCCTTCCCGGGACCGGGCCTAGCATGTTAAGATTAGGCCAGGTTCGAGCCTAGCCCATTGACACCCTACGTGTCACTTGTAATTTGAGCTCAGTCTAAGGCCGTGTTTGGAATGCATATTGCCTTTTATATTCTCGTAAAAATTTTCAAACTCGTACAATTCGTAACTCAGCAAGATTTGTAATGATTACAAATCTTCGAAATCTAACTCATATCTGCTTATAGGATTTGTTGTTGAAGATCCGTTCATGTATCTACATTCTCTTTCTTGTGAGATTTTTTGAGAGCTCAAACATCGAGACTGACGGTGCCCATTTGATATCAATTAAACGTTGTCAGAGGATTTAGCCTCGAAAGTCGCCCCAATGTGCATCTCCAAACGCGGCCTAAGGGCACGTTTGAAATTTCAATGGGGTGGATTATGAAAGTAACTTCCAATCAGTGGAAGGTTCTTTGTGAGAGACAAAGACATTAATGCTCAAAAAGTTGGTCTCCCATTTCAAAAATGGATTCTTAAGGTTAGAGAGAGATATGAACAATAAAGTGGTTTCTCTCTCAAATTTAAAATTTTTTTTGGTAGGATTTTAAAAAGAGGAAATAAATTTTAATCATTAGAGTGGGGTCCACATGTTTCATAATCTTCCACATCAAAATCTACCTCTTCTCACACATCTTCTCAAACGCGCCCTAAGAGCTTATCATATCAGTTACGGACTTAGGGCGCATTTGGTTCAGCTACCCATCCGAGGTATTTTTCAGAATCCCATTACTTGTACATTGGGCCCCTTTGGTTGGGATTATTAAGGGATTCAAATCATTAGAATCTCCTGCATAATTTCATCCCAACCAAATGACACAAAAGTGTCTCGACTTTTTTGCTAGGTGGATTTTTTAAAATGAAGAGAGAAAGACACAAAAGATGGGGTGTTCAATAATCTACAAAAGCTCCTCTCATGGAGCTTCGGGGTAGATTTTGAGGTCTAAAATTCATGACATTATGACAGAGCATAAATGTAGAGATTTTTCAAAAAATTCCACCGAAACAATTCGAACCAAAAGGGCCCATTGTACCAGTTGTCAGGGATTTTCCAGGTATTTAAAATCCCATTTGGTTGGCAAGTGCGTCGTTTGCGTTTTCGTAAATGGCACACGCATTTTCGCGATGACAATGACATTGTCTCCTGTGCCAAGTATGAAAATTATCTCCTCACCCTCATGTTACCCAGTGTACCTCTTCCATCATGACAAAGAAAGGAGGATAAACTCGTAATTTTATCTCGATAATATGTGCCCTCTAGCGTGAGTGGATTTTTTTGGGTTCTCATCTACTTCTCAATGAGTCAGCCTCTCTCTCTCTCTCTCCTGTGAAACTCTATTTGACACAAAAATCGAAGGCCTCTATTTGTGTTTGGTTGGACTGTGGATTGTGTCATAGATTCTAATCATTAAAATCTCAAAATCTTCTCCCAACATCCGAACCAAAAGGGTTGCTGCCCTTTGTACTAGGACTTGGCGAGAGCTTTCTCAAGAAGATACTGTATTTATGCCTTTTGTATACATTGAGAATACCCCATATCGATAAAATAAGTATTCGTCCGATCTTTATATGATGGGGTCTCTATCCTCTCAAAATTGTAGTGTTGAGAGCACGAAGGCCCCATCATATAAGGATCGGACCGTTACTTATTTTATCGGTATAGAGATAATTATATTCTCCAACAACGTCTTCTATCATATTGATATCTTTATCTTGTTGATAATCTATACATTGAGAAACACTTAACACTCGTCCTGGGCAATTATCCGTCCAGGACAGAATTGGGTGTGGCCAATCCCATCCCGGACGGGTAACGACCTGAGACGGGCACCAAACATTACTCTTAAAAATTATACATGGATGATTATACACGAACTTGGTGAATGATTGAAAAATACATATTTGAATTTTTTATGCATGCATACAGATTTCTGTACATTTAAATTGTAATTATGGTCCACAAGTTTCTGTCCAAACAGAGAATGGTTTACTCGCTTTCTACCATGTAATTACTTTTTAATATATATATTTCCCTTTTACCCATGTTATCGTTTTGAGTAATGTGTGAAAAATTGTATTTACTTGATACCTCTATCATGTCGACCTGGTTTCATAACTACCCATTAAGTCAGCTTCATTAGGGTATCCTAAGCATATTCTGTTCATATGCTAATAAGCCTCCCTCTTAATAGTTCATTGAACAGCGAGAAGAGAAGAGGATAGGAAATTGACCAAAATTCTTTTTTTTTTTTGTCTTTCGATATGGCTAAAGTTAGCAAAGACGTGGGTAGTAAAACAAAAGGAACATTGTGTTGTTAGAAGCACAAATGTAATCTATTTTCGTATAGGAGTCTATATAAGTAAATATATTAGCAAGAGGGACAATTTATAAAAAAAACACACTCTCGAGGCTAAATAGTAATCTGCCAACTCTTATCCTATCATACTTTTTCTTTTGATCTTGCTCTCGATTCCTATAGGCCCAGTTTATTTTTCGATTGGGAATGCCGTGTTCGACCCTCGCCTTCGAACATGGTGCCCAACCCCGGATAAGATGAATGTGTGTGAGGGGAGAGTGTGGGTATCCCCACATTTCTCTCATCGGGTGAGAAATCCAAAGGAGTTATTCGAATAACAAATTGGCCCATACAAAATATGCGTAAAAAATTAATGGGTTTTAGGGGGTCCGCGATGGGCAAAGTTTATGTAGGGTTTGACGTCCCGGTGCGGGTCACCCCGACCCGCACGACCCGACCCGACTCGACTCAGGTGGACAGAACGTCCGAGTCGTGAGTCGTCACCGAGACGCTCTATTAATTTAATATTATATTATATTATATTATATATTTAATATTATTTTTTATTTTATTCTATTATTATATATATATAATCTTTTTTATTTTAACACAGAAAGAGATAGATCGAGACGGACCGAGACGGAATCGACTCGACCTGTCTCAACCCGTGATCGAGACGGGTGAGTCGATCGAGATGACAGATCCTGAGTTCACGGACCTTATTGATTGACGTACATGGTAATATTCTTCTTCTTTTTAACTTCCATTCAATGATACGTGTGTATCAAATCATACATCGCTATGATTGTCAAATGGATTTTTTTTAATACCCAATCAGCTTCAACTATATAAAACACAACAAAATATAGTGTACAAAAAATATGAATATATCACGTAAGATTGTCAATGGGTACGGATATTATTCAGATTTATTTTAACTTATATTTATATTATATTTATATTTTTTATATAATATATATATTATACATTGTGTCAGCATTTTTCTCACGATCTATTTATTTTTTTGGGTAAAGATTTTAATTCTCAAAGGTTGAAAAAATTAAAAGAAAATTATTCAGATTATTCAAAAAATAGATTTGAATCGAATATGGATTGATATTGTAATTATTTGTTAAATAATGGAGCGGAAATAGATATCCACAAATCGATTGGGAGTGGATACAGAGAGTCACATGTTCATTCCGTATCATCAGCTTCCTTCTGTCTGCCGTGTTTGCTATATAATATATATAATTGGATCTCCTCAAGTCTGAGGAACGGATCCGATGCTATTGGAATCGGATCTTCTCCGGCTCTGCCACCGAGAGGGTCCGGGTCCATATCAGATTCTCACTTCCCCACCCTCTCTTTCCCGGGCCAGCCCACCGCTCGTCCAGTTTCCCTCCTCCTATCCTAAAAGCATAACCCCACAGCCGGCGAGGGTCCCGTATCACCCCCGGCGACAGGCGCAACCCGCTGGCGAGAGGTTCGCCGTGGACAAGGGAAGGCCGCTGGGACGCCTGTCCCTGAGAAGCCTGCCCGCGACCCCCCCCCCCCACGTCGCCAGCCTGCCTACCTACTCTGTGATAGCGGGAGGTCCGGAAGAGATTCGGTAAAATTTCCTGTTTTGCTGTTAATTTAGTGCTCGGCGTTTGCAGAATGGAACGAGCCGTGGTTTGTGCCCTGGGGAAGTGGGAAACGAACAGAATGGCGAGGAAGGGAAGGGGGACTTTGGTCGCCCACCTCGGGTGTGTCTCGAAAATGGCCTTTTGCTGTTTGGGAAGTTGGAAATTTGAGTGGATTTTCCCATAATGTGCAGTCTTTGTTGTTAATCGTTGTGATTCGTGAATTGGGGGTGGGATGTGTGTGGTTTGGGTCTCATGGTTTTTGAAAGTCGGATCCTTTGAAGGTGGCTGCTGAGATTAGAGAGTTATTAACGTAATATTACTTCCACATGGGTTCTCGATTCTAACCATTATTTGTTTCTTTCTGTTCTTAGTTTATGTGATATAAGGGGGGTGCAGCACAAAATTAATGAAGTCCATTCTTGCTTGCTGCAAGCTTTACATATCCGAAAGCCGCAATGCTCGATCCCTGGAGGCAATTGAGCAAGCTGTGAAACGTTATCCAGAGGCGGCTATTGTCAACAAATTTACAGATGAGGCTTATAATAGAGTTGGGTATACAGTTGTGTCGCGTCTCTCTGTGCCAACTACAGTTGATGCTGACCCCCTGAGAAAAGTTGTTTTTGACATGGTCAGAGAAGCATTTAGAACCATCGATCTGCAGCTGCACAGTGGAACTCACCCTCGTTTAGGGGTTGTGGATCACATCTGCTTCCACCCTTTATCGCTGGCATCTCTGGATCAAGTTGCTGGGCTTGCAAAGTCTGTGGCAGTTGATATTGGCCAAGAGCTTGAAGGTAGACATAAGTCAGACAAGCTCGAGGAACTCATTTTGTTATTTGTTGCTTGATTTCATGCAATGGGAAATCCTAGAGGGCTTTAGCAGCAGGCATAGACGTAAGTTATATATGCAAGTAGTCCAGTGGCATTTTTGACATGTTTTAGAACAATTATGTAGACCCTTTACGCATGTATAATTACTTGATAGTCAACATTACTGCAGAGTTTCAATCTGGCAGGTCTTGATGGTCAGAAGTGGTTGTGTATGACATTTCATACCAGATAGTTGTTTGCTCTGTGCAAAAATCATTAGGATGTCTTCCTTCTGAAAGTCGCTAGGATGTCTTCTTAAATGTCCAACATGTTCACTGAGATGGACTGAAAGTTCTGTTTCAGTAGGCTTGCTGATAGATTATCTGGTCGCTTACTGCAGTACCCGCCTTTCTATATGGAGCAGCACACCAGGAAGGAAGACCCCTTGATTCGATAAGAAGAGACTTGGGCTACTTCAAGCCCAATTCATCAGGCAATCAATGGGCGGGAGGGCTTGAATTTCAGAAGTTGCACCTAAAACCTGATGCAGGACCAGATAGAGTTGCCCGAGGGAAAGGTGTTGTTGCTGTCGGAGCTACCAGCTGGGTCGATAACTACAACGTTCCTGTTCGGTCCGGTGACCTCACAGCTGTTCGTAGGATTGCTTGGCTGGTCAGTGGGAGGGGAGGCGGGCTTGAGGCAGTACAAACCATGGCGTTGTTTCACGGTGAAAACTGTATTGAGGTTGCATGCAATTTACTAGAGCCTAATAGGGTTGGTGCTGATCAGGTTCAGTGCAAAGTTGAAGAGCTTGCAGCAAAGGAGGGGTTGACTGTTGGGAAGGGTTATTTTACTGACTTCTCACAGGATGAGATTATCAGGAAGTACTTAGATCAAGCAATTGCCCTATAGAAGTGAACGAAAGTGCAAGATGAGGACATGTACACAAGTCTGCCGATCGACTGTGTCTCCTATATCCTCATATTTCTTGTGCTTCAAACTATTGCAGAAGACACATAGGTTATGATTTCAGGGAATGGTGCGGCTGCAAACTTTTGCATATTTTATGTTGACTTTCTGACAATATTAAGATATACATTTTAAGAATTACTGAAGTTCTTGAAGCCAATTCAATGGTTAAATGTGGATCGGACATTCGACTCCTGTGCCTCAAAACCCAAGTCACTTTGTCTTAAACCTCACACATTGGCTCCTTAATAGGTTGGTGCTTTTCAAGGCAATTATCAACGCATCATCGAGGTCATCAGGATTCTTTTACTTTACTATGGAGAGAAGCCTGTTCATGTGGCCCACTTTGAAACTGGGGTAGGATAGTGCATTGGACCCTGATCCTGGTGGGTCGAATGCGTTACCCGACCCCGGTTAAGAAGGATGTGTGTGAGAGGCATGCGTGAGGCTCGTGCGCTCTCTCTCATCAGATAGTCCATTTGCCATATCCTGTCCCGATAACAAAGCAGGCCGTAACTTGTTTTCTTAAGTATCACATTTTATTCTTTATTCTCGGTAGAATATCTCTTTATCGTTTTATCTTAGAATCACTTCTTCTAGTGTTCCTGGGCCAGGCCCGGTCGGGCCCAATAATGTAAGCGGCCTTGCCCCGGCTCAGAAAAGTCCAGCCTAGCCCATCAAATCCCTCCAGAGGAAGGAAAAAGAATGGATGCTTGTTGTTGCTAGTCCGAATTTTGTTTTGCTATAACACAACTACCGTAGGTAGAGCCGTGTGTAGATGCAAAAGTTCACCTATCATTCGAAACATGATCGATCACAAATCATCACTAACATTTGATCACCAACATTATGATACATAGTCACCGCGCTGCCATAGAATACAAACCAAACGATTTCTAGAAACCGAATGTCTTCAGAAGTCACAGACTTCGAGTGCCTTCGATTTCTAGAAACCGAATGGCCGAACTTAAAAATGAGTTACACACAACCAAAAGAATAAAAAAGTGGGTTACAAATAACTAAAACGTTATAATCTAAGCTCCATTGAAGTAAATTTTAGGGATTTTTTGCATTAAAATTATTGTTAGAGATAAGTTTTTACAAAGTATTTTTAAAAATATTTTAACAGATATATTATTGAATTAATTTAAATAATATATAAATATTATATAAACATAAATTTTTTTATGAATTTTTAATTAAAAAGTGATATGTCTACAAATAAATATGATATTTTTATATAATTCAGATTTACACATGATATGTTTGCAAAAGTATTTATAAGAATATTTTTTCACAAGTTTACTCCTAACAATAATTATTTTCATGTAAAAAAAACTTAAAATTTATCTTCCACCGTGAATGAGCTACAAGTTGAACCGAAGTCACCGCTCATGTGTCTGCTCTGGATGTGAGCTTTTTACCCTCATCTGTTCCGGCTTACTTGGAAGGATCAATGAAGTGTGGTACGAAGTGGCGCTTGATGTCCTGGTCCTCCCACTCCAGCCCATCCCACCATTCCTGGCTCCCCCTGATCAGCCTCATCCTCCCGGCGCTGCCGGCTCCCAGAGGAAGCCTCTTCAGCTGCGGGCAGTCGTAGACCTTGAGACTATCCAGCCACGGCAGCGGCAGCGGGCGCGGGGCGACGCTCCTCAACAGCGGCAGCATCTGGAGATCCATCGTCCTCAGCTTCGGGAAGACGCTGCCACCGACCGCGCCTCCCGCCGCGTCCTCCCCTGCAGCGAGCAGCTCCTCCATGGTGTTGCAGTAGGTCACATACACCGACTCGAGGCACGGCAGGCCCCCGGCCCATGTGATGTGCCTGAGGGAATGGCATCCCGTGAGCTCCAGCCGCTGGAGGCACCTGAGGGCGCCGCCCCCCTCGGCGACGACCCCCGTCAGGGGGATGTACTTGAGCACTAGAGACACCAAGCTCTGCACTTGGTCACCCCTGAACCGCAGCTCCTCCAGCTGATTACAGCAGTTGAGATGAAGCGCCTGCAGTCCCTCCATGCTGGAAAGAGCCCCCTGCAGCTTGGCCGGCGTCAGGCCGTCGACGACCAAAAGCGACAAGAGCTTCATGGACCTCGTCAACCGCGGCGACCTCAGCAGTCCCTCAAGACAGGCCAAGGTGGATATGTTCAGACCGAGCTCGCCGAGCCCTTCCAGGCTCCCCAGGTCCTTCAAGCACACCCCTCTCTGTTCCTCACCCTCACCTTCAGTACTCTGTTCCCAGCTCATTGCATAGTTGCTGCAGTACATGTTCAAGGCCTGCAACCTCGACAATGGCGACAATGCCTGCAGTGGGATATTCTGAAGGTAACTTGTGCCCTTCATGTCCAACTGGCGCAGGTTCTCCAACCTCCCCAGTTCCTTGGGCAGGGAGACCATCCTTGTGAACGATATATTGAGGTACCGCAGGTGCACCAGCGAGCCAATGGCCGCCGGGAGATTGTATATCCTGGCCCCATAGAGGTCCAGCACGCAGAGCATCGGCAGCGACGCGAAGAGCGCATCGCAGACGCCCGCCATGTAGGGGTTCCCGTTCGCCAGCAGGGTGATCGTCTTGGGGCAGGGAGGTATACCGTCGGGGAAGATGAGGTTCGTGTTGTGCATAAAGGAGATCCTCTTGGCATCCTCCCACCTCCTAGCTCCCGGGAGGGGGGCCGCCGGCCCCCGCCCAGCGTGCACCAGAAACCTGTCGGCGTAGTCGGCCACGCCGCCGCCGGTCAGCCAAACGGCCATGTCGCGGACGGCATCGTGCAGCTTCACCCGGTTCGTCTCGTCGCTGATGCCGCTCTCCAGCAAGCAGGCGGCTTGGAGGTCCGTGATCAGCACCTGCCCCCTGCCACGGGCTCTGTCCATGGCATCCACCTCGTCGACGTCGTCGGAGTCTATAAACCCTTCGCCAATCCAGTACTCAACGAGCTGCTCCCTGTCAATCTCATGGTCCTCAGGAAACAGAGAGCAGTAGAGGAGGCAGCACCTCAGAGTGTCGGATCGCAAGCAATCGAAGCTGAACTTGAGAGGTTTAAGGACCCCTTCCTCCATACCTCGGAGCTCCTTCGCGTTGTCCTGCAGCGCCGTCACGGCGTTGCTCCACTGCGAGGGGAGCTTCTTGTTGGCCATGGCGCGGCCGACGGTGACCAGGGCGAGCGGCAGGCCGTCGCACTGCGCAACCACCTTCTCCGCCAGCGGGCGGATGGAGGGTTCGTGGAGGACGGCGTCAGCGCGGACAGTTCTGCGGAAGAGCTCCCACGACTGAACTGGGTTCAGCTTGTTCACCTTGACCTTCGACTCCTGCGCCTCCATATCGATGCAGACCTCCTCCGACCGCGTCGTGAACACGATCTTGCACCCGTTGTCGTCGCTGGGGAAGGGGATCCCGACGTCCTCCAGATCCAGCTGCTCCCAGAGGTCGTCCAGGAGCAGCAGGAATCTCTTACGGGAGAGAGACTTGAGAAGGTTCTTTGCTTGTTGCTTCACCAGTCGAGCTGGATCGCCCGCCCCGCCCTCGTCTTCGGCGAGGGGGAGGCCGATGCGCTCGCCGATCTCCTTCTGGATGGCCAGGATTCTCCGTTCTTTGGTGACTGTCACCCATATCACCACGTCGAACATGCCGCCGTAGATTCCGGCGGCGCGTAGCTCGTTGTTGATCTGTTTCAGGAGGGTGGTCTTGCCGATGCCGCCCATCCCCCAGACGCCGATCATCGGGACTGCAGGGTCTTTCAGATAAGCTCTGATCTGGGACAGGGCTTCTTCCCCGCCCACGATGGAGGAGATGGGTTTGCTATGGACGTTCTCGACGGCGTCCGGCAACACCCGGGTGACCACCTCCTCTCCATCGAAGCCCCATTTGCTGTTCACCTTGCGGACTCGCCTCAGCTTCTCGGCCACCTCGCCGTAGCCAGGAGGCGGATGGCCTCCGACGCCGGCACGGCTCTGGAGGAGCTGTACAACTTCGGCATCGAGGGCGGCGACTTTCTCTAGCCACGCCCCCACCGCTGGCGTGCGTTTCATCTGTGGGTCTGCCGCCTCCATGTTCTGCACTCGTCTCAGGAGACCGTCCCTCCTGATCCTCAGCGCCTCCATCTCTTCTTCGAGCGTGCCGGAGTCCGGCGACGCTTCGCTGACCACCGTGTTGAAGTCGCCGTGCTGGGCCTTCAGCTCCCGGACCAGCTTCAGGTTGACGACGGCGGCGCGGCCGAGACAGAATCCGGTGATGAGGAGGGACTGCCGGTCGAGCGCCGCCTGGAAATCAAACACCTGGGTCTCGAGCTGCCCCACCCTTTTAAGCCATCCATTCACCCGGTGCATGCTCTCCATGGATGGCTGCGCCTCCTCGCACTTGACCCTCCGGTTCATGTCGTCTCTCATCTCCTTCAGCTCCTCCGTCTCCCTCTTGAGCTGCTCCGCGTTGCGTTGGAGGAGGATGAGGTTCGTTGGCCACCCCAGCGACCAGTCCCATAGCTGGGAGAACAGCTCCCCTACCTTGCTCTGCAGGGAACCGGCTATGGCGTCCCCCACGGGATTCTGATCGGCGCCGAAGAATGGGAAGCAGGGGATGATGAGTGGCATGGAGAGATGAGAGAGAGAGGCTGAAGGTGGCTGTGGAGAAGATGATCATAAGTGGATTTCTGGCACTTCAGCACACAGGAACTGGTGCACCAACTGGAGTGGAGATATGGAAGAAGAGAAAGTTAGGAAAGAAGAAGGGGGAGGAGGAGGAGAAGAAGAAGGGGAGCAGCCATCTGGGTCAGGATAAGACAGGCGGTTCAATTATTAAATAAGGCCAACAACAGTTGGGAGGGTGATGGAGGTGTCGGCCCTTCCACAGTTCCAGGGGACCGACTTGTTAGAGACCCGTCTCGATCTGGGAAATATAGATTTGAGCATCTGCATGAGAGTCGCGTGTCCTGTCTCCATTTTAAAGATCTGTGCGTGAGGAAGCCGGGAGAAGTCGAACAGGTGCAGTGACGTCACTTTTAAAAATAAAAATAAAAAAAGGGCCTGCAAGTCTTCTGGTGGAGTGAGTCGGTGGGTATCCCCCCCCCCCTCTTTCTCTCCACCACGGGTGTGAAGAGTTGGCCTCTCTCTCTCTCTCTCTCTCCATCCCTGCTGTGAAGAGTTGACTCTGTATGGGAAGAGAGGGAAAGTGGATGCCAGTTGGAGGGAAGCTCGGCCAGATTTGTAACGGCCCTCTGTCGAACGATTTTGTTAAAAAAATCATAAATGAATCTGGGCGTGCAGATGGAGAAGTAACTGCAGAACGAATTCAAATAAATCCGGGTGTGCACATGCACGGAGGAAGTAAAGTCCAGATCCAAACAGGGTTCGGAACTCAAAAGTTTGAAAACTGACACTAGGAGAATCCAGATCAAATGAAGTGTGATCTCCATGTGTGCTAGCTCTATTATTTGAGTGAGAATTAAAATAATATACAAACTACTCAAAGTTAAAATTTCATTTGTGTAAAAAAACAATGACCAGATCTCACACTTTCGTTGACTTTTGTTCTGTGATTACTTTGTTTTTTTTTAAATGGAATCCCTGTCAAGAAGGAAACTCACATAGTCATATGATCAAGCCTTGACTTCCGGACTGATCAAGACTCCCTCTTCTCGAATTAAAGGTTGAGTAAGTTTATTTGCGGAATTAAGCTTCTTATTTTCATATTATCTTTAATAATCCCTGATCTATATCACGGTACTTGTAAAAATGGCCTTGTCAACACCAAATGTTAGCATTATGTCAAAATCTGATCATGATCAGTCTTTAACCAATTTTTTTAAAAAAAGATCAAAAATACCTTAATCATTCGTGAAAACTCTTTCTCTCTCTTCGTATATTTATCTCTCCATCTCTCCTCTCTCTGACACAATATGTAGATGAAACCGACTCTTTTTATAAGGGTGTTTTTTTTCTTTCCAAAATTCAATTATATAGATGAAAATAGAATATTCTTTAATTTTTCAACAGAAATTAAGCGCAAAGATATTTTTGACACTACTATATAAGAAGGTTATTAAAATCAATGCGAAAGTAAGAGAGATAATTTTACAAATAAACTTGTACGGGATATTTTTGTAAAAGAACCCACCAAGATTTAAATTACCCGATGCCACTGTCGCCGGGGATGCAAAAGGAGAAGGACAATCCTGGGTAACTATCCACATCCAAAGTTTAATTTACGGGATACATAAGATTACAGATTTAAGGATAAAAATAAAGATATTCTTTTTTGGGGGGAATAAAAATGATATAATTATTTTCATATTCTGTACCTCGATTATCAGTCCTCTTTAATTCATTTAACATATTTAACAGATCACATATAATATAAGCACACTGGACATTGCCGCCGGCGAGAGGTTTCCTGGGGTAGAGGTACGAAGCTGCTACCTTCTCCCATGTGAGTTCCTCCTCCAGTCCAGCCCCACATGATCCCATTCTCGTCCCACGTTAATTTATGACTCCCCCTCACAAGTCGATGCTCGGATTTGGAACGACCTGCAACGAGGATTGGGAGATACGAACGCACCTGCTATATATGTTTGACGACACTCGTGACTTCAAGTCGTACTAGTTTTTCCTGTAGAACCCACCAAAAAAAAGAGTGAGTAGAAGTAATCATAGATAAAGTGCAAATTATGATCATCACGGAAGTGCAAATACGTACGAATCACTTTCAGGTATATTTCTCTCGATTATGATGAACGGCTCGGATGGTAGCCCAATTAAGGATCGGCGACTCCGGGTTGATCCGTATTGGACCGAGATCTCTCAGATCAGATACGATATGTTCGAGATTTCGAGTCTCGTGCGACTCGGTGTGACTCAGTTCGAGTCGCCGTCCATCCCCCTTGCAAACCTTGGATCCTGGATCCATGATCCGTCCTGCTTCAACTGGGGACCTTGTCTCACCCGAATCGGCTCTCTCCCCGTTGGATCGACTCTTCTCTCACCGGATCGAGTTGATTTCTAACGGACTTTTAAGATTTTGGAGTTCAAGTTGAAGAGTTATTTTTAATTCGAAGCTCAAATCGATCGAAAAATGATTGGATTCGATTGATTTTCTCAAATTTTCACGATGATAAATTCGCCTCCAATTTATAAAAAGTTGTCGAAAAATAACTTGATCACCGCCGACCAAATAAGATCCGTCTCGACTCGGACCGATTCAAGACGTATCACGTACCAAATCTCCCCGAGGAAGATGCGGCATGCCCAAACAGACGTAAAACCACGGGCTCACCACTTCGAGATCATAATTTGACCGTGAGCTCCACCTCAAAAAAGTGTTCAACCGTGAGATCGAGATGTTGACTTCAAGCCAGATCATGGAACAAATACCCGCTCCCGGTCATGCATGCACCTCGATCGTGCAATCTTATCCCCTGTACACGCGACGTTGTCTAAAATTTTCGAAACCGGGATAATTTGAAACACTATACTTTCGTTGAAGTGTGCCCATGTTAAACTTCCCTCTTTGTGGGAACGGTAGATTATCAAAAACACTGTAGTTGAAGTGTTATCTTTAAAGGGAGATCGTTTTTTAACATTGTCCTATGGGTAGTTGGTGTACTCTAAAATATTATAAAATATCAATATATCTTTTATGATTTAAATGTAGTAAATCATTAGGATTTATATATATATCCCTATAAAATAACATGTTTACAAATAAATCACTACTTTTTACATATTATCAACGATACCTCTAATATATGTAGTATTATTATATTTATACCCTCATCCCTTCTAATTAAGAGAGAAAAAGATTAACTTATCCTTAAGTTAACATCTCTCTCTCTCTCTCTCCCCGGTAAGGTTACTCAGGAGATGAGGCGGGATAGGCTCTCTCTCTCTCTCTCTCCAAATAGGTTGCTCGAGGGACAACGCGGGAGGAGAAGGCCGAATAAGAGGTCCTCGATCTTCTCGACGAGGATGCCGAGCCGCTGAGATGGGAGTGCAGTTGGGGGTGGGGGGGAGAGATCAATTGGTATGGGGGCAACCGACAGTGAGGGGGTGGGGGAGACAGAAGGTCGTCGGAGTGTGGGAGAGCAACTAGGGTGGGGGAGAGGATAAGGTGAGAGAGAGAGGAACATAGAGAGAGAGAGAGAGAGAGAGAGAGAGAGAGAGAGAGAGAGAGGACGAGGTGAGAGAGAGTGTGTAATTAGTTGAATCGCGTCAACTAAGGTAGATGACATTTGATTAAACATATCGAATTAAGCCGATGCCTTTTAGATGGATTTAACTAGATTCAAAGAACATAGGGGGAGGGGGATGCCGGAGGGGGTCTCCCCCTCCGGCGACGGTTAGAGACAAACAGAGATGAAGAGAGACAGAGGAACACAGAGAAAGAGAGAGCTAATGAGAGAGGGAATGTCAGAGGAGGTCACTCCCTCTAGCGGTGATCACAGACATGAGAGAGGGAGAGAGAGAGGAACATAGAGAGAGAGAGCCTAGGGGAGGGGGGACGTCGGAGGAGATCTCCCCTCCGGCGACGGTCACAGAAAGAGAGGGGAGAGAGATCAGCTAGGGGTAGAGAGAGAGAGGGACAGAGGAAAGTCACTCCTAGTGGGAACAACTTTCATCTAAAGTTGTTCCCACTCAGAGTGACTTTATAATTTTAAAAATATAAAAATATAAACTGAACTCGTTCCCACTCTAGGAGAGTTCCAAACTCACACTCACCCCTCTCTGGTCTCTTCTCTTGTCACCCCCTCCACTAGCCCCCCCTCTATCTATGTGCAGCAGGGGATACCAACCCTCCTCCCCCTCTCTCCCCCCCTAGTTGCCCACCCGCTCTTTGGTCCCCTCTCTCTCTCTCTCTCTCTCTCTCTCTCTCTCTCTCTCTCTCTCTCTCTCTCTCTCTCTCTCTCTCTCTCTCTCTCAGACTACCTTTGTAACAACTTAAGATTCAAGTACCGAAAAATAACCAGTGCGACCCGAATCCTGACTCGTCACCCATGAGTCACAGTGCTCGGAAGGGTTAATTTATCTTTGCGGGAGTACATAAGAATGTAAAATGAATATAGAATTTAAGTGCAAGAATTGAAGTTTACATTTATTATACTTTAAACAATTTCCAGTCGAGAGTCCAACCCTACACAAGTACAGTCTACCAGAAAAGAAAAGTACACAGTCATGGGCATACCTCGCCTCTAGTAAGCTAGCGACTAAGAAACTCCGTCAGCACCGAGCTGAACCTCCGAATCGCATGGAGGTAACGTCTCACCTAAAAGAAAAAGAGTTTGAGCCTCATGTCATTGGCTCAGTACGAATTTCATGGATCCCTACCACACTAAACAACAACAATCTAATAGCAACCACAACAGGTAATGGCGGAAAGCAAGTAGCTGGATGGAACAACAACAAGTAAGTAAAACACCGCTACAGGCCAGTAGCACTATCACAAGACTACGCATAACTAATGCCATACCATGTTGACTCGTTTGGGAAGAATCACAATCCCGATTAGGTAACACGACACCTCAAGTGTCAGGAGAACCATAACCATTAGGAAACACATAGTACACATCTGCACATGCATGCCAGAAGAATCACGGCCACTGTCACACAATCTCAAGTAAGTAGTTCAACATTGTAGGTACAAAACGGTCAAAGGACACTTGACCACCACCATCGAGAAAATCATAAACTCGACTGGTAGAAGAACCACAACCCACTAGTAGTAAGGCCAATTGTGTCCACTAACGTCTTATACTGCGCCTCCGATCCCACGCACGGCCCACCTCCTATCCAAGATTGTGGCAGTGAGACTCACACACACACACACACACACACACACACACACACACACACACACACACACTATGACTAGCTGGGGTGTGTGTCCCTCCAACCAACAACACGGCTATGTTCCTGCAACCACGACACGGGGTCCGTGCCTCTGCGACCAACTGGACAGTACTCAAACCCCCAACCACGTGTACACACACAAGACGGAGAACTCGTCTAGGTCCCACAATCAATTTTCCCCTAACCCGAAGTAGAGGGAGTCCTCGTCTACATAGGGGGCCACGGTAACCAACCCAACTGTCTCACGAGAATGCCCTTGACCGCTCTAAGGTCCGACAGTACATCCACACTAGGGCTACAACTAGTGACATGCCACTCACAGTAAAAACACCAAATCACGCATTTGAAAGGAAACCACTGGAGTGTCACCGGCTCACACACACAGACTACAGAAACGACGAGGCCCGATGCCACTCAAAATCTCCCTCCCTCACTGGAGCTGAAAATCACAAGAATGCTAGGCCAGACATTAAAACTAGCGGTCTTCGGCTCACATGAATAACGTGGGAATAACCCACCTAAGCAGGGTGGTCACAGGTCTGGCCACCTAGCTCCCCTAGGCCGCTCTCAAAACTCGACCGCCACCTAGTTGGCCGCCTTCTGTGAGGTGTTTCTAGAACATAACCTCATTTGGAAGTTCGAATCCACGCCATTCTTGCCTCAAATGAGGGCGAAAACATTAGAGAAACTCTCTCCACCATTCATGCCATCGCTAAAAATCATTTAAACTACGAATAGACGCTCGGATCGGTCAGAAACCTTCCCACAACTCTGAGCATGCTATTTCTCCTAATGCAAAATAAGCCCTCTCTCGGCCTCAAATCCGCACAAATAAACAGGGAAAGATGCAAGGAAGGGTTAGGATCCACCCCTTACCTCTTAGGACGATTTACATATCGAAAAACTATGATCCACGTCAAAAATGTTGAAACCCACACATTGTCTGCCCCCTTCAAGAACGAACCGTCACCACTCCACCTCTAAATCTCGTCACACGTCCCGTTGTTTGCCGTCGCTACCGTCGTCTGGCCACCTCGCCCCTCCACGTCTGTCGTCGACCGTCGAAGGAGGGAAGGAGAGGAGGAGGGAGAACAAAGGAGGAAGAGGAGGAAAGTGAGGAGAGAGAAGGGGTGGGGTTTATTTATATGTTTTTTTAGGTTTAAAATTTAAGAATTCAGAATTTTACTCATTTTACCCCCAAACAATCTCAAAAAACACGTAACTTGTCCATCACTGCACAATGACTCTAAAAAAAATTAATAATTATTATTTGGAGATTCGAAGATCCATTCTTCAAAATCTAAACAAGCACGGGAGCACGATCCGATACCCGTGAGGACACAATTTGATACCGGTAGATGTTACAGCCTCCCTCCCTTGGTCTCCCACCCGTTCTCTGGTCACCCCTCCTGTCTCTCATGTCACCCCCTCCATTAGCCAACTCGCTCTCTCTCTCTCTCTCTCTCTCACTCTTCACTCTTTCTCTGTACCCAGGGGGTGTCGGAGAGGGAGGGGGAAGGCGAGTTATTGAAGGTGAGAGAGAGGAGCCGCAGGGCACCCTTCTCTCTCTCTCTCTCTCTCTCTCACACACACACACACGTATAAGGGCATTTTTTGTTTTTTACAAGTTCAAACAGTTCATGTCGGCATATTCTCATAATATTTGTCGGCGCTGACGGCCCGAGAATCACATGGATATAATCATAATAATACAATGTATACGGGGGGTATTTTTGATAATACGATTAAAGTAGGGAGATAAACACAAATATGATGTTTTACAATGATATATTTGTAAAAATTCATAAATCATTTTACAATGCTTTTTCTCCTCTTTGGGGTGTTGAAAATTGTTGGGTTTTAAAATCGGTTGACCTATGCACTATCATTTTTAATAGACTTTAGTTTTCAATCCAAAATCACCCGAAATTGAAATAGGAGGTTTCAAAATTCGGTGATTTTAAAACCAGATTTTTAGTTTCATGATTTCATAACCAGTGATTTCAGAACTGAAATGTTACATTATTTTATGATACACGAAATGACCTCCGAATTTAATCAGAGAGGGCAACTGCGGCACAACAAGCTGCTATGCTAGCCGTCCCAGAGTTCACTAAAGTGTTCTCTTTAAAATTTTATCATTGGGTTTTCACAAAGCTAGTCTTGCTACGTGCATAACCACAAAATTGTTATCCTTATACATTGATTAAGTAATTAAAATAACTTTACCATATAATTAAGCAGAAATACAAATTAAAATGCCCTTCCAGTTAACTGCGCGCCATCGAAAAAACATTTGACTGCACGAAACGGGGGAGTATCTTTGCACTTATATTTATGCAGTACCGTAATTTTCACGTCTGTGCTCGTGGTAAGGGCTCTTTTTGAACTAATAAGCCAGAACTATAGAAATTTTAACTCTAATTAGGTTTTAATTTGAGTTAATTAACCACATCTACCTATCGGCAGACCATGTTAGTGCAAATGCTGGGACACTTTTGCATGTATGTTTATGTAATGTGTGAAATTCTCTATCACATAAAAATATTCTACACTAAATTTTAAACTAACTTGTATTAAAATCTTGGATCTTCAATGGGGGTGGGATCACCTACGGATCGTACGTGGCGCCCGCTAATGACAGGACGAACAATCTAATTAGGGGCCGTTTGGTATCGGGTTACTAACCTCATTCTACGTTTGGTATGACTAAAACGGGTGAGAATAAATTGGGTTAAGAGAAACAAAATTAATCCTGATTTTGGGATTAGAAACAGGGATACGTCATTCTAACATTTTGTTGGAATGACTTATCCCTATTTTTTTAACAATATGTCACCCTTTGTGTTCTAAACGTACATGAAAACAAGACTAGACATAAATTATCTTAGAATGATTTACACCTATTCTCCTCGACTTTTATCCTGATACCAAATATCACCTAAAAAGAGTTGTAGAAGATAAATGTAGGTATTAAAGGAGATCTTGTCACCACTTATTAGGAGAAGATATTAGTGAACACCATAATATGCCGAGGTGTTCTCATCCCGAGAGGCCAAAGGTGTCCGAAAAAGATGAACGTTGAGAAGCCAGTGTCAATGTTAGGGTTCTCTCTAGGGGGTTCGTGTCGTCGAATTTGATTACCACTAATGTAGTATAAGCTGGCTTCCACTCAAAATTGGCTCATTCTTAATGTCTATTAAAATATAAGATTTATCATTTCAATTCTTTATCTATTAATCCTTACAAATAAACATATTTTCTTAGCAGTCCCTCGAATACAACCGTTTCTCTTTTGTCCCTCAAATACAACCATTTCTCTTTTAATCACTATAATCTTCCGACTCTCACTAGAAATTTTCTATGAGTTGCGTACATTAGAAAAAGGTATATTCTCATCCTAGGGTATCAGGTACTAAAAATTTTAGATCTCTCTCTCTCTCTCTCTCTCTCTCTCTCTCTCTCTCTCTCTCTCTCTCTCTCTCTCTCTCTCTCTCTCTCTCTCTCTCTACCTAGACCAGCCAAACCGAACCCCTATATATGAAAAGTGGCCACCATGGGTTAACATGGTCTACATCTGCGTCATCTTCACTGGCACGATCACCGGCAAGAGAGAGAGAGAGATCGCCGACCAACTTAGGGGAGGGGAGCACAGGGAGGGTGGGGAGATCGTCAGTTGTCAAGTGGGGTGGGGGATGCGGGTCTCTTAGAGAGACACACACACAGGGAGAGAGAGAGAGAGAGAAAGAGAGCGAGGGAGGTCGAGGGGCAATTTTTCCACTGACATTGGCACCCCCACCTACTAGGTGGGGGTTTGGTGTGTGTGTGTGTGTGTGTGTGTGTGAGAGAGAGAGAGAGAGAGAGAGAGAGAGACCTAACCCTGCTACTCTACTAAATCAATGAGCCCATCGGGCTTTGGCGCACCCTCTACTGTCTCTATGACGACAGCATCCCTAGGCACATCCCCCTATCCCCCGCATGCTCCCTCCTCCTATTCAAGCTTTACCATCACCCTCTTCCGGTTGAGCAAACCCTGCAACACCCCCCACCCCCCGACCCTGCAACACCCCATGTCTCCCTCCCCCCAACCTCCCGATCGGAGCCCCCCTACACTCCCCCCTCCCCGTAGCTCGATCCCCCCTCCACGAAGCCGTAGCACATTGTGCCCGCCAACCAGAGCGCCCCCCCGACCCCTCCACCCCGACCACACCACCACCTAACCTCCCCATCGGAGCCCTCCCAACCTCCCCGCAGTTGGAGCCCCTCTCTCTGCGTTGTCGAAACCCACCTTCCTCACGCCGACTAGAGCCGCCCCACCTTTCCCTACCATGCCCGCCGACTGGAGCCACTCCACCTCCACGACCTTGCAACACACCCCCCACCACCTCCCTGCCGGACCCTCCCACCTTACCCATCGGCAGGAGATCCACGTACACCCCCGGGACCCTCCCTCCTTGACCCTGCAACAACCCCTCCCCAACCCTACAAACGACCCCCCACCACCTCCCACCTCCCTAAAGGAGCCCCCCCCACCTGTCTCCAACTGAAACCCCCCACCTTCCCCACAACCAGAGTAGACCCCCCTCCTCCTTTGTCTCCCCCGTGGTGGAGCAAAAACAACTCCTCCCATCCCAGAGAGAGAGAGAGAGAGAGAGAGAGAGAGAGAGAGAGAGAGAGAGAGAGAGAGAGAGAGAGAGAGAGAGAGAGAGAGAGAGAGAGAGAGAGAGAGAGAGAGAGAGAGAGAGAGAGAGAGAGAGAGAGAGAGAGAGAGAGAGAGAGAGAGGTAGTTCTTTTATTAAGGTTGAGTTAATTTAACTCGTATTTGGTCTCACTTTGGTTACTAGATTGAACGGTAGACACTATTAAGAAAAATAGTAAAGATTATAGATATTAAAAAATAATTATACTTCAGAGACTAATAAGAAAATAAGATTATTTGTAGATGTTAATAAATAAAAATCTTATCTAATTATTATTATATCTAAAGAGGTTTAGATTTGTCACCTTGATCCACGGACTACACCCCTAAGATTTGCTTATGTGAGAGAGGAGGAGGATGTCACTAGAGGGATCTTGTAATCATGAGCATGTGTTACAAAGAATCTCGGGAGATATCTCAGGGGATAACCCTCCGATACATAAGTTAAGCAACCGACTAAGTAGGGGATGAGCGCTCGTGGGGCAAAGGTTGAGTACTCGGAGGAGAGGAGTAGAGATCAGTCAAAGAGAGAGAGAGAACTGGAGAGTGGCAAGTGTTGTATACCTCCATGGCCGTCTAATTAGGGCCCTATTTATTGGATCTTCGTGGAGTTCATTCATTGACCCTTGTCTCATGTCTTGGTGCTGCTGGGGTAGCCCTGACCTGTGGAGACGTGGATCACATGTCTGTTTACCTGACAAGATGGGGGGGCATGGCACTGACCCACCGTTCTTTTGCCGATGGCATGGGCGCTGGCTTGTTATTTCTTTAGGCTTTGACACGTCACGTACTGGACCACCAGTCTATTGTTGTTGGACCTTAGACCAGGTTGATGGGTTAAGTGAATTTTTCCCTCCTCAATATCATTATTATAATTTAAAAAAATATTTATTATTTAAATAATTAATAATAACTTGATGCGATTCCACTATCTCATGACTCAAAATTAACTCAATACGATCTTTAATATAATCTAACAGGGGGAATATGAACAAGTCAACTAACAACGGTCGACTTTGTATCAAGTAGAGAAAATTAACCATGTCCGCTAACAATGATGTTATTACTATTAACCCTAATAAATGGGCAAGCCAGTTGAATAGAAAATCTAAGGCTACGCTTTAAGCGAAAGTTGGGGACGAATTTTATTAACATCTTCACCTCTTAAAAATTATTTTCAAATATTTTAGTGTCACATCAAATTTTATATTATGTGAATTTAGAAGTTTCGAAATAGATATGGAGAAAATATAATATATTTAAACTTTTAAAAATTATTTGACTATAAATTTCACCCTTTGTAGATATCTTGAAAAAAATACTCACGCTCAACATTCATTGCAAATGAACAGTCTAAAAATTGCCATCGACGTGAATTCCATCTACTCACTTATTTTGATGACACATGTCACCATCGTCTTATCAGATTTAGCTGTCACAAACATCCATCAGCTACGTCACCATGGCCGCCTAATAAGTAGGGCTGTTAATGGACCGAGTCCGAGTCGAGTTTAAGTCGGCCCGACCCGGGCTTGACTTGTTAATATTAAAGCCCGAGTCCGGTCCGGGCCCAACTTAAGGCGAGTCAGGCCGGGTCGAGCCCGACACTATTTAAAAAATATAAAGTCCGACTAAAACCCGACTAGACTCGACAACTTAAACAAAATAAGAAAAATAATAAAAATAATATATTTAATAATATAAAATTTATAATCTTACTAAATTAATCAAAATATTGATATTAATCACATAATTTGTCTGAAAAAAGAGTTTTAAATTTTTTAATTAAGTAAAATAACATAATTTTAACTAAATAATTTTTAAATTTTGAAGTGAGATTAAAAAAAAGAACGAGTCGGGTCGGCCCGCGGGTCGATCTCAAAGCCCGAGCCTGACCCGCGGGCCTAATCGGGCCGGACTTTTAGGCCCGATTAAAAATTCGCGGGCCAAAAAAGACCTTGCGAACCGATCTGAAATCGGGCCAAACCCGCGGACCTGTCGGGCCGTCCCGGTCCATTGACAACCCTACTAATAAGGGTGTATTTGGAATAAATTTTAAGGTGCGATTTTGATATCGGACGTCACATCTCAAACGTAAAAACAAATGAGTCAATGAAATAGTATTTTTTAAAAAATATTTTTTAAAATTTAGAGAGGTATGATTAAAAAATATCTTTTAAAAAATTAAAAAATATAAAAATATTATCTCTATAAATATTTTTTATCAAAAAAATCAATACTCAGGAATTATCAAACGCCCTCTAAAGACATGTTTGGGATAGATTGAGAGTGATTTGTTTTTAAAAAGTGATTGAGAGAAAAAAAAAATTTAAAAATTAATTCTCTTTTTATTTCTCTAAAATTTTAAATTTATAATAAAATAAATATTACTAAGACATTGAGATATTTAGAAAAACTTTTGAAAGTGGAGAAATTCTAATGATTCGAGAGTTCAATTTTTTGCTCCTCGATTCTTTCCAAACGTGTCCTGAGATGGGAAGCGCTTCTCCAGGGCTCCCCTCGCCGCCAGATCCGCGACGATAACCGCAGCGCCTCGTAGGAGCTGCCGCCGGCCCCGACCGCCCTCACCGCTTCCTTGCGGATCCGCGCCACCGACTCGCCCAGGGCGGCGTCCCCCATCAGCTCCCTCACGCGCGCCCCGATCTCAGCCCCGCCGACCGGCGGCACCGCCTCACGGCTGGCGCAGCCGCACCAGCCCCACTCCTTCACCCATAGCCCGGCGCCGCACCTCTCCGCCACCAAGGCGTTCACGCGCTGGTCGCAGCCTCCCGGCCAGATCAGGACGCGCACCCCCTGCAACGCCGCCTCGGCGATGTAGTTCCACCCGTCGTGACTGAGGTACCCGCCGACGACGTTGTGGGCGAGGAGCTCCTCCTGGTCCACCCAGCTTTTCACCACCATCCCCCTCTCCCCCACCCTCTCCAGATACCCTTCGCCCAGCAGCTCGTCCAGCTCCACCCCCTCGTCGTCATCCCTGTCGACGATCTTGCTCTTCACAACCCAGAGGAACCTGCAACCGCTTCTCTCCAGGCCCGAGCCCACCTCCCGTACGTGTTTACTCCCGCGACATGGCCATCCTGTTCCCGAAGGCCACGTAGAGCACCGACCTCGGCCGCTGGGCATCCAGCCACGCCACCCACGCGACTGTCTCCCGTCTCGGAGCGGCTGCCCCCAACGGGGCGGGCCCCTGTGGACCGATGGCAATGGCGGGGGGGGGGGCAGCCGGACTTCCCCGACGTTGAGCGCGGCCAGGGTCTCCGCCTCCAACGCCGGGAACGTAATTATTAAAATTTTTAATTTTAATTTTTAATAAAAATATTACTATTTAAATAATTGATAATTACTCACTGTGATTCCACTATCTCATGACTCAAAGTTAACTCGGATACAATCCTAATCCAATCTAATAGGGGGAATATGAACAAGTCAACTAACAACGATCTACTTTGTATCAAGTAGAGAAAAATTGACCATGTCCGATAGCAATATTGTTACTGTTATTAACCTTAATAAACGGGGAGGGTAGTTGAAAAGAAAAATCTAAAGCAGCGTTTTAAACAAAAGTTGGGGAAGAAGTTTATTAGAATTCTCACCTCTTAAAAATAATTTTAAATACTTTAATGTCACATTAATTTTTATATTATGTAAATTTAGAGGTTTCGAAATAGATACTAAGAAAATAGAATATATTTAAATTTTTCTAAAACTATTTGAATACAATTTTTTTCTTCGCAAATATTTTGAAAAATACTCACACTTAACATTCATTCCAAACGCACGGCCTAAAAATCACTACCTGCATTAATTCTATGTACGCACTTATTTCGGCGACATATGTCACCATCGTCTTGTCACATCTAATTGTCTAATTGTCAGGGAATCGATCACCTCCTGTGACATGACGGGTGGATTAGAATAAGTTTTAAGGCTGATTTTGATATCGAAAATCACACTCTCAAAAATTAAAATTAATAAGTGAATGTCATATTAAATTTTTTAAAATTATTTTTTAATATTTAAATAGATATAAATAAAAATTATTTTTAAAAAACTCAACAAATATAAAGAAATTTATTATCTCACTAAATATTTGAAAAAACAAAACAAACCCCACGGGAACAATCAAACCCCCCCCCCCCCTAAGATGCGAAGGGCTTCTCCAGGGCTCCCCTCGCCGCCAGATCGGCGACGAGCCCCCGCAGCGCCTCGTAGGAGCTCCCGCCGGCCCCGACCGCTCTGACCGCTTCCTTGCGGATCCGCGCCACCGACTCGCCCAGGGCGGCGTCCCCCATCAGCTCCCTCACGCGCGCCCCGATCTCGGCCCCGCCCACCAGCGGCACCGCCTCATGGCTGGCGCCGCTGCACCAGCCCCACTCCTTCACCCAGAGCCCGGCGCCGCACCTCTCCGCCACCAAGGCGTTCACCCGCTGGTCGCCGCCTCCCGGCCAGATCAGGACGCGCACCCCCTGCAACCCCGCCTCGGCGATGGAGTTCCACCCGCCGTGACTGAGGAACCCGCCGACGGCGTTGTGGGCGAGGACTTCCTCCTGGTCCACCCAGCTCTTCATCACCATCCCCCTCTCCCCCACCCTCTCCAGGTACCCTTCGCCCAGCAGCTCCTCCAGCTCCACCCCCTCGTCCTCCTCCCTGTCGACGATCTTGCTCTTCACCACCCAGAGGAACCTGCAACCGCTACTCTCCAGGCCCGCGCCCAGCTCCCGTGTTTGCTCCCGCGACATGGCCGTCTTGTTCCCGAAGGCCACGTACAGCACCGACCTCGGCGGCTGGGCGTCCAGCCACGCCGCCCACGCGACTCTTTCCCGCGCCGGAGCGGCCGTCCCCAACGGGGCGGGCTCCTGTGGACCGATGGCAATGACGGGGGGGAGGCCCGGCCGGACGGCCTCGGCGTTGAGCGCGGCCAGGGTCTCCGCCTCCATCGCTGGGAACGTGTTGATCAGGATGCCGTCCACCTGCGGCAACGCCAGGGCGTTCTCCACGAACTGCATCGTGAAGATGTGCTTCGGGTCGTGCAGAAACGGCGGGATCCACGACCCCGGCAGCGTCTCCACGCCCGGGATGCACACGGAGGGGACGGGTCCGTCCCCTGCTGCTTTCCGGTGGCTCGGGAGGACGGAGAGAAGCGCGAGCATCATGGCACAGGAGATGAAGGACACATACTTGGGAAGACGGAAGGGGGCGATGACCGGGAGGACGGCTGAGAGCACGCTGACGTCGGTGACGACAGCAGAGAGAGGGGGCGTCACAGAGGCGAGGAGAGGTCCCAGCAGGCTCGCCGAGCGGCGGATGGCCTCGAACTGCCGAATGAAGGGGTCGACCTGTGGGGCGTCGAAGGGAAGGAGGTGGAGATCGAGAAACCTGATCTGCGGGAAGGAGGCGTGGAGATCCGAGATGTGGCGAGACTCGGCTTCGGACACCGTGGGGCGTGGGAGGATGAAAGTGACCAGGCAGCCGTGGGAGACCAGGGCCACTGCGAGGCGGACAGAGACTGAGAGGTGGCCCATGCCGGCACTGGAGAGGATGGCAACATGAGGCGCTTGCCGGTCGCCATTAGTGGACAACGAAGTCTGCACTTCAGACATGTTAACACCTGAGAGTGTGTGTGTGTGTGTACCAGAGACGCGCTTCATGAATGGGAAAGGGTTGTAGTGCACTTAATTATATAGGGAATGAGATGACTTTGGTGCGACCTCTCGCACCTACTTTGCGACGGTCACCGACTCACCGGAGGTAGGTGCGATAACTTGCCTCTATGAAGAGAGAGAGAGAGAGAGAGAGCGCGCGCGCTCCGGCATGGACAAACCAAAACACGTCCGCCACCAAACTAGACAGTCACAGAGATTCCGTCCAACAACTCCAACTCTGTCCGCCACCAAACGAGAAGTACACCACCAAATGTTGTCCCATGGCATGCATAGGCCAGTCGTCTCACTTATTAATCCCTAGCCATGCACCGGTGCATGGGCCACTTCCTTCCGGGTGCGTCTTGTTGTGAAGTTGAGGTACCAACCAGTTCGATTAATCCTCGGCCGCGGGAGTCGTATCGTAGGTGGTCGGGATGTCTGGTCCATAACAGTGACTGAAAGGGGGGACTAGTTTCGTGGCGCGCGTGGCCAAGCCAGCAACCTTACGTCGCGATCGTCGATGCCGGCAGAAATCTCTCTCTCTCTCTCTCTCTCTCTCTCTCTCTCTCGTCAGAAGTGTGGTGGCGGACGTGGTCAGGGTTTATCCACGCTCTCTCTCTCTCTCTCTCTCTCTCTCTCGGGACTTGGCCAGGGCAATGTCACTCAATCGGTGGTGTACTTCTCGTTTGGTGCGGACAGAGTTGGAGTTGTTGGACGGAATCTCTGTCTAGTTTGGTGGTATCTCTCTCTCTCTCTCTCTCTCTCTCTCTCTCTCTCTCTGGGGACTTGGCCAGGGCAATGTCCCTCAATTAGGGGTGTACTTATCACACTTGTTATCACTCTCGCTTCAATTGTAGAAGAAATATGAGTTACATACTTTTAAAATTTGAGGGCTAGTTAATTATCGGCTGACGTGGGGTTAGAATTATCACAAGATTGTGATAACTCGTAAGTACGTTCTGTGAGTATTCACATCTTCTCCACAGATGCCACATCATGGGAGGTACCTAATATTTCAAGAAGAAATAAATTTAAAAAGGGACGGCTAATTAAACATGTTAAAACTTGTAAAGGTTTATTTCCAAATAAGCTTGTTCACTGCAGGGGTCCGAGAGAAAAAATTAAAAAAAAAGCCAGTCTAGTCTTTTGGGGGTGAAGCTAGCAGTAAAGGGTCCTTGCGGTCAAAGAAATGGTACAAATGTGACGCTTCCTATCAACAAGCGATGACTTGTAAATGCAGGAGGAGACCCTTCTTGCTCCCTCCAGAAACTTCCTTCGCGTCCTGCTGAATTAATTTAAGATTTAATAGAACCAAAAATCATGATTTATCATGATTTAAATATGTGCTCCTTTTTTTTATCAAAAGAGTCGATATTTTAAACAAATTATCTTATTCTAAACTCATACAATATTTAAAAACTTGCCTTCTATATATTTAATCGATTCACCTGCCGATTTTCGCCGACCCTTTTTACAGCTAGTATCTTAACTACGAAGTCAATTTTGTTTTGCTCACACTCTTACTCCCTCGATCTCTTATTTTTCAGAAATAAAAAAATCTCTCGTGATAATGATAAATTAAAAGAAATCTCTCCTTATTCTAAAGGGACGTATCAATGTTATTAAAATCAGATTGAACCGGTCGATTCAACCGATTCGATCATCGACCGGTTTGAACACCGGTTCAATTACGATCGATATGAAATTTAAAAATCACTCGAATCGGATAAACTGCGATCGAATCAGTAATCCGGTCCGACTCCATTCTTCATTTTTAAAAAATAAAAATAGTAAAATAGTAAAATACGAAATCGGAAATGACGAAACCCCTCTCTCACCCGTGCGGCCGTGCCCCAATCCCCCCTCTCAGTCCCAAGTCTCCCCCCGTCCACCCTCTCCCGGTCTCCCGTCTGCCATCTCCGTCTCCGGTTGCCCTCGCCCTCTCCGTCTCCGATCATCGACGGCCCTCTTCCCTCTCCGTCTCCGGTCAGCGGCACCAGGCTTCTCCGCGTCGCACCCCAGGCTTCCTCTCCGACCGCACTCGTGTCCCCGTGTCCGGTCGTCGTCGTCAACAGGTGCGGCACAGCCTCCTCTCCGGCTCTCCCCCGTGTCCGCGAACGGGGTTTGGAGTCGTCGCCATCACAAGTACGAGCTGGCCTGGGGGAAGGTCACGATGATGTAGCTGGCCACAAGGAGCAAGCAAGGGCCTCCCCACTTGTGCCACTTGCTCTGATCATTCTGTCCGCAAACGCGTTCCCGTGCAGTGGTAAGTACCACCTTCTCGGTACCGTAGTCCCCGCTACCCACAAATTAATAAGCATGATGTAAGGGCGAAGGGGCCTCCAGGAATGTCACTGTTCCCAGGCTCGTACCTAGCCCTATCAACATGAATTGATGGAGCTAAGAAGCTGCAGCTGGCTCTCCTGTCCCCTGCCCCCCTCAACACGTGCTCGACGTTTGCAAGAGCGTATATATGCATTGAAGGATCTCTATCTCTCTCTCTCTCTCTCTCTCTCTCTCTCTGAACAAGAAGAGACATGGGTGGAGACTGTTGGGGCCGGGTCCATGGTGGCGGTGGTGAAGAGGGGGTGGGAGCCCTCGGCAAGCTGTCTCAGCGTTGGCTGATCTCGACCGGGGCGGGCTGCTGTGTAAGGGGTCGGGGGGGGGGTCCCGTGGGTGGTCGAGGAACTTGCACATGGTGATGTTCGTCTGTTCGGCTCAAAATTTTATAATATTTTATTTCTCGTTATCTTGATCTTCAAAAATATTATTTCATCCATAATATAATGCTTTATTATATTATTCAAAAATTTTATAATCTTTATATATTTTTAAAATTATTAAAAAAATTATGACATCATAATTAAATTTAGATGACATCACGATTTAGATCCATTCGACCGAACGATCTAATCGACTTAAATCGAATCATCTCGTCGACTGATTTAAAAAAATAAAATAAAATAATCAAATTACCGACAGCTGACCATTATTTTTTACGTTGTCTATTTAATTATCCGCGGTATTCAGGATTACCCATTGGTTCCGGCGGCCTATAATTAAAAATTGCAAACGTGGTCCATGCGCTATGCAGAGGCCCTAAATTTTTGTACAGACGACGAGGTGACATTTTCGCGATGACTCAGAGTTGGCGCAGACGCCTTAAATGTTTATACGGAGGACGAGGTGACATTTTTCCCGACGAATTCAAAAGTGTCAGTATCAAGATCTCTGAACATTTTTGTTCTTTAGCGTCGTATCGCCAAACCATGAGCACATGCAAATTGAATATGAGGTCACATGTCGTATCATCGAAGGGCGTGTAAAACATACCTAAAAAACCATGTTTTATTTTTTAAACAATAATTGAAAAATTAATCCCTCTAAATTAAAATGTGGCTCTTTAGCTACATATATTATTTTGAATGCTACTTGCTGCAGAAAATATTATCGGTAAGAATGAGACGATCATCCCAACACGTTCACGAGTGACCGTGACTGACTTGAGTTGAAGTTCAAAGAGACACACACGGTCTTAAATAAGTAGTTAGTGCAAAAACACTGGTATTATGTTAACAAAAAGTACAAAAGAGGGACTCTTTTGCATGTAATGTAAGTGGAAAATGCCCTTCTATTATGTATCATCACATATATATTTATTGGACGATAGGTTATATTAATATAATATATAATATAGTGTTATATATATATATATATATATATATATAAGAGTGGTATTTTTTACAAATATATATAGCAGTAGGGATGTCAACGGGTCGGATACGGTACGGATAGTGGACTATCCGTATCCGTATCCGATAAGGAAGAGCTGTATCCGTTTGCTGTTCGTTAAGTATTCGGAAAGTGGTGTATCCGAAAACCGTTATCGAGTATCCGAAAAATACGGTTAACGGACGGTTAGCGGATAGTTACAGGACATAAAAGTACATATAAGATTAAAATTTAAGATGTAAATTAACTCAATTAGAAAAAAATTTAAATTGAAAAGAATAATCCATATGATAAACAAACACATTTCAATTTAGTTCTCATATTATCATTATTCATGAGTCAACATATAATGCAATTAAAAGTATGCAAATATATAATATTATAATATCCCCAAAGATAATATGAAACATATAAAATTTAAATAATAAAATAAACTAACTCTTTTAGACTTTAATCTCCATCGTATTCTCGTTCTTTATACATACCTTTCATGAAAATAAAGAATATTATAATTTGATAATTTAAAAAATTATAAAAATATCTTATAATTTAGAAATATTTTACGATCATGAAAATAGAAATGACTTAAATTATACACATATCTCATCTTCAATATCATTTTCTTCAAGACACTAAATTATTTGAGTCAAATACAAACTTGTTTAACGGTAACGGACGGATACGGATTCGGAATGAGGTGTATCCATATCCGTATCCGCTAAGAAACCGGATATATCCGTATTCGTATCCGTTAATTTATCGGAAAGAAAAATACTATCTATTTGCTGTTCGTTAAGCTAACGAAGCGGACGGTTATCGGATTATCAGTTACCATTGACATCCCTATATAGCAGTGCTATTTTATAAGCATTTATATTATTTATATTTTATCTTTATAAAAGATGTTGGTAGAGATTTAAGAAGAGACTCAAAAAATCTCACATTAAAAATTATAAAGATGGACTTATGTCTATAAGTAATATCCAAGTCTTTTTCTCTGAGAGTCATTTTATCAATAAAAAAAGATAAATTTTAGTCATCCCGTGACGTGACAGAGTTAATATCTCAGAAGAGATATCTCAAATTTATACGTCTTCATTGACACTGTCTTAAAAATCTCGGCCCAATAAGTATAAAAGTTAATTTTTATTAGGAGACTAGTGTAAAGATTTAAGAAGGGGACTCAAAACATCTCATATTAAAAATTATAAAATGAGTATATGCTTATAAACAAGATCTAAATATTTTTTTAAGTATTTTTTTATCAAAAAAAAGATAAAATCTTAACCACCTAATTATGAACGTGACGGGGATAATACTTAAAAAAGACATATCAAATTATTGAAAAACTCAGTCAATCATCACATTCCATGTCGGCGTCAAATAGAATTTCAGAAAACTTTTGCATGCTGGGTTGCATTTAGTTAATTAGTTCCACGAGATGAGCTTTTTATGTAACGTGTCAACTAATTCAAACCCCGAAATCGATGGAAAATAATTCTACAATGCAATTTCTTTGAAATACTCCTATTATATATATATATATATATATATATATCATGAAAATATCAAAAATATCTTTCTCTTATTGTCACGTACGGACATTAAATAAATAAATGATGCTATATTTCTTATTTTCATATATGTCAAATAATGTCACTTTTTAGTGGTATGAAACTAGTTTCTGGTAAATAATAGCTATTATGAGTCCTGCCCATACTTTAAGCGGATCGGTTAGCCATCCCTCGGCAGTTTAGCATTTAATTAGGCTTCTGCCTCTCGCGACGAGGGTTCTTGTACGCGGGGGGGGGGGGGGGGGTCGAGTCTCCATCTGCTGGGAGCTTTTCCTGGGGCCAAGCCAACTCATCTGAAGTTTTTTGGGAAAACAAAACTTATGCATTATTTTAGGGTTTCTTTTACGTATATATCAATGTTAATATTTATTTATAAATATATTATGCATAAAAATATATTAAAATATATATATCATTATGTTTGTCAAAATAATACAAAGATATCGTCGTCGCGACATTCCATTATCAAATGTGAACTTAATCTGAGTTAATCTTAACTCAAGTACTCGAAAAAAATAATATCTATAAATTAAAAAAAAGATTCATCTCTCTCAATGTCTTCCCTCTCTGACCGAATTTTAGAAATCTTAATCAATGAAATTTGTGGGAGAGAGTTCGTTGAAGAGGGAGGCATAACTAGAGGGATCCGCTCACAGTGATCACACGGCGCCCCTCATCTTTGAGCATCGGCGGTGCATGCCGTCTAATAATTAATTAAGTAGGCAGTGTCGAGAAAAATCCTTGGGCAAATCCAACGTTCTATGGGCTGTTCCAGGATCCATGCATGCATGTACAGGGATCTTCAATTCGCACCCTCGTGGAGCAGGCAACAGGAGTGGAAGCATGCATGTACCGTTTTGTGGACTCATCCATTCCCTTCGATCTTCAACAAAACCCTTCGATCTTCTGTAGGTAGTTCTGTGCTGCCCCCATGCATGCATGCCCACTGAGGAGGGAGGGGAGATGGGGACCTTCTAGCTGCTGCTCTTCGACCCGGTTTCCCCTAGAAGAAATGAAGGCAGATTCATCGCCCCGTCACCACCCGATCGATCGATCGCGCAGGCAAGCGAGTCAGCACTCGACGGCCACTGTGTGTGTCTGCAACGAATCCCTGCACCAGCGCCACCTGCACGTACGGGCTCCCCATATGCACAGCAGGGCAGAAGAAGGACCCATGGATATATTGGTGGCGCGCGCATTGTTGTGTTTTGTTGTATTCCGCGACAAGAGAGTTGCTGCATGGCGCTGGTGGTGACGACGTCGATCGAGTGGGCTGCTCTCATTATTGTGGTTTGGGGGGGGGATGCATGCGTTGAGAAGAAGAACGTACGATCGAACTGTGAGAACTGCAAAGGAGATGGAAAGAATTGTTGAGATCTAGTGAACCAGATGATATTAAGCTGCATGGAATTAATTCACCCACCATCATCGATCACGGAGACATCCAACTGAGACGACACCACAATCGGTGTTGCTTTCTAGACCTTGTCCGAATGTACTCCTTCATGCATGATCGATGCCCTTCATTGTAAACTCGATCCGAATTATCTCGGAGTGTCCATTGCTAGCTAAAACCCACAGCTTTTCATGGGGGTGCCATTATATAATTAACCAACCCTACAACATGTTAGATCCTTTCTGTATCCGTTGACATGACTTCTTACGGACAAATTATATGTTACGGGTGTCAGTTTGGAGTTGTCCATTCACGTGGATCTACAGCAGGTCAAACTGATGGTCGGTGAGAGTTGAACATGATCAGGGCTCCAGTCACGTCGGGTAATTAGCTAGGGTTGTGTGGGTAGCCAAATCGCGACTCTCTTGATCGGGTTGGGTTGAGGTGTGACGCAATCGTCCCGGCCCAACTCAAACCCATCCACTCCACTCTTCTATAAAATCTCAACTTAAAATCTTGCTTATTTGCGGCATCTGCTCTTCCTCGATGGACCTCTTTCATCTTCCATTTTAATTTCCCCGTCCCCTCATCTTCTCCCCCCTCCGTCCAAAGACGTTCAAAACAATTAGCTTCATGAGCAATGTGGTGGTCAGATTCTTCAATCGTACGTAAGAGGAGAATAAAAAGAGAATCCATTGTCATGGGTTGAATTCAAATATTTTTAATTACAGAACTAAAGTCTCAAAAGGAATTAATTAGGTCACAAATGAATATGAAATAAATTGTGCAGGCCAATCTTAATTCACATGAGTAATATTTGCTGCATACCCAAGGTGTGTAGGTGTGTAGTGGATTTCTTTATTTTTCAGAAAAATATGTGTCATGATCCTCGGGACCCATTTAAAGTACATGTTCTTGTAGTAGACATTATAATTGAATGGCTTAAAAAATTCAGAACAATAAAGATTAGATGCTCATGTACAGATATGTACGTCTGTTTTTTGAGCCCATCCGATCGTAATTTACACCGTACAGATATGCACCTCGTGTAGACTTTGAAGTTGATATTTAAAAAACCAAACTCACTTCACACTCGGTAATACTATAACTCGGTGGTTCAATCAGCTCTTATTATACGGGAGAGATTGTGAGTTCAAGTGTTACTGATAGGAGTGGCATATTTTAATTATACCCGATGTCTTGATGATTAATCATGAGTTTTTCTCCCTCTGAGAGGATGTAATTAACGTCATAACTTTTATGGTATGGTAGAACTTCAGGTCCTGACACAATCACCAATAATTAATTGTCTGATTAGTCAGACGGCGACGATCACCCATAATTATCTGATTAGTCAGACGGCGCATAATAAACTCGTCAGTCAGTGACTGACACGTACACCTACGTAATAAATAAATAAATCAAATAAACCTAACATAAAATTAATTAATAAAAATCCAATTCCCACAGTTGCCCACGCGACTGTCTCCCGTGCCAGAGCGGCCGCCCCCAACGGGGAGGGCTCTATTTATAGGGTCTTCGTTGAGTTCATTCGTCCTTGTCTAATGACTTGGTGCTGCTAGGGTTGCCTTGGCCTGTGGAGACGTGGATCGCCCGCCTGTTTGCCTAACAAGATGGGGGGGCATGGCACTGACCCGCCGTTCTTTTGCCGGTGGTATGGGCGATGGTCCGTTGTTTCTTTACCATCTGGGGGTCAATTCGTCATTGATGCGTTGATGATTGTCAGAGACATGCACTGCTCCTGCCGAACGACGGAGGTGCACACGGCGTACGGAGTTTGGGCTCCGGGCCAATGCTTTTGTAAGCCTTGGCACGTCACGTTCTAGACCACCAGTCGATTATTGTTAAACCTTGGACCATGTTGACAGGCCAAGTGAATTTTTTCCTCCTCAATATCATTATTATATTTTTATTAAAAATATTACTATTTAAATAGGTAATAATAACTTGATGCGATTCCACTGTCTCACGACTCAAAATTAACTCGATCCGATCCTAATCCAATCTAATTGGGGGAATAAGAACAAGTCAACTAACAACGGCGGACTTGGTATCAAGTAGAGAAAATTGACCATGTCCACTCACAATATTGTTATTATTATTAAACCCAATAAACGGGCAGGGCAGTCGAACAGAAAATCTAAGGCTACGTTTTAAACGAAAGCTGGGGAGGGATTTTATTAAAATCTCTAGATATTTGTTTTTCAAAAAGATCGATACCCAGGGGAATTATCATACGCCCACTAAGATGCGAAGCGCTTCTCCAGGGCTCCCCTCGCCGCCAGATCGGCGACGAGCCCCCGCAGCGCTTCGTAAGAGCTCCCGCCGGCCCCAACCGCCCTCACCGCTTCCTTGCGGATCCGCGCCACCGACTCGCCCAGGGCGGCGTCCCCCATCAGCTCCCTCACACGCGCCCCGATCTCGGCCCCGCCCACCGGCGGCGCCGCCCCACGGCTGGCGCCGCCGCACCAGCCCCACTCCCTCACCCAGAGCCCGGCGCCGCACCTCTCCGCCACCAAAGCGATCACCCCCTGGTCGCCGCCTCCCGGCCACATCAGGACGCGCACCCCCTGCAACGCCGCCTCGGTGATGGAGTTCCACCCGCCGTGACTGAGGAACCCGCCGACGGCGTTGTGGGCGAGGACCACCTCCTGGTCCACCCAGCTCTTCACCACCACCCCCCTCTCCCCCACCCTCTCCAGGTACCCTTCGCCCAGCAGCTCCTCCAGCTCCACCCCCTCGTCCTCCTCCCTGTCGACGATCTTGCTCTTCACCACCCAGAGGAACCTGCAACCGCTACTCTCCAGGCCCGCGCCCAGCTCCCGTGTTTGCTCCCGCGACATGGCCGTCCTGTTCCCGAAGGCCACGTACAGCACTGACCTCGGCGGCTGGGCGTCCAGCCACGCCTCCCACCCGACTGTCTTCCGTGCCGGAGCGGCCGTCCCCCACGAGCCGGGCTCCTGTGGACCGATGGCGATGACGGGGGGGAGGCCCGGCCGGACGGCCCCGGCGTTGAGCGCGGCCAGGGTCTCCGCCTCCAGCGCCGGGAACGTGGTGATCAGGATGCCGTCCACCTGCAGCAACGCCGGGGCGTTCTCCACGAACTGCATAGTGAAGATGTGCTTCGGGTCGTGCAGAAACGGCGGGATCCACGACCCCGACAGCGTCTCCACGCCCGGGATGCACACGGAGGGGACGGGTCCGTCCCCTGCTGCTTTCCGGTGGCTCGGGAGTACGGAGAGAAGCGCGAGCATCATGGCACAGGAGACGAAGATCACATACTTGGGGAGACGGAGGGGGGCAATGACCGGGAGGACGGCGGAGAGCACGCTGACGTCGATGAGGATAGCAGAGAGAGGGGGCGTCACAGAGGCGAGGAGAGGTCCCAGCAGGCTCGCCGACCGGCGGATGGCCTCGAACTGCCGATAGAAGGGGTCGTCGACCTGTGGGGCATCGAAGGGAAGGATGTGGAGATCGAGAAACCTGATTTGCGGGAAGGAGGCGTGGAGGTCCGAGATGTGGCGAGACTCGGCTTCGGACACCGTGGGGCGTGGGACGATGAAAGTGACCAGGCAGCCGTGGGAGACCAGGGCCACTGCGAGGCGGGCAGAGAGTGTGAGGTGGCCCATGCCGGTACTGGAGAGGATGGCCACATGTGGCGCTTGCCGGTCGCCATTAATGGACAACGAAGTCTGCACTTCAGACATTGGAACACCTGAGAGTGTGTGTGTGTGTACCAGAGACGCGCTTCATGAATGGGAAAGGGTTGTAGTGCATTATATAGGGAAGGAGATGACCTTGGTGCGACCTCTCGCACATACAACGGTCACCGACTCACAGGAGGTAGCTCGTAGGTACGGTAACGTGCCTCAATGAAGAGAGAGAGAGAGATAGAGAGAGAGCATACACAATACAGTACCGATACACTGTAGCAGTGTGACCTTGGGGGGTGTAAGCAGGACTCTTCCTACCGTAACCAACGTCCTCCGGGATAACAGCAGAATCCATCTATATCTCATTCATTCACCCGAGCGTTACGATAGCTCATCTATTGCTACGTAACCAATTCGTGTATATCTTGTGTAAACTGTTGTATATCATGATTTCTATATATACTCAATACAAACAGACGGACTCCCACAGATAACAGAGATCCTTTATTCTTCACAGCGTATTGTTTCAGGGGGGACTCACCGGAGGTAGGTACGGTAACGTGCCTCAATGAAGGGAGGGAGAGAGAGAGAGAGCATACACAATACAGTACTGTACACTGTCTCAGTGTGATCTTGGGGGTTTCACCGACTCACCGGAGGTAGGTACGGTAACGTGCCTCAATGGAGAGAGAGAGAGCATACACAATACAGTACCGAAACACTGTAGCAGTGTGACCTTTGGGGACTCACCGGAGGTAGGTACGGTAACGTGCCTCAATGAAAGGAGAGAGAGAGAGAGAGGGAGCATACACAATACAGTACCGATACACTGTATCAGTGTGACTTTGGGGGTTTCACCGACTCACCGGAGATAGGTACGGTAACGTGCCTCAACGAAGAGAGAGAGAGAGAGAGCATACACAATACAGTACTGATACACTGTCTCAGTGTGATCTTGGGGGTTTCACCGACTCACCGGAGGTAGGTACGGTAACGTGCCTCAATGGAGAGAGAGAGAGCATACACAATACAGTACCGAAACACTGTAGCAGTGTGACCTTTGGGGACTCACCGGAGGTAGGTACGGTAACGTGTCTCAATGAAAGGAGAGAGAGAGAGAGAGGGAGCAGACACAATACAGTACCGATACACTGTATCAGTGTGACTTTGGGGGTTTCACCGACTCACCGGAGGTAGGTACGGTAACGTGCCTCAACGAAGAGAAAGAGAGAGAGAGAGAGCATACACAATACAGTACTCATACACTGTCTCCGTGTGATCTTGGGGGACTCACCGGAGGTAGGTACGGTAACCTGCCTCAATGAAGGGAGAGAGAGAGAGCATACACAATACAGTATTGAAATATTTATGTGAATCATGCAGTGGCGATGTAAAGTTTAGATGCGTGAAAGCATAAAAAGAACCAAAAAAAAGGGGGGCGGCGTGCTTGGTATGTCAGTCATATATATATATTTTTTCGTTTTTGTCATATATGCTCACACTCTACTTCTACCTACTCGGTCTCTTATATTTTCCATAAAAAGATATCCTTCCTTATTCCAAAGCGGACGTATAGATGAAGGCAAAACAAAACAAAATATAATATAATAATCAAATTATCGACAGATTACTATTATTTTGTACTTTGTCTGTGCATCGAGATCTGCGTTGTTCGAACGCGTGTTGTATGGAGATTTGCTATGCACGGATGCGTAGCTCGATTAAAAAAAATGGGCAGACCCAATGGGCACTTGCGGGGGTGTGCATGAAGTGTTTTCTTTTTTCACAAAGTGATTTTTGTTAATGAGTTTTAAAATTTTATTTAATTACATATTAGTCCTTAAATTCTTCAGATATCTATATAATTCCCTACAGTCTATTAACTCCTGTTAAAAAAAATTTATGATTCAAATGTCTCGTGAAATACATCGTCTTAAAAGTGAGAAAAGACGAAAACATCCTTCCTTAACGAAGATCTCTCTCTCTCTCTCTCTCATGCACACACATTGGCCCAGGAAGACGCCCTGACGATGGCACCGGTGGTGGTGCTAGCTACCCCACCGGCTGGAACCCCCCCCCCCCACCTAATATCGGCGCCCTCCCCTCCCCTACTACCGGCGCCCTCCTCAATCGCGAAGATTGTGAGGGATTATATAAACAACTCAATAATACATGGATTAATACATAATTATGTAAGATTACAGAGGTCTCTGCGATATCGAGATCATGGTTTGTCGTCTCATAGCGACCCGTCTTGACTCGCATAACTCGGTCCAGGCGGTGGACGGGACGTCCGGATCGTGAGTTATCACCGAGACGTTTCATTATTTTAATATAATATAATATTATATTACATATATATAATGTTTTTCCTTTTTTTCTACTATTTTATATATATTATATATGTAAAGTCTTTTTTATTTTAACACGGATCGAAATGATTCAAGACAGAGCGAGATAGAATCGACTCGACATGTCTCGTAATCGTGACCGAGACAGACGAATCTATTGATACGACAAATCCTGATCGAGATCACCTATTTAATTGACCGTGTTATGCAGGCCCACGTACTACCCGTTGGCTCCGGCAGCTGATAATTAAAAAATCGCAAACGTGGCCTCTGCGCTATGCAGAGGCCCTAAACTGTTTGTACAGACGACGAGGTGACATTTTTCTCGATGGCTTCAAAGTTAGCGCAGAGGCCTTAAAATGTTTATACAGCGGACGATGTGACATTTTTCCCGATGAATTCAAACCTATCCATCTGTTTCTGTCTCTGAACATTTTTGTTCCTCATCGTCGTATCGCCAAACCATGAGCACATGCAAATTGAATATGAGATCACATGTCGTATCATCCAAGGGCGTGTAACAACATATCTAAAAAAACCATGTGTTGCTCTTGAAACAATAATTGAAAAATTAATCCCTCTAAATTAAGATGTGGCTCTTTAGCTACATGTATTATTTTGAATGCCATCTTACCTACTGCACAGAAATATTATCGATAAGAACGAGACGATCATCCCAACACGTTCACGAGTGACCGTGACTGACTTGAGTTGAAGTTCAAAGAGACGCACACTGTCTTAAATAAATAGTTAGTGCAAAAACACTGGTATTGTGTTAACAGAAAGTACAAAAGAGGGACTCTTTTGCATGTAATGCAAGTGGAAAATGCCGTACTATTATGTATCATCACATATATATTTATTGGACGATAGCTAGATTATATTAATATAATATATAATAGAGTGTTTTATATATTTATTGGACCAACTCACCTGAAGTCTTGGAGAAAAAGAAACTTCGGCATTATTTTAGGGTATGCTAAATTTTTATTTATAAAACTATCACGTAAGAAAATATATTTTTTAAAAAACTATTACTATGTTTGTCAAACCCTAGAAGTTTATAAAATTACCAAAAAGAGGGCTAAGAACATAGTTAGCGAAGCTAAATCAAATACATACGAAGATTTATATAATAAATTAGGAATCCGAGAGGGTGAAAAGGATATATTTAAACTTGCTAAATTAAGAGAAAGGAAAAGTAAAGATTTAGATCATGTTCGTTGTATTAAAGGTGAAGATCAAAGGGTTTTAACTAAGGATCTTGAGATTAAAAAGTGGTGGCATAGTTATTTTCTGAAGTTACTTAATGGAGATTACGTCAAGAATTCTTCCTTAGAAGGTACCCAAGAGTCCACAATATATATTTGATAAATATCAATATTTCAGGCGTATTAAGATGTCAGAAGTGGAGGATACTTTAAAGAAAATGAAAGTAGGCAAGGCCTTAGGACCAGATGACATACCTATTGAAGTATGGAAATGTCTAAGAGACATTGATATTCAGTGGCTAACTAAACTTTTTATTAAAATTTTAAAGGAACGGAGAATGTCAGAAGTTTGGAGGAAAAGTGTTATAGTTCTTTTTTATAAAAACAAAGGAGATATTCAAAGTTGCAATAATTATCGTGGAATTAAGCTTATGAGTCATACTATGAAACTTTGGAAAAGAGTAATCGAAAAATGTCTCCGGTATATGACCACTGTATTGAAAAATCAGTTTGGTTTTATGCCGAATAGATCTACTACAGAAGCTATTTTCTTACTACGGCAACTAATGGAGAAGTATAGAGAGATGAGAAAAGATTTGTATATGATTTTTCTTGATTTAGAGAATGCGTATGATTGAGTACCGAGAGAATTGATTTGGTGGACATTAAGAAAGAAAGGAATCTCTCAAGAATATGTTGATTTGATTAAGGATATGTACGATAGTGCTATTACTAGTGTTCGAACTATTACTGGAGAGACTGGTGAATTTCTGGTTCCTATAGGTTTGCATCAAGGTTCTGCACTAAGTCCGTATCTCTTTACCTTAGTTATGGATGAAGTAACAAAATAATTGCATGAGGATATCCCTTGGTGTATGTTATTTGCAGATGATATTGTCTTAATTGATGAGAGTATTGATGCTTTAAATACCAAATTAGAGCGTTGGAGACTTAACTTGGAGTCTAAAGGTTTTAAAATTAGTAGGAGTAAGTCAGAGTTTATGCATTGTAATTTTAGTAATGGGAGAGTGGTACAGGAAGACATGCTTCTAATTGATGGGCATAACATTCCGAAGAGTAGTAGCTTTCGATAGTTAGGGTCTATCATACAAGAGAATGGGGAGATTTATGACGACGTTACACATAGGATTAAGGCAGACTGGTTAAGATGGAGAAGCGCATCAGGAATCTTCTGTGATCATCGTATGCCAGTGAAACTCAAAGGGAGGTGAGGAGGGTAAATCCAATTTGGCCCACGTACGGCCCAGTAACGATCGGCCCATGCCAGAGCGCTCTCGATAAGCGCACCTAAGAGGCGACCAGCATATGCGGCCCGCCAAGGAACGACCCAATTCGACTCGACATTGGATTCTACAGTAAGGGGAAGCGCAGTTCTCATCGGAGAACACTCCGACGACCGACCGTTGCGCCCACGACATCGGCCTCGACCCCATAACGGGCGAGCACGCCCCATGAGCGCCGTAAGACCCGCCCTGGAACCTGCCGGCGCCGAGGCTATCACCCTCCAACGGAAAACTCCCGCCAATATAGCGGGGGAACGTTACTCTACTAGGCGGACCCTTCCCTATCAAGGGATGAGGCCCCTCGCTCCAGGACAACCCCTATAAAGAGAAGAACAACAGAGAAGACAAAGGACACTCTCTGAGCGATACTCCTGCCAAAGAGCTTCCTATAGAGAATGGAGCAACCAGACCTACTGTAACGACAGAGAGGGTATCCACTACGCCAAGAGAGAAACCTCCTCCTGCAGGGCCTTACCACCCAGCGAGCACTCTCTGAGTACCCGCTGGGAGCGGCGAGCACGTGTGTAGAGGACCTACACGCCTCTCAGATCGGCTACTACGACTTCTGCATTTTCTCTCACTTTGCTCTTCTCTATCTTCCGTTGATCCCTTGCTGACTTAAGCATCGGAGGGTAGTCCCCTGGGGTAACGCTCGGGACTCCTTCTGACGCCTCTTTGGTTTCTCGGTGTTTGCAGGTTTCCGCGGGCACAAGATGACTTCCCCAACAAATAAATAGAGAAGGTGGTACGTGGCATAGGAACCATTTTCCTGCCGCTACACTTCTTGGCGCCGTCTGTGGGAATCAGAGCGAAAAGTTATGGCGCCCCGTGGAAGCCTCCGCAACGCCAGCAACCGGGGGCGGGGTTCCCACCAGGGACCCAACTCTCGTCGGGGATCGCAAGAAGCTTCTTCAGCTCACCCCCGACAAGAGGTCACCCCAGATGACCTAGATGAGCTCCGCCAAGAGGTCCGAGCCTTGGCAGAATTCTACCGGGAACTTCAGGACCAGAGGATGAGGCCCCGGTACGCCCCACCTGAACGATGGGAGGGCGAAAGAGGCCAGACCAGAGAGAACCTCCGGCAAGTACAAGAGGCATCTCATGCCTCCGTCACAAGGACCCAACGGTCGCGTAGTGTACCTACACCAAAGGTACACAGCCCACTCCACTCCAACCCAAATATGGACCGCCGGCTCCAATGGTTCGACGAGATAGAGGACAAGGTCTGATATCTGGACGACGTCCTCCTAGCCGCCAAGAATCGCGGCCTCATCGACGACGATCTAGACTTCCACGCTCCCTTCTCTTGGGAGATCATGGAAGCCCCCATCCCGCCAAAGCTCCAGCTGCCATCATTCGCCTCCAATGGCGGCACCACTGACCCGGCCGACCACCTGCACGGCTTCGAGTCCCACTTGGTGTTTCACTGGGCCTCAGACACCGTAAAATGCTTGGCGTTCGTCACGACCCTCCGGGAGAACGCCCGAGCATGGTTCGAGTCCCTGCCGGCCGGGATGATCTCCTCCTTCTAACAGCTCAAGAAGCTGTTTAAGGAGAACTTTGTTGGATGTCGAAAGGTAGCCAAGTCCGCCGTAACCCTGCTCACCCTCAGGCAGGGAAAAGAAGAGACATTGTGGGACTTCGTCTCCCGCTTCCGCATGGAGGCGTTCCACATCCCCCACCTCGACGTCGGCATCGCCACCATGGCACTCACCCAAGGGATGCATGACCACATCCTCCGGTGCGCACTCGGAGTTGAAGCCCGGGTGACCCTTCCAGATCTCCTCGCCCTAGCTCAGAAGCATGCGCGTTGCGAGGAGAACACTGTGGCCCTGCGCCGCGCGGCTGGGACAGACCAAACCGACCGAAAAAGGTCGGTCGACCCCCCACGGGAGGGTTGAAATAAGAGGGAGTGACGCGACGGAGATCGCCGCGATCGCTCCGAGAAGGAAGGGGGTGGCTACCGTCACTATACACCCCTGACGGTTCCACCCGACTAGATCTTAATGGAGATCCGCGAGGAGCCATTCCTCAAGTGGCCCCCGTGGATGAAGTCAGATCCGAATTCGAGGAACAAGAAGAAGTATTGCCACTACCATCGCGACCATGGCCACGACACCTGTAGTGTCCCGGATCCTTCGGATCCTTTGTTATGGGTCTCGGATCTGGTTTGTCGGAGCGTCCGACCCGGTTGTGTCTGAAATTTTGTTTCGGACATCTTTCGTGTTCGGATCGGTGCGATCCGGAGTCGTTTCGGAGACCCGGAGTGTGTCCGCGGCTTTCCCGTGCGTGTTTTCCGATTTCCGCGTACGGGTTTCGGCGAATCCTTCGGAACCCTGTAGCGGGTGAACCGGGTCGTTCGCCAGCCCGCGAGTGGTACCGTTGCGATCAGCGCGTCGAGACGGTCGAGCAGGTGTACTTTTCTATTTTTCGAGATTTTTCCGATTTTCCGGATTTTCTATATATATCAATTCTTTTTTCTTTTTCTTTTACCTTTTCTTTTCTTCTTCTTCCTCCTTCCTTCACCGTGAGAGCTCCCCTCCCCCGCGGCCGATCTTCTTCCCCCGGGCGACCGAGACGCGGCCCCCCTCACTCCGGCAACGGCGTGGCAGCGGCGGCGGCGGCAAGGCGGTCCCGGTGGCGTGCTTTTCGCGGCGAGAGGCGGGGCGTTCGTGGGAGTAAAAGCTTCATCTTTGATTTCGGCGGTGGTTCGGTGGATTTCGAGCTTCCTTGAGGTAGGGGGACGAATCCTTACCCTCTTTCTAGCATTTCCCGTGATTTCTAGGCCGTGGAGAGGTCGAGAGGGGCTAGATTCATGCCGGGAGGGTTATTTCCATGTTTGGGGTTTGAGCGCCGGATCCGTCGATTCGTGAGGTTTTTAATCGATTTGGGGGTCCTAGATGCATGCTAGGGTGTTGTGGGGTGATTCCCCATTGTTTTCCCTTCACCAGGAGTGGTGAATGGGCGTGGATCTACGTTTTTGGGCGTGTTTCGCGAAACCGGGCTCGGCCCGTTGTCGCGCTATAGTCCAGTGGCGCGTTCTTGATGAACGCGCCATGTCGTCCGAGCGTGTCCGTCTGAGAAGACGAACAGTAAGGCGGTGGGGAACGCGCCTGGTTCAGGTAGCGCGATGTCCAGATCGCGCTACCCAAAACTAGCGCGTTCAGGTGTGAACGCGCTGGCTTTGGGCGGCGCGACATGGAAGATCGCGCTAGCCTTAGCTAGCGCGTTCTTCGGTGTCGCGCTAGGGATACCTAGCGCGACCATCCCCTCCCCCGAACCGTGTTTTTGCGGGTAGCGTGACCTCCGGTTGGGCGAGTTGCGGACCCGGTTGTGGCGTGTGGCCCTAGGGATGCCGTGGGCACCCAGTGAGAGCCACAGGGGCGCCCGGGGTTCCCCGGAGAGTCAGTTACCTCGGTAAGGGTGCCGCGTGACTTGAGGGACGGTTGGACCTCATGCATGTCCCCGGCATCTATGCCTATCGTATGATCATCGTGAGTCTGTGTTAGTGTTGGTCGGTGGTTTCCGTGGGTTAGTCCTTACTTCCAGTGACCTGTCCACTAGTCGTAGCTTTCTGCGCACGCGTGTGCGGACCCACCTGGGAGTGGTGGAGAGCGAGACCCAGTGTGACGCGGTTTTTAGGCTGGTTACCGTAGGGCCCCTTGCCTTTGCCACCAGAGTCCGGTGGGGGGGAAAACCAGCTAGAGGACCCGACCTAGAGCAGATGGTCTGTGTGTGCACACGTAGTTGGGGGCTTAGGGCACGCACTGACGAGTGCGACCCCAGCTAGTCCTTGTTGTGGTACTTGTTGCGTGTCTGAGTCTCACGCCCGGGGCGTTGTAGCTAGACACTTGTGACGCGGTGTAAGACGTCAGGGGACGCATCCGGTCGTTCTTCTTGTGGATGGTGCTCCTGTTCACTGGCAGGCGTGGACTCGTGTTTTGTTGGACCGAGGTTCCGTACTACGGTACCGTTAGAGTAGGCGACTTTTCCGTTTATTTACTTTAGCTTGTCGGTTCTACCGTACTCTCGGTTGGTAGGGTTGTCTTCTTCTTCCTCGTTTTTCGTGCGAGGTGGGGATTCGCGGGATCCCTACTGGGCCAATGAGATGAGGCTCACCCCTGCTCTTCAGGTGAGGCGGGGTCGGCGGGAGGCGCGGCCGAGTTTCAGCGTGGTTCTTCTAGCCAGGGTTAGTTGCCAGTCTGCCAGAGCCGGGGGATGCCCCGCGTAGTTGTACTCCGGGGGATGCCCCGTGTTGTTGTACGCCGGGGGATGCCCCGTGTAGTTGTACTTTCTTTCCTGTTGACTGTACTTTCTTTGGACATGAGACACTGTGGACCTTGTAGCAGTTGAATTATTTATTATTATGTGCATTTCCTTTTGATTATTGTGCTATCTCTGTGGACGTTGCAGCTTCTCTTATACCCCACACCACTCCTTTCTACCCTTCGAGTCTTCGGGCTCGTGGGTTGGCGGGCCGAGATTCGAGACGCGCCGGTTCCTTTCCGGTACTCGGATCCTCGGGTCGTCACAGCTGGTATCAGAGCGAGGTTGTGGAGGTATATCGGAACTTGGAACGAATTGCAGTGGTCCAGCAGGTCCATGAATGTCCTGTACAGTCGGCGACTGGCTTAGGGTCGTGTGTTTTATTGATTTCCGGTGCTTTTGATGCCAGGTGTGTTATGGCGCCACGGAGGAGGACTCGTGCCCAGCAGGGAGAGTCTAGTGGGGGTCCAGAGGAGCAGAGCAGGGCTTCGATTTCTGAGGGTGTATCTAGAGATGCGAGAGCTCCAGGGATGGATGACTTCTTCCGAGGCATGTTTGAGTATGTGTTTCAGCAGCGGCAGGGAGGTCAGCAGCAGGGAGGTCATCAGCAGCAGGGTGGCGAAGCTGGTGAGGATCAGGCTCGAGGTGGTCGCGGTCGTGTGCTGAAGGAGTTTTTGCTGTATCAGCCTCCTTCTTTTGGGGGGCAGTCAGATCCTGAGGTGGCCAGAGAGTGGCTGGATGATGTGCAGCGGATTTTCAGTGCGATGGAGTGTCCCGAGGAGGAGCAGGTGGCGCTGGCCACTCATCGTCTTCAGGGATCGGCCCGTACTTGGTGGACATCGGAGTGGGGTTCAGTGTTCCGATCTCGTCCTCTTCGGCAGATTGCATGGCAGGAGTTCGTCACGGCTTTCGAGCGAGCCTTCTGTCCGTCCTTTGTCAGGTCGCAGAGGTTGCGAGAGTTCATGGAGCTGACTCAGGGTGACATGACGGTGATGGAGTACCGTGCCAGGTTTATCGAGTTGGGCCGTTATGCTCCTCATATCATGGCGGACGAGGAGGTGAAGACTGATCAGTTTGTTAGTGGTCTGAGGCTAGAGTTGAGGCATCATCTTCTTGCGTCGGGTTTGACCAGTTTGGATGCGGCATGTAAGGCAGCAGCGGCGCTGGAGAGAGATTTGCAGAAGGTTCGAGGGCCGAGCAGTGCTAGTCAGGTGCAGGCAGATTTCAGCCAGCCGACAGGGATGCAGCAGCAGAGTACCGCCCAGCTCTCAGCAGGTGGATCAGTGGCGACACAGACTGCGGCTCCGGCGCCAGGTTCATCCTTCAAGTCGAAGCTTAAGAAGTTGCTTAAGGAAGCTGGTTTTAGCAAGAGGCGTCAGGATCGTAAGGAGTCGGGGCAGGAGTCGTTGGGCAGTGTTCAGCAGCCTGTGGCTTTTCAGCGTCAGAGTTCGATGACCGGTTCGCGAGATGGCTGTCCCAGGTGCGGTGGTTCTCATCCAGGCAGACCGTGTTCGGCGCCCGTGATTTGCTTCAGGTGCGACCAGCCAGGGCACATGGCACGTGACTGTCCGCAGAGACCGCGCCAGCCGCACGAGTTCCAGCAGCAGCAGCAGTTTCGGCCCCAGCAGTCGTCAGCACAGCCGCAGCAGTACCAGCAGCAGGGACAGTTCCCTCAGTTGGCACGGTCAGCTACTATGGGTGGGCAGAGATCCCGAGGTAAAGTGACTCATCTGACCAGGGCGGAGGCTGAGGCATCGCATTTGGTGGAAGGTACTCTCTCGATTTTGGGTTGTGCGGCTCGTGTTTTGTTCGATTCAGGTGCTTCTCATTCGTTCATCTCGGAGGTTTTCGCTCAGAGCGTGGAGGACCCGGTGACCGAGGTGTCCTGTGACTTGGCGGTAGAGTTGCCTACCGGTGACTTCATGGTCACCCCGTACTGCTTTGAGAAGGTACCGGTGTGGGTGGAAGGGCGGAACTTGCCGGTTAGACTCTACGCGTTACCGCTCCAGGACTTCGATGTGATTTTGGGCATGGATTGGCTCGAGGCTCATCATGCCTTGGTGGATTGTGGCTCGAAGAAGGTCTACTTCCGACAGCCCCGTGGACCCACCTTCTATTTCCAAGGTATTCGGTCTTCCTCTTCCCGCTTGCTTATTTCGGCTTTCCGTGCACGTCGTTTGCTTGATGCAGGTTGTCAGGGTTTTCTCGCATCCGTAGTTTTGGTCGAGCGGCAGGGTCCTGAGGTAGAGGACATTCCTGTCGTGTGTGAGTTTCCTGATGTTTTCCCCGAGGAGCTACCAGGGATGCCACCGCAGCGAGAGATTGATTTCGTGATTGAGGTGGTGCCGGGTACGGCGCCTATGTCGAAGGCCCCTTATCGGATGGCGCCTGCTGAGTTGCGAGAGCTGAAGGCGCAGTTGCAGGAGTTGCTGGCCAAGGGGTATATTCGTCCTAGTTATTCCCCGTGGGGTGCGCCGGTATTGTTTGTGAAGAAGAAGGATGGTAGTTTGAGGCTGTGCATCGACTACCGTCAGTTAAACCAGGTGACTGTCAAGAACAGGTATCCGTTGCCGCGGATTGATGACTTGTTCGATCAGCTTCAGTCGGCCCAGGTGTTTTCGAGGATCGATTTGAGATCGGGTTATTACCAGCTGCGGATCCGAGAGTCAGACGTGGAGAAGACGGCGTTCCGATCGAGGTATGGGCATTATGAGTTCTTGGTGATGCCGTTCGGGCTCACCAATGCCCCCGCAGCATTCATGGACTTGATGCATAGGGTGTTTCGTCCGTACTTGGACCAGTTTGTGGTCGTGTTTGTGGACGATATCCTCGTGTATTCGCGGTCTGCTGAGGAGCATGTACAGCATTTGAGAGCGGTATTGCAGACCCTGCGCGATCACCAGTTGTATGCCAAGTACAGCAAGTGCGAGTTCTGGCTCCGAGAGGTGCACTTTCTGGGACATGTTATTTCTGGTGATGGTGTTTCCGTGGACCCGGCCAAGGTCGAGGCGGTGGTGCGGTGGCCGAGGCCGAGTTCTGTCACGGAAATTCGGAGTTTCTTGGGGCTTGCAGGTTATTATCGGCGGTTTATTCAGGATTTCTCTCGTATTGCGGCCCCGATGACCAGGCTTACGCGGAAAGAGGTGCAGTTCGTCTGGACGGAGGAGTGTGAGCGGAGCTTCATGGAGCTGAAGAGATTGCTCACCACTGCTCCGGTTTTGGTGTTGCCATCTGGCTCGGGTGGTTTCGTGGTGTGTACAGATGCTTCCGGGGTAGGCCTCGGTGCTGTGTTGATGCAGCATGGGAGAGTTGTGGCGTATGCGTCGCGGCAGTTGAAGCCACATGAGGCGAACTACCCTACTCATGATCTTGAGTTGGCAGCGGTGATCTTCGCTCTGAAGATTTGGAGGCATTATTTGTACGGCGAGCGGTTTGAGCTCTTCACTGATCACCAGAGTTTGAGGTATGTGTTCACGCAGAAGGACCTTAACCTCAGACAGAGGAGATGGATGGAGTACATGAAGGATTATGACGTTACTCTGTCTTATCAGCCTGGCAGGATGAACGTCGTGGCTGATGCTCTGAGCAGGAGAGTGACGATCAGTCAGATGTTGTTGAGGAAGTGGAAGCTTTGGGAGCAGGTCCCGGCCATGACTTTTAGGCTCAAGGTCCCGCAGGACCAGGGTTCGGCTGTCCTTGCAAGTCTGACTGTCACGCCCGCGGTGCGTCGACAGGTGACTGAGGCCCAGTGAGCGGACCCCGAGCTACCCCGTATTCTGTCGATGGCCGAGGTGGAGTTTGGTGAGGATGGAGCTGTGAGATTCAGAGGTAGGTTGTACGTTCCGGCCGAGGGGCAGGTACGGCGTACGGTTTTGCGTGAGGCTCATGGGAGTCGGTATGCCGTGCACCCCGGATCGGCTAAGATGTACCAGAACCTGAAGAGGCAGTTTTGGTGGCCTGGCATGAAGAGAGATGTTGCGGAATTTGTGGCCAGGTGTTTGACCTGTCAGCAGGTGAAGGCTGAGCACCAGCGACCAGGAGGCACACTTCAGCCCTTGGATGTTCCAGCTTGGAAGTGGGACCATGTGACCACTGATTTTGTGGTTGGATTACCGAGGACGTCCAGTGGGGAGGATAGTATCTGGTTGCTAGTGGATAGACTGACGAAGACGGCGCGATTGCTGCCGGTCAAAGTCAGTTGGAGCGTACAGCGTTTGGCTCGGTTGTATGTGGAGCGGATCGTCCCGTTGCATGGAGTTCCTATCTCCATTGTATCGGATCGTGACCCCCGTTTCACTTCTGGATTCTGGAGGAGCTTCCAGAAGGCTCTAGGCACCGAGTTGGCATTCAGCTCGGCCTATCATCCTCAGTCGGACGGTCAGTCTGAGCGGACCATTCAGACTTTGGAGGACATGTTGCGAGCATGTTGCTTGGAATGGCAGGGGAGTTGGACCCACCATTTGCCATTAGTGGAATTTGCCTACAACAACAGCTATCATTCGAGCATTGGTATGGCTCCTTATGAGGCGTTGTATGGGCGACCTTGTCGGACTCCGCTTGATTGGTTCGAGGTGGGCGAGCGTGCCTTGACCGGACCAGAGTTGGTGCAGCAGTGTGTTGAGGTGGTGCATCTCGTTCGGCAGAAGATGTTGGCAGCTCAAAGCCGGCAGAAGAGTTATGCCGATCGGAGGAGGCGACCCCTCAGCTTTATTGTGGGAGATCGAGTTTTCCTGAGAGTGTCTCCCATGAAGGGCGTAATGCGCTTCGGTAGGCGTGGGAAGCTGAGTCCCCGCTACATTGGTCCCTTTCCCATCGTTGAGCGCGTTGGGGAAGTTGCTTATCGGTTGCAGCTACCTCCGGAGCTTTCCGCCGTGCATGATGTGTTCCACGTGTCGATGCTTCGGAAGTACATGCCCGATGATTCTCATGTTCTCGAGGATGCCGTTTGGCCTGAGGTGACCCCAGATCTATCCCTTCCGGAGTTTCCTGTTCGCATTGAGGATCGGCGAGAGCAGCGCCTGCGGAACAAGGTTATTCCTTTGGTTAAGGTGGTCTGGCAGCGTCATTCTGGCGGCGAGGCGTCTTGGGAGCGCGAGGATGAGATGCGGGAGCTGTATCCTTATTTGTTTGTGTGAGTCTTTCCCCCGTCCTTGTGCCTTGTCCTTGAATTTCGAGGACGAAATTCGTTTAAGGGGGGAGGGCTGTAGTGTCCCGGATCTTCGGATCCTTTGTTATGGGTCTCGGATCTGGTTTGTCGGAGCGTCCGACCCGGTTGTGTCTGAAATTTTGTTTCGGACATCTTTCGTGTTCGGATCGGTGCGATCCGGAGTCGTTTCGGAGGCCCGGAGTGTGTCCGCGGCTTTCCCGTGCGTGTTTTCCGATTTCCGCGTACGGGTTTCGGCGAATCCTTCGGAACCCTGTAGCGGGTGAACCGGGTCGTTCGCCAGCCCGCGAGTGGTACCGTTGCGATCAGCGCGTCGAGACGGTCGAGCAGGTGTACTTTTCTATTTTTCGGGATTTTTCCGATTTTCGGATTTTCTATATATATCAATTCTTTTTCTTTTTCCTTTTTACCTTTTCTTTTCTTCTTCTTCCTCCATCCTTCACCGTGAGAGCTCCCCTCCCCCGCGGCCGATCTTCTTCCCCCGGGCGACCGAGACGCGGCCCCCCTCACTCCGGCAACGGCGTGGCAGCGGCGGCGGCGGCAAGGCGGTCCCGGTGGCGTGCTTTTCGCGGCGAGAGGCGGGGCGTTCGTGGGAGTAAAAGCTTCATCTTTGATTTCGGCGGTGGTTCGGTGGATTTCGAGCTTCCTTGAGGTAGGGGGACGAATCCTTACCCTCTTTCTAGCATTCCCCGTGATTTCTAGGCCGTGGAGAGGTCGAGAGGGGCTAGATTCATGCCGGGAGGGTTATTTCCATGTTTGGGGTTTGAGCGCCGGATCCGTCGATTCGTGAGGTTTTTAATCGATTTGGGGGTCCTAGATGCATGCTAGGGTGTTGTGGGGTGATTCCCCATTGTTTTCCCTTCACCAGGAGTGGTGAATGGGCGTGGATCTACGTTTTTGGGCGTGTTTCGCGAAACCGGGCTCGGCCCGTTGTCGCGCTATAGTCCAGTGGCGCGTTCTTGATGAACGCGCCATGTCGTCCGAGCGTGTCCGTCTGAGAAGACGAACAGTAAGGCGGTGGGGAACGCGCCTGGTTCAGGTAGCGCGATGTCCAGATCGCGCTACCCAAAACTAGCGCGTTCAGGTGTGAACGCGCTGGCTTTGGGCGGCGCGACATGGAAGATCGCGCTAGCCTTAGCTAGCGCGTTCTTCGGTGTCGCGCTAGGGATACCTAGCGCGACCATCCCCTCCCCCGAACCGTGTTTTTGCGGGTAGCGTGACCTCCGGTTGGGCGAGTTGCGGACCCGGTTGTGGCGTGTGGCCCTAGGGATGCCGTGGGCACCCAGTGAGAGCCACAGGGGCGCCCGGGGTTCCCCGGAGAGTCAGTTACCTCGGTAAGGGTGCCGCGTGACTTGAGGGACGGTTGGACCTCATGCATGTCCCCGGCATCTATGCCTATCGTATGATCATCGTGAGTCTGTGTTAGTGTTGGTCGGTGGTTTCCGTGGGTTAGTCCTTACTTCCAGTGACCTGTCCACTAGTCGTAGCTTTCTGCGCACGCGTGTGCGGACCCACCTGGGAGTGGTGGAGAGCGAGACCCAGTGTGACGCGGTTTTTAGGCTGGTTACCGTAGGGCCCCTTGCCTTTGCCACCAGAGTCCGGTGGGGGGGAAAACCAGCTAGAGGACCCGACCTAGAGCAGATGGTCTGTGTGTGCACACGTAGTTGGGGGCTTAGGGCACGCACTGACGAGTGCGACCCCAGCTAGTCCTTGTTGTGGTACTTGTTGCGTGTCTGAGTCTCACGCCCGGGGCGTTGTAGCTAGACACTTGTGACGCGGTGTAAGACGTCAGGGGACGCATCCGGTCGTTCTTCTTGTGGATGGTGCTCCTGTTCACTGGCAGGCGTGGACTCGTGTTTTGTTGGACCGAGGTTCCGTACTACGGTACCGTTAGAGTAGGCGACTTTTCCGTTTATTTACTTTAGCTTGTCGGTTCTACCGTACTCTCGGTTGGTAGGGTTGTCTTCTTCTTCCTCGTTTTTCGTGCGAGGTGGGGATTCGCGGGATCCCTACTGGGCCAATGAGATGAGGCTCACCCCTGCTCTTCAGGTGAGGCGGGGTCGGCGGGAGGCGCGGCCGAGTTTCAGCGTGGTTCTTCTAGCCAGGGTTAGTTGCCAGTCTGCCAGAGCCGGGGGATGCCCCGCGTAGTTGTACTCCGGGGGATGCCCCGTGTTGTTGTACGCCGGGGGATGCCCCGTGTAGTTGTACTTTCTTTCCTGTTGACTGTACTTTCTTTGGACATGAGACACTGTGGACCTTGTAGCAGTTGAATTATTTATTATTATGTGCATTTCCTTTTGATTATTGTGCTATCTCTGTGGACGTTGCAGCTTCTCTTATACCCCACACCACTCCTTTCTACCCTTCCGAGTCTTCGGGCTCGTGGGTTGGCGGGCCGAGATTCGAGATGCGCCGGTTCCTTTCCGGTACTCGGATCCTCGGGTCGTCACAACACCGCCGACTGCATCAACTTGAGAGATGCTATCGAGGACCTCGTCCGCAGAGGACTCCTCGACAAGTTCCTCGCCAAACCCGCCGAGAAGCGATAGAAGACGCCTCCCCCAATCGACAACCAGCCCAACAGGAAGGAGATCATGATGATCTCTGGGGGGCCCGCCGCGGGGGGTGATAGCGCGAGCAGAAGGTGACGGTACGTAATGGCCGTCATCGCAGCAGGCCAAGGCAACAACACCCCACGAGAAGTCTCCCCCTCAGGTCCTTGGCGACCCCATTGTTTTCTCTAAGGATGACCTGGAAGGCATCACCACGCCTCATTCTGATGCTTTGGTGGTCTCGGCTACAATCAACCAGTGTACTGTGCGTCGCATTTTGGTAGATAATGGAAGCGGACCCGACGTTATTGCGTACGACTGTCTTGTACTTATGGGTGTAGATGTGTCTCGACTCACGCCTTTGCACACACCGCTATATGGGTTCTCCGGCACTACCATCCGCCCGGAAGGGCGTATCTCGCTCCCGATCACATTCGGAACTGCACCAAAAGAGGTAACCTTCCTCGCCGACTTTACCATGGTTCGTGCAATGACAGGGTACAATGCTATCATTGGTCGAGGGATCCTCGGCACGCTCCGGGGTGTCCCTTCCTCTTATCACCAAAAGCTTAAGTTCCCCACCCCTCGAGGGGTAGGGGAAGTCCGAGGCGATCAGAGGGAGTCCAGAAGGTGCTACTGTAGACGCCTAATTTTGGACATCCCGAGGATCCCCAATGGACCTTCGTATGAATGACGCTTAATTATCGTACTCGTTTTACCGATGTTTAAGTTTTTAAAGTTCAACCCATAGCCTTAAGCTATTGGGCCTCGTCCATTTAGGGGCCCAAGAGCCAGGGTCTGGGCGGCCAAGGTGCTGGCCGCCCTCTGTTGTGCCCCTGTGGTCATTTGAGTTATTTGATACTCATGATTTTGATAATGGCTAAACACTATAAGTCATTGTTGTTTTCCACTCTCATATGACTGACATACGTGATGTTTTGCTCATGACAGATAAGCCAATTGTTGAACATGTGTGCAACATGATTAATTTTATGGTTTTGATGATGTCTGCCTCTGTAGTCATTAATGAACTATACATGCATTTGATAATGTTAATATTCATACATTTCAGGTCATCATACTTCCAGTACACAGATATCAAGGCATATGACAATACATATTGGTGGTCATTATACTCCCAGTGTAAAAGATCAAGAATGGCACACGAATCTAGGCAACTGGATACACAGATATCAAGGCATATGTCAATATTGGAGGCACATAAATCTAGCATGTTTCAAGCACAGAAATCAAGCTGAATGGCATCACACATAAGGTCATTGCATATTCCTCATTTGGTCAGTGCATATCTTGCCTTATGGATGGTTCAAGGTCGGTGCAACTTCTTGATAGCATGCTACAAGATAATCCAAGGAATGGAGTGGAGATGGCAAACGTGAAAGCTCAATGTTGCGCCCTCACACGCGGATCGACCTGCGCGGTCAGGTCACGGGGATCGACCTGCCCGGTCAGGTCGCGGGGGTCAAGGGGGCAGCGCCCCATGCGGGGGTTTCCGGGGACGGAGCCCTCGGAACAAAATTTTGATTATAAGACCAATATAATCAATAGAAGTTTTCAAGATAGTTAATGTCGATGCACAAAGAAGCATAACCAAGAGAACCCAAAGTCAAAGACTCAGTTGACACCTTCTAGACAGTCAAGGTTGATGCTACAGACATGAACGGGCAGCTAAAGAACTTAAGCGGCGGAGCTAAAGCAGTTAACGGACCGACCCGGGAAAACTCGGGTTCTGCCCAGCTGGCGGTCGACCGCCAGCACAGGGGCGGTCGACCGCCCCAGCCAGAAGTTCCCAGTCTGCACCTCTCTCAGTGGCGGTCGACCGCCAGCCCAGTAGCGGTCGACCAGAAATCCCAGGGAACATCCGTCTACAGCGTTTCTCAGTAGCGGTCGACCGCCAGAAGCCACAAGTCGACCGCCAGCCCCGAGCCAACCAATGTTGACTTTATTTTTTCACTTCGAGAAAGGCCATTCCCCATGGATTTCTTTAATCCAAAAGTCACCTAATCACCCACAAAATGTGGATCTGGTATGTGATGTGTTTATTGACCATTCAAAGAGATATAAAACCAACACAAGAGGGTTAGAAACCCTAGTTGATCATTTGGAGCAAAGAGAGATGAAGAGAGGCTAGAGGAGCTCCAAGGAAGAAGAGGTACTGTAGCTGTGAACAGTACTCCGTGCAGAAGTTCTACATCCAATCCAAGGGATTCAAGCCTACATCTGAAGCCCTCAATCTCCAAGGAAGAAGAGAAGCAAGCAAGCTCACAAATGAGATCAAAAGGAAGATCAAAGCTACATCCAAACCTCTTCATCGACTCAAGGGAAGATCAAAACTACATCCAATATTCTTCTTCATCAACTCAAGGAGATTCAAAGGAAAGATCAAGCTACATCATATATCTTCTCCATCAACTCAAAAGGATCAAAGGAAGATCAAAGCAACAGATTCAAGATCCAATAATCTCAGACAAGATCTACTTCATTCTAGCATATCTCTATGTCTTGTTTGAGCATTTTCATTTGTTCTATTTTCATTTCATTCAATCTATTGAAACTGAAGATCGTCCCTACCGGTGGTTAGTAGGAAGGCAATCGGAAGTTCTCCGATCTGCGGTACAGCCGTCCCTGCCGGCTTTGTGTGTAGGTTGACAGAAAGAGGGTTTTCTCTGTTCTGTGGTTTGGGGCGTGTCCCCGGTCAAGCTGTGAGTCAGCAGGAAAGCCTCACCGGGTTTTGGTGAGGGGTGGACGTAGGTTGCGGGGTTGCAACCGAACCACCTTAAAAATTCATGTGTTGTGGGTTGTTCATTGTATGCGATTGCTCTATATCTTCTACCCCCATTCACAGGTTTGTGTGCTTCCATACTTGGTTATCTTGTTTACACACTCAAGCACTCAGATTTGCACTTTCGGTTTTATCTGTGGTTTAATTGAGCTTAGCACTTTGACTGCATCCCTTGGGCGGCCTGCTGCACCCTTGCACACAGGCGCCAAGGTGAAAGTATTGCTAAGTGTTTCCCTTGCTTAGACTCGCATGCACTTTGGGTGATCAACATAGCACACCCACACGCACGGTTGTTGCAAGCTATTTCATGCTCTAGTGTTATGCTTTATGATCCCTGCACTACAAGGCTTGTATCTCTCAAAGATCACAAATGTGCTTAAAGAAGAGTTGACGCTTCATCGCTTGTAATCCAAGTCTTTTCATTTTAGCCACTCTACTTAATTCCGCTGTGCATTGTGCCTAAGTGATTCATTCACTTTATAGGAGTGGTTCATACTTTTGATAGCTAAGAGTTTTTAAATAGGCCAAAAATTTTGATAGGATCTATTCAACCCCCCCTTCTAGATCCGACTACACCTCGTGGGACCTAACACAGGGGCATAACCAAGAGAACCCAAAGTCAAAGACTCAGTTGACACCTTCTAGACAGTCAAGGTTGATGCTACAGACTTGAACGGGCAGCTAAAGAACTTAAGCGGCGGAGCTAAAGCAGTTAACGGACCGACCCGGGAAAACCCGGGTTCTGCCCAGCTGGCGGTCGACCGGCAGCACAGGGGCGGTCGACCGCCCCAGCCAGAAGTTCCCAGTCTGCACCTCTCTCAGTGCCGGTCGACCGCTAGTGTGACGACCCAAAGCTCCGGATACCGATATACCGATAACATCGATACACCGATACCAAGAACTGGGGAAGCCACCCAAGAGGCTGATGAGGCCCCTGAAGGGTTAGTGGAGTTTGCTGAGGAGTTGCATAATGAATTGAGACCGCATGCGCGCAATATTAATTAGGACAGCAATTAATAAATAAGTGCGGAAGTAATTTAAAATATCAGAGTGGTAAAATATATACAATAGTCCAGATTTACAAATAACAGAGGTCCACTGTACAACTACACGGGGCATACCCCGGCTCAAAAGAACAAAAAAGACAAACCGACAGGAGCTGGCACTCTAACGACGGTCGGCACAACCACGAAAAGGACCGGCGGACGACTGGGGCGGCTCACCTGAAAGGAGAAAGGGTGAGTCACAGCCATACTCAGTAGGGGTCACGCGGATCCTTACCTCACACTAAACAAGCAAGCAGGTAAATATAAAAGCAATTAGAGCATGCATTTAAACAATAAACAGGCAGATGCATGATTTAATAAATAAATAATAACGACAGGAAATAGCGTCAGGAGCTAAATATACCAATAGAATAAACCACTGCTAACCAAGTGAAGTGAGAGACGGAACAACCCACTAGAAGAACAAGACCAGATGCGTCCTCCGACGACTTACACTGCGTCTCGGTAACTCGCAAGTCTGGAACGTGACAAGCGAGAGGCGTAACAGGACCAAACCAAGTACTAGTCAGAGCAACACTCGTCAGTGTCAGTCCAAGTCTCCGACCACGTGTGCACACACTGACTCCTACCTAGAGCCAGGCCTCTAGCTAGTTCCCCCCCCCCCCCCCCCCCGTTGGACGCAACGGTAACTGCAGGGGCCCACGGTAACTAGCTTACAAACCGTTCAATGGGAACACCCCTCCACCTCTCCCGGGTGGGACGACACGCTCAGTCGCTGGGCTACGACTAGTGGTTCCATCACAAGGAAAGAGAAAGTAATTCCATCGGGATCTAATAAAAAGCCATCGTTCATAAAACAACTTAAACATGGCATATATATATCGTGGAATGCATTAGAAATTGACCATGCATGCTTTTAAAAACTAGGGGAATGTAACGGTCTAGGTCTGCCGCGTCACAGGGTGTGACGGTCGAGGAAGGGTGCGCTACAGGTCAGTGACGCGTCCCTGGCGGGCCGTCAGGTCCAGGCTGTAATGCGCCAGGACAGGGGCGTTACGTGAACGTAACACGCCTCCCCTGAGCCGTTACGCCACGTAAAGCTATAAAAATTAGAGTTTTTCTAACGTTCAGACAGGGTGTGACGCACGCCAGGAGGCGCGTCACGGAGCCCTGACAGTCGCCCGACGGACCGTCAGGCCAACCGCCTTACCAGGTCAACTATAGTCAAATGAAATGTAACGGTCGTGGGCTCGACCGTTACACACACTGTGACGCACCTACTTAGGCCCGTCACAGTATTGTAACGCGTCCCATGAGGGCCGTTACTAATGTGACGGCTCATGGTAGGACCGTCACACCGCCTGGGTTACGGACAGGTTAGGTTCAAAACCGAACTCCCTCCCGGTCGAGCCGGATCGACGGGAAAACATGGAAAAGCTGTAAAACCTGCCAAACCACAACATTCTACAACTAAGCATGCCATTGAAATTTAAAAACAACGCCTATAACAATTAATTTCACGAAATTAAGCATAAATAGGCTAACATGGAGTTTTGCATGGAAAATGAGGAAACGGCTGTGCATGTGCGTACATGTGGCGTCAAAATGATCCTAGCGACGCAGGGATTCCATCCCCCTACCTCAAACGCGACGAAGACGGCGATTCGGTGCCGAACGGACGAAGGGACGCCGCGGCTACACTTGGCCCCACACGCCTCCACGTATCGCGGATCGAGACAAAGCTGGTGTCCACGCGATCCTCGCGTCGAGCCCGTCCCGTCCGTACCTCACGTGCCTCGATCGGGGCCCGTCCGGACCGAATCCGAGAGAGAGGGAGAGGAGAGATCGTGAGAGGGAGAGAGGAAGAGAGAGAACGAGTGAGGGAGAGAGAGAGTTCGATGGGAGAGAGAGAGAGAGAGAGAGAGAGAGAGAGAGAGAGAGAGAGAGATATATATATATATATATATATATATATATATATAATTATTATTATTATTATTTTGAAAAATTAACTCTAATTATCATAAATCTTTAACAAATTCCAATAAATGCCAAACGAACGCCTAAAAATCCGCAAAAATAGTCAAAACGATCAGGACAAAGTCTAGATCCGAACTGCTACGAATCCGCTAAGGCACGAGCGCTACAGTCCCTCCCTCCTTAAAGAAAACACAGAGCAACACGGTCCACAGGGCGGGGATCAAACCGCGGCAACTTGACGACCTCGTAGCTCCACGATGAAACCTCAGGCGCCTCTGAAACCAGAACAAGATCAGTTTAATCCAATTGGCCGCCAGTACAACCCAACGAGAGGTCGAGACCAGTACCCCGTGGCAACGGAGGACTCAGCCCCAACTCCCGGAGCAGCGTCAGAGTCAGCACGAAGTCCGCGTCAACAAGAGGATACCGACTAATGGCCTTCAACTTTGGGCATCCTCAGCCCTGATGGGGGGCTTCCTATCGCGCCAGGTATTACGGATGCCCCGGTGCATCCAACTATCAGAGACGTCACGGTCCGTCGACCGAATGATATTTACATATCGATGCGACCAACCCTTGCGATTGGCCGCAGTATTGGAGACTTGGATCAGGTTCTGGTGAGAAGGAGCCTTGAAATAGGCGTAGAGCGTGTTGGACGGGCAACTCTGAAGAAGATAAAACTGACGGAAAAGGTGGACGCTTGGCTCGACCGACGCCCTTTGGCACGCTTATATAAAACCGCAAAGAACAGTGTGAGAGTTGGGGGTTATCTCCCCAGGGTGCCGCCCGTACTGGTGGAGAACCGCTGCGACGAAGGGATGGATTGGGAGGCGGAAGCCCGCCTGGAAGGAAGCTACTGGGATCATGATCCCGCCCGGAGGAAGATTCATCATGTCATCATCAACGGTGGGGAAGATGATGTCGAACTTGGGGGGAACCTGGAAGACTTCCCGAAGCCCGTTAACCACCCTATACGACACTAGCGGTGGGAACTAGGCCGACTAGTACCCGCACCTGAAGTGCTTGGTGCACCGCCTCGGCCATGGGACGCTCCCTCAGAGGAGAAAGATTCGACGCTAAGGTTTCTCCTACGTGGAGGCATGACTACAGAAGACGGGTGACCTGAGGGCAGAAGATGATCCTCACCGGATGGGAGAAGCAGACGCTTACGATGAAGCCCGAAGACCAGTGAAGCACGGATGGAGTCTGCGAGGAGATTGCGCAGGCAGTTCTCATAACCACCCACGACGGGTCAAGTACCGAATCCAAGGGGAGCAGGCAAAAGGGCACTCACTGCTACGGCGGTACGACTACCAACGCCAGACGCCCGTTCAGAGCCCACGCTCCCAGAACAAGACAAGAGTCGGAGTCATGATTACCAGCGTGGCTCCTGTGAGCGACGTCACGCGGTTCGGAGTTCGATGGTGCGGGGAAGAGGATGCGGAGAGCGCGCGGGCTCTTCTTTTTGTTTGTTTTGCTGTTTGCTGCAACACAGAGATGAGAGAAGAGAGAGAAGGGGCCACCACGAGAGATTGCTCCGGCGGGGCGAGCGGGACAAGTATAATATAGCAAGATATGGGGTTCAAACGGCCATAGCGGGAAGTGACTCGCCGCGACCTCGGGGGGACGGGAATGGTGCAGAAATTAAATAACAAAAATTGAAACGGCCATTGGGGAAGTGACTCGCCGCGGCCTCGAGAATATGAGCAGAATATAGCAGAATATAAAAGAGAATATAAGAACAGAGATTTAAACGGCCATTGGGGAAGTGACTCGCCGCGGCCTCGATGATATGAGCAGAATATAACAGATTATAGAGAGAATATAAGAACGGAAATTTAAACGGCCATTGGGGAAGTGACTCGCCGCGGCCTCGATGAAAAGATGTGATCGCCAGGGGCCGAAAGACCCCAAAATAAGAAAGTGATCGCGCCTACCTCAAGAGCGGGACATGGCGGGTTGCTTCTTCCTCTCCTTCCGGCCGGCCGACGGAGAGGGCTTTCCTCGGGTACCCTTGCAAAACAACGACAAATAAATGACAAGTGGATTAGAAAGATGGAGGTGTAGTATTCAAATCCTCGCGGTAAAAATAACGAAATGATGGCAAGACACACACCTGGTTGGTGTTATCTTTTAAACCCCTCTCGGACTCGAGTAGGAGGAAAATGAGATGATGGATGCAAGAAGTATAAGAGAAGAGGCGCCCTTGTGAAGGGGGATAGAGGATGCAATATGATGAATGTAAAGAACTATGGAGAAAAAGGGGAAGAAAAGGCTTATTGGATGAGCCGAGGGTGAAATCCGGCGGAGCTCCGGCAGCGTGGGGACGACGGGGAAGCGCGGTGGATGAAGACGACCTTCCTCTCGCGAGCGTAGGCACCCGAGAAGCCGGCAGAACCTCCACCTACAAAAGACCCCACGGGTTAGAAAAATGACTCCGTAGCCTCTGGGCTCCGGCAGCCTATCGGATCACTGCTTAGCTCCCTTAGAACTGAGGGGGTGGGCCTCTATTTATAGAGCTCCGGAAGGTGGAGGCGTCCAGGACCCTGGACACCTCCATCAGGGCCGAAATAATATTTTATTCTATTTTTATTAATTTTTTTAGAATACTTTTATGGGGGCGTCCAGGGTCCCGGACGCCTCTAACAGGTCCACGGAAAACCGACGACGGCCGCACGCGGTTTGGCATAACGCGTGGTTTTGTGAGCGGCGCCTCGTGATTCAGAAATGGGCGCGTCCAGCCCGCTGGACGTCTCTAAATTTGGCTTTTTTCACACACGACAAACCGTCGTTCGGTGACCGGCGCCCGTGAGTGAGTTGATGGAGGCGTCCAGGGGCCTGGACGCCTCCAAAAGTTTATTATTTTTTTTTATTTTTATTTTATCTTTTATACAAGGGCTGGCATTTTAATTTTTTTATTTATTTTTATGGAGGCGTCCAGGGGCCTGGACGCCTCCATTAATATGTATTTTTTATTTATTTTATTTTTTTATGCCAACTGGCATTTTATAAATATTTATTATTATTAGTTTTTATGGAGGCGTCCAGGGTCCTGGACGCCTCCATTAATATATATATATTTTTATTTATTTTTGGGCCCTGAGAAAAATAATAAAATAATAAAATAAATTAAAAAGATGGGGGCGTCCAGGGGCCTGGACGCCCCCATTAAGACACACCCGGGTCCTCAAATCAGGCGTCGGCGGCCGCCCGGCAGACCCCCTTCTTGATTCCGGAACCTCTTGATGCGTCCGACTGGTGTTGATGCCGTCCGAATGCCGTGACGAGACGATTTCGGATGCCGAAAAAGGCAGAAGAAGATCCGAGAAAAGGAAGCACTCGAGTGATTCAGAATGCGTAAGCCGTTGCGGGGCGTTGTATAGTAATATGAGACTTTCTCAGGAGGCGTCAAGAATGGCGTGTCTACAGCTGCCCCGCCTTGGCATTTGCTTTGCAAGGGAGCGACACGTAGTGGAATGGTATCGAAGTGGAGTGGAGTGAAGTGGGAGCGGACTGATAAGTTGATGCCAAGGTGTGATGAGACACGCTTTTGACGTTACTGTTTGGAACCTTTCCTGGAGTTTCAATGAGGCGACCTTGAAGAAGGTCTTTCAAACATTGACGATTGCTTGGACGGAGATCAAATAAGGGAGGGTGAGATGTGCGCTCAGGCACGAAACAAAAGGAGACCAACTTCTCGGTGTGGAAGTACCTGGGTCATAAACCGGAGGTTTCACCTTTGGGGAGCGGTTACCAGCCAATGTGGAAGTGCTGCGGCCAAGGTGGGTCAAAAAGGGTAAAGGAATATCTGAGGGTCTGTCCAAACAAGGGTCTCCTTTGGAAGAGCAGTGTAGGGCTGTCTCAAGGAAACTCAGTATTTCATTCGGAGTGGAATATCTCATATTTGTGGGAATTGGAGCACAACGGCTTTCACAATCGAATCACTTGAATGATCTTCCACAATAAATCAAAGTCCTATATGAATGCATACTGGGTTCAAAGAAAAATTTAAAACAAACAAAAATAGAAAATAGCCAAGGATAATATTGTCAACTTGTGAAGAACGGGTCAGGATACCGACCCGGTGAGCTGATACTGGGCTGGGGCCCGTTTATCCGCGCACCAACTCACTGAATGGAACCGTCGTCCCCATTCTATCACAAATTGACGGCCTATCCGTACAACCCAAACTCTTCCGGGATCATCACCGTTTTTGTTGAAGGGGAACTCCAATCCCAGATTCGTTCGGGCCGCAAGGTCCTTGACATGTTCTAGTAGCGTAGGTATCATATACTATGATGCATGACTTGGTGGGACCAACCAATGAAAGGTGGTACAGGAGATAGGACAAAGACGTCCGTTAGTAAAACCTGCACAGGCCAGCAAAGGTTAGCAACATCAAAAGGTAGCAGAATCGCACCACAGTTCAAAGGAGATCTAGACAAAAATCTTGATAATGACCACTGATGTGACATGTTCTGTCCTGTAGCACCCTTCCCTTCCTATAAGAACTCCCCTTAGGCTAGCTCATTCAAATGCACCAAGGTGGGTTTTGGAAGCTCAGGAGAGGAAGGAGAGGAGAATCTAGAGATCTTCAGGATGGAAGGAGAGTCTTCCCGCGTTATGAAGAGGAGCAAGCCTAGCAGCGAGATTAGGCGACTTTCCGACCTCGAGGGTCATCTGAGTGGGACGATCATGTCGCATATGGTAAGCCGACTCTTTTCAAATTTCTGCACGTGAACCTTCTTCTTACTTCCTTCATTTCATCTTCTTTCCTCTTCTAGCCATATCCACTCTTCCCAGGCCCGAGGAAGTTTTCCAAGCTGCCATGGCTTTCAAAGCTGACTTCCAATATCTCCATTGGCATGAGGGCCATACTCTCGAAGTGGCATCTGCAGGGGCTCCTTATTCACGCCAAGCATTACGAGAAGATTCGTATGGACTGGGCGGCTATGGGCGCGCTAGTGGAGGTCTGGCATCCCCAGACCCACACTTTTATCTTCCCGACCTTCGAGGTGACCATCCTCCTCGAGGAGGTGGAACTTCTGCTTGGTTTGAAGAAATTCAAGAGTGACGGGAAGGTGAAGGCTATGCGGATGCTGACACGGGGTACTTCTGAAAGCGTCCTTGGAAGCTTCATGCCACCCGACGCAGCTAGAAAGGTCCGTACTCAGAAGGGGATCGATCTCCAAAAGCTTGCGGAGTGGGTCATGAACGCCCTGAGAGGGTCACCAGACGATGACTATTTGGAGGGAATCATGAAGGGGTTCACTATCTGTCTGGCGGGTGCTCTCTTGTTTCCTTATACCGACAACATAGTGGAGGAAGGCCAGCTGAGTGCTATCTGCGGGATCTGGCGTGGAAAGAGGGTGGGACCCGCCGTCCTTGCCTATCTTTACAGCGGCCTTACCGCCTCGAGCATGGGTAAGCCTCCATTTGGTTGTGCACTTGTCTTGAATTGCTGGCTGGATTTGCATTTCAAATTCGACCACCGCGAGGTAATGCCAACCGTTTCGAAGCTCTTCCAACAAAGCCCGCTTCACCACATAGCCGACGTGTTAGGCTTTGGTGGTACTGTAGTGAACCGCGTTCCGTGGCTGAAGAAACGTGAAGACTGGCGGTCTCACTTCCGCACCGTGACACAAGGCTTCTTCACTTGCGCACCGGCATGTTTGCTTTCGCTTGATCTCCTCATGAGGCCTTCTCCCGAAGTCGATCTTCAACTGATCGGCGCGACCGAGTTTGTTCTTTACAACGCGCATCGGTGCTGCCTGCAGATTGGCATCCCACGCCATTCGTTCCCGCCACCGACTGGCATCGTTCCCTTGAGGAAGAGGGAGTTGGGTAATGAAGCGGACGCGAAGGAAGCGAAGGCCATTAAAGCACCCTGGAAGACAAGTGTTGCGGGAAAGGCGTTAGCGCACGTGGTGGAAGAATGCGAGCCGTGGAGGGCTTATGTAACCGAACTGGGGAAGTTAAGGCCTAAAGCGCCTAAGCCCCTGATGTAGTTCATTCTGCTTTTCTGATGGAATAAAATTTGGCATTTGGATGTTTCGGACCCCCGTCCCCTTAATTATTATCTTTTTTTATGGTTTTTCTTTTTCTTTGTGTTTTTTATTTTGTTTGGCTTATATACATATTCTTATATAAATATATTATATATTTTTTTTGTTTGAAAATTTTTTATTATGGGGGGCGTCCAGGCGCCTGGACGCTCCTATTTTGATTTTTATTTATTTATTTATTTTTTTATTTATTTTATTTTTTGGGGGCGTCCAGGTGTCTGGACGCCCCTATTATTTTTATTTTATTTAATTTTTTTTGTTTTAGGGGCGTCCAGGCGCCTGGACGCCCCAAAATTTTTTTAAATTTTAAATAAATAAAAATAATGGGGGCGTCCAGGCGCCTGGACGCCCCAAAAAATGAAATTCCTATTTAAGGGCTGCCCCCCCCCCTTTTGCTCATTTACTGTTCAATCTGACGACCCAGTCACCCAGACGACCTATTCTTAGTCCCCATGGAGTGAGGAGGATCGAGCCAGGGTCCAGGGAAGCGAAAACGACTGGCTCGTCGTGCGAGGAGGTTGAGGGATGATGCCGAGGAGGCTGCAGCAGAGGAGATTGCTGCGGAGGAGGGGATGGAGGTGCCTCTCCTGGCCGCGGAGGCTGCTGCGGATGCTGGTGACGCGGGAGAGGACGATCACGACCCGGTAAGTACCTCGGAATCCTCACTCTGTGGTTCAATAGGCTAAAACGGGTGTGCGAAAGGCTGTGAGAGAGAGGCGGGTAGTGAGAGAAGGAGGCGTCCAGGGACCTGGACGCCTCCATGTTTTCTTTTTCTTTTTTTATTTATTTATTAATTTTCGTAAATAATAAAATAGATTTAAAAAATAAGGAGGCGTCCAAGTACTAGGACGCCTCCATAATAATATATATATTATATATATTTTTTATTTTTGGTTCTTGGATTTTTTTTTCGAAAAAAGGAATAAAGAAAATAGGAAGGAGGCGTCCAGGGGCCTGGACGCCTCCAAAAAAATATATATGTATTTTTTTTAAAAAAAATAAAATAAAATAGTATATACAGTGTTATTGTTGATTACTGTTCATGATGCTGATGTGTTCTTTGTTGGTTTTGTGGTTTGCAGGGCGTGATGAAGGGCCGGATCAGCTGATCCTTGGTGGTGGCAGCATACCGCGGGCTGCCGGATTTCCAGAGGGCGCGTGTGGACGCCATGGGCTTTGGAGCTTTCCTTAGGATCGAGCCCTTCCGGCTCGACCTTCCTCTTATCCAGGCACTGAGGGAGCGGTGGCACGCACCGAGCCGGGCGTTTCTGATGCCCTGGGGGCACATGGTGCCGTCACTAGAGGACGTGGCTCGGATCACCGGGCTACGAGTTGACGGAGAGGCAGTCAGCGGGGTCACCTACCCCGACTACCGAGAGAGTGCCCTCGACCTGCTGTGGTTAGAGACGAGCGTGACTGATAGAGATAGCAGGGTAGTCGGCCGAGTGGAGATCATGGAGGCGCTCGGATTCGTCGACCCGCGTCAGCGGGTTAGCGAGACTGGAGCAGAGTTCTTGGCTCGACTGGAGGGGGATGCTCGTGCTGCTTTCACCCAGGACCCGAGCGAGCGGGAGCTGGTGGATCTAGACCTTCGGAGGTTCCTTTTCTTCTTCCAGGGCCGCCTTCTGCTGGGGACGAAGGGGGATGGCATCCACTGCCGTTTCCTCGGGATCTTGGCGGATCTGGACAGAGTGGGGCACTATGCGTGGGGAGCGGCTCTGCTTGCCCATCTGATTGCCGATCTCTCCCAGACTTCGGAGAAGGAGACGACAGTCAGCGGCTTCACACCTTTCCTCCAGGTAAACATTTTATTTATGCATTCTCACAGTTAAATATGCAATTATTGTACTAATGATGTATGATGGATGCAGGTGTGGAGCTATTACTATTTCCCGATGGGGAGGGCGAGGCATGGGAACAGGAGGGCCGTGCCTCTGGCGCGGCAGTGGAGGCCGGTCGTGGTTGCAGCACCCCACGGCTACCAGCTGGCGTCACTTCGTCGGGAGCTGAGCGAGTATCCCGAGGCCATGGTATGATGCGTATGATTTTTTTGTGTTTATGCATGTGACTGAATGGTAACTAACATGATGTATGTATGGTGATGCAGGTGGTGTGGAGGCCCTACTTGGGCATGGGCGATGCTGGCCAGCCCTGGGTTGTAGCGGGTCTTCCTCGCTTCAGGCGGGACGTGTGGGTCCATTGCCTGAACGAGATTGAGCCGATGCGGCTTAGACTGGTCATGAGGACGTTGGGGCTGGCCCAGGAGTGGGTAGACGTAGATGCGCCGGCCCGCATTGGGCGGAAGACCAAGGGGAAGGCGAAGATCGTGGACTGGCGCACGCGCTTCCCAGCACAGTACCAGGACTGGCAGCAGGGCGGGGTCCCAGTAGTGTCCCACGTACAGGATAGCACAGACTACATGAGACGGTACCGAGCTACGTACGGGGATCGCCTCTCCTTGGGTGGTATGGCAGGGGTAAGTGAAATGAAACTGCTCCACCTTTCTATATGTATATGCATGGGATACTAACTTATGTGTAATGCAGGATGCTCGTGATACCAAGATTGCCGACCTGCGGGCCCAGTTGGCGGACGCCAGGCGACAGTTGGTGGCCATCCGACAGGAGTTGGAGATCCTGGTGAGTTTATGCAATGCATTTTTTTTGTGACCTGGATTTTTGATGCTTAGCCTTTGACTGACGTTTGCCCCGTGTTTCAGCGGGCCCACCAGACAGCGGCAGCCGCGATGGCTGGTGGAGCGGGTTCCAGTTCGCGGGGCCCTCCTCCGGAGGTTTCTGCCCTCCAGGAGCAGCTGGCGTACGCGGTGGCTCGGGCTGAGGAGGCCGAGCGTGACCGCGAGGCTCGAGTGAGTGCTTGTTTGGCCGCGACCCTTTTCTAGCTACTTTCCTTCTATCACTGTTCTCTTACGGTGCATGCGTGCCTTGACAGGTGGCCGAGATCCGAGAGGCCCTGGCGCGTGCTGTTCGTGCTGAGCAGGAGCGCGATGCCCGGGTGGCAGAGCGTGACGCCCGGATTGCGGAGCTAGAGGAGGAGCGGCGACGGGAGGCTGAGGAGCTTCCTCGCGACGTAGTGGATCTGCGGATCGCCCTCGAGCTGTCGAGGAGAGAGGCGATGAGGGAGAGAGAGGAGAGGGAGAGGGATAGGGAGAGCGTGGAGAGAGAGAGGGAGAGGGATAGGGAGAGAGAGAGGGAGGAGCGACAGCGGGATCAGACCGAGAGGAGGGCTCTAGAGGCCCAGCTGCTGGAGCTCCGATTGAGTCTTGGCACGGTGGAGGGGAGGCTTCGGGAGAGCGAGGAGCGGTACCAGA